>CAVLGL010000084.1:35079167-36279167 GCA_963668995.1 Parnassius mnemosyne
AGGGCGAATATGTTGGTGCATAGATTTGGTCGCTACACTGACGCTGTCAAGATTACGCTTTTCAAAGCATATTGTGCGTCATTTTATTCTTGCAGCCTATGGACCAACTACATCAAAAAGGCCTATAGTGCCATACGTACTCAATACAATAATGCATTCAGGGCGCTGTTGCGGCTGCCGCGCTACTGTAGCGCGTCTGCGATGCTTGCACTGGCGGGTGTGGATAGCTTGGATGCAATAATCCGAAAAAAGACCGCATCGTTGCTAAACAGAGTGCGCGGCAGCGGCCACAGTGTGCTGAGTGAGATTGCCGACAGTGGGGACTGTCCACTGATTAGACAAATGATCGCCAGGACTATGTCCTGCTTAATAATAAAGTATTAAGTACAAATTATATTACTAACATAGATGTAGGGCTACGATGGCTATCCGAGTACAGAACCAGAGTACGAAACCTATCCAATTGCAGAGAGGTGTAAGACAGGGTGACGTCATATCCCCGAAACTCTTCGCCGCTGCATTGGAAGACGTTTTCAAGCTTCTGGACTGGAAAGGATACGGTATCAACATCAATGGCGAGTACATCACTCACCTTCGATTTGCCGACGATATAGTCCTTATGGCAGAATCGCTGGAGGACCTAAGCACTATGCTCAATGACCTCAATAGTGTTTCCCAACGGATAGGTCTTAAGATGAACATGGACAAAACTAAGATCATGTTTAATGTCCATGTCACACCTATGCCGGTAGTTGTTGGGAACACTAAGCTCGAAGTTGTTGACGAGTATGTTTACCTGGGACAAATAGTCCGACTGGGTAAGTCCAACTTCGACCGAGAGGTCAATCGACGGATTCAACTCGGCTGGGCAGCGTTCGGGAAGCTACGACACATCTTCTCGTCAGACATACCTCAAAACCTTAAAACGAAATTGTACAACCAGTGCGTGTTGCCAGTGATGACTTACGGAACTGAGACGTGGTCCTTCACTGCTGGCCGTATGAGGAAGCTCAAGGTCGCTCAACGAGCTATGGAGAGGGCTATGCTCGGAGTTTCTCTGCGTGATAAACTTAGGAATGAGGATATCCGCAGTAGAACCAGAGTGACCGACATAGCCCAACGGATTAGTAAGCTGAAGTGGCAGTGGGCCGGCCATATAGCTCGAAGGACCGACAACCGATGGGGAAGAAAGGTTCTCGAGTGGCAGCCTCGTACCGGTAGGCGAAGTGTAGGGCGACCCCCCACGAGATGGAGTGACGACCTGGTAAGACATGCAGGAAGTCGATGGATGCAGGTGGCTCAGGACCGTGTTTTGTGGCATTCTTTGGGGGAGGCCTATGTTCAGCAGTGGACTTGTGAAGGGCTGTAATGATGATGATGAACATAGATGTAAGTTTTTCTCTACTAACAAATTCTATGGATCTTTTTGTCCGAAATAAACAATTTTTTTTATTTCAAAAATTGTTTTCTAATATTTAAGTACCTAAACACAGTTTGTATAAAAGTATAAAGTAATGATTAACAACGAAGTTTTGTTATTAAAGTTAGATTATATTAATTCTAAACTAAATATCTATTGAAATTGAGTTTAAGCTACCTATATATATTTAGAATATAGATACTGATACAATTTATTTTTGCTTAATTATAACGCCGGAGTCGTTGGCAGTCGGAGTATTTGAGGTCAGATCTACGAGATCATTTCGCCATCTATCGGAAGTCCATGACCGTCATATGTTGCCAAGGGCTGTAGCCCAAGGCTTAAGTACTTGCTCACCCTAATTTTACTCACAATGATTTCCTTGACTGTCGAGTACGTAGTAAATCAACACTTTCAATTGCAATTAAAATTTTCTTTGCTGTCGATGGAGATCGAACTCGAGCTGCTTGCGTACGGATCAATTTACGGTGGTTGTTGAATTCCTCAGCTAACATGGTTTTTAAAATTAATCTATACATATGTATATTTATAAAATTGAAGTAACTAGCTTCTATTAAACCCAGGGGTAAGCAGCATTAAGTCATAAAAAATATTGTTCGTACTTATAACCACAGCCTACTGTACCTATGATACTGTAACGATATAACTATCACACACAGCTAATGGGAATAATAATAATAATTCTTTATTATCAAAAATAAATCACAAGAAATTTTATAAAGTCTCTGACTCCTAAACTAGACGAGTCTGTATCTTAGGAATCAGCGGCCTCTCCCAGAGTTGTAACACAGGTAATACTAAAAGAACTATGCATGTTTTCATTGTTAAAGTAGAAACAAAAGAAAAGTAAACAACTTTACAAATTTAACAAATTTACATAATTAAATCAAATAATAATAAAAATTGTAATATAATAAAGTATTCTATATGTGTTATATTTAATACTAAACATCTATACTATACATATATTTAATATACATATATACAACGGGAATAGTGCTGATATAAGCTTGATACCAGCAACATCTTTCTCTTTCTTTTAAAATTTATCCTGTATTGTGGAGGCAGTTTATAAACATAAATTGCACAAGGAGTCATCCGGGTTCGGAGCAATTATTTGTAGTCCATACAAATACTTGTCACAACAAATCCACGCCATACTATATTCATTCAGTGTAATTTGTATAATTTAAAATTAAAACTTTTGTACAACCGACTTCAATATAAATTATTAAAAATAACTCAAAAACTATTGATCAGACCTTGGTCAAATTTATATGGGGCCACATAAGAAGCACCAGCTTTCAAATAAAAAGAGAATAATCGAAATCGTTTCACCCAGAAAAAAGTAATGAGGTAACACACATAAAAAATACATGTAGTCGAATTAATACCTCCTCCTTTTTGAATTCGGTAAAAAATAGCTGTATCAAAACATAAAATAATAGATTTCAAGTTGAGAAAACGCCAGTGCGTTGGTTGGAGTTGTTTATAAAATAAATATTTGTTCAATGAATTTCGGCAGGCTTCAGAAATTCCCGACCGAATAGTTCAAATAGAATTATTAAATGTAGAATTAAAAATATTCTTTTTTTAACTATTAAAATATTATATTTTTAATTATCTAGATTATAAACTATACTCATATTTAAGCTGATTTCTGCAGAAACAAACTTTTTATACAAATAACATCCTTGCAGCTTAATACTGCTGTGTTTCGCATAGTAAGTGTAGAGAACCACAGACCCTTTTAACTGGAAACGAGTCATTCCAACTTATTCCTCAGGGATGGTAACGCACCTGCATTCTGATTCTTAATCGAGGATAGATGTCCACATGAGCCACAGCCTCCACTTACCATCAGGTGGACTGTGTTCTTTTAACACCCGATTAATAACAATTGTATCAGTAAACAATTTTTTTATAGGACAGGGTGACAAACGAGCACACAGTTTTATACGTGGTAGAGCCATGCTGCAGCTATATTAGTACTATAGATGTAGCACGAATGGGTTGGCTCGACCGGGGAAGGACCACGCTCTCACAGAAAACCAGCGTAAAATAGCAGCTTAACGCTGCTGTGTTTCGTATGGTGAGTGTAGAGAACCGGAGACCCTTTTTACTGGCGAAGAGGCATTCCAACTTTGTCCTCACGGGTGACAACGCATCTGCATCTTGACACTTTATTGAGGATAGATGTAGATGTCTATGGGTCACAGTAACCACTTACCATCAGGTGGACTGTGTGCTCGTTTGTCACCCACTCCTATAAAAAAAAATAAAAAAAAAACAATCCATCTGATGGTAACTGGTTGCTGTGGCCCATAAACATCTACATCTATCCTCCTTGGCGAATCAAAGTGCAGAAGCGTTGTCACCCGTGAGGATTAAGATGGAATGCCTCTTTTCCAATAAAAAAGTGTCTCCGGTTCTCTACACTCACCATACGAAACACAGCAGTGTTACATAGGCTGCACTAAAAGTATCGGGAATGGAATATTTCCACTGTTCCCGTCATATTAAAATCTTTTTAATTGATAAGTCCTTGGTTTTAAAAATCTAATACCATTTATTTATTTAAAAAAAGATTCTCGGTCTTGTCACAAGGTTTTGTCAAACTTGTTTAGTCGTTGAGAAAATGGAATTGACTCGAGAAAATTCAAGAGCGATGATTTATTATGACTTTAGAAGTGGTTTAACACAAAAACAGTGTATTGACCGGATGATTTCTGCGTTTGGTGATGAAGCCCCATCCAAAACCACAATTTATCGCTGGTTTGCTGAATTTCAACGTGGACGTGTCAAGCTCAGTGATGATCCCCGTCAAGGTCGTCCAAAAACTGCCCAAGAAAACGTTGATGATGTGTGTAATCTGATTGAGGAAGATCGACATGTGTCATACCGCGAAATTCAGGCATTAGACATTGGCATGAGTCAAATACAAATAATCTTGCATGAACAATTAGGTGTAAAAAAGTTGTTTTCCCGGTGGATACCGCATTCGCTCTGTGAAGAGCAAAAAGCGGCTCGCTTTACTTGGTGCGTCAGAACTCTCGAAAGATTCCACGCAGGATCCTCAAATGCTGTATACAACATCGTATCAGGTGACGAATCCTGAATACATATACGCGTACGAAGCAGAAACAAAAAACCAGTTACGAGTTTGGGTGTTCGAAAATGAGTTAAAGCCAACAACGCCCTCGTAAGCTGCTATTTTACGCTGGTATTCTGTGAGAGCGTGGTCCTTCCCCGGTCGAGCCCACCCATTCGTGCTACAACTATGCTACTAATATTATACTTCCTTTCAAAATAATCTTGTTAGCAAATTATCAATTTGCGTTATTTTTGAAAAGCATCAAATATTATATTGCAACGTTTTGTATTACAATACATTTAATATCAGATCACGTAGTCTAATTAAAACGCGGTTACAACAATAGAATATTCTATAGAGCTGCTATTGAAATGGCAAAAGTTAGTTTTAAACAATAGCTTTTGGCGGCACGTAGCTCCGCCATCGCTGCGACTGCGGTGCAGTTTTAAATACAAATACAGTTCGTGGATTTTTGTGCGACGGTCTATGCGAATTCTTTCAAACTTTTTCTTCATCATCTGCCCATAAGAGTCAATTGACTATCCTATATTTAAAATTTGCTGTTGCAAATCTTCTGTTATATTTTCCCATTGTTGCCTCTTACGAGGATGATATGGGGTAGTGAATTCAGTTACTCCACCACTACATGACACACCACCACTAAGTTCTTATTACTATTCAATCATTGTCACTTATCATTTATTTTCAATTCCAGATTTACAAAAGTCTTAAAAATATTCATCAACTATTTTTGCACCCACAGGGAAGGATTTTTTCTTAAATACAATACGGAGCCACAACCGAAGTATATGTTATTTAATAAAAAATTATAAATAAAAAATACGAATATAGATTCATTTAGGTTTTTTTTATAGGATAGGGTGACAAACGAGCACACAGTCCATCTGATGGTAAGTGGTTACTGTGACCCATAGACATCTACATCTATCTACACTACTATTATAAAGAGGACAGATTTGTTTGTTTGTTTGAATTGAATAGGCTCCAAAATTACTGGACCGATTTGAAAAATTCTTTTACCATTAGAATCCTACATTATCCCTGATGAACATAGGCTATATAATATTTTCAAAAAGTTAGGGATCCGTATGAAAACTTCGTTGATGTAACCCAAGGTGTGAAATATACCAAAATTAATCCTTATATTGTGTACGCTGTGGAAACTATTGATAATAGAGTAAAGTAATGTACTTCAGTTTTATAGAGGATATCAATATTTATAAAAAAGTCTGCTATACCATATGTTTAACTATTATAGTTACCTATGTCACAATAAATTTCTTTTTCATGTAAAAATGTGAAATAGTAACGCCGGTACAAACTAGGCCACATTATTCGTATCAGTACCTGTATCATGCATAACCATCAATTAAGTTGACCATGGAAATTTTGTAGCATATCCCACTTTTTAAATCTTTGTTGATTCAGCAACCGTCCGTCTTGATGTCTCTCTCGAAGTTCGCATGTCGCAAGGCGCAGACGCGTGTTATACGCAGGTGAAACCGCGGGGCACAGCCAAAGACGTATTAAAAAGATAGACAGGTTGCTACATTAACTTGACTAATATTATTGTATTTTAAAGTGGCGCAGGTAGTACTATATCTACGTACAGTTATTTATTATGGCATGTTGCGCTAACAAAAAGAGACAAATGATAGGGCATTCCTATCGTTAGAAAAAGACGGATATATATGTACATCATTAGTTGCGTATTGATTGCTGCCGAGCGCTCATTGGCGCGAGCGCTAGACATATCGATATGGAAAATGCACTACTAGCTACACTAGCTAGCGGAAACGTTTACATTTTTTTTTTTTTTTTTGCGCCCGAAGCAATTGGAAAAGGGCTACCACTGAGGGAGGCGGAAAATGCATTATGCATACCACGACAGCCGGTCTGTCCTGGTTATGTGGGACTCACTGCCTACCGGGGGACCTAAGTGATACCCACTAAAAACCGCCTTTGGGGACTGGCAACTAGCTCTATTAAAGCTGCATATGCCGTATCTAAAGCGACCCTCTTTTGGGAAAAGAGGGCGCAGACGGCTAAGTGCCGTTTAGGGACTGCCTACGAAGGCATATTATTAATTTTAACTAATTTTTAATTTAATTAGGATTGGCCTGAGCCGCCAGGAGGCAGTTCAGGTCGTTTGACAACTTATTTGGCGGGTCCAAGAGAGTGTTTTGGCGGGTCCAAGAGAGTGATTTGGCGGGTCCAAGAGAGTGAGCTAGCGTTTAGTGTTAAAATAATAAAACCAATTATGAACTAAACATCTATATTCAAAATATTAATGAGACGTTTTTCTTGTCTCTAACATATGCCATGTAATCTGTGCACAACCTAAAAACATAGGAAGGCATTTTGCCACGAATAACTAGAAGATTTACGCGCTGTAGCGAAGGTATGGCCGATGCGTGCCCGACTGAATGCGAGTCGGGCAATTACCTGACTTTTGTATTGCCATTTTAAAGGGAGTATGACGTATCTATACTTTTAAAAATATCTTAGGGCACAGCTAGTCCTCAATAAAGACTCAAGATGCAGATGCGTTGTCACCCGTGAGGACTAAGATAGAATGCCCCTTTGCCAGTAAAAAGGGTCTCCGGTTCTCTACACTCACCATACGAAACACAGCAGCGTTAAGCTTCTATTTTACGCTGTTTTTCTGTGAGAGCGTGGTCCTTCCCCGGTCGAGCTGATCCATTCGTGCTACAACTATACTACTTATATAGCTACAGCATGGCTCTACCACGTAAAAGAAATAATAATAATAATAAATAAATATGTTTTAGAAATAAGTTAAAACTGTAATCTCTAACGTAGTCAATCAATGAAGTGTCAATTCACGAGTTTGTAATTAACTACGCTTTGTAAACTAGGAAATTTAGCTGTTATTGGACGTGCAGTATTGCAAATTACGTTACGTTATTAAACCAGCACTTGTAATTACAGGATTTTGGGGCGAGTTTCCGCGTGTTCAATGCAATTTCAGCATTAATAATGTATCTGCAGTTTGAGCAAAATAAGATGTAAATAAAAAATATCAATTGACGTTTTATATTGTTCTGACTTCTTTTTATAATATAATAAAAGTGATAAACGCGAACACAGTCCACCCTACTTTACTGTCTATCCTTTCGACATCTCCGTAGTCTACATACACTTACACCTCTTTATTCTATCCTGATATCCTCTCATCCTCCATCTTATGTAAATTCTCATTTTCAGTACCTTAGCTCCAACCATGATAGAGTTCTCCGTTTTAGTAATAACCTCCTGCTAACTCGCATATGTATTTTATTTTATTTTTATTTGTATATATTCATATGTGCATTGAATGAATGAATGAATGAATGAATGAAAGTTTATTGTTTCCAACATATTCTTAAATTAGTACAAGTTTGAGGACTTCTTTTAAGTATAAAGATACTTGTGGTAGAAGGTCCTCGCCCTCCCTTAACTAAATACATTCAACAAAAAAGAAACAGGGTATATGTGTGTTTGTGTGTGCGTGCGTGTGCTTGTGTGTGCATGTGTGCATGTGTTAAAAAAGACAGTGAGTGAATGTGTTATAAGATAAATTGTAATAAAGCTTCAGTTTAATCTTTATTAAGTGTCTTAAGCCACTGTATTATTTTTTTCTTACAGTCATATGTCTTTAATGGATATATTTGCAATATTTTATTAATCTGATTGTATAAGTGTTCTGATTGTTTGTCATATTGATGTTTCGCAAAGGTAGTTTTCGTTCTCCAAATAGGAGCTACGCTATAATTTCTTCTTTTACTACTGTAAATAGGATCAAAGATCAAAGACTTATGTTTTTTCAATAAAGTGTGTAATATGTACAACTGCCTCACCGAAATCAGCCCACATGATGAATACAAAATGCTAGTGGAGTACCTGTACGGTTTAAAATGCATAACCTTTAGTAGACACCTCTGAGCTCTCTCAATTTCAATAAATTTACTTTTGTAAGTACCTCCCCAAATTGGTATACAATATATTATAATGGACTGAGCAAGCGCTACATATATTTGATTCAAAAGATGTAAAGTGGCAATATGTCTTAAAGTTTTAAATATCCAAGTGAGCTTTCGAATTCTACTAGACACCATAACGCCCAGATACTTTGTATATGAAACTTTCCAATAGGTGTACACGTACAGTTACTACCTCTGGAAGGATTATTACATTTATGTACTTTGATTCTAAAATCATCCTTTGGCTGTGATCGACTAGTCATAGGAAAACATATGAATTGAGTTTTACTAACATTCAAAGTGAGTAAGTTGTTGTCAAGCCAACGAGCAACCTTAGCTAATTGTTTGTATTATTTTTACTTTATAGTTTGTATAATTTGCATTATGTTTACAGTTATATATATACTCACATCAACAGAATCAGGGAGACCTTAATCCTAATTTTTTTTTATAGGATAGGGGTGACAAACGAGCACACCGTCCACCTGATGGTAAGTGGTTGCTGCGGCCCATAGACATCTACATCAATCCTCTATTACAAATCAAAATGTAGATGCGTTGTCACCCGTGAGGACTAAGATGGAATGCCTCATTTCCATTAAAAAGGGCCTCCGGCAACCTGCACTCACCAAGCGAAACGCAGAGGTAAACCTCTACTTCACGCTGGTATTCTGTGAGGTCGTGATAGCACCCCGGTTCGAGCCGGCCCATCCGTGCGACAGCAAAAGCTGCCGCGTAGCTCTGCCACTGTTAAAACCTTCTGCTAACTCGCATAAGTATTTTATTTTATTTTTATTTGTATATATTCATATGTGCATTATGTTTACAGTTATATATATACTCACATCAACAGAATCAGGGATGCCTTAATCCTAAATTGTTTTTATAGGATAAGGGTGACAAACGAGCACACAGTCCACCTGATGGTAAGTGGTTGTTGCAGCCTATAGACATCAACATCAATCCTCTATTACAAATCAAAATGTAGATGCGTTGTCACCCGTGAGGGCTAAGATGCAATGCCTCATTTCCATTAATAAGGGCCTCCGGCCACCTGCACTCACCAAGCGAAACGCAGAGGTAAACCTCTACTTCACGCTGGTTTTCTGTGAGGTCGTGGTACCACCCCGGTTCGAGCCGGCCCATCCGCGCGTCAGTAAAAGCTGCCGCGTGGTACTACCACTCTTAATTACGACTTTATAGTTAAACATTTTTTAAGTTTCCATAAAAAGTTTATATACAGATTGAAACCTATTTTATTCTATTTTCAATTTTTAAAAATGTAAATAAAAAAGCAAAAAAAAAAAAACAAAATACGGCGGCAAAATTTTTAGTAGTTCGTTACGTCAAGGAAAATTAAAATTGTTCTACTGATATTAATTAATAAAAAGGGATTAGATTGTATTTCTTTTTTAATTTAACGTACCGTGTAAGCTTTAACAGTCATGTCACGTCGTTATTTGAGTCGAAACAAAATGTAACGAGCCGTGGACATTTTAGAAAATGGTGCTATTCAACGCGTAGTTACTGAGGCCCTACAAACCAGCCAAAACGCGAAATCAAGGTTGTGGTCACGTTATCGCACTACTGCGGATGTGGCTGAATGGTACACAGGAAGATATCGTGTACTACGCAAGACAGGATCGATTTCTCCAAATGACTGCCAGAAGACAACCCAATATCACAGCGATGCAACTACTGCAAAGGCTCCAGTAGGACTACCAGCTGCTGGCTTGCGATCAAACCGTGCGAAATATGTTGCGTGAAGTTGGTCTTCATGTTCTAAGAATCTAAGACCGCTACTTTTTCCAGTATTGCAACGTGGCAATCGCGGTCAGTGCTTTTTGTGGTGTTCACCGATCAGTCCCGGTTTAGGTTTCATCCGGATTCACAAAGAACACGCATTTGGGGAACTCCAGAGAAAGCTAGCCGTCAACAGTACCATCAGGAGGTCCACTCATACCAACGCCGGACAATCATGTTGGGGGCATGAATTCATCTTGGCGGAAGAACCCGGCTCGTTTGGATCCAAGGCAGCATGAATGTACAAAAATACCACGAGGAGTTAGTAGAGCCTGTTATTTTACCGCCAAATTTGACGACAGAACAACAACTTTACGAGCACTTGCAATGAACATGGGACATCATACCGCAGCAGAACATTGAAAATTTAATTTTTAGTATGAATAATCGATGTCGATGTGTAATTAATGTAAAAGGTGGCAACACTGATTATTAATAATTAGATTTGATAAGAATTGTTTCAATTTTAATTAAAATTAATAGTTTTATAAGAAGAATTGACGTTTTTTTGTCATACTAATATTCTACAGCGGTTGAAAATTAACATTTTTTTTTAAAATATTTTTTTAAGACCTTAAAATAACCTATCGTTCTTGCATTTACTATATCAGAAAAGATTTTTATATACACACACACACACACACACACACACACATATATATATATATATATATATATATATATATATATATATATATAGTAGAGCCACGCTGCAGCTATATTATGGTTGCAGAACGAATGGGACAGCTGAACCGGGGTAGGACCACCGCTCTCACAGAATACCAGCGTAAGATAGCAGCTTAATACTGATGTGTTTTGTATGGTGAATGTTGAGACCCGGAGATCCTTTTTAATTGAAACTAGACATTCCATCTTAGTCCTCACGGGTGACGACGTATCTGCATTTTCATTCTAATTCAAAAAAAAAGTGTTGTAATATTTACAAATTTGTCTAATATTTGTGATATACTAAAAAATTTGGTCTATTTTCTAAGCAATACCCGTTGCTTCTCATAAATAGAGCCACGCGTAAATATCACATCGACACGAAGCAATCTATTTGGGCATTACGTTAAGTGTTATTGCCACGATGGGATCTAAAGATAAGACTTTCGGGTTTCTACTAAATGGAAGTCACACGTTTATATGAAAGGAATATTAGACTATTTCTATTTATTAAGTTGTAACATTTCTATAAAGCCGTAGGGATCAAAATATAAGCACTTAAAATTCATAGTATGTGAGCGAAAAGCATTCGATCCTCGCAGGTACCACTGTAATTTTGCATTTAGAATGCTAATTCACCGTGTGCTCGGTCGTGAAGGAAACTATGCAAACAAGAATTTAAAATCATCTGTAATCTGAATTCCACCAATGAGGGTTAATAATTTTCTGCTTACCAGATGTCGCTAGTTGACACTGAGGTAAAGCTTTTTGTTACACAAAATCATTTATTTGGGAAGTTAGTTTTTAATAAAAGTTTATCAGTTTCAAAAGTAAAAATAAATTAAAAATTAAACAGGGCTCGCCTACTAGAAACGTGTTTTACGATGGTACGGAAACCCTTCATGTGCGAGTCCGACTCGGACTTGACCGGTTATTTTTTAAACGTTACAAAAACGTGACATTTTTAAATACCATACTATATTCTCCACTACGTCAATAAAAAGGTTTCATTTCATAAATTAAGATATTCCGTTTCATATCATATATCTGTATATTATAAATTCCGCATTGACCGGACTTGGTTGAACCGTGAACACGTTTGTCAGATTGACTTTGATTTCACGTCCAGACCAAAAGTTTTATTTGAAAGCGTGAATACGATTTTCAATTTTATTATAAAACGTTGACACAATATCACGAAATTTTAGAAATTTACATATTTGGAGCGATTTAAAATTTATTTTAACTAAAAATTCAAATGAACGTTGAATTACAATTTTTGTGGGTCTCTTGGCAACTTTTTGCGCGAACTTTTATAAATTACTTCGTGTTGAAAAGCCACATTTATGTAGACTTGATACTGAATGTTTTTGTTTTGGTCACCATTTATAAAGTTTTCCTTTGTCACCCTTATATTTAAAAAAAAAACATACAACTTTTTAATGCCGTATTGAATTTCTCACTACATTGATACAGAAGGTCCACTTTAAAATGTTGTTGATGAATCATTCTTTTCATGAATTAATATTTATAGCAAGTAATCTAATTTCGCTACAGAATAAAGATACTCTAAGCATAACGCTATCCCCGGTTATAGTCATACCGTAATATGATGAGATCCACAGGGATTCCAACGCTAAAGCCGCATTTTCACTGGGCATGTCAAAGGATCAATATTAGACAATCTAGTAAAAATAACTCTATCAAAGTAATGAAAAATAAATATTGTTTAAAAGTTATGGGATTATTATTCGTAACAATTCATCTTACAAACTCCAATAATTTATTTCTTAGATCCTTGAACCAATAAAGAAGTAAGGACGCAACTTTCAGCTGTTAGAAGTGAGACACGCAATCAGAAAACGACTCGGCAATAGGAAGCGGAAACTCGACAGTCTGTCTTTTTATAATACAGGTATTATGTGAGACCTTAGTCCTACTTTGGCCTCTCAGTATATTTACGAAAATTTAATGTATGTTCACAAAAATAAAGATAGTTTTAGTAAAAAAAGTGATATGCACTCTGTAAGCACTAGGAATAAACACAAGCTAGTGATACCAGTCTATCGACTCGACAGAGTCAGTGATTCATCCTTGGGGCAATGTATACCCTGTTACTACAAAGTACCAGAAAATATACAAGGTATCTCTATTACCAAGTTTAAATATTTAATTCAACAAAAACTAAAAAGGGTTATTATAATATAAATTAATACATTGTTGATAATAACCCCTGGGAATAAGGTGATTGCTTCCAAGCTGTTTCTAAAATAAATTTTGAAAATGGTTTGTAATCGTTTATATTATAAAATAAATTCCCGCTGGGTTTTATGCTCGTTCTTCCCAGGACAGAGGATTTTCTCCGAATCAGTGGTAAAGTAAAAAATGACTCAACAAGGATAACTTGTAATCAATAATGAATAACAATTATTCTATTCTAATCTACCCAGGTCAACTTGACCCATTCGTGCTACAACCGTAATATAAATGCAGCGAAACTCTACCACGAAATATTGAAAATATTACAATATGTGTCCATAATTATATCACTACTTGGTACTTATTACTGATACTACACATTTTTGATTAAACCGGCATACATATATAAATGAGAAATAATTACAATATCCTACACACATACATACATACATAAATTCTCACGCCTGTTACTCGAAGGGGTAGGCATAGACGGTACGATCCTCACACACCTTTCATTTGGTATGATTCTAACACACCTAGCTATCTTACTTTTATCACATTCATATACACACACATGCACGTCAGTTGGGTGTACTTTTAACTTGGCCCATCTTCTTTCTTATAACTACGATATTCTAATTACGTTTCAGTGGTGACGTAAGAGAATCCATTAATACATCCCGTAGGTACGAAAGGAATGGGTCATTTGTGCTACAAACATAACATGACTCTTGGTCAGTAGCTTGGGAAGCACGTCACGTAGTATTATTATAACCAAAAATTGCGAAATAGGTACATTACTTGCGGTGGGGTCCCGTAGCACTACGCTTTCCAGCTTGCAATATTTTCATCTAGCACTCATTCGCAAATCTTACATTGTCTTACGCCGAGTCACGCGCTCTGTGAACTTGGAATTCGAACAAAAAAAAATTTGATACATATTCTGCTAACAACGCAGATGATTATAATACCGTTTATTCGTTTGTAGTCCTGAAAAATCTTTTGATAATTACTAAAAGTTGTAATTTTTCATGAAATATAATAATTTTCGAAAAATCTTGATTACCAATGCGTTAAGAATCGTTTGTAGATGATTGTAATACTAAAAGATTTTATTGTGGATTTTTTATTCTAAAAAGAGTTATAATTTGAAAAAAATTGTAAAGATAATAAAAATTCATACATATTCTACAAACAACGCATGGGATTATAATAACCTTCATTCGTCTGTAGTCCTAAAAAATCTTCTGAAACTCACTATAGGCTGTAAATTTTCATGAAAAATTATAATTTTTGAGAAATCTTGATTACCAAAGCGTTAAGAATCGTTTTTAGATGATTGTAATACTAAAATTTTTTTATTGTGGAATTTTTATTCTAAAAAGAGTTATAAATTGAAAAAAATTGTAAAGATAATAAAAATTGATGCATATTCTACAAACAACGCAGGGGGTTATAATAACCTTCATTCGTCTGTAGTCCTAACACAGATGATTGTAATACCGTTTATTTGTTTGTAGTCCTAAAAAATCTTCTGATATTCGAATGAAAGTTATTATTAGTAGAATATGTATAAATTTTTTATATTATATTTTTTTTATTCGGGTTCCAAGTTCACAGAACTCGAGTCACGCACACAAAGCCACTAGTCTTCACTTATTTCGTCGCAATTGTTTACGACTATGTTTTTCTTTCTTTATCGGTCTGAGCTTAGGTCACTCAAGATTGTAAAATGATATCGGTGACTGCCAGAATTCGACGAAATTTAATTAAGAGTAATACACTTCTTTGCTGAAGATATTGGATTTAAAAAAAATAGTTATAGTACTTCTATTTTGACTGATATTCTGATTCCGAACCAATAGTGTTTAAAAACGGCGCGAATCAAAATATTGAGAGTAGCTTAACTAAACGAAATATTAAGACGTAATAACATAAGGAGTAAAACTAATTGAAGGAATCGTTTTCAATTTTAGGAAGACTTTATCACATTCGACAAGTTTGAACTTGTACGAGGTTATAGAATTGAACGAGGCTGAAAAGTTGACACGTTTTCAACTCTCTATCGTTCAATAAAAGTTGATCAGTCTTATTGAGAGCACATTCTCAAAGTGGGATTTAATTATAATTTAAAAACAAATAGGATTTAATCGATTTAAGTAAAATTTTAATCAATAATAATATTGTTTATTCGCTTAAACATGGTACATCAGAGGTGACAAATTGTTGCATATTTACATAGTCCACACGTTTAACACATCTCGCATGGGAAAATTATTAATTAAATAAAAACAATTAATTATGTATATAATTAAATTAAATAAAATAAAAAGTTAAAATTACAATCATCATTTCAAGCAGAGAAGTAAAATATGTATTATTCAATTAAATTAAATAAATTTAAAATTACAATCGTCACATTAAATCTACAGAATACATTAAATCTACACAAAAACAAAGTCTAAAATAATACAGTAATGTCAAATTTAGGCAACAAGATTCTATTTATTTAAAAATTGTTTTACATCACAAACACATTTTAATAATAGCCAGCTTTTGAGTTTGGTTTTAAATTTACCAGTTTGTGTCTCTTCTTTAATGCTTACCGGAAGTTTATTATAAATCTTGACACTCATCGCGTAACAGCTATTATTATAAAATTCAGATTTAGGTATTACCAAGTCTATTAGATTTTCGAGTGTGACGCAAATATACCTCATATGCTTGTATGTACATATGGAAAATTAGAAAAATAAAATAAATTAGAAGATATTGGTAAGAAAAGAGCACACAGTTCACCTGATGGTAAGTTGTGTTGTGGCGTATAGACGTCTCCATCTTTCATCGATTACGAATCAAAATGCAGATGCGTTGTCACCAGTGAGAACTAAGATACACTACACTACACTTACCATACGAAACACAGCAGCGTTAACATGGTATTCTGTGAGAGCGTGGTCCGTCCCAGGCCGAGCCGACCCATTTGTGCTACAACTATACTACTAATATAGTTGCAGCATGGATCTACCACGTACAAAAATCTACGCAGGTACCACCCACTTAGCTATTCCTACTGCTAAAAAGCGCTACTTGCACTGCTGTTTCATGTTCTTGAAGGGTATAGAGAGATAAATAGTTACAGGCAATGAATTATTACACCTTACACCTCAGAAATGACTCTATGATCTTCTTTTGTTTAGTGTTGGCTACATGTGTTCATAGGCTGCATTCGCCAATTACCGTCACGTGAACTGTAAATTCGTATGTCATTTCAGTTTTATGAAAAAGTAAGATGTACGTAGTAGAGCTGTGCCAAAGTGGAGTTTGACTGCGGGGAAAATGGTTTCCTTATTGCAATAATTTATATGGACATTACCACCACTTTTCTACCGACTTGAAAAAGAAAACGGTACTCAATTTTTTCTATTTTTATGTGTGCTTTTTCTGGGTGAATCGATTTCTATTTTATTTGAAAGTTGGTGCTTCTCATGTGGTCCTATATAAATTTGATCAAGGTCTGATTAATAGTTTTTGAGTTATTCTTAATAATTTATATTAAAGTTGGTTGTACAATTTTTTTATTTGTAATTATTTGGTACGTGGTAAAGCTGCAGCTATATTATGATTGTAGCACGAATACGTCTATCTATGCGTGTAATTATAATCAGGATTATCACAATTCATGATAAATACGTGTTGGGTAAGTTTTTTGAACTCTTATTACAGTTATTTATATATTAGCAATAAATGCTTAAAATTTCAACTTAACTAACCGCAAAAATCTAAGCTTATACGACAAAATCACAACACAAACAAATCCTGACTGAGATTTGAACTCAAGAGCCGCAACGGATTAACCAGCTATATCGACTAGTACGCGATGGAGTCGAAACTAAATATTATTAAGCTCGAATAGATTTCTCTATTTTGATAATGTTTACGCGTACCGCCGTTCATGGCTTCAACAAATATCACCTAAAGTAGCTTATTCATAGGGTTACTTTTTACAATGATGGTTATGATCCAAATCTGATCTTTTTAAGGTTTTTTTTTTAATAGAATAAATCTGCCAACGAGCACATAGCTCACCAGAAGGTAACTGGATGCCGTGGCTCATAGACATCTACATTTATCGTAAATTAAGAATCAAAATGCAGATACGTTGTCACCGGTGAGGACTAAGATGGAATGCCTCTTGTCCAATAAAAAGGACCTCCGATTTTCTACACTTACCATACAAAACACAGCAATCTTAAACTGCTATTTTACGCTGGTATTCTGTGAGAAAGTGGCCTTTCCCCCTTCGAGCCGACCCATTCTTGCTACATCTTTACCAGTAATATAGCTGCAGCATGGCTCTACCACGCTAAAATTATAATGTGGTGCAACACCACCAGCTTACCATCAAGTGGACTGTGTGTTTGTGTGTAACCCTTTCTCATTAACTTAATATAAACTTCCTTTCATCGTATGTGTTTCCGTTTCAAAATTTATAATCTATAATCTATTTGAGGTTTGCGTATATGTCAGAGAGGACATCTGTTTTCGACGCCTCGGCAGTCTTGAAGTTACGGATCTGTCCATCCTATGGCTGCACGTAGACAGCGACGACCATCCCCGTGTCTACGGGTGTCTCTATAGGTCCCATAGCGGTAATTCCGACACAGACTGACTCATCGACCACGTCCAAATGGCTGCAGACTCCGTGCTACAACAGGTACCATCCACAGAAATCGTGATACTCGGTGATTTTAACGCCCACCACGCTGAATGGCTTGGTTCCCGTTTAACCGATCATGCGGGTAGATCTGTCTATGACTTTGCCTTGGCGTATGGTCTAACACAACTGGTTATTTCGCCTACGCGGATCCCAGATGTGGAGGATCATACACCTTCCCTGCTGTACCTTCTGCTGTCCTCTCATTCGGACGGATATCAGTTCTCCGTCGATGTCCCTCTGGGCTCTTCGGACTATTGTCTGATCCGGAGTATCGTGCCACTCACGCTCCCATCGCAGAAGCGATCTGCAGCTTGCCGCCGTGTTTGGCATTATAGGTCTGTCGATTGGGACGGGATGCGGTCTTTTTTTGCATCCTACCCTTGGGCGCGGGTTTGCTTCTCGCCGGAAGATCCCAGCCTTGTTGCCGATTCTGTTGCTGATGTTGTACTTCAGGGTATAGAACTTTTTATTCCATCCTCTGTGGTGCCCATCGGAGGCAGATCCCAGCCATGGTTTGGTCGCTCCTGTATAATAACATCACGCTATAGGCAGGAGTGCTACCGGGCCTGGGCTGATGCATCAATGTCTTGGGATGTAAACACCAGCGCACTTAAAAAGAAGTATAATTCCGTCTCCAGGTCCTTCAAAAGCGTCATTGCCAAGGCAAGGTCTGAGCACATCGGCAGAATTGGCGAGAAGCTAGTTCGCCTTCCTTCGGGAACCCGTGCATTCTGGTCTCTCGCCAAGGCTGTCCAAGGGAACTTCTGTCACGACTCACTGGCCCATACCGCAAAGAAGAAAGCCGATCTTTTAAGCTCTCTCTTTGCGTCCAACTCGACTCTAGATAACGGGGGAAATACACCGCCGACCATCCCGGTACTCCTACTCCTAAGGCGTAGTCCCGAATTCATGGAAGACAGCTTTGGTCCACCCGATCCCTAAAAAAGCCGACCGCTCAGACCCGTCCAACTACAGGCCTATCGCCATAACCTCCTTGTTTTCCAAAATAATGGAATCAATTATTAACTGCCAGCTCATGTGGTACCTTGAGGATCACCAGCTGATTAGTGACCGCCAATACGGTTTTCGTCGGGGTCGATCAGCTGGTGATCTTCTGGTCTACCTGACTCATAAATGGGCGGAGGGAGTAGAGTCCAAGGGGAGGCATTGGCCGTTAGTTTGGACATAGCAAAGGCCTTCGATCGGGTCTGGCACAAAGCGCTTCTTTCGAAACTTCCTACCTATGGGCTTCCCGAGAAATTGTGCAAATGGATCACCAGTTTCCTTGCTGATCGGAGCATTAAGGTCGTAGTAGACGGTGTATGCTCTGATTTCTAGCCTATCAACGCTGGTGTTCCACAAGGGTGTATGCTATCACCAACGCTGTTTCTCCTGCATATCAATGATATGTTGCAAACTAGTAACATTTACTGCTATGCAGACGACAGCACTGGTGATGCCTTATACACCGGCCGTGCCAATATTTCTCAGGAAAACGTCGCTGAGTACCGGGATAAACTTATGTCTGAATTCGAGTCTTTGCTGAACAAAGTCTCGGATCGGGGGCGACTAAATCTAGTCCAGTTCAATCCCAAGAAGACAAAAGTTTGCGCGTTTACCGATAAAAAGAACCCCTTTGTTGTATCTCCTCAGTTTCAAGGCACTCCTCTTGCTGCCTCACCTAGAATCGGAATCCTCGGCGTCGACATATCGAATAGTGTGCAGTTTCGTGGCTATTTGGAAGGGAAGGCCAAACTGGCCTCTAAAAAGCTTGGCGCGCTCAGTAGAGCGAGACAGTATTTCGTGCCGTCACATCGCTTTCAACTTTACAAAGCGCAAATCTGAATACTGTTCTCATCTCTGGGCCGGTGCACCCCAGTGCCAGCTCCTTCCACTTGACCGCACCCAGCGCAGGGCGGTTCGAATCGTCGACGACCGAGTTATTTCTGATCGGCTCGATACACTGGCACTGCGTAGAGATGTTGCATCTATTTTATGGCATTTACCACGGGGAGTGCTCTGAGGAATTGTTCGGACTAATTCCGGCCGCTCAATTTCACCATCGCACATCGCGACAAAACTTGCGATACCATCCATACCACCTGGATGATTGGCGGTCCACCACTTTGCGATTTAGAAGATGTTTTCTCCTCGCACAACTTTCTTGTGGAATCGATTATCACCAGCGATTTTTCCGGACCGATACGACTTAGGGGCCTTCATGAAAAGAGCCTACTCCTTTTTAAAAGGCCGGCAACGCATCTGCAATTCCTTGGTGTTGCGGTTGTTCATGGGCCGCATGCTCGTTTGCCCCCTCTCCTATAAAAAAATATCTAATATACGGTTGTGCTT
Organism: Parnassius mnemosyne; assembly: GCA_963668995.1. Lineage (NCBI taxonomy): Eukaryota > Metazoa > Arthropoda > Insecta > Lepidoptera > Papilionidae > Parnassius > Parnassius mnemosyne. The sequence continues at coordinate 35,099,447 of CAVLGL010000084.1, forward strand.
AAATTCAGGATACTTATGTAACTTCGATGACAACGCAAAAACATCGAGCTGGATGATGGACCCGGAAAAAAGGACCCCTATAAAATATTTTTCGAAATATCTGTAATTAAAAAAATTAAGGGCTGTGTAATCAATTGTCAAACAAGGAATACTATTTTTTCTAGAATAAAGGGATAAGCGTGTACACAGTCCACGTGATGGTAATTGGATACTGTGGCCCATATACATAAATCTACATCTATCCCCGATTAGGAAACAAAATGTCTAGTAAAAAGGATCTCCGGTTCTCTACACTTACCATACGAAACACAGCAGCATTGAGCTGCTATTTTACACTGGTTTTCTGTGCGAGCGTGGTCCATTCCCGGCAGAGACGACTAATTTGTGCTACAACCATAATATACCTGCTGCGCACCTCTATCATGTATGAAAATCCTCGTGACGAAACGTAATTTGAAATTTGTTTTAATAACATGATTCCCATACCTGTACCTGTTGTTTACAAACATGCTACTTTAATTGACAACCTTCATGAATAATTGATGACGTGAATACAATAACTAACGATGTGATCAAATATTGTTGAAGTAATCAAATGAGAGTGTTTAATGTGCCCCCATTTATATAAAAAAAAATATATATTTATCATATTAAATCGGTGGCAATGTAAAAATAATTCTTGTACCAAATTTTGTTCCCGAACGGATGATAAATTTGAAGCTATCGTAGTGTAATAATTCTTTAACCCGCGTCGGCGGGCTTGCTGATTGCTCAGAGTGAGCCGAGCGTAAACAATAAATCGGTGCGATGCTTGAGAGAGACTCTCCGTGCACCTGAACGCTATTTTGATGTATTTACTCCAGAATTCCCGACGGTGAACGTTTTTTTATGTGAAAACAACGAGGTCATAGTAATTTAAACTTAGAATTGGAATCGGAGCGATTTGAACTTCCTATTTAGAAAGTGGTTGTAATTCTTAGATTCAAAGTATTTTTTTATCCACAAAGGTGGCAATAGAATGGCATATAAGTTTTTGAAAACAATATAGAAAGCAGATTGAATGGAATCCACACATATTTTGAAATCGATGGAGACTCTTTAGAATTACTAGACCACCGGAGTCACACGTAATGCGTATTACATCAAGTGCTTATGCCCTAAGCAACTAGAAGTTAGAACCAGTAAGTTAATATTCCGAGGTTTTCACACGATGATTTCCTTTGCCACCAAGTACGTGGTAAATCAGCACTTACAATTGCAATAAGCAATTCCATTGGTTAAGGCGGGAATCGAACCCGAGTTGTACGCGAACTGTATAATTTACAGCGAGCGTTTAGTCCTACCACAGCTCTATTTAAGTATTTATATAAGTCTATTGACGAAATGGAAACATTTACCTTTTCTCAGTTAGTTAAAATATGTCTGTGTTTTTTGATACTTTTCATATAAAATGATGTCCGCTTTTATTTTGCAATCGAATCCCTCATCAATATTCATCGGTGTCAGACCGCGGCGAATTTATTAGGATGAGGCCTATCATAAAGCCATCTTCGTCGAGGGAGGGTAGGTGTAATTTATGCTCACTCCTGCTTTATTTTATGTAGGGAATTATGTTAACATGCGAAAAACCTTTCAAACTTACTACGGAAATTTTTGTAAGCCCATTTTTCGTCCCGCGAGTTTTAAGACAATACACGATTTATAAATTTTCGCACAGGGCCTTACGCTAAAATTTGATATTACAGAAAACTCGACTGCAATCCCCGGCACTGACACCGCAGAAATAGTTTATTGTAAGCACGTGCCCGGTGGAAAATGGAAAATATCGCAAAGAAACCAGAATTCAATAAACTTTAAAAGTATCCAGATAATTTACGAAATCTTTTATGTCTAGAGTCTAGAGTCTATTAGAGGACTTATCGTAATCCTAAAATGATTATGAATGGAAAAAAGTAATCAATTGAAAGCGCGATTTCGCCGCGTAGTGGCAAAGAAACGAAATCCACTACCACAACATATTCCGTGGGTGTCGATGATGGTAATGTTTTACATCATCTGGACGCTTGATGGCTCACGACTGTGTGATTTACTAGGAGTTTTCTTTCTCACACGACTTCTTTGTGGATTCGTTTAACGCCGGCGTTTTTTTCTGATACGACTTAGGGACCTTCAAGAAACGAGCTTATTCTTTTTTAAAACGCCGGCATCGCACCTGCAATTCCCCTGGTATTGAATTAGTTCTTAGGCGGCGGTCAACACTTAACCATCAGGTGAGCCGCAAGCTTGTTTCCCCCTTTTATAAAAAAAATTTATCGTTCAAGTATTATATATGCAGGCAGCGCTTTCTTCTATATAAAAATAGGTGATAGAGGGAAATAAAATAAAAGATGAGCAGAATCATTTAAGAAACTGCGATTGCCAGCGCACATGCCAAACTTGGCAACTGTGATAATGTGTGAGCTAGCTGTGGACTTTTGATAGGCTTTAATTAATGAATTAATGAATAATGTACGTAAACCCCTTTCTATGAAATTAATTTTGGAACATCTCACTCAGCTGTTGATATTTTTTTATTAATATTTTTGGCTTAGATGCTTGTTCTTAAAGCCATGTCTTCATTTCATTCGGGATCGGGAGATTTTTATAGATTTTCAATACCAATTGATAATAATCCTTTATAGTACACTGCTTCACAATATGTTAATGCGTCACATTGCGTAGTTTTTGGGAGATTTTGTCAGCAACCCGAGCCGGCATACAGTTGGTGATTGTATCTCAAGGCGCCTAAACAGACACCTTATCTTGAGATTCACATCACCATCGGAACACACACTAGCAGAATGGCACCACCTTTACATATCAAAATCCACTTCAAACCATTATTTATGGGTAAACAAAAATACAGGACCAGCAATCCGCCGCCGGTCAAGTTCCCACCAAACTCAGCTGTTGATAGGTGATGCACACGAAACCGCCGTCTTTTATGTGTATAAATTTTTTTGATCTGCCTGTTATCGAAAAATTTAATATTGTTTTTGTTTTTAATCTTTATTCTCTATTCTGCATACTTTATGATGATAGCAATTTCAAATATTTAATTAAGATGTAAAAAAAAAGGCGAGCTTAACCCTAATAAGAGGTTTTTGTCAGCAAGTCCTTTGGGAAAGAGAAATAGTTTTATATGTAAAGCAAGTAGGTAGCAGCGTGCGTACTTAATAATGAATATAATCACTAGCTAATAGAAATTGGATACAAGTTATATCTAACAATTTACATATGTGTATAAATATATACATACATACATATAATCACGCCTCTTTCCCGTAGGGGTAGGCAGAAACCACTTCTTTCCACTTGCTACAATCCTTACATACTTGTTTCGCTTCGTCCACTTTCATTATTCCCTTCATAAATGCCCTTCGGTTTAGGGTACTCTTGACCTGGCCTTTTTTCAAGACATCCCTGATTTGGTCTACAAACGTCCGCCTAGGTCTATCCCTTCCAACACTTTCATTCACACTCGCCTTATACACTTTTTTCGTTAATCGTTCCATACCATCTCAGCATACCTTTCTCAATTTTTGTCACTACATCTTCTTTCAGACCACAACGTTTCCTTATCTCTCTATTTCTTATCCTGTCACTCTGTTTAACTCTTATCATACTTCTTAACACTCCTCTCAACTGCATTTATTCTGCTTTCATGTTTCTTCTGCCATACCCAACTTTCACTTCCGTACATGAGAATCGAAACCAACACCCCCTCATGCACAGCCAAACGAGCCTTGTTAGACACCTTCCGACTGCTCATAAAGGAGTGCAAAACTCCATTCACCATGTTTCCTACATTCACTCTTCTTTCGATATCACTCTCACACTTAATAAATATATTGTATTTCTTTCTATTTCTTTTAATTATCCATATATAAATAATAATAACACATAGTATGTCTCTTTCTGTTTGCGTTGCTTTTAGTTTGTTTTTCCACTCTGAAATTGCATATTATGTTATTAAAGTTATATAATTAAGTTTCTAACTAATTTTGTGAACGCCATTGGCGGTTAACTCTATGCTTCTGTAGTTTTGGAAACTAATTTTAAAGTTAAATTATATTTCGATGACAATAATTTATTTTTTATTGCAATAATTTAAATTATGTACAAATGTCGACCATTCTTCATGGGGTTATATAGTCATAGTTGCTATGCCTCACGAGAGGATTGGCAACTTCAGTTTTTTTTTATTAAGGATTTGCTGTTATCAGGAAGATGCTGCTGCCCATCTCGTGACTCGTTTCCCTCTGGAAGTCGATGGATGTAAGAGGCACTGTGTCATTGCTTGGGGGAGGCCTATCTTCAGCAGTAGACTTATGATGGGCTGTAATGATGATGATGACGATAAATGTCGACCTTCCATAGCTAGTAATCGCAAAACGTTGTTTGTTTTTTTCATAACCGTTTTGTGATTTTATTTTTCACTATCAGCCCCTAATATTCCATTGCTGGATATGGGCTTTCCCTATTCCTATCCCTATACCTATATGCTGTATATGGGAAAATCCAGCACGAAATCCACAAGGATTATATTTAACAAATTTTAATTTTGTAATTTTTTATATAGATATTATATAGATAATTATATATATCGGCTGCTCCGACCACGTCATTTTATTAGCATTTATGCAAAACTCGATTGTGCTAGTGCGCTTATAATCAGAAATTATATTAATTTGTGCAAATGCAGGATTACAGTGGCACAAACATTTGCAGCCGAGTTGAGGCATACATAACGTTGGTGTAGCTGACACGAGCATTTGCATACGTAATCAATTGGCTCGCTTTATTGGCGTATGGGATTGTTTGGGTGGTTTGTTATGGTTTATGATTCATTGTTTTATCGTCTTTAGATAATAATTATAAGTAGTTCTTATCTAAGGAATATCGAAAAAAAATTAAAGTTGGTGAAATTACTTCGCCATGTATATTACCTAGTTTGAAGAGCATCTCCCGCTCTCCCTCAATTGCGAGCACTATCCCCGTCACCACTTATCTCTGCACCACTACTCCCAACACCACTACACTAGGAAAGACACACCACCGTCGATAATACGACACGTGTTTCGCCTCTACACCAGGCATCCTAAGGTGAAGTAGACTCTACGTCATGGATTGGATTTCCACAAAGTAAATGATTCTGTTAATTGAATATTAGAAAGGTAAAAAGAGTACATCTTCATCATCATTCTTCATCATTCATTTAACATACATCCAATGCTCTAAGTGTTTGGAACTCGTTATTAAAACTATTTTTTTTATTTTAGTATAATTTATATTTTTGATGAAATGACCACTAAAAATTATTAGGCGAATGGATACTGTGGCCCTATGGCCCAAGATGAGTTGTGGTAGTGACAGCGATAGTGTACACAGTTGAGGGAGGACGGGAGGTGCTTTTTTAACGAGGTAAGACACATCTTTTTATGTTATTGAGCGGATGTACCTGATGTAATTTTTACCAACTTTAATATGATAGATTTCTGCAAAGTAACGTCTGATTTTATCAATTGTAACTATAATCTTAATTTTGGTTCAAAACGACACTCCTTATTTTCTTTGCATTATTATATTAAATTTGCAATCCACACCGTTAAAGTTCTTGTCACTGAATGTATTGTATCATTATTTAGAAAATGAATTTCTCGAACCATGCAATCAAAAATCAAATAACAATAAAAGTCGAAATCCGACCGCGATTTTCACAATTTGTACCGATCGCAGCATTTTTAACTTCGTTTCCTCAGATCGCTGAACCGGAGAAATGTTGAGCAAACGTTGATTTACTGCATCGACAGCGTTTAGTAGACCGCTTGCGAAAGCAGTTGTACAAGTAATTAAACTTATTTGTTCGGCCTTTCGATTTGTTCTAAGAATGTTTTTTCTAATATTAACAGGTGAATTCATACAACAGGATTTTTGGCTCCGTGGCGCAGTGGCTTAACAGTGAGTTGCACCAATAATTGCCGTGGCTTCGAATCCCTCACCGAACAAGTATATTATGTATGGCCACAAATAATTGTTCCGGGTCTGGATGTTTGTAGTTGTAAAATTTATATATGTAAATTGCCACCACGATACCGGAGAAAATCTTAATTGGTTTACAATTAGGTAACGTTACAAAAAAAAACTGCATCTACATAGAAACCTGTAACCATATTCAAATAAAGATTGTTTTTTTATAGAATAAGGGTGACAAACGGGCACACAGACCACCTGATGGTAAATGGATGTTGTGGATCATACACACCTACATATCCTAGATTCAGAATAAAATACATATGCGTTTTCACTCTTGAGGAATGTGGCTGAATGCTTCGTTATACCAGTAAAAATAAACTCAGTTTCTTGTCACTCGCCATACGAAAAACATAACAGCATTTTGTGGCTATTTTACAGTGGTATTGTACTCGTATAAGAACAAGTAGTAAAACTTAACCTGACAAAGTAGATGTAATGTTGGGTACCTACTGGGTTTTCACTTAAAAGCAATATTTTTTCTTTTTTACAAATTATAGATTTCTTCAGAGACAACGTCCGAAATAGCCGCAAGGAGAATTTTGTATTTGCATTATTTGCACACCGCAATGTTTTTACGCAATTATGGGTGATTAACGAACACACAGATCACCATCAAATCAAAACAAAAAATTTAAATAAGATCTTAAGATTATGTTATCTACATTTGTGCTCCATAGTCTACCTATTTCAGGTGTACAATATTAAGTCTCAATTATATTCATATAAGTAATCGATATCTTTATCAAATATATAGATTAATTCATTAATGTCGCCTTACAGTATATTATGATGTCAGTTTTCTATAATATTTTTTAGAAAACTGATAATAATAAATTTTTCTATAATAAATTTCCAAGCTGTTTCTATAATAAATTTTGTACAAATTTTGTAAAAAAGTTCCGTTGGTTCCTTGCTGGTTCTTCCCAGGAAAGAGGTTTTGTTTTTTCGAACCAGTGGTAAAGTAGAAAATGACTTTTAATAAGAATTACACATGTGATCTATATTGAATACAAATTATTCTATTCTATTCTAAAAATACTTTACTTACGGTTTTAACTTTTTCAATTTAATTTTATCTTAGTTCTCAATAGTAATTAGTTGGAATGATTTAATAATAAATCTAACCACCAAATATATCAGTACTTTATTTAATCTTGGTTTTCTACAAATTCTTGTAAGCTGTAGAAGCATTTATCTAATAACCACGTATTCAGTACCTTTTTTTAAATTTTATATCGTTCATATTTTTAAAAGAGTCAGAAATATTATTGTAAATTTTAATGGCATTATAGTAAATGCTTTTCGTATATTGTACTGTTTTCGGATAAAATAAGCTTTTTATTTTATAATGCTTTCTGAGATTTTTAGATTTTTCAACTAAGTTATCATATTTCCGTACAAATAAAGATACCTATTTAATATATAAACAGGGTAGTGGCAAAATACCCAGTTGCCTGGTGGCTTTTTTTATAACATAATTGTGATAAACGAGCACACAGTCCACCTGATGGTAAGTGGTTGCTGCGACCCATAGACATCCACATCTATTAATCAAAATGCAGATGCGTTGTCACCCGTGAGGACTAAGATGGAATGGCTCATTTCCAGTGAAAAGGTTCTCCGGTTCTCTACATTCGCCATACGAAGCACAGCAGCGTTAAGCTGCTATTTGACGCTGGTATTCTGTGAGAGCGTGGTCCTTCCCCGGTCGAGCCGACCCATTCGTGCTACAACTATACTACTAATATAGTTGCAGCGTGGCTCTACCACGTATAAAATTCTGTTTCACGACAATAGCAGCGCTAACTACCTGATCGAACTATAGACCTCATTTTTTTATCAAAAGCGTTCAAGCCGTTGAGGAGGGAAAGAATTTTGGACACCAACACACCGGAATTGTAAATAGTAGGTGAGGGTGATCATCCGGTAAGTATGGTTAATTTTTATAACTCAAAAACTACAGCCTTGTTTGCATAGATGGCTCTGTCATACGATAGCTCTTCATCATCATCGTCGCTGATCAATCAATCAAATAATAAAGGATCAAAAGGGCGCGGCTTTGTCGGCACCATTTTGACGGTTGATATTATAGTCGACTTTAGTGCTGTGTAGTGTAGCCATTGAGTTATATGTACTACGTACTAGAGAAGCCATTCCAAACAAAAATTGTGTCCTACTCTATGTCTTCGCGCATGCGCGGGAGTAGTAGTCACGCATGCGCGAAGACTTTAATTTGATATAAAATAAGATATTAATATAAAATTAATATAAGAATTTAATATAAAATATCTTAATTTAATCTAAACAAACAATTTCTAAATAAAATGTAATAATTATTATTTTATGGAATTCACAAATCGAAAATTTACGCAAAATTTAGTTTGTATGGATTGCACTACAGTTCAGTTGAACATAGTCAATGTTCGGAATGGCTTCTCTAGTACGTAGTAATAACTCAATGACTGTAGCTAATTTTTCATGTTGATTTTTTGAAGTGTTCCTAATTATTGCCAAAACTTGTACGCTACTTTTCCTTAATATATGTATTAGTTATAGTACACAAATTTGTGATTTTGTTTCTATTCTAATCCTAGTTTTGATTTTATAGGGCGGCACGGCTTAAGATGACCATATTTCCCTCATGTACCTTACAAAATATATTAAGGCAGGAGAATCAACGGTATTCCTAGTGTGGGATGCTACTTGCGTAGATACTTTGTCGGCCTCTTATCCCAAGGGTACCTCGTTTAGAGCCGGGGTGGCATCAGAGGTAGCTGAACTATTATGAATATATGAGAGGTGACTACATATTTGTGCCTTTTGCTGTAGAGACTATCGGTCCGTGGGGTCCACGTGCGGTGAAGTTCCTAAAGGAAATTTATCCGCGACTGGTTGTTGCTGTTGGTGATAAGAGCCCTGGTGCTATTCTCGGTCAAAGGCTAAGTAAAGCCATTCAGCGAGGAAACGCAGCCAGCGTTCTTGGAAAGATACCACAGGAAATAGGACTGTATGATTATTTAAGTTATTAGTTTTAGATTTTTTTTATCTTATAGTTTTTTAAGTATATTAAATGTAATAAAATGTTAAATTGGTTTCAATCGACTTCAAAAAGAGGATAGAAATACCACTGTATTATATCTTATATATAGAACACAACTTCGTCGTTAGATAACCGATTTAGTTGATGTTTTATTTACCAACTGGATATGCTTTCGCACTGAATTCGGTTTATAGTATCCTGTTACTCTTTACAACTTCATAAAATTTGGATCTACTGAATTCTATTTCTTTTAATATTTGTTTCAAAAAAAAACAGGCGCGAATACACACAATATATACAAAACATTGATCCGCTTATTACGTACTAAAGTTATAACTTTTTGTTTGTGAAAACCATGACAATGCCGGCAAACATAGAAAAAGTTGAGAGCATATTAATCTTGTTCATGACAGGCGCTGCGAAAGTTGTTGAAGTAGAATAGAGATGAGGATAATAACGTAAAATACCAGCCTATAAATGTGTTTTTATAAGTTTTTATTTAACTTGTAATGTATGTTTGTGAGGCTCAAATCTTGCAACTGAATTTTAAAGCAGTTATCCTCAACCGATTGAGCTGAAATTATGCATACATTTTTTTTTAATATTATTCTAAGCCAGCGCTTAACTACAAACCCACCTGATGGTAAGTGGTGATGTAGCCTAAGATGGTGAAGCGCAATGACTTAACAAAAGCCTATTCACTCTTACCTTGAAAACACCCACATTATATTACTATTATTATGTTTAGTTTCGGTGACAATGCATGGTTAGCTAGGTGACGTCATACGAAATCTAATATGGCGGACGGCCCAAGATGGCGGTCTAGTTATTTTCTAAGGACTCCCATTATGTGGTTATCAAATGAATGGGATTTGCTGAGAAGAATACGAAAATGAAATGACATCACTTTAAATCCAACCAATAGATAGCTTTTACATCGGAACTTTGATAGCGCGATTTAGGGCTCGATATATTTTCACTTGTGGCACGACATCGCCTCCACAAAATTGACCTTATGAAAAAGAAAGTAAAATCGAACAGTTCAAGCGCGTTCGGCCGCCCCGGCCAGTGCTCGTAGTGCCCGTAGTAGTACTAATTCGCTCGACATTTGGGGAAAGCACGTAATTTTTTATACCTAAACATCGTACTACAAGAATGTATTAAGCTTTAAATGCTAGTATTATTTCAAATGAAAAAAATATATGAAATGTGTCAGTATTTATTTGTTTGAAATATTGCAAAGTCATTATTTAAAAAAATGTACATAATAAAACATAGTTATTATTTAATATTTTTATGTTATAATTAGATTTTCAGCATACATAACTCTTTTCTCAAATACTATACCTACTAATGTTTTGTTTACGTTCCATTTTTAGTTTTTTTTAGGTGCTTTAAATGATTTTCAAAAATATTGTACTTTGTATGCCCACAGGATAGGACATAGTTGAACTTGATTATATAATAATATATCTAACATATAGATTTTAGATACCTATACATCCATGAAATAAATGATTATGATTATTAAATGCCATGACAGCTCTTGTTGTGACGTATTACTAAGATCACATTTTGGAGTGAGCACAAAAATTCCTTACCCCTTCCTTCATCGGTCGTGGAACGAAGAGATTTCGTTCATTCATTGTTGATGTTCCACGAATTCAAACGAAAACATTCCGACAAAGATCGGAATTCTCTGCCGCTGTCAGTTTTACCAGACAAAAACGACATTCTGCTCTTTTCTCTTAATTGATATTCACCCTTTTAAGGGGAGCGAGATGGAAGAAGAGTGACAGGGCCTTCATGGACCTCAACGTAATACAAAATATATGTACATAAATACCTCATCCCGAAGCGTGAGTGTTGAATAAGTTAGATAACGGTAAAAATAATTGAAAATGAAATAACTTTGTACAAACAAAATATAAATATTGCTTTGAAAAATAAAGTGATTATTATAGTTAAAAGTTAACTCTGTAGCCTATAAATCTCCCACAGTCAAACACAGGTCTCATTACACTTCTGAGAGTATTAGGGATATAAAATGTCCGCCACGCTTCCCTAATCCTCCAAAATGCATTGCATCGAAGACTTAACATTTGTTTGTAATATTTTTTTATTTCTCCGACTTGTTTCCTTCGCCGCCAACGAGTGGTAAATCAGCACTTAAAATTGCAATTGACAATTTCATTGGTGCCGAGGTGCACGAACACGGGCTAATCGAGTACTATGAAATGAACGGGGAGTGCATGGCCTGTAAGCTACCACAGCTCTATATATATTACATGTTAATTCGATTTATACATAAATACTCACGCCTGTCACACATAGGGGTACGCAATGATTACGGGCTTTCATTTGACAAACCCCTGACACACCTCTCCCGCCTCCTCACGTCCATATATCTACATACGTATACATGCTCGTCAGTTAATGATATTTTAATTTAGCTAATTTTAAATATATCGCCAATTTGGTCGATAAAGTTCCGTTTACGGCATCCCTTGCCGACATCTAATTTGAAGCATTCCTTTCTTAATCCTGGTCACAATATCTTCTTGCAAACCACATTTTTAACTTATCATACACCTTCTCACAATGTTATTCAGAATCTCCCATTATAGTCCTTAACGACCGCATTTCTACATCATTTATTCTAATCTCGTGCTTTTCTATCATGTCCAATTTTCATTACCATATAGGGATAAACAGAGCATTGTGAATTTTCATACATGCCTTTATTGATACATTCAGATTTCCCACAATAGAGTGAAGAGCTCCATTTACTCTGTTTTATTAGATTAATATAATTACAGTTACTTCAGAGTTCACATCGCGCTAAGAAGTACAAAGACAAGAGTTTATGGAAACTAATAAATGGCGGTTGAACAATCTCGTATTTTCCCTTTAAAATTCCTTTACTGGTTATGAAAAGAAGTGTCACGGGTGCGAGACGTTTGTTATTGCAGCAAATTATCTTTACTTTATGGAAGGTATTTCCAGTACTGGAACATTTATTTATTTATTCTTTATTGAATTCGTTAAAACAAAAGAATACAATGGGTGGACTAACGTTATATATTGAATCATACGTGTGACACTTATAAGAGCATACTCCTGATTCATACCGTAACTGCCGTTCATAATTCTTCTTCCTTTTAACATTCGGAACGAAATCGGAACATAGCGGAATCGTTGAAGTCCCCAAGATAATTGCCCTTTTTTTTATAGAATCGGGTGACAAACGAGCACACAGTCCACCCGATGGTAAGTGGTTACTGTGACCCATAGACGTCTACATCTATCCTCAATAAAGACTCAAGATGCAGATGCGTTGTCACCCGTGAGGACCAAGATGGAATGCCTCTTTGCCAGTAAAAAGGGTCTCCGGTTCTCTACACTCACCATACGCAACACAGCAGCGTTAAGTTGCTATTTTACGCTGGTTTTCTGTGAGAGCGTGGTCCTTCCCCGGTCGATCCGACCCATTCGTGCTACAACCATAATATAGCTGCAGCATGGCTCTACCACGCAAAAAGCCTTACGTTTAAACAACTTTTTTTTAATGAGGGTTCACTGGGAGATAAAACCAAAATGCAATAAGTCCGTCTTTTGTAACCATTGTAATAAAAGTGACACCAATAAAATAGTAAAAATAAAAAATAAATGTAAAATAAAGTTACTTACAGCTGCAGCAACAAGCGCCCAGAGAATGATAAATGCCCGTACCGCCATCTTGTCAGGGCTTCGTAGAGTCAGCTTCTGATGTCATATTACTGTTCTATCTCATTTTTCACCTGAAACAAGAATATTTTCTTACTTAATAAAGTCCATCCCGTTAACCTGACACTTAGGTCGAAAATCCGTTCCATTTTTCACCCGTGTCAAATTTCAATAATTTATGTGAAACTATCGTAGAAAACCAAGTTTGGATACACGGATAGACAAACGAATACTGACGTGATTTCATTAGTGTACCGTTTTACTAAACTTGCTACTGTTTTAAAATAATTACTGTTTTTATATCTTAAATTAATACATATTAAGTTATACATTTATAAAAATTCCCTGTGTAGGGCGGTGTAATAATATTCACTACCCCATATCATCCCGTGGGTGTCGTAAGAGGCGACAGATGGAAACAAATCAGGAGATGGGCAGCGGCGTTTTCCTAATAACGACTAAAAATAAAAAACTACGGTTGCCAACCCGCTTGTCAAGAGTGGTATCTATGGCAAATATCAACCCTATGAGGCAATCTATGGGAGAGGCCTATGTAACAGCGGACTTTAATTTAATAGGCTGTAACGGTAGCGGTAACGGTAAATTATTAAATTTAAAAACGACCGAAATAAAAAGAGCTGATGACCTTTAAAAGACTGAACAAATTTTCTTGAAGCATAGCTAAGAACACTTTCGATTAAGACAAGCCACCTTTCGAACGAAATGAAAAATCAAAATTGGTTCATCCGTACAGGAACTACGATACCACAGGCAAACACAGATACAGTCCGGGGGTTAAAAACTGAAGGTACTACGAACTTACATGGTGGTGATTGTTACTATTGTCACAACCTGACGGTTAGTGACTACTGCATTCAAATCATTCTCATTGATACACGGTGATCGACGGCTCCGTGCCGCAGTGGCTTAGCTATGAGTTGCAGCACTTAGGACTGCGGGTTCGAATCCGCACAGATCAAGTATTTTTATGGTATATAAAAATTGTTAAGGATCTGGATGTTAGACCTTGCAAACAAAAAACTCCTCCTGTATCGTTAGGAGCATGTAAACTGCTCCTAACGATACAGGAGAAACTCCTAGTGTGACGGTAACAATTTTAAATAAAAGAATGAAGAAAAAAATATACTCAGTCGAATCGCTAGAGGAAAAGTAACTGATTACGATAATATAAAACTTGTTTGATGTTTGACGTCGTGTCAACGATTCCAAGCCAAATAAACACCCTGGACTTTCACGACCTTCTTTCATGTCATCATCCATTTTAAATTTAGTTTGATACTCGAAAACTCCATATCATAGTAATATATTCAAAAGTTAAACAAGTTTTTCACATACATTTATTTTTATAGAATTAGAATGACAAACGAGCACACAGTCCTCCTGATGGTAAGTGCCGTGGCCCATACACATCTACATTTTTCCACCTCTCAGAACTAAGATGGAATACCTCGTATCCAGTAACAGAGGTCTCTGGTATTCTACACTCACCAAAACAGAGCAACAAAAAGTTGCTGTTTTACGCTGAAATTCTATGAGAGCATCGTATTTTATACGTGGTAGAGCCATGCTGCAGCTATATTAGTAGAATAGTTGTAGCACGAATGGGTCGGCTCTACCGGGGAAGGACCACGCTCTCACAGAATACCAGCGTAAAATAGCAGTTTAACACTGCTGTGTTTCGTATGGTGAGTGTAGAGAACCGGAGACCCTTTTTACTGGAAAAGAGGCATTTCAACTTAGTCCTCACGTATGACAACACATCTGCATTTGATTCGCAAACGAGGATAAATGTAGATGTCTATGGGTCACAGCAACCACTTACCATCAGGTGGACTGTGTGCTCGCTTGTCACCCTATTCCTATAAAAAAAAATTCCGCGGACGAGCCTACCGTTTCATTCTAAAACCATAACAATAGTTGCAGCATGGCTCTACTACATACGTAGATCCATACGGATTGAGAGGAATGATTTGCACCGGCAAAATAAAATTTAAGCAAGGTAGCCTTTTCTGTTTCTGAGAAGATTGTGGAGTGATTCCGTCTCGTTCTTCCTCGAATTATTCTATACCGCTGAAACTGACCGCAAACCAACCAAAAATTCATCAGCGGTACAGTGAGTCGTTTTATCACTCAAACCCATTACTAACATCGTCATTATTACTCGTATCATCATTATCATTACAGCACATCTAAATTTCACTGTTAATCATAACCCTCAAACAAGGAATGCCACAAGGTTGTCACTCGAAAATCTTTCTTCCCCTTCGGACAGTTCTTTGAGATATATGGTCGGCACATTGTCATTTTAGCTTACTAAATTGTTGGCCTATATCGGTTACTCTGGTCCTCGTAACGAAGTCTATCACGCAGAGAAACTCCGAGCATAGCTTTCTCCATGGCTCGCTGAGCGAACTTGAGCTATCTCATACACCCAGCTGTTTAGGGACCATATTTCTGATCCATATGTTATCATTTTCTACCACAGGTCACCTGATAGTAAGTGGATTTGGTGCCCCTTAGAAATCTACATCTATTCTCGATTAAGAATCAAAATGCAGATGCGTTATCATCCTTGAGGACTAAGATGGAATGTCTCGTCTCCAGTAAAATGGGTTTTCGGTTCTGTACACTCATCACACAAAACACATAAAT
Organism: Parnassius mnemosyne; assembly: GCA_963668995.1. Taxonomy (NCBI): domain Eukaryota; kingdom Metazoa; phylum Arthropoda; class Insecta; order Lepidoptera; family Papilionidae; genus Parnassius; species Parnassius mnemosyne. The sequence goes on from CAVLGL010000084.1 coordinate 35,114,961, forward strand.
CATTAAGCTGCTATTTTAAGCCGGCTTTTTATGAGAGCGTGGTCCTACCATGGTCGAGCTGACTCATTCTTGCTACAATCATAATATAGCTGCAATGAAGCTCTACTACGTTTAAAAAACAAACTAAAAAATATTTATTGGTTGAACGCTTAGATGTTTTGTAATTTTGTGTGTACAAAAATAAATTTCTTCCTCCGGAACATCTAGCACACGTAACAAATAGAAAATCTCACGAGAACCTCGTCTATTGAAATTCGGAACAATATTCACAACAATAACATTCCAGTGAAATATTACAACGGTAAACTTACGCAATGTGTAAGGCTTCCGAAATAAAGTACGTCACGTGTCCACGTTCATTTCTTACGTTTGTTTCAGGGGCTTCAAATATTAAATACAAAGTGGATATTTTTCAACAATTTAGGTAATGCTTGTTCCACTTAAGGTATAGAAATCGAGCATGGAACGATATGGGGTGGATTCTCCTTTTCTGCCGACTTCCAAAAAGGAGACGGTATTCAATTCGACTGTATGTTTTTTTATGTATGTTACCTCATAACTTTGTACTGGATGAACCGATTTCGATGATTCTTTTTTTATATGAAAGCTGATAGTTATCGTCTGGTCCCATATGAATTTGATCTAGGTCAGACTAATAGATTTTGAGTTATTCTAAAAAACTTATATTGAAGTCGGCTGTACAAAATTTTTTATTTTAAATTATAATTGATAAATGCCTGTTCTGATGTAGCACGTAGCGGATAGAATTACTAAAAAATGTTTTTTTTTTTACAAATTTGGCGGATGGGGGCCAGGTGAGAAAAAGTGTAAGATTTTGCAGACACGACCCTTTCTAACTTAGTGTAGACGGCCTTGGCGGCTATAAGGAAGCGAAATGGATGTCGATAGTATCCATCTCCCTCGCACCTTTTTTTGTCTTGCCATGGAAGAAATATTATTTTATTTTAAATGACGCTTCATTTTAATAGATGCGTATAATTCATTTATTTGTATTTGTTAATCAATAATATAATACGTTAATCAATAATAATATACTACGAAAAGAACTTCGTTCCAACCGAGTGTTCCACGAAACTCACGCGTTTTTTTAATTTTTTTATTATTTTGCGTTGTTAACAGGAAGATGCTGCAACCAGTCCCCTGTTTTAATTTCCCTCTGTCGCCTCTTACGACACCCTAGAAAAGATATGGGGTAGTGGATATTCTTGCAAAGCCACTACACGCTTGCAAATTAATTTGCAATCCTTGTAATGTATAATCCTTATATAAATAACCGTTGTTACGTCTGTTGGTGATCGTGTTATTTCTGAATAACTTCACCGATTAAAGTGAATTCACACAATATTATTATTTACACGTGGTAGAAACACGCTGCAGATATATTATGCGTTGCAGCACGAATGGATCGGCACGACCGACCACGCTCTCACAGAATTCCAGCGTGAAATAGCAGCGAAATGCTCCTGTGTTTCGTTTGGTGAGTGTAGAGAACCGGAGACCCCTTCACTGAAAACGAGCTATAGTTCTCAGGGGTAACAACGCAACTGCATTTTAATTTTTAATCGAGGATTAATGTATATATGGGTCACAGCATCCACTTATCATCAGATGGACTGTGTACACGTTTTTCATTGTTATTCTATAAAAACAATATTTTTTATCAATACGACGGTTTTAATCTGTGCAAAGGTCTGATAGATGATATTGTAGAAAATTTATTAACAAATTTTAATGCTATATGAACTAACATGTCTCATATTCATATTATATTGGCTTGGTGCCAAAAAAGTAACTTACAAAATCTGGACTCGATGGGTACTGTTGCGATGGGTACTGTTGTGTCGAGTAATGAAAAATAAATATTTACACTCTAAAAAGTCCCGAGTAAATTAGGAATGAAACCCGACACTTATCTGAAGGGTAGAACAACATATGTCGAGCCAGGTGGTAAATAATAAAATAGTTTGGAAAATCCAAAAGTGCACGCCTCATGAGCGTTTCATTTAATTTTGATGAAAAGAAATATATAGTATTCCTGACTGTGGTGTCACCTACAGGGAAAAAAATAATGTTGATCAAAATATATCGATTATACAAAGTATAAAATCGATATAGGCTGCAAGTATATTTGTCCTTTGTCTATCAAGGGCTAAAGAAAAAAATTAAAGCGCCTTTAAATTTTTAATAGCAATAAAACTTGAAATCATTTTATTAACAAACGACGCGTACTAGGCTATTGATATGAAAAAGGGAACCAGTTGATGTAATTCTGAAGCTAATAAAAAAACCCGATCTCGATACGTCAATTTTTTCGGGAGTTATCGTGACCAAATACGAAATCAACATCCAGAGGTCCACGTAAAAGTATTTTCAAAACGTTTTTTTTATCAAAGTAGCAATATAAAATTACTTCAATTTCATAAAACGTTTTAGGAAAGGATTATTCGCAAGCACTTAAACACTTTTATATGTGTTAGAGCCATGCTGCATGTTGTAACACGGTCGGCTCGACCGGAGAAGGACCACGCTCTCACAGAACACCAGCGTAAAATAGCAGCTTAACACTGATGTGTTTAGTATAGTGAGTGTAGAGAACCGGAGACCCTTTTTACTGGAAAATAGGCATTCCATCTTAGTCCTCACGAGTGACAACGCATCTGCATTTCAAGTCGCAAACGAGGATAGATGTCTATGGGCCACAGCATCCATTTACCATCAGGTGGACTGTGTACTCGTTTGTTATCTCTTATCTTATAAAAAAAACAATAGATCTATTACCACTTTCATAACCCGATTGGATGGATATCCGACACCACCGGAAAGAGAGCATTGCGTGTTTTCCTAGGCAAGGGGATAGAAGGTTGGTCAAGTTAAGAAGTTGGGTACCGCCCAACTTCTTGACTTGACCAACTGACTTCGGGCTACCTATACTATGTTTTTCTTTTTATTTCTTAGGCCCGATCTTTCATTCGATTCCGAGGCCACATCATCAGCAGTCGCATTTACGAGTACTAATCCAATGAGTATCCGGCTCTTTACACCTACCATACGAAACACTGCTCTGTGAGAGCGTGTAGTTCCGAGGTCGAGTCGTAACCATTCATGCTGCAACAATAAAAATGTCTATCAGTTAAACAAATCCCACTTTTACTCTGCGTGCACAATTCAGTCACCCACGTTGAAGATTCGAATCTAAGGTTTGCAACTTAATAATCAAGTATTCTTCCTAGTGGTGTTTCACCCACGTGCTTCGGAAAGTACGTAAAGCCATAGGTCCTACGTCTGATCACTATCCGATCGTGTCAGATTACCGTCCCATCGGACTATGAGAGTAAGCGAATAGAGAGTGCACCTGTACGTGCGCGTACACTTAGGTACTATAATCCTATCCAGTACAGATGGCTAGACTCCGTTGAGACTGACCGCTGTGACCGAAAATCGGTTTCAAGGACATTATTATTCTTCCTATATAATATGCTAAGTAGTCAAGTTGTCGCGAATAACATAGTAACGATTGGAATGAATTAGCGAAAGCGTCTAATGTACTTTGCACCGTAATCCTTTTGGAAAAGTTTGGTAGAACTTAGCGAAGCGAAGTTTCGCAAGTTAGCGGATAGTTCTGGAATATCGGTTCTCGGAAATGTGAAAGTCCATTTCAGCTAACGGCATTCAAGAGTGCGGAAAACGTTAGCATTTTAATGTTTCTCTGAGATTTCGTTAGTTTAGTAAAGAATACTATAAAATTTAATTTAAAACTTTATTATTTCTTCTTTCTTTTATTTATACGAAAAAACCACCACCGTTTACCGTGTGGTGGCGGTGTAAAATACCTACCACTACCATATATCATCCCGTGGGTGTCGTAAGGAAATAAATCAGGAGATGGGCAGCAGCGTCTTGCTAAAACGACTAAAAATAAAAATAAACTGCTATTGCGAACATGCTTGCCAAGCGTGATAACAGCCTTTCCTCCGAGAACACTCATCCCGCTGCAGTCCACCAACACACATCTAAAGTGGGCCCACCATGCCCACACGGAGTGGCCACTTCGGGCCGCCCCTTCCTCTCATACCACGTATGTGGGTTCTTCTTAGTGCACCGTGATTGACAAAGTCACGGATACTAAGTCCACATGCCACCATAAGGCGGGAATCGGGTTTATAGGCTGCGGCGTTAATTTCCCCCTAGATGAACTGTGTTTTCGTTTGCTAACTTACTTCTATTTTTTTTTCATTTTATCTATCATCGTCTCCCTCATATTAGAAGACTTATTATAAATATATTTGACAAAACAATTTCGAAAAAAATAATTAATTTCATTCTATTTTCATTTCAGTTCGTGTAAGAAGTCTAGAGTGCAGTATCAGATTTACGTTGAAAATTACTAAACATATAAAACCGAAAGACGATAATTTGTCCATCCATCATCAACCATCCATCCATTTCATCCTATAATAGTCCACAGTTGAACATAGGCATCCCTCATAGATTGCTTTAAAGAGGGGATTTTTTAGTATTAGTATATAAAATTTTTATTACACCCACTTCATTCTATCTCTGCATCATCCCAAGGTAGACTGGTAGAAAATGCCTTAGGCATTAAGTCCGCCTATATACCACATGTGTATATGAAGTTTGAAATAAATAAATAAATAAATATAGTTACCACGCTTGGCAAGTGAATTGTCAACCACTTTTTGGCAACAGTTTTTTTTTATTATTTTGATTTGATATCAAGAGCTTTTGTTAGAAAAGAAAAGAAGATGAATGTAAAGAAGACGAAATTGATGGTGTTTGAAAGAGATGAGGCAGTGACAGACTGCAATATCGTGATTGGAGATGAACAAATTGAACAGGTTCAAATTTTACAAGAGATGGAAAGTGTGAGAGCGATATCGAAAGAAGAGTGAATGCAGGAAACATGGTGAATGGAGCTTTGCACTCCGTTATGAACAGTCGGAAGGTATCTAACAAGGCTCGTTTGGCTGTGCATGAGGAGGTGTTGTTTCCGACACTCATGTACGGAAGTGAAAGTTGGGTATGGCAGAAAAAACATGAAAGCAGAATAAATACAGTTGAGATGAGAGCGTTAAGAAGTAAGATAGGAGTTAAACTGAGTGATAGTATAAGAAATAGTGAGATAAGGAAACGTTGTGGCCTGAAAGAAGCTGTAGTGACAAATATTGAGAAAGGTATGCTAAGATGGTTTGGCAGTGTCGAGAGATTGAATGAAGAACGATTGACGAAAAAAGTGTATAAGACGAGTATGAATGAAAGTGTTGGAAGAGGTAGACCTAGGCGGACATTTCTGACCAAATCAGCGATTTGAAAAAAGGCCAAGTCAAAAGTACCCTAAACTGAAGAGCATTTATGAAGGGAATAATGAAAGTAGACGAAACGAAACATGTATGTAAGGATCGTAGGAAGTGGAAAGAAGTGGTCCCTGCCTATTCCTACGGCAAAGGGGCGATTATATGTATGTATGTTATCAAGAAGATGAACGTCTTTGCACGAATTTGTGTATTCGCTTAAAATGTTGGTGTTCTAATATATAAATGTATCCGAGAAAAAGTTAATTAACAGCCAGTACTTCATTTTTAGTTTGAATTCCATTAGCTTAATTAAAAACTAAAGTTCTATTCTGTACAATTTGCTTTCATTGGAGTTTCAAATAATTACATTGGAATTAAAATTGTCCGTTAAATGTTAGTCTCCAGTATGGCGTCATATTATGATAATAGACCGCATTAGTTTTAATCTAGTGACACTAAGCAGTGGTGCGCATCAACATTTCTGAACTTGGGTGCGAATCTTGGGACATTTCTAATAATGCCACAAGTAAAAGTGTTAACGCAGTGACATTTAATCCTTTTAACCTATTACCTATTATTTACACGTGGTAGAGCCATGCTGCAGCTCTATTAGTAGTATAGTTGTGGCACGAATGGGTCAGCTCGACCGGGGAAGGACCACGCTCTCACAGAATACCAGCGTAAAATAGCAGCTTAACGCTGCATTGTTTCGTATGGTGAGCGTAGAGAACCGGAGACCCTTTTTACTGGAAATGAGGCATTCCGTCGTAGTCCTCACGGGTGACAACGCATCTGCATTTTGATTTGTAATCGAGCATAGATGTAGATGTATATGGGCCACAGCAACCACTTACCATCAGTTGGACTGTGCGCTCGTTTGCCACCTTATCTTATAAAAAAATAATTGATTGAAGTTTACGATAAGATCTGCATCTTCGTCGTTATCGTCATTATTACACCTCTTCACAAGTCCACAGCTGAACCCGGAACCTCATCATCAGCAATCGCCTTAACGACCACTAGATCAACGAGACCTCGAAATATTTTTTTTTCTAGACTTGCAGGTTTTCTCACGTTGTTATCCTTCACCAATGAGAACGTGGTAGATCAGTAATTACAAATTTCATTGGTGCGACGGGGATCGAATCTACGTTGCTATCGTACAGAGAAATTAACAAAAACACCACTGCGATTATGTAACAACTTTATTGAATATGAAATATTCTATTCTATTCCTTACTTTAAAAATATTTTTTATAGAATAACGGTGACAAACATGCACACAGTCTACTCTTTGGTAAGTGGATGATGTGGTCCATAGACAACAACTATTCTTTCTTTTTTTTTCTTTTTTATTAAACAAACATAAACGAACGAAAATTATGTTTGTGGCAGTTTACAAACATAAATTGCACGAAGACAAACATACAAATACTTGTTCCGAGCGGGATTCGAAGCCGCGGCCCCCAACGCAACAACTCATTGCTAAGCCACTGCGCCACGGAGCCGTCAATCTATCCAGAACAATGAATGAAAATGCATATTCGTTATCATCCGTGGGGACTAACATGGATTTTTTTTGTAGAATAAAGGTGACATACGACCACACAGTTCATCTGATTGTAAGTGGATGCTGTGGCCCATATACATCTACATTTATCCTAGATTAATAAACAAAGTGCAGATCATTGTCACCTCTGAGGACTAAGATAGAATACCTCGTTTCCAGTAAAAAGGTTCTCCGGTTCTCTACACTCACCATACGAAACACATGAGCATTAAGCTGCTATTTTACGCTGGTATTCTGTGGGAGCGTGGTCCTACCCGGGTCGAGCCGACCCATTCCTGCTAAAACTAATATAGCTGCAGCGTGGCTCTACTGCCTGCCTGAGGAGGAATGCCTTGTTTCCAGTAAAACGAGTCTCCGATTCCCTACACTCACCATACAAAACACAGCAGCGTTATTGCTATTTATCAATTATTCATAGTGCGATCGAAAGCTCTCCATTTGCGAAAGACATTTGATAGCAGCCACTCGAAACGTCACCCTCAATAAAGATTTAAAGTTATATTAAAGTTACAGCTGGAAACCAGCCCCCTCTGATTTCTGAGAGGGTTTTAAGGCCAGGGAATGTCCGCCGCGCTATCCCAATGCGTGTAGACGAACTTCACATGTCTTCGAAATATTTTTTTTTCTTATTCCTAAGACACGCAAGTTTCCTCTCGGTGTTTTCCTTCACCGCCGAGCACTATAAATAAACGATAAGCAGCATTATTGACACTCATAATTTATTGATAGTGCGATCGAAAGCTCTCCGTTTGCGAACGACATTTGATAGCAGCCACTCGAAACGTCACCCTCAATAAAGATTAGGTCGTTAAAATACATAACAATGTACTACGAGATAATTATGACACCATTTAAACATTATCTATAAACATGATAATGATATTAGCGGAGTTATGTTAAGATAATATCGAATTAACTTGGCGTACTTAACTACTAATCTGAAAACATAAATAAAATTTTAGTTACCCTTACAGCCTATTAAAGTGCCCTGCTGAACGTAGGCCTCCTCAATATATTGCCTCATAAGGGGATAGTTTTGCCAAAGTTACCACGCTGGGCGAGCGGGTTGGCAATCGCGGTTTTTTATTTTTAGTCGTTATTAGGAAGACGCAGCTGCCCATATCCTGATTTGTTTCTCTGTCGCCTCTACGACACCCACGGTATCATATAAGGTAATGGATATTTTTACATTTTTTTATAGAGTAAGGGTAACAAACGAGCACACAGTCCACCTGATGGTAAGTAGTTGCTGTGACCCATAGACATCTATATTTATCCTCAAGAAAGAATCAAAATGCAGATGCGTCGTTATTCGTGAGGACTAAGATGGAATGCCCCTTTTCCAGTAAAAAGGGTATCCGGTTCTCTACACTCACCATACGAAACGCAGCAGTGTCAAGCTGCCATTTTACGCTGGTATTCTGTGAGAGCGTGGTCACACCCCGGTCGAGCTGACCCATTCGTGCTACAACTATACTACTAATATAGCTGCAGAATGGCTCTACCACGTATATCACCACTACACGGTAAAATTTAGATATCTGTCTATAATATAACCTTTAATTGAACTCCCCCTGGAGCTACCCTTCCTTATTTGCATCCCATTATGATATGAATAATTTTTTTTTGGTGTTTATGGATCTCACGATACAGGTCTGCGAGTCTAGTGTGAGATTCACTGCTAAATTATTTGTAAATGTGCTAACTGTATTTATATTTTCATTTTCATATACGTCCCACTGTTGAACACAGGCCTCCGATCCTACCCTCTCCTATCCATTTCTGAGAGGGTTTTAGTGCATGGAAATGTCCAGCGCGCTGCCCCAATGCGTGTTGGCGACCTTCACATATCTTCGAAATATTTTTTTTCTAATGTCTCAGACATGCAGTTTTCAGTACGACGTTTTCCTTCACTGCCGAGCACTTGGTAAATCGGGTTATTCGCGTACTTTGAAATTTACAGCGAGCGCTGACTATCTGAGTAAAAAAAATATTATATCTGTAATTAAAAATAATAATTTTGTACAGCCGACTTCAATATACGTTATTAAAAATAACTGAAAACTATTGATCTGACCTTGATCAAATTCATATGGGACCACACGAGAAGTAACAGCTTTCAAATAAAAAAAGAATCATCCAAATCGGTTCACCCATTAAAAAGTATTGATGTAACACACAAAAAAAAAACATACAGTCGAATTGAATACCGTCTCCTTTTTGGAAGTCGGCAGAAAATCTAAAATACACCGCATTAATAAACCTACCCGTTCGAACCACCGGCGGGTCGCTAGTTCAGACCAAGCATATAAGGGTCATTTTAATTAAGTCAATTTTACTTCTCTTCTTTATATTTTAATATTTTCTTTTAATTAGATTGAAGTCCCGACATTGATTAACGTTGTAACTTCGAAATTTGCCTACATTCTGCTTGGTTTCGTTTTATCTTTGTGAAATTTAGTTTTTCAGTACCTTAAAATTCTGCCAATTTTTTTTTTTAAATCTTTCTCTTAGACTCTCTAATTAAATCGGACACCTTGAAACGTCACTCATTCAATGTTAAGTATTCTATGAAAAACAATTTGATTGCCTTCGTTTAAACTTTGTAAAATTTAGTGATCAGTACTTTCATCTTGTATCCGTACTTGTTGGTCTTTATTTTATATTTTTGTATTAAATCAGAAATTTACAGTTTATATTAATGTGAGGTGGCAGTACTTTTTAATTTCTTTTGGACCTCTATACTTAAATTATTGAGCAAAAACAAAATAATTTTATAAAAAATTAATAACCGACTGAGGGTAGTCTAAAGAAAGAAATAGGAATCATAATAATTGACTTGATAAAAAAATAACATAGTCATCACCATTACAAACTATCAAATATCCACTGCTCAACACAGTTCTCCCCCATATACTGCCTCATAGAAAGGATATTTGCCATAGATGCCACTTATTAAAAGAGAGGAGGCCTGTGCCCAGCACTAGGATGTATATAAGATGTAACTTTAACTAACTTTAATAATATAAACGTTTGAAGGTTAGTCGTAAAAAATATAATTAAATAAATATTTCTTCCCAATTTCTTGAAGCGATAATCAAAAGAATTGATTTTCTATTAACAGTGGTAGAGCCACGCGCAGCTTTTGCTGTCGCACGGATGGGCCGGCTCGAACCGGGGTAGTACCACGACCTCACAGAAAACCAGCGTGAAGTAGAGGTTTACCTCTGCGTTTCGCTTGGTGAGTGCAGGTGGCCGGAGGCCCTTTTTACTGGAAATGAGGCATTCCATCTTAGTCCTCACGGGTGACAACGCATCTACATTTTGATTTGTAATAGAGGATAGATGTAGATGTCTATGGGCCGCAGCAACTACTTACCATCAGGTGGACTGTGTGCTCGTTTGTCACCCTTATCCTATAAAAAAAAAATTCAAATTTTATGGAGTGGTAATAATTAAAATGAAGCCTCTAGATACTTATATTAAAATAAAGCTATGCCCCCCTGTCCAAATTTTAGTCACAGTAGCCTCTCTTAACGGAAACTATGTCTTAGCCCACTGGATCTCCTGGTGACGCGTGTGAGAGTTTATGTATGTGTGTATTAAATATTTTATATGAAATATTTATTGTCCTCTAGACCGAATTTTCGGTCGAGTTTATGTGCTAGCACTGGTCCACTCTCTATGTCCTTACTCTCATAGTTCGATGCAAAGTCAATCCGACACGACCGTAGAGCTAACGGCTTTCGTGTTTTCCGAGGCTCGGAAGTAAAACACCGCACCGACTGTGCTGCTGTTTATAATTTCTTGACAAAAAAATCTCAATAACTGATTTTTTAACTGAACCACTTTGAACCCGGATCCAGACGATCAGCAGCCGTGTTGACAACCACTAGACCAAAGAGGCTGTCAGAAAATAATGATAAATATAAAGGGAAGATAATCTTTGTATGATAAATACTTTACTTAAAGCTCCGATTGTTCGTATAAGAACCTATTCCGAGGTTAAGAGGGGATTATCGCTCTAGATATATCTCCGCCCGCTGCCTTTTGCATAACTTTGTATTTCTCTTTATAAAGATTTACAGGTCTGGGATCAAAGCGTCAAACTCGAAGTAATTTTATATCGCGAGTTTCGTAAAAACACTTTTAAGGCTGCTCACTTATGCCAGTAAATATGCCCTTATATATAAATAAATAAACCGTGTAACGGCGGTGAGATATCGACTACTCCATATCATCCCATATATATCGTAAAAGGAGACAGAGGGAAACAGGAGACGGGCAGCAGCGTCTCTCGGTGTTCATTGTCTGCAGTGGCCACTTACCATCATTATACTTTAAGTACGTTTCTTATTTCATTTTTATAAGAATATATAAGTTCTGCAGTGCGACGGTATAACTCCGGTGGAAGTCTTGGTTGGTTTCGTTTTTATCTTTGACAAACGCTCCGCCCCGGCTTCGTATGGCTGATACCTGAATCGGGACAACACACCCAGAGTACTACCAGATCTAAATGAATCTAAGCTGTAGTATCAGAACGCAGCTTTTCAATGTCAGAATAATCACCCCTCTCTTTTTTGGCCAGGCGCTATCTCGCTCTCTTGTAATTGAACCGACAGGACATTGTAGCTTGCGATAATAGATAATAATTAATAATATAAAACAACCATTGTAAGAAACTTTATAAATAAACGCAAGAAGATCTCTACACGAATCTTTTATTTACTATAATACATAAGCCATCTAGAGACCCACAAAAACACATAGAGACACACAAAAAATTTCATCAAAATCGGTTAAACATTTTTGAGTTTTCGCGAGTAACGGACGGCCATTGATATTTATATACAGAGACTAGCGATCTACGCCAGCTTGACGACAGCGCTACCTACTGGGTCCAATTGTGAATCTCAACTATCTAGGGTCCCACTCAAATACACACAAAAAAAATTAGAAATTAGTCCAGCCATTTTAGAGTTTTTGTGAGACGAACGGGCAGCAATTAATTTTTATATATAAAGATTATGTTTTTGTTTATAGAAAAGAGGGAAAACGAGCATGCGGCTCACCTGATGGTAAGTGACTACCGCTGCCCAGGAACAACCACAACACCAGGGGAATTGCAAACGCGTTGCTGGCCTTTTAGAAAGGTGTAAACTCTTTTCTTGAAGGTCCCTAATTCGTGTCGGTCCAGTAAAATCGCCGGTGGTAAACAATTGTATATTGTATACGATATATTTTTAAATTAATATCTTATGTTAGCTTCCAAAACATTATTTTATTGAAAAATATTTCGCAGTCGCATAATGCTTCCCACCCGCAAGAGTCCTACTAGAGTCAAACGATTTAACTTCTGATTGTAGTTGGAATCAATTATGAAACACATATTGAGATATCTTTCTAGTTCTAATGATATATAGTGACTGCTCTAATGTCTATTTCCTCATATTGGAGTACAAAGTAGGTAAAAATGTAATCAGTTTAATTTTTCCTTGTACAAACTTGATAATATTAGGAACAAAGTGATCAGATTTCCCATTTCGATAATGGGAAAGTATCGTTATCAAAACGATTATTACTTTCATCGGTAAATGCTAAAGTTTTATTCCGTAGCGCTCACTTTTGTCCTTTTTATTTCGTATTTCATTGCTACGTTCGTTATTTTTAAAGAGTTCTGAATTGGATTCAATTAGTTTTATTTCGTTTCATTTTGAGTCGATTTTGTAATATTCTTTCTTCATCAGCATCGTCTTTCAATTTGAAATTTAATGATATTTTTTTAATAAGCAATTGCTTAGTTTTATATTTATCATATCTATTTACATATCAGAGTTATTTGTTATCTCTAAATTAATTACTTACTCCATCAGTTCAGAAACAAAAAAAAAGGTTTTTTTTATAGAATAAGAATGACGAACGAGCACACAGTCCACCTGATGGTAAGTGGATGCTGTAGACCATAGACATCTACATTTTTCCTAGATTAAGAATCAAAATGCATATGCGTTGTCACCCGTGAGGTATATAATAGAATGCCTCGATTCCAGTGGAAATGGTCTCCGGGTCTCCACACTCACCATACGAAACACAGCAGCATAAAGCTGCTATTTTACGCTGGTATTCTGCGAGAGCGTGGTGTTACTCCGGTCGAGCCGATCCATTCGTGCTACAACTATTATATAGCTGCAGCGTGGCTCTGCCACGTAGAGAAGATCTTGATGTCCGCTATCAAGACCCATCAGCTTACACTGACCTCCTTTTGTCATTCATTCATTACAACGTATCGAAAGTGCACGGAACATAGGTTTTCCTTATATATTGGCCCATAGAAGGGGGGAGGGGGTATTTACGATAGTTGCAGCTAGTAATCGCAGCTGTGATCTAGTCTTAACAGTCTAGAGAGCCAGTATAACTACAGGCTGTGAGGCTTTATTACCATACACACTTACCATCACCATCTCGTTGACTGTAAGTTCCTTTTTACATCATTTTTATAAAAAAAATGGTGGGCACACTCTTATAAAAGATATTCTACAGGATCTAGTCGTATAACTTGGGTGATATATTATTAATTTATTACACTCGGAAACAAAACTGAAATCCATAAAATAAAAGATTTACATTCGCATTAAAAAGTTATAAGCGACTGAAGCTATAATAATTTTAACGACTTATTTTACTCTGAACTCTGATATAGTTATTGATGCATTAAACGTACATAGGTTTCGCATTTACGTTTTATTTATGGTGACAATGCAAAACATATACAATACAAGGTCTTATATAAACTGGCTGAAAAAGTATCATAAATTCATAACGCTTCTGTATTTCTGGTTACCGGATGGAATGGCTAGTTTTAATCTGTAGAGGCAACTAATATTACAAATTGAAAGGAGTTTTGGCGGGAATTTGACCGGCGGCGGTTTGCTGCTCCTGTATTATTGTTTAAATAATGGTTTGAAGTGGACTTTGATATGTAAAAGTGGTGCGATTTTGTGTATTAAGTGTCTGCTCATGTGAACTATTAGTGTAAACTGTGAAACAAGTGCTCTGATGGTGATATGATTCTCAAAATAAGGTGTCTGTCTGCTTAGGCGCCTTGAGATAATCGCCAACCGTTAGCTGTCTGCTATCTCAAGTTGCCGTCAAAATCTCCCAAGGGCTGCACAATGTGACGCATCAACATATTATGAAGCAGTATACTATGAAGGATATTATAGTATATTGTAACTTCAGGCTCAGAAGGGCTGGATCCCAGAGCCGTAAAGCCAGTTATTAAGAAGAAGTTACAAATTGACAGCCGGGAATGCTATGGGATTCGATTCTCAGCAAAAAATCTTTTTTTTTTCTTATTTAACTTCCCGCTTCTAAAATTAATAATTTTCAAAAGTAGGAAGGAACTTATAAATTTCGGTCCGATCTTGAGAATGCAGCTTTTCATCAGATCTCCACATTTTGAGTGGCCGTGAGGCCGTGTGTGCGTGTGTGTATGTATGTAAATAAATTTTTGTCGTACGATATCTTTAGAACGAACCAACCGATTGAGAAAGGCGATAGAAAGTGGTCATTAAGACTTCGAGCTGATTCGATTTTCAAGTCAATCAGTCGAGTCATTTCAAAGATTTTCAAAAAATAAAAACCAACATAACAAATAAATATAATAAATAGATTTTCGAGCGCATCGCTCGTAAATAAGCAAAAAGTTCTAGGGATGGCCTGCAGGATCAACTGATTTTCCGATTTTTCTCCAATTCTCTATACTCACCATACGAAACACGGCAGCTATTTGACGCTGGTATTCTGTGAGAGCGTGGTCCTACTACGGTCGAGCCCACCTATTCCTAATACAACCATAACATAGCTGCAGCGTAGCTCTATCACATAAAGGTGACCCTCCCCTCCCCACTAAATGAAGTGACGACTGAAGAGGCAGCAGGTTGATGGATACTAGTTGTTCTGCAGCTATCTGTAGCGATCTTAAATGACTTTCATTCATTATGTAGCAGTACTCATAATTGGCTGTATTATGGCAAACGATTGAGGCTTCATAGAATTCTCTATATTTTATTGTAATTTTATTGATTTATTTTATTAAAATTAAAATACTTCTATAAGGCACTCAAATAATCAAAAAAAAAAATAAAGACAACAAGGGTTTTATTAAAAAAAACTTTAAGAAAGTACTGTAGTATATTAATACAGATTGTATTCCAAAAGTAGCATTTAATGGACATCGAATTCACAGCAAAGGTCTTAAATTGACCTTAAAAAAAAATTGAAATGTAAACTACGTTTTATTCACTCAATTTTACTTCAAAAAATAATATTAACACTACATTTATAGCTTGGTTGGTAGCTGGCTTGGTTGTTGTAAAAATAATGCCAAATTGGGAATACACATATATACTATTTAACAAATTAGTATTTTAATCGTAGATAATACTGTAAATAGTACTGTATTGTATATAATTAAAAATTAAAATTATTATAAAACTTCAAATAAAATTATAATAATTAGAAATGGTATGACTTTGGACCCTTGGGAGAGAGAGAGGTAAAACCCTGGCGCGGGAGCCTGTCAACTCAGGGGTGCCTCGTTTAGAGCCGGGGTGATATCAGAGGCAGCTGTACTAAGCGGCGCAAATATGAGTCTCTGAGAGATGGCTACATATTTGTGCCATTTGCTGTAGATATTATCGGTCTGTGGGGTCCACGTGGGGTGAATTTCCTAAAAGAACTGTGTCCGCGACTGGTCGTCACTGCTGGTGATAAGAGAGCTGGTTCTTTTCTCGCTCAAAGGTATTATTTTATACATTAATTTCTTTATACGTGGTAGAGCCATACTCCAGCTATATTAGTAGTATAGTTGTAGCACGAATAGGTCGACCGGGGAAGGACCACGCTCTCACGGAATACCAGCGTAAAATGGCATCTTGACAATGTTGTGTTTCGTATGGTGAGTGTAGAGAAACGGAGACCCATTTTACTGGAAAAGAGGCATTCCACGTTAGTCCTCACGGGTGCCGACGCATCTGCATTTTAATTCTTTACTGAGGATAAATGTAGATGTCTATGGGTCATAGCAACCATTTACCATCAGGTGGACTGAGTGCTCGTTTGTCCTATCCTATAAAAAAAAATTATAGCCATTCAGCGAGGAAACAGAGGGCTATAAGATAAATTAAGTTTTTATTTTTTTTTAAATATGGTATATATTTCAATAGCCTGAATTCTTAAGTATTAAGAAAATAGTAAATAAAAATTTGTATTAGGTATTAAATTTAACTTCATGACATAATAGAAATATCGGAGAAAAATTAATGTAACGAAACGGAGCAAACTTGAATTTAGCAACTAAGGCAACAGTAATAATCGTTTCGGTGAGGATCCTTTCACATTAGCGGGATTGGACTTTAGAATTATTTTAACGATTAATTTAAATGTTTACAGTACATAAAATCAAATTTTAAAAACGTTGTTAGTTACAGATTGTGTAGGACTTAAAAACTTTATTCACATGCGATTTTAAAATAACAGAGATAGAAATTAAACAGCAGGCTTGCTCACAGAAAGAGGATTAACCAAACAATGGTCTGTAGATTTCTTTCTCAAATTTGACTCGCTTCCTATTTCGGCCTAGGAACCCTTTTATATAGGTATCAACCTCTTAAACATTTGTTTATTATGAAGCTATGTATTCACTGTTTATTAACCGCGTAGTGGCGGTATAAGAATATCCACTAACCCATATCGTCCCGCGTGTGTCGTAAGATGTGACTGAGGGAAATAAATCAGGAAATGGGCAACAGCATCTTCGTGACTGCAGTTGCCAACCCGCGTGTCTAGCAAGACACTACAACAAATATTTCATCTATGAGGCAATCTATGGGGGAGGCTTTTGTTCAGTAGTGGACTTTTGATAGGCTGAAATTATGGTATCTTCTTTGTGGTAGAGTCATGCTGCAGCTATATTTCTGGTATAGGTGTAGCACGAATGGGTTGGCTCGACCGAGGAAGGACCACGCTCTCACAGAATACCAGCGTAAAATAGCGGCTTAATGCCTCTGTGTTTCGTATGGTGAGTGTAGAGAACAGGAGATCATTTTTACTGGAAATGAGGCATTCCATCTTAGTCCTCACGGGAGACAACGCATCTGCATTTTGATTCATAATCGGGGATAGATGTAGATTTCTATAGGCTACAGCAACCACTTACCATCAGGTAGACTGTGTGCTCGATTGTCACCCTTATCCTATAAAAAATTATGATGATATATACTGTGTAGTTTCGGTTTGAAGTGTATACTGATTCAGTACAGTTACATACTGTGTGGCATTCCATCTTAGTAATAAATTACAGAGTATTTAAAAGCTACTCCGTGTAGTGTAGTGGCGGGTAGGAATAAATGGGCAGCAGCATCTTTATGATGTTCAGTGATGTCTCAGTGATCACGAGAGTGGAAACTGGTAGCGATCACCGAATGGTTAGAGGCACACTGAACCTAAACGTTAAGTTGGAGAGGTGTCGTCTAATGAAGTCAACGCTCCGTCCCCGTTGTGCTCTAAACCAAACTTCCGAAATCTTTGAGCTCGAGTTACAAAACCATTTTCAGTGCCTAGAAGGCTGCAATGAAGTGGACAATATGAATGACAAGCTCGTGGAAACTATCCATGTGGTCGGAGCTAAGTTCTGCAAGATCCGCCGCAGAAGAACACAAAAACTCTCCGATCACACTCTTAATCTGTTGGCTGTTACACGGGAAATGAAGCTGCAGTCTTCAACAGGTTTGACAGCATACAGGCAACAGAATAGACAGATCTCCAAATACATGTGGCAGGACTTACGCTAATTTAATACTGCTCGTATTGCGTAAGCGACCGAACGGAACCAGAGCTCCAAATTCTTTGCCAAAGATCTGTCTGCCAGAAAGTGCCAACTGTCATGAAGGCCGAACGTGGCAGCATCGTTTCCGGGACACCTGAGATTTTGAGTGAGATTGAGAGGTTCTATGGGCAGCTTTACACGTCATCGTTGGAGCCACACGCAAGTGTGAGTAACGATCCAAGAGCAAGTCTTATCCGACACTATTCCGATGATATCCGGACGTCAGTCTTAGCAAGATTAGAATGGTTCTCCAGCACCTTAAAAAGTCGCCCGGCCAGGATGGAATTCCAGCGGAGCTTTTGAAAGTGGGTGGAAAGCCGGTAAAGACCTTCAGAAGCTTTTTAATTCCATATTCAATGGTGGTACTACTCCGGAGGCGTGGATCAGAAGTACGGTGGTCTTGTTCTTCAAGAAAAGCGACAACGCTCTCTTGAAGAACTACAGACGGATTTCCCTTCTGAGCCGCGTCTAGCTGTCTGTTTCCAGATTCATTACGAATGGTCTCGCACGTAGACTCGACGACTTCCAGCCTCCCGAACAAGCCGGTTTCCGAAAAGACCTTAGGACCATAGACAATATACATTCCCATCAACAAATTGTGCAGAAGACCAAAGAGTACAACATGCCACTTTTTCTTGCGTATGTGGATTATGAGAAAGCCTTTGGTTCCGTCGAAATTTGGGCGGTGTTGCAGTCCTTTCAGTAGTACCAAGTGGACTGCCAGTATATCTGAGTAAGTGCTGAAGTGTTTGTATAGTAGAGCTACGATGGCTATCCGAGTACAGAACCAAAGTACGAAACCTATCCAACTGCAGAGAGGTGTAAGACAGTGTGACGTAATATCACCAAAACTCTTCACTTTTGCATTGGAAGATGTTTTCAAGCTACTGGACTGGAAAGGATACGGTATTAACGTCAATGGCGAGTACATCACTCACTTTCAATTTGCCGATGTTATCGTCCTTTTAGCAAAATCGCTTGAGGACCTATGCACTATGCTCAATGACCTCAGTAGTGTGCCCAACGGATAGGTCTTAAGATGAACGTGGATTAAACAAAAATCATGTTTAACGTTCATGTCACACCTATGCCGGTAGTTGTTAGGAGCAATAAGATTGAAGTTGTTGACGTTAATGTTTACCTGGAAAAAATAGTCCAACTAGGTAAGGCCAACTTAGACCGTGAAGTCAATCGACGGATTCGACTCGGTTGGACAGTGTTCGGGAGATTACGACACATCTTCGTTTTAAGGTATGTCTACCACAAAACCTCAAAACTAAATTGTACAACCAGTGAGTGTTCCCAGTCATTCCCTACAGATCTGAGAGGTGGTCTTTCACTGCTGGCCGTATGAGAAAGCTTAAAGTCACCCAGCGTGCTCTGGAGAGGGTTATGCTTGGCGTTTCTCTACGTGATAGACTTAAACGAGGATATCCGCAGTGGAACCAGAGTGACCGACATAGTCCAAAGCCGACAACCGATGGGGAAGAAAGGTTCTCGAATGGCAGCCTCGTACCAGCAGGCGAAGGGTAGGGCATCCCCCCACTAGATGAAGTGACGACCTGTTAAGACAGGCAGGAAGTCAATGGATGCAGGTGGCTCGGGACCGTGTTTTGTGGCATTTCTTGAGGGAGGCCTATGTTCAGCAGTGGACTTGTGAAGTGCTGTAATGTTGATGATGATGATGATTTGAAAGCTTTGGTTTCACTTAGTGACAGATGCCAATTCTTTAGATTGTTTAAGCATTTTCGACTTCTCCATTGGATCAATAGTACGTATTGCAAGTTTGAA
Source organism: Parnassius mnemosyne (assembly GCA_963668995.1). Classification (NCBI taxonomy): domain Eukaryota; kingdom Metazoa; phylum Arthropoda; class Insecta; order Lepidoptera; family Papilionidae; genus Parnassius; species Parnassius mnemosyne. The sequence continues at coordinate 35,134,543 of CAVLGL010000084.1, forward strand.
TTGATGCATTAGTAATCGCTTCAAAGTTGACTCAAGATGATTGAAAATATCCACTGCTCCATACCATCCCGTGTGTTAAAAGAGGCAATAGACGTAAACTGAAACAGGTAACGGTCAGCAGCATCTTCCTGATATGACCTCAAATAAAATGCGGTTGCCAATCCGCGTGCCAAGTGTGACAACTATAGAAAAATCCCTACTATAAAGCTATCTTTAGGAACGGCCTAATCTGAGTAGTGGACTTTACACTGTGGACATATAGAACAGTCACATATGTTTTCTTGTTTAGGCTCTGACACAATTCAGGTAAAACAGAACAAAGTTACGTTACTTATTCGTAAAACCTTCATTCGAAAACATACAAAAATTTTTGGTGACAATGAAATAAAAGCTATAATTAAATAAACAAGAAAATGATAGAACTATCTTATTATTACAAGTTTATTACAAATGGAGATATTGCACACTAACAGCCCAGCCATAACCCTAACAAATATCATCTACACTAATATTATAAAGAGGAAAGATTTGTTTGTTTGTTTGAATTGAATAGGCTCCGAAACGACGGGACCGATTTGAAAAATTATGTCAAAAATAGAATTCTACATTATCCCTAAAGATTACAACTCATAGAATATTTTTTACAAAATTAAGGGATCCGTTTGAAAACTTCGTTAATGTAACTCAAGGTGTGAAAAAAGTTACTTAAAATAAACCTTATATCGAATACGCCGTGAAAACTATTGACAATAGAGCAAAGTGATGTACTACAGTTTTATACAAGAAATTAATGTCTACTAAAAAGTCACAATAACTACCTTTTCATGTAAAAATATCCAATAGTAACGCCGAAAAATACTTATTACGCGTACGCTGCGGAATCTATTGACAATAGAAATCAATGTTTACGAAAAAGTCTTAAAACCATACGTCCAACTATTACAGTTATGTCACAATAACTACTTTTTCATGTTAAAATATGCAATAGTAATGCCATTACAAACTAGGCTACATTATTCGTACGTTGTTATTAATCCTTATATCCAAATAAATCACTTCGTATTCAAGGCTATATGAGTACCTGTATCATGGATAACCATCAATTACGTTAACCATGTAATTTAAGTGAAATTTTTCACTTTTTAAATATTTGTTAATGTCAACCATCTGTCGTAATGTCCCCCTCGAAGTTCGCATGTCGTGAGGCACAGACGCCCGATATACGCGAGTGAAACCGCGGAGCACAGCTAGTACAAGTTCAAAAATTAGCATGTAATAAAATTATTTTTCAGATTTTATCATATATAATTTTTTTTCTTTAATTCCCGTCGCTAAACGCCGTTAAACGTAATATAATCTAAAAAATATTGTTTCAATTAATGTTTAGTATTCGTAATGCGCAATATATCACAAACGTGTGTTATAATGAAACATAAAATAATCAAAACATAAATTTCACGGCATGTAATATATAATATAATTATTGTAATAATTCTCAACCACATGTATGGCATAAAATATAAAATAAAAGTTTAAGTTTATAGCAAATAGATGTACCAAACAATTTTTATTTTAAATATGTAGTGCCTAAATTTACTGTAATAAATCAAAGGAATATTTTATTTCGAGTAAAATTGCTCTGCAATAGCGTAATAAAATTAATTTTATCGAATAAAAATTGATTGACTCTCAAGGTCGAATATACGATCGTGAAAAAAACGCTTTGTGACAAAACACGATATAATATTCTATCTCATTCTTTCAGAGGCTAAATTCTATAGATGAATATGTTTGTCTCTTTTTTAGTTTCGTTTCATCAACTTTCAAATCACAACGATTCTAAAGAAGTTCACTTTAAAAATCATTAAAACATTTAGACTCGGCTAATGTGCAACGTCCACTTCCACTGACACGTCTCTAGTTTAAAATTCATTACTTTAATTAGAGAGCATTCTTTCAAAGCGAAGAAACGGTTCTACCTGTCTTCCTCGGTCTTTTTCAACTATCAACGATGCGAATGGGATTCCTCTTTAAGCTTTTTCATTATTAATTAATTTAGTAACATTTTAGTGTAGCTTTAATATTAAAAAATCATCTTCTTTATTAAAAAAAAAAAAACTAAATTTGCAATTCCTAAGCCGATAATTTGTATTGACGTAATCCTTCAGTTCGAATTCAAAAACTATTTTCTTCTTGCCTTTGTTTCCTTTCAAAGCATTACACTACACTAGGTTTTATCGTGATTCGTAGAGGCGTTTTTAATTAAGAAAAATCTTAAAAATATATGCACATTCTGTGCGCGAATACGCGACCTAAAGCGCAAAAGCTAAGTAGTTAGCCGCTACGCTACCGAGCCCTTAACTAATGTCCTTTTCCAGGACATAACTTGCAATATATATTTCGCACGTAATGGCTGGTCACACATAAGTGTAATAGACCCATTGAAGTGTGCTGGAACCGCGCCAAAGCGTGCGTCATCTGTTACAGATTGGGTCAATTCTATTGATATTGTTTAGTCATTGCCACGTCTTGTTGTATTGAGTTAGTGGATATATTACCGTTACAGCTTATTAAAGTCCACTGCTAAACACAGGCCTCCCACGTAGATTGCCTCATGGGATATTTGCCATAGTAGCCACGCTTGGTAAGGGTTGGCAACCGCAGTTTTTTCTTGTTAGTCGTTATTAGGAAGACGCTGCTGTCCATCTCTTGATTTATTTCCCTCTGTCGCTTCTTACAACTCATATTATTACATCGCCACTACATGGTTTTACATAAATATGTCACATACAAAAATTTGTATATGAGTATTTCGTTTTTTTTATAGGACAGGGGGCAAACGAGCATACGGCTCTCCTGATGGTAAGTGTCTACCGCCGCCCATGAACCACCGCAACACCAGGGGAACCAGGGGAATTGCAGATGCGTTGCCGGCTTTCTGTTCAACGATTGAATATTTTATCATTATTAAGTGAAAACATAACTAGCTTTTGTGATAAATTAATTTAAAATTAATTATGTATTATTATTGGTACATGTTTTCCTTAAATAAATAAAAAATAACAGAATTATCGCAACACTGATATAATATCGCAGCCATTTAAGTCGACTCGCGAGCAAACGATGGACATCTATTTTGTAACTGATAATCACTATGTACTTATGCAAAGTTCATACTAAATTTAAAATGTATAAGTATTATATATTATGAACGCTACCTAACCTATCAATACGAAAAGTTTTATTAATTGTTCAAGTGATATTTCTACACTTCTACTACTGTTTCTTTGAGAAAGTTTAAGGTCGCTCTTCTGCGTGATAGAATTCGTATTATTGATATCCGCAGTAGAACCATAGTAACAGATATAGCCCAACGGATCGTAAGTTGGAAATGGCAAATGGGACGAAAGGTTTTCAAGTGGGAGCCTCGTAACGTAAACGAAGCGTGCCCCCCCCGCTAAATTGAGGGAAGACCTTGTAATATAAGCAGGAATTAAACACGCACGCATGCACACACACACACACACACACACACACACACACACACACACACACACACACACACACACACACACACACACACACACACACACACACACACACACACACACACACATACACACACACATTTATTAAAATTTGTATTCCAAGGTTACATACTTTTGTATTTTCAACTGAGAGGGAGACGTGATAACCCGAAAAACAGGTTTGTCGTAAAGTTTCGTTTTAAAAAGTGTATAGTTTATTATTTTACCGTGTAGCTGCGGTGGGATAATATACACTAGTGCATATCGTTCAGTGGTGTCGAAGATAGAAAATAAAAACTGTGCTTACCAACCCTCTATTCTATTCTATTTTATTCTATTATGATATAAGGGGGAGACCTAAATCAGCAGTGAATTTTGATAGGATGTATTGATGATGAAGACATTCATGTAGATGCGTTCATACCCCCCAAAGATAAAGATGAAATGCCTCCTTGCGAGTAAAATGGGCTTTCATCATTTAACCCTATGGTCCATTGCGGTTACGTCGAATAATATATATCTTTATTTTTATATCGATAATTGTTTTGTCCGTGTGTATATGACTGAACTAAGCTGCTAAATGGCTGGACCGATTTTAATTAAATGTGAGTAAGTGGATTGAATAATGCTTTAGATTCACATTTGTTGTTTTTGAAGATCCAGAAATTACCCGTGCGAAGTCCGAGTGGATCGATAGTTCATTTAATATAATCAAAATGCAACTACCCACTTTACTGAAACTATGTACAATCAATTGACTCATTTGTTTTGAATGCCAACATTTAAAATACTGATAATAATTATTGACACAATGAGGTCGTACTTTCATTCAATTCCAGTAGTATTTTTAGTATGGCTGGCAAAATTGCCAAGCAATGAAAACGTACAGCTCCACCCGCAAACTCGCGCCTAGTTTATGACGCGATCGTGACTTGGCAACCGCTAACAAGAATATTTGGCCGCAGCTATGCTCATGAGAGTCAGCGGATTGGTGCTGTCAAATTAACAACAATCAAGCCGTAGACGGAGAAAGGAAGACGAGGATGCAGGAAGTCTATAGATGCAGGTGGCTCAGAACCGTTCTCTGGAGAGGTCCATATTCAGGAGTTGACTTGTGAAGGGTTGTAATGATGATGATGATGATGAAGATGATAATGATCCCATAATGAGCCTTTAGTGCTGTTTGCTATGTAGTGGCGACATAAATGAATCTAGTACCCATCGATATATATGTACTACGCACTAGATTTCGCATTCCGAACATTCACTGTGTTCAACTGAACTGTACTGTAATCCGTACACCTTACGAGTACTTTAGTGTCATTTAGTGTGGCTTAAATAGTCATGCATGCATGCATGCGTTAATAATACGAGATTTCAAATTAAAGTTTAAGCCTGGACCTAAATATCAATTCAGTGGTCAAGTAAGTAAAATTATTTGTTGTTACTTACTTACTTACTTATCTTCACGCACAATCCCTGACGGGGTAGCCAGAGAGAACAGATCGCCAAGTGTCACGATCCTTACATATCTCTTTCGCTTCTTTCAGATTCATTATCTTCTTCATACATGCACGTCTAGGTATCCGAGTACTCTTGACCCTACCCTCTTCGAGCAATTTGCTCACATGGTCTTCGAAAGTTAGTCTCGGTCTACCTCGCCACCTTTTAATATTAACTTTCGCGCTATATATTTTCTTCACCATTCGGTCTTCACTCATTCGCTCAACGTGCCCAAACCACCGAAGCACGCCCTTATCAATTTTTGTGATAAGGTCATCTTTCAAACCTGCCATATTGCGAATCTCTTCGTTTCGCTTTCGGTCGGCCATAGTAACGCCGCACATTTTACGAAGAGATCGCATCTCCACTGCATTCAACTTACTTTTATGCTTCTTCTGGCATACCCAGGTTTCGCTGCCATATAACAAAGTCGGTACCAACACTGCGTTATGTATTGCAAGGCGTGCACTCTTCGCTACGCCTTGCCTTTTGACTAACGCAGTCAGGGCACCATTGACTTTGTTCCCGGCAGCGACACGCCTGTCCACATCTAAATCACATCTTCCATCCCGGCTAAAAGCACTCCCCAAGTATACAATTTCATTTACCTGTTCTAGACATTCCTGATTTACCCATATTTCACACTTCGTTCTCTCTTCGTCCCTTTCAAATACCAGAACCTTAGTTTTATTTGCATTCAAACGGAGACCTTTAATTTCACATTCCTCTTTCATACACGTGACTAATGCCTGCAGTTCTGCCTCTGATGGTGCAATAAGCACTGCATCATCAGCATACAGCAGACAATTTACTTTTATGTCACCCAATTTCACACCCAAACAGCTATCTTTCAGCTTTTGTAAACAGCTGTCGAGATACAGTATGAACAGCCAGGAAGACATGACACAACCCTGTTTTACGCCCGTTTGGACGCTAAACATGGGTGACAGGTCATGCCCTACCCGCACACAGGCTTTACAGTCACAGTAAAGAGACTGCACAGCCCTTAGCAATCGGCCATCCACACCATACCCCGGCAACAGTTCCCACATTTTCTTCCTTACAACCTTATCAAATGCTTTCTCAAGATCCACAAAAGCACAGAAAATCTTCTGGATAACAGCCAGAAGCTTTTCCGTGATCATACGGAGAGAAAACATTTGATCCGTGCATCCTCTTCCAGGTCTAAATCCGCATTGTGCCTCCCATAGAAATCTTTCCGATTTCTCTTGCATCCTACGTGTCAAAACCTTCGAGTAAACTTTACTTGCTAAACTGGTCAAGCTGATCGCCCGATAGCACCCGCAGTCAAAATGTGAACCTTTACCTTTATATAAAGGCACAATGACTGCGGATCGCCAATCATCCGGGACATCCCCCGTCCGCCAGCACAAATTGCACAGCAGATGAAAGCTGTCCCAGACGCGAGGCCCACCATACTTGACCATTTCAGCAGTAACTCTGTCTAGTCCCGCAGCCTTACCACATTTCAAACTTCGAATCGCACGTTCAATCTCTTTCATACTGATGACCTCAGTGTCATCGAGGTCCGGGTCTGGCGTGCCAGTCACGGCGTCATCCCCGGATCCCTCACTAAGATCATCACACGCATACATTTCTCTATAAAATTCGCTCCATCGCTGCATGACGTCCGATTTTTCTGAGAGGACGTCATTAGTTCTCGAAAGCACTTTGTTCATTCTTAAGGCCGTCGCACCACTTCGGGTCCTTCCAACCTCTTTCCAGAAGAGTTTGGAGTTCTCCTTAAAGTTGTGCGACAACCTTTCATCCGCTTCCATTCTACACCTTTCACGCACTTCCTCAATCAATGCTTTCGTGTGAACTTTCTGCAGCTTATATCTTTCTTTCATCTTCTCTCTCATATCCTTATCATTACTAGAGGCCAAGTAGTCTAACCATGCTTTCTTCTTCTTCTTTACAGCTTCTTTCACTTCATCATTCCACCATGCATCTCTTCTTTTACTACTGCCTCTTTTTATTGTTCCACACACTTCTTCCGCTGCACTTACCATTCCATCCCTAAGGTTCTGCCATGTTCTTTCTACACATTCGTTTCTGCCATCGATGGTGTCAAGCTTTTCGGCTACCCTCGCATGATATTTGTCCCTAGTATCCGCTTCCTGAAGCTTCCAGCTTCGGATGCGACAGACCGACTGTGGTTCTGTCACTGTCGTCCGGTAGCGCCAACCCGCGAACAGACCCCTAAATCTAGTAATCACTAGATAGTGATCCGTTCCCAGGTCAGCACCCCTGAACACTCGCGTATCCATAACCTGTTTTCGCAGTCGGTCATCCACCAGGAACAAATCGATCATACTTCTCTCATTCTTTCTTTCTCTAGTATACATATGGATTTTCTTGTGATTAAACATAGTGTTTGTCACAAGAAGACCCTTTTCCTTGCATACCGCCAGTATAAGCTTGCCAGCATCATTAACCCTTTTATCGCCAAACTTTCCAAGTACCGACTCGTACCCTGGTCGAGCGGTACCAACCCATCCATTCAAATCACCACATACAACAATCCTTTCGTTTCCCCTAGCCAAATCTAGAACTTCTCTTACATTCTCCCAAAACTCCTCCAGCTCAGCCCTGGACGACGAAGCCACCGGCGCATAAACAGCCAAAAGGAATAACTTCGTCAGTCCCAATTTAAAGCGAACCCAGAGAAGTCTTGAGTTCACAAACTTATATTCAGTCATAACATCGACCAACCGAGAAGACAGCAGCACCCCCACTCCCTGGCAGGCGTTCTCGCTCTCCGGGACTCCGGACCATAGAGCAAACGCCCCGCCAGGGAGCTCTTCAGTACCACTGCCCTTCCGTTTGGTCTCCGACATACACACGACATCTAATTCTCTTTCTTTCATTATTTCGATCAACTCATTCGTCTTATCTCTCATGCCTCCTCTAACATTCCACGTGCCAACTCTGCACTCCGTCCTCCACCTTCCGCCGTGTCGGGCTGTGCGTGACGGGTGGCGGTCCCCATCGCCGCTTTGCGCGCTGCATTCCACACCAACGGGGACGAGCTGGTGTGCGTCGCCTTGGGGGGACGCCCTAACCCTCGTTGACATGGGTGCGCAGCTGAGTAGAACTGCAGCCCTGAAAAGGGCTGGCAGGGGTCGCGACGAGCACGCTTCTACAATGACCCTATTTGTTGTTCAAGTTAATAAATTGGTAATAATATACCAACTGCGCATGCGCGGCTCTACCATCTCCTGCGCATGCGCGAAGACATAGAGTACCGCACATTTTTTGTTTGGAATAGCTTCTCTAGTACGTAGAACATATAACTCAATGCTAGTACCCTATATAATTGCATAGGTAATGTAAAAGTTGACAGAGGCTAATTGAAACATATGGATGGCAACATATTCCTGATAATAACCCGCCTGCCTGAAAGCTAGTGCAAAATTCCTCCTAAAAGAAAAAATATGAAAGAGTTCTTCTTCTTATCTTCAACAATGGACTTTCAATAGGCTTTAAAGTATGAGTAAAGTTGTTTTGAGTAAGTTGCAGCCTATTTACGTCCCACTGCTGGGCACAGGCCTCCTCTCATTTCTGAGAGGGTTTTAGGGCATGGAAATAGGGCTTGTTAGCCACGCTGTCCCAATGCGTGTTGGCGAACTTCACATGTCTTCAAAAAATATTTTTATTCTTATTTCTCAGACATGCAGGTTTCCTCACGATGTTTTCCTTCACCGCCGAGCACGCGGTAAATCAGCACTTAAAATTGCAATTAACAATTTCATTGGTGTCGGCGGGGATCGAACCTGGGTTGCTCGAGTACTGTGAAGCTTACAGCGAGCGCTAACCATCTGAGCTACCACGGTAATGCACGCAAAGTATGAATGACATACTTATCATCTTTAATTTAAAGGTTGATCAATTGAATATAGAGATTTTTGAAAACATTGATTTTTCTACCGACTTCAAAAAGAAGACGGTACACAATTCGACAGTATGTTTTTTATGTGTGTTACCTCATAACTTTATTAATGGGTAGACTGATTTCGATGATTCTTTTTTATCTGAAAGCTGATCCTGCACATTTGATCTCATATAAATTTAATCAAGGTCTGACCAATAGTTTTTGAGTTATTCTTAATAATTTATATTGAAGTGGGCTGTACAAAATTTTTAATTTTTAATTATGTACATCAAAACTTCATTTCAAGAACCGTGGTATATCAAGGAATAAACGTTTGCTACTTACATATGTTAACGCTACGTTTAATACTTATATATGTTAACGCTAAAGTGCTTAAATCAGTTATAGTGCAGATTAACTAGTTAATATGCAGACTTCCTAGGTAATCTGCGAAGTAACAGTAGGTTAAGGTGCGGCCTAAAACCCGTACGTTATAATCCATATCCATACTATTCCATACTAATATTATAAATCCGAGAGTGCGTGTGTGCGTGTGTATGTATGTTTGTTTCCTCTTCACGCTCAAACGGCTTGACGGATTTGGATGAAATTTAGTACACAGATAGAATATTACCTAGAATAACACATAGGATACTTTTTACCACGGTAAAATAACTTATTCCCACGGGAAAACACGAAAACTTTATTATTATGTCGCGGGTGAAACCGCGGGGCGAAAAGCTAGTAATGGTTTAAAATACAATATTGAAAGATTTGAACTTTTTAATTTCAAAAATTCAAAGTTACAACTTAAAAGTAGTTTTGAAATTGGTCAAAACCAATTTCAACCACTTTTAAACTTAATAACTAATAATTTAAAATTAAAAATTTTGTACAGTCGAATACAATATAAGTTATTAAGAATAACGCAATAACTATTGGTCTGGCCTTGATCATATGGGACCACACGAGAAGTATCAGCTTCCAAATAAAAAAATAATCATCGAAATCGGTTCACCCAGTAAAAAGTTATGAGGTTACACACATAAAAAAAACATACAGTCTAATTGAATACCGTCTCCTTTTTGGAAGTCGGCAGAAAACAGTCCGTCGACGGTAAAAGACAACAATCATTCATACAAGTGGTAAAGTTAAACATTTTGTACAACTGACTTCAATATAAATAAAATGAAAATATCATCAATGTAGTCGAAGCATTGAGTTATATGTACTAAATACTAGAGAAGCCATTCCGAACATTGACTATGTTCAACTGAACTGTAGTGCAATCCATACAAACTAAATATTGCGTAAATTGAAGATTTATGAATTCCACAAAATAATTATTATTACATTTTATTTAGAAATATGTTTATCTAGATTAAATTAAGATGTTTTATATTAAATTCTTATATTTATTTTATATTAATATCTTATTTTATATTAAATTAAAGTCTTCGCGCATGCGCGACTACTACTCCCGCGCATGCGCGAAGACATAGAGTAGGACACAATTTTTGTTTGAAATGGCTTCTCTAGTACGTAGTACATATAACTCAATGAGTCGAAGTCAATTAAATACGCATTATTAAGGATAACTCAAAAACTACTGGTCAGATAATGAAATACAAGAGAAGCACCAGATTTCAAATAAAAAAAGAATAATCAAAATCGGTTCAACTAGAAAAAAAAAATTGAGGAAACACAAAAAAAACAGTCGGTTGAAAAATATAGTTACTATAAAATCAAAAGGATCCGTTAATATGCAGGTTAACGAGGTCTGTCATGTGTAGATATTTGCTACTTTAAGTAAAATTTCGCACATTAACAGATCGCACCCGATTATCTAGCTAATGTGAATCTGCAGATTATCTAGCTAATGCGCACATTAACGCATTCCGCATTCTAACGGTAACCTATATATATATATATATATATATATATATATATATATATATATATATATATACGTATTTACCGTGTAGTGGCGAAGTATGCACTAACCCATATCGTTCCGTAGGTATCATAAAAAACGACGAATGATATAAACCTGAAGATTTTTTTTATATGATCGGGTGACAAACGAGCACACAGTCCACCTGATGGTAAGTAGTTGATGTAGCCCATAGACATCTACATGTATCTTCGATTGCGAATCAAAATGCAGATACGTTGATGGAATGCCTCTTTTCCAGTAAAAAAGGGTCTACGTTTCTCTACACTGACCATACGAAAGACAGCAGTGCTAAGTTGCTATTTTACGCTGGTATTCTGTGAGAGCGTGGTCCTTCCCCGGTCGAGCCGACCCATTCGTGCTACAACTATACTACTAATATCGCTGCAGCATGGCTCTACCACGTATAAAATGGGAAGATGGGAAGCATCGTCTTCCCAATAACAATAAATAAGTTACTGCGGTCGTCGACTCGCCTGCCACGTGGCAACAATGGCAATACCCAATAAGACCCTTTCTACTCTTTCTACAGGAGAGGCCTATTTGCAGCTGTGAACGTTTCAGGAGTAACTGTAACATACATAGACTGAGTTTGATCCCCGATTCTAAAAAGCCAAAATGAATTTTTAATTTCCATATTATTTACTGCTTTAATACGTTTAAGGTATTTTTAAGAGCTTCTAATAGTTCTTATATAATGTCCTCTAAACCGAATTTTGGTGGCGCCGTCCAATCTCTATGTAGACTAGCCATCTACATATTATAAGATTTTTGTGCTCGTGTGTGTGCCTAAAAACATATGCTCTTTATTCTCTAACTCTCATAGTGCGATGGGAGGACAATTCAACCGGAAAGAGATCAGGCGCAGAACCAACGGTTTTACGTGCGTTCCGATGGAAGTGAAACACCGCTAACATCCTGACCCGGGGACGCTACTGTGAATTTCTTGATAGGAAAACCCAGTTACAAATTTATTGGCTCAACCCGGGATTCGAACTCTGGACCACATAATTAGCAGTCGCGCTTACAACCACTAGACCATAGAGGCAGTCAAATCTAATACTATATTAAGGTAGTGGCAGTGGTAAGTTTTCACTGTTACTGTCTGGATGAAGAATTACTTGTTAACATTTTTATGCGACTCCCTACACCAGTGCAGTAGACATTGACTTTCCCGCCAAAATAACATAAACTAGTAGTTATATAGCTATTGTTTCATGTATATCATGACATAAGTTATGGCCTTCAGTCACCTGCATCTATCGACTTCCAGCATAATTTACAACTTAAAAACTGTTGTTTATGCACTTGCCAAACGTGGGAGATAAGGCGATATATCTCTAATGACAAAATGTACAAAGGCTCTGCTATTTCTCGGCAGAAATAAGTAAGAGAGTTGTACCTACCCAGTCAAACTCCTAGGACTGGTACCACTTTGTACTTTAATAAATTTAAAGTTATAGCCTATATCCATCCTACTGCTGGGCACAGGCCTCCTTTAATTTCTTAGAGGGTTTTGAGGCAAGGAAGTGTCGCCGCGCTGCCCCAATGCGTGTTGGCGAACTTCACGTGCCTTTGAAATTTTTTACTTATCTCTCATACATGGAAGTTTCCTCACGATGTTTTTCTTCACCGCCCAGCACGTGGTAAGTCAGCAATTAAAATTTCAATTAACAATTTCATTGCGGGGATCGAACCTGGGTTGTTCGCGTACTGTGAAATTTACAGCGAGCGCTAACCACCTGAGCTACTTGTACTTTAATGAAATCTTTAATTACTATCTGACATACAGGTTCTTACCTAGTTTAGGATTCAGAGGCTTCATAAGCTATTTGTAATCTCATATTATCTCAATAAAGAATATTATTATTATTATTATTATTAATTTTAATTATTTCGCTTTACCGCTTCAACTTATGAAAATGAAGCATGTCTGACAATAGCTAAGGTAAATTGCACACTCCAGTTGATTTTCGATCAATCATCGAGACGGGGATCATTAGTTATTTTACGATAATCCAACTCATTGTTGTCGTAAGCTGATTAGGGAAATGAAACAATTAATATTAAACGCCATCGATTTTGCACTTTAACTCGATAAAGTAGAGCTTATTTTTGCTAATCAATTTAATTTTTATAATATGGCGGTAAAAGAGCTCACGGCTGACCTGGTGCCTATCGCCACCCATGAACAACTGCAATTCTGCAACTGTAGCAACTACAAATTTGAACAGTGGTAGAGCCACGCGGCAGCTTTTGCTGTCGCATGGATGCGCCGGCTCGAACCGGGGTGGTACCAAGACCTCACAGAAAACCAGCGTGAAGTAGAGGTTTACCTCTGCGTTTCGCTTGGTGAGTGCAGGTGGCCGGAGGCCCTTTTTACTGAAAATGAGGCATTCCATCTTAGTCCTCACGGGTGACAACGCATCTGCATTTTAATTCGCAAACGAGGATAGATGTAGATGTCTATGGGCCGCAGCAACCACTTACCTTCAGGTGGACTGTATGCTCGTTTGTCACCCTTATCCTATAAAAAAAATTCAAATTGCAAGTGCGTTGAAGACCATAAAACAGTAAGCTTTTACCTCTACATTTATCCTCGTTTGCGAATCAAAATGCAGATGCGTTGTCACCCGTGAGGACTATGAGGAATGCCTCTTTTCCAGTAAAAAGGGTCTCCGGTTCTCTACACTCACCATGTTTTTTTTTTTCACTTGTCTTTTTATTCGTTATTTGGAAGAGGTTGACGAGAATTCCTTTACATAAAAATCCAATAACTGATTTTTGAATCGATCCGGGATTTGAACCCGGGCTTATGATCATCAATCGTGTAAACGATCAGTAGACTAACGAGGCAGTCAAATATCACGATATAGTTAGCAATCTAAACCGCGGGTCGTTATTTTACAAAATGTATGTGACATGTAACAAAATGTCGACAAGCATCGAATTTCTGAACAATAGGCACATCTCCACGACGTGACCTCGAGGGCGTGAGTAAAAAGATTTTTAGTATAAATAAACCCTTCACCCTTATTAATGTTAAATATGCATGAGCATAATAAATGTTTTGCAACAATTTACATATCGTTTCCGATATCATCGCTATAATAATTCATTTATTTCAGACTAATTATCCATATTTCTTAAAAATGTATAATCTGACTATAACTATACTAAGACCTATAACATTAAAGAAAGTTAAAATTATTGATCAAAACTACTTCTTCGGATTTTATCGCGTTTAATTAACTTACTTTTCTTATTTTTATTGATTCCCGACGTTTCACCCATGGTCACGGGGGACTCAGTGACCATGGGTGCTGGAAAGCACCCGAAACGTCAGGAATTAATAAAAATAAGTAAATTACACGCGATAAAATCTTATATTATTATTAAATATAAGAATGCATTAAATAAAACTAAACCTAATATACGCTACGTTATTAATATTGTTTACGTATTAGAGTCATTCTACAGCTATATTATAGACCGGGGAAGAACCATGCTCTCACAGAAATGCAAATAAATAATAAATAATAATAGAATACCAACGTAAAATAGCACTACTGCCGTGTTTCGTATGGTGAGTGTGGAGAACCGGATACCCTTTTTACTGGAATCGAGGCATTCCATCTTATTCCTTATGGGTGAGAAAGCATCTACATGTTGATTCTTTATTGAAAATAGACGTATTTGTCTATGGACCACTGCATCCACTTACCATCAGCTGGACTATGTGATCGCTTGTCAGTCTTCTATGCTATATAGTATTACAGAGAGCATGCGACTTTTGTGAGTTGCGTCAGTATTTTGGTATCTCTAGGTAAGGAAATGCAAAGAATCAATTTATTTTAAAACCTCAAAAATACGGAATAAAAAATTTGGTAAAATGAAGTTTTAAAATGAACCCGGGCAAAGCCGGAGTGAAGCACTAGTATTCTATAAAAAAAGTATGTTAGGCGATATCATCGTCAAAATGTGAACTGCTTATGATGTATTTTTTAGTATGCTAGAGGCGTCTCCTATAAATTTGAAGCAAAAATTCCACAACTGAGGGTAGAAAAATTAGGAATGAATTATTTAAAGTAATTATTTCAATGACTCAAACCATTCGTTGCTCATCGACTGGCTGAGATCAAAGATCACAGTAGTTCATGTGAATGGCGATTGGTACCGAAATCACAAAACGTGGCAGACGACGCTACTAGAAATTTTCCTTCTACCTTCGTTGAGAGTCATCGCTAGTTTCAAGGATCTGAATTCCTCAGGCTAAGTACTGATTTATGGCCCACGCAAGTGGACATAAAGGAAAGTTTAAACGGGTGAAGAAAAGTCACCGAAAAGCGTAAATACGCTAAGAAAGGAAGAACCGTTAAGTCTACCCGACTACGATTTAGAAGATTCCTTGGTGCAAGTGCGCGTACGTAGTTCATACAAAAGGGTAAAAAAAAATTTAATTAAAAGTAAAAGTAGACTAAAAAGAGCTAAAATAAGGAAATAAATTCCACGTAATAGCTTCAGCAATGGTTGCAAAGATATAAAATATTGAAATGTTATAGGTACGCCTTCACTTACTACTTTACTTTTTACTAGCTATTCCCCGCGACTTCTGCCCACGTGGAATTTATTATGATTTTATTTCATATATAATAGCCTAAGTTACTCCTGGTAACATCAGCTATCTGCCAGTGAAAGTCCCGTCAAAATCGGTCAAGCCGTTTCGTAGATTAGCTGGAACAAACAGACAGACAAAAATTTAATAAATTGTTTTTTTCTATAAGTACAGTATACAATTTCAAAAGCATTTGGTAAAAAGCTGTTATTTTGACATTACAAACAGACACTTCAATTTTATTTATTTGTATAGATCTAATTTAATCTATACATCTATACGAATATATTACTACACTAATATATAAATAAATTGAAGTGTCTGTTTGTAATGTCAAAATAACAGCTTTTCACTAAATGCATAATTATGAAAGTTTATACGGTACATAATATAACAAAAACACAATTTTTAACATTTTTGCCTGTCTGTCTGTCTGATTGTTTCGGCTAATCTCCGAAACCGCTGGACCGATTTTGACGGGACTTTCACTAGCAGATAGCTGATGTCATAAGGAGTAACTTAGGCTACTTTTATTTTAGAAAAAGAATAAGGGTTCCGCGCAAAAAAATTAAAACCCTCAATAACACGCGGGCGAAGTCGCGGGGAACAACTAGTTATATATGTATATAAACCTTATGAGAAATAATGTAATAATGTGATAATGTAATAAACCGTGTAGTGGTGTTGTACATATCCACTACCCCATTTCGCCTCGTGGGTGGCACAAGATGCAAAACAGAAGGAAATTCAAACAGGTGATAGGCAGCAGCATCTCCTTGATAACAACTTAAATTAATAAAAAAACTGCAGTTGACAACCCGCTCGCCAAGTATGGCAACCCTGGCAAAATTCATGAGGGAGGCCTATGTTCAGAAGTGGACTTTTATAGGCTGTAATTGAATGGAATAGAGAATTAATAAAATCAGGCGTTACTTTCCGGAAATCTATTATATTAATATTGACAAAAAATTACCTCGCGTACATCCGCTCGATAAAATAAAATGATCTGTCTTACCTAGTATGAAGAGCACCTCCGCCCTCCCTCAGTTGCGTGCACTATACCCGTCGCGACTAAACCCAGCACCCTTATTGACGACAATACATTGTATTGTCATCAGTGGTGTGTCTTTCCTAGTTTAGTGGTGTTGGGAGTAGTGGTGCTGGGATTAGTGGTGACGGGGATAGTGCACGCAACTGGGGGACGGCAGGAAGTGCTCTTCAAACTAGATAAGACACATCATTTTATTTTATCGAGCGGATGTACGAGAGGTAATTTTTTACAAACTTTAATGGAATGGAGAAATAATGCTGACCACTGAATGTGAAAAACATAAAAATGTCTTTAAAAAAGGTAAAGTAAAATGAATGTAAAATGTATGATCTATCAAAGCGAGTAAACCATTGTTCGTTGGGTCTTTCGGTTACCGTGTTCTGAGCCTAATAAAGAGGTCGATTCGCATACAAACTCATTGTCTGAAAACCGAGCCAGACGGGAAACAGGAAGTTGCGAACCGCGACAGCCTCCTTCCGGTGACGTCCTTACCGCTATTGTATTTTGGCGGGAAAACGTAGGGCTTTACCTAAACATGTATGTGAATTTGATAAGGAATATTTTACTGATTTATGGAGCTTACATTATATATCTGTTTAGCATAAAACATAATGTTCATAAATAATTTTTATTACTTATCATGTTTAAATAGTATATAATATATAATTCTTCTGTCCGTGTGTATGTGACTTAAGTCTTTCTAAATGGCTGGACCGATTTTGATAGAAATTTTAGGTGCGTGATTAACTTGATTCGAGAATTGTCGTCAACAGTGGTGTAAAATAGCACTTAAAATTGTAATTGAAAATTTCATTGGTACCGAACCGACAATTCTCGTGTATATAATTATATTCATATTTACAGCGAGCGCTTAGCCCCTGACCTACCACGGCTTTCTTTAAAACGCTTTTAAATACGGGTCACTTTAGATCGCTTAATTTATTAAAAATAAAAAATTACCGCATATTATTCCGTAGGTATTATGGGAAATTTCATAATAATCTTTTGGCTGCCGATAGATGGCGGTATAACCATCTGGCTTAAACTAAACGTAAAATACCAAGATTGGCGAATACGTAGGTCACTCAATAAATTTTGAGATGCTCGAAATTTAAAAATGAAACGCACCCGTGTTATATATGTTTCTAAAAAGCAAATTAATTTGAATATAGAACTCCATAAGCCAATTGCTCAATATTAAAAAAAAAAAAAACACAATGTTCTATTAATTTTCATTTAAAACGATGGATCTTAACAGTGAACATTTGCGCGCTATGATATATTATGATTTTAAATTTGGTTTAACCGAACAATTAAGCTAACAACGGTTATAATCATCATTAGAGGACTCAGCTCTCAATCACGCCCAACAATTTTTGGGTGGTTTGCCGAATTCAAAAGGGGTAAAATTAATCTTAAAGATGACCAAAGAACCGGCGCCTCACAAACAGCAGTAACGGCAGAAAATGTACTACTGAAATGTTGGTGCGAGAAGACCCACGAATCACATATACGGACATCGAAAACATTGTGGGCATTAGTTCAGGGAGTATTCATACCATCCTACATCAACATCTGGGAGTGAGGAAGCTTTGTTGTCGATGGATCCCTCGTTGCTCTCCGAAAGCGAAAAACAGACTCGTGTGGATTGGTGCCATGAAATGCGTCTACGTTTTGAAAAAGAGGCATCTAGGCGTGTTTCAGAAATCGTTACTGGTGACGAGACATGGATCTACCAATATGATCCGGAAAATAAAAGGCAATTATCGGTGTGGGTCTACTCAGTAGGACAGTTACCGACAAAACTATAAAGACCCGCAACGTCGGCAAAAAATTGGTGGCTAGTTTTTTTTCGCGAAGCGGACATTTGTCAACGTCAATACTGGAAAATTGTAGGTCAGTCAGTAGGTATACTATAATTGCATTACCCAAAGCTTTTCAAGCTGTGCGGGAGAGAAGACCAAAGGCCGGGCTTCGGGGAATCATTCTGCATCACGATAACGCCTCTTCACTTCACATACCTCCCTTAGAACAAAAGCATTTATTGAGGAATCTGGTGTTGAAACTCTAAGTCACCCACCTTATAACCCTGACTTAGCTCCTTGTGATTTCTTTTTGTTCCCAAGAGTCAAAGAAAAAATAAAAGGCAAGTTTATTTTCAAGCGCCAAAGAAGCCGTTCCTGCCTACGAAGAAGCGATTTCTGACCTGTCAGATCAAGACTGGCAAAAGTGTTTTCAGAGTTGGTTTAGGTGAATGGAACTTCCCCCCGAACGAGTTCCCGCCTTGTCGTGGCGGGAGGGCTTAGTAGCCGTAACTCGGTCACCCGCGGTGAACAAAGAGGAACAACCCCCTGGTTGGCCCGGGGTGTAGGGCCGGCCCGAGGTGGACACTTCGAGTGGGCTTGGCGAGCCTACTTCGGATGTGTGTCGGTGGGCTGCTGCGAGAGGGGTGTCCTCTCCCCCACCGCTGCAGCCGAGGTGAAGTCGCGGAGGAAGAGGAGTGTTGGTATGGCGATGCACCACTCGCCCCATCCTCCGCGACTCTTTTTTTTTTATAGGAGATGGGGCACGACTCTGACGGGGCCGCACCGTTAATTGATGCGGTGGTGGTGGGGCTGCGGGGGTAGAGGAGTGTCGGTATTGCGAGCCGCCGCTCTCCCTACCCTCCTCAGCCGAATCAGCCGTCCGTTGCGCATGTGAAATCGGAGGCCGAGGAAGAGGGCGCGCCATGAGTTATGGTGTGCCTTACCTGAGAAGGAGATGGGGGAAGAGTAGTTTCTCTCTAGGAGAGTAGGGCCGCGGATGTGTGCGAAAGCGTTCCCGTGGTCCTGCCAATATGCGGCGAAGGTGGAACACCATGGGGTTTTAGTCGGTGCGAGTCCTACACAAGCCGTCCTTGCCCCCGCGAGGCGTAGGCATTTCCCCATGTAAAAAAAAAGTGAATGGAACTTGGTATAGAGCATGATGGAGAATATTTTGAAAAGATGTAAAATAAATATTAATAGTATCTAGAATACTTTTTATATATCTTAAAACTTAAAATTGAGTGTCCCACGTATAGTATATAGATATATTATATACTTGCCGATATATATAGTATATAGCCAAGTATTGTATAGTATATAGAGTATAGGGATCGTAGTATCAAAGGTGCTGTCTGCCAAGCGTGCCAAACATTACGATGAAGGCAACAGGAGGCGTGATATTGAACACAGCAGTGGATTTTTATAAGCATAATATTATGAAGAAGAAAATATTTAATTAATTGCATTTTTAGATGACTTTAAAAAAGACGAGATTTGCATTTCAATTGTATGGAATTTTGTGTTTTTTTATTTATTTATTTAATTCTTTATTGCACCGAAATTGTATATTCTCCACCAGCTAACCTTGGGTAGAATAGAGAGAGATTAATGGGCAGCAGTACATCTTTATATATATGTTTCGACACATACATAAAATTTACACATACTCGTATATACTTATATTTTGGAGCGTTTGGGGAAAATGATGACACGATGACCGACACCTGAAAAGCGTTCAGCGTTCGTATTGAACTATGTAAAATTAAAATAATTACATATAATTTGCGGCCATATAAATGTAGTTTCTATTTGAATTGTATTTAAACAATATTCTATGTTCAATAAAGATTCAATGCATTTCAATTAACGTTTATTAAATAATAATGGAAACAAACGAATATCTTTTCGTATGTATTGTTTTCAAGGTGGTAATACCCTCTGACTTTTTGCCGCCAAATATAGACACGATATCGACATTAGTAGATAAGATGGTGGTAGAAACGGAAGTTATAATAAATTATTTAATGTTTATGTTTGTTAATAGTTTCACGGAGAAATTTTATTTTGTCTCCAATAGACAAGGAGGCTGGATGCAACCATGTGACTGGGATCCTGTACGACTAAACCTAAGCATACCACTGCAAAACTTAAAGACACAGTAAGTTATATCGTCGTAGATCGGGCCAAAATTAATAATTAAAATGCTGAAGGTACTCTCGGTAGAATTGACATTGGGACGTCAATCACTTCAGTCCCCTACCCACCACCCACCCGTCGTGACCATGGACAACGAAAATTTAAATTAAGTAAATTTAGACACGATAAATTCTTAAAAATTGTTTATTCGACGTAAAAGTTACAATAAAGCGTATTTCTTAGTTATAGGGCTTTAGGGCAAATAATTGTCCGCCGCGCTTCACCAATGCAGGATGGCGTACTTTACATGTCTTCGAAATATTGTTTTTTTTTCTTATGTCTCAGACATGCAGGTTTCCTCACGATGTTTTAGTTCACCTTCGAGCACGTGGTATATCAGCACTTAAAATTTCAATTAACAATTTCATTGGTACAGGCGGGGATGGAATCCGAGTTGTGGTCGCGTACTGTGAAATTTACAGGGCGCACTTAGTCCTTGAGCTCTCTTGAGGCTCTTGTTTACGTAAATATCAGAAATCGTAAAATGTTAAGTAATTAACTAAGAATGTAGGGTATATATAATCTTGGGTCTTTTTCTGTTTCTATTCGTGTACTGTCGATGTGTCAATAGGGTTTTTTTTTTAAATGTAAAACACAATAACGAGAATTCTTACACTTCACTGTCTCAATCATTGCTCGTTAAAAATAACGTATCACAGCCATGTTCCAAAGTTAACATGCATAAGTACGATATTCATAAACCCTAGCAATTATTTATTTAAAGAGAAAATTGTATGAAGTCGAGACAATCGATATCTCTCGAAGAATCTACCAATTAAATCGAAAGGAGTAACGAAGCGTTAGAGAGCTTTGAGAGTACTAGACTCGTATATTAAAATAATAGACAATTATTTTTATTGATAGCGTTATTACTTTCTCTGACCTAATTCTTGCTGTTTGAAGGAAAATAAATAGAACATTTTTACAACAACAATAACAACATATATAATAATAACACGCCTGTCACCCAGAGTGATAGGCAGAGTCTACGAACTGCCATTAAGCACGATCATGACACACCTCTCTTGTCTCGATTAAATCGATATTACGCGTACATATATGCCGGTTTAGGGTCACCCAAGCAAGTTAAATATTGCTCTTAATTTAACCCATCTTCAATATATCGCCAATTTAGTCGTTTAACATAAAAAAACATAAAACATAAAATATTTATTTTTACAGACACCAACTACAACTTATTGAAGTATCCGTTGGTACCCACACTAGGTAATCCTGTATCGTGGGTACCTATTTAGCATTGACTGTTTATGTTTAGTTTACGCTTGGTTTACTTAAACACAAAATTTAAATTTTAAAAACTAGTATATAATGAACAAAGTATAATAAGAGATAGAGTAAAACGTTGCATTTCTTAATAATAATGGTAGTTGTGCAATTTGCCGAAGGGTATGTATGTGGTCTATGGTGCTAAAGCCCTTTCGGAAACCGGCTTGTTCGGGAGGCTGGAAGTCGTCAAGTCTGCGCGCGAGACGATTTGTAATGACTCTCGAAAACAGCACGTAGACGCGGCTCAGAAGGGAAATCGGTCTGTAGTTCTTCAAGAGAGCGTTGTCACCTTTCTTGAAGAACAAGACCACCGCACTTCTGCTCCACGCCTCCGGTGTAATGCCACCATGGAGGACGGAATTAAAGAGCTTCTGAAGGGCTTCAAGTACCGGTTTTCCACCCGCTTTCAGAAGCTCCGCTGTAATTCCATCCTCGCCTGGGGCCTTACCGTTTTTAAGGTGCTGGAGAGCCATTCTAATCTCGCTCAGACTGACGTCCGGGATATCTTGCCACTATGTCTGGCATATGTGGACTATGAGAAAGCCTTTGATTCCGTCGAAATTTGGGCGGTGCTGCAGTCCCTTCAGCGGTGCCAAGTTAACTGTCGGTATATCGAAGTGTTGAAGTGCTTGTACAGTAGGGCTACGATGGCTATCCGAGTACAGAACCTATCCAATTGCAGAAAGGTGTAAGACAGGGTGACGTCATATCCCCGAAACTCTTCACCGCTGCATTGGAAGACGTTTTCAAGCTTCTGGACTGGAAAGGATACGGTATCAACATCAATGGCGAGTACATCACTCACCTTCGATTTGCCGACGATATAGTCCTTATGGCAGAATCGCTGGAGGACCTAAGCACTAAGCTCAATGACCTAGATAGTGTTTCCCAACGGATAGGTCTTAAGATGAACATGGACAAAACAAAGATCATGTTCAATGTCCATGTCACACCTATGCCGGTAGTTGTTGGGAGCACTAAGCTCGAAGTTGTTGACGAGTATGTTTACCTGGGACAAATAGTCCGACTAGGTAAGTCCAACTTCGACCGAGAGGTCAATCGACGGATTCAACTCGGCTGGGCAGCGTTCGGGAAGCTACGACACATCTTCTCGTCAGACATACCTCAAAACCTGAAAACGAAATTGTACAACCAGTGCGTGTTGCCAGTGATGACTTATGGAACTGAGACGTGGTCCTTCACTGCTGGCCGTATGAGGAAGCTCAAGGTCGCTCAGCGAGCTATGGAGAGGGCTATGCTCGGAGTTTCTCTGTGTGATAAACTTAGGAATGAGGATATCCGCAGTAGAACCAGAGTAACCGACATAGCCCAACGGATTAGTAAGCTGAAGTGGCAGTGAGCCGGCCATATAGCTCGAAGAACCGACAACCGATGGGGAAGAAAGGTTCTCGAGTGGCACCCTCGTACCGGTAGGCGAAGTGTAGGGCGTCCCCCCACGAGATGGAGTGACGACCTGGTAAGACATGCAGAAAGTCGATGGATGCAGGTGGCTCAGGACCGTGCTTTGTGGCATTCTTTGGGGGAGGCCTATGTTCAGCAGTGGACTTGTGAAGGGCTGTAATGATGATAATGATGAATGAATGGTAGTTGCCTTTATGCTAGGTGTAAGAATATGTTTTCGGTCGAGTCGATAATTTAAAGAAGCGAGCCAGGAAACAATTTTTGTTTTAGCTTTTTTTACAGAGCAATGTTTATATGGCAAGTTTGACTTCCGTCTAGGCCGTCCCTTGCCGACTCTGCCGTTCACTTCTGCAACATAAATTTGCTTTGTCACTTTTTCCTCACTCGTTCTTTCTAGATAATCAAACTAGAAAAAATTTATGTAAAAAAACACAAAATAAATTTATATAATGAATGTGTAATTATTATCAGTCATTATTTAAATTATATAACAGCTATGGAAGTAAACGAGTGGCCAAAGATGTGTCGTCTGGCATTACCATGATGAAAGACCAGAGTGGTGTGGTGGAGTGGATTTTTGTTCAATTTTGTACAAACAAATTACGAAGAAACTTTTTCTCCGACCTATTATTTTCGTGCAAATGCTGGGATGTTAAGACATAACCTGCGACACAATATCTATCTAGATACTCTGAATATTAGACGTCTACCTGGCCATCGTCTAAAACTCTCCGATGTTCGCAAATCATAGCCGTTGTTAAAATCCGCAATATAACTGCAACAAATTTCATTACATGTTTCTTTAATTGTAATCTATAATGATGGCTGTCTGTGTCTGTGACATTAATTTGAATTTTTTCTTGGTACAGCCACGCTACACCTATGCCTGCTCTGCATAGCTGCAGCACGAATCAGATGCAGACTGATCAGCTTGACCGGGGTAGAACGACGATCTCATAGTATATCGGCGTCAAACAGAAGAGTAATGCTGATGTGTTTCGTTTGGTGAGTGCCAACGGACAATTGAAGGCCCTTTTTAATCCCCAACGAAAACGGAGGCGTATTGTATTAAAAGTTTGTAGTATGTATTTGTGTATATATATTATTCCACAGACAGACATACTGTCTGTGGAATAATAGCTCCTAAGCAAGTTTTTTATATATATATATTTTTTTCGTTTCAAAGGTATCTTAATAGAAAGCGTTCTTAGTTATGTTTCAAGAAAATCTGTTCAACCGTTTGAAGACCTATTAAGTTATTACTGATAACAAGGCATTCCATCCGAGTCTTGAAGGGTGACAACGCATGTGTATTTCAATTGTTAATCGATGATAGACGTAGATGTCTATGGAACGCAGCGCCCATTTACCATCAGGTGGACTGTGTGCTCGTTTGTGACCTTAATTCTATAAAAAAATGAACTTGTGGCAGCGTTGTCGTCGCGTCACAAGCGAAACACATCGAAGTCTAAATCGCGCTAACAAAGTCCCGAAGTTAAAGCAATATATATAACATAGCTCCGAACTACCACTAGGAGCGTTGGCTGCTCCCCGGGCAGAACACCTTGCCCGGCGGGAGATCTCCCCTTTTCCTTCCACCCGCCACAAACTTTACATTATCATTAATCGGAACATTTTTACGTGGTAGAGTCATGCTGCAGCTATATAAGTAGTATAGTTGTAGCACGAACGGGTCGGCTCGACCGGGAAAGGACCACGCTCTAACAGAATACCAGCGTAAAATAGCAGCTTAACACTGTTGTGTTTTGTATGGTGAGTCTATTCTCTATAGAACCAGAAAATCTTTTTACTTTAAGAGAGGCATTCCATCTTAGTCCTCACGGGTGACAACGCATCAGCATTTTGATTCTTTATTGAGTATAGATGTAGATGTCTATAGGTCACAGCAACCGCTTACGATCAGGTGGACTGTGTGCTCGTTTGTCATCCTATCCTATAAAATAGAACAAAATTAGTAGGCGTCCTTGTTCAATTATGATTCTAATCATGAATATCAAAATTGAATTTAATTATTATCTTTAGCTCTAATTATGGATGAAACTTTCGTTACGAAATACAAGTGGTTATTACTGACCTAAGAATAAAGGTTCATTAGTCTTACTGTTTTACAAGCGATTTGGCTATCGATTTTCGTATTATATGACCCCTCAACAGTTGCCTTTCCTATTGTAAGTAGAAAAAGCCGTTATTGCCATATTTTGTACGTGTACTGATGATAAAAGTGCCTACGGTTAGTTAAGATGGTTTTCTACTATCCTTTACGCGAATAGAAAGCTATAAAATAAACTTTAAGAAAAAAGCAAAAACCGGCTTCAATAATAAAAAAATATAAAATAATTTTTACATAATCATTTCTGAAGTCAGTGCTAAGACAGTGGAAAGTATATTCATTTGCGAAGTAAGTTTATACTTTTTAAAGTTTATTTTATAGCCCTTATATTGGACTTAAGAATGTCATAAGTACAAATTTATCAAAAAGAATGTCGTCTAAAAGCTACATTAAAATCTTTATCCCCTATTTTTCAACCCTTAGGAGTGAATTTTTTTTCTAAAAATGTATATGGTACCACCACTATAACCTATTTAATTCGAGAAGTATTTAAAATTGGTGCATAACAAAGTTAGTGATACTAGATAGGAGTTTTTGTATTTTTAATATATTACCTATGTGATAAAATGGCGAAGTTCCTATCATGAGAGCCTCAGGCAGATTGCGTTATGCCCAATTTTAAATGAACTACGACATACCAGTCGCCAGTCGAGGTATTTCATTACCGATATCAACGAAATGACTATATCTTTATCTAACGGTGTCCATGAAGTTCTTTAGAAATTTTCAATAGTTGCATGCCAGTGTCGCTGTTGTAAGTGCAGGATTTCCCCGAGAAAAGTTGAAAGAAGTAATTTTAAATTTCTAAAATTGAAAAAGAAAATAAATTAAATGTCTATGGTAAATATTTATTGGATTAGCAATGAAACATAAATAAAAATAAAATTAAGTCACATTTTAATATTTTTTTACGAATATTTAACTAAGTTATACAGTCAACTCTATAACTTGCTTACTCTAGTCAAGCATACATCAAGTGCACACACACTCCTAGCGCCTAATTAAAATAGATGACCCATTTACATACTTATTGAGATTTAGTACGGTCCTTTGTTAACCGTAGATTATAAAAAAAAGCTAAGAATAGGTACAACAACGTTGGAATGCAACTGATACTCTTTTAATGCTTCATAGTATGATATATTAAAGTAAATTAAAAACAATGCAACATTGAATGGTAGAGCCATGCTGTAGCCATATTATATTGCTGATATAGTTTTAGCACGGAAGCGTTCCAACTTAGTCCTCACGAGTGACAGTTCATCTTCGATTCATAATCGAGAATAGATGTAAATGTCTTTGTGCCACAGCAACCACTTACCATCCAAGTGAACTGTGTGCTCGTTTGTCACGCTTATCCTATAAAAAATTTTTTTTTATAATAACAACTTTTTCGTTATTTGAATAAGGATGATAATACACAGAAATACCAGCAAATAGTTAAACTAACAATAATAACAATAGTTAAACTAACTAACTAAAACAGCAACACTCTTTGTGAAGACGAATGTGGTCAGTTTTATATAGAAATAAATCTATCTGATAATGACAAGTGGATACTGTGCTCTTATAGTCACCAACATAACATTGTGTAAAAGGTATAAGATGTCTGATATTGCGATCCTCAATTCACCTGCCAAGCGTGAGGAAATTGATAAAACCTCAATAATGTACAAGAGAAAGGTACAATATCCATCCATGTTCAATATTTTACGGAATTTTATAGAAAGAAGAAGAGTCCAGACGAAATTGTGAATGGAACAGTACGAAAAATTTAATAAACAACCGACCAAGTGCGAGTCGGACTCGCGCAAGACGGGTTCCGTACCACCATAAAACACGTTTCTAGTAGGGGAGCCAACTTTAATTTTTATTAATTTTTATTTTTGTTATTTGTTGTTATAGCGGCAACAAAAAAATACATTCTTTGAAAATTTCAACTGTCTACCTATTACGGCTCATGAGATACAGCTCGCTGACAGACAGACGAACGGACAGACGGACGGACGGACAGCGGAGTCTTAGTAATATAGTCCCGTTGGTTACTCAATGGGTACGGAACCCTATAAAGATCATTTTTATAGTTAAATTCCATTTTGGTCACAGAATCTTAATGTAAATGGTATTCGGTTCTCGTCTCTCAGCAATAGCAGCTCACCAGCATCATGCTGATATTTCACGTCAGTATTCACTATAAGTCGTATTATTGCTATTTAATTTTTTTATATAGGATAAGGGTGACAAGCGAGCACACAGTCCACCTGATGGTAAGTGGTTGCTGTGGCCCATAGACATCTACATCTATCCTCAATAAAGAATCAAAATGCAGATGCGCTGTCAGCCGTGTAGACTAAGATGGAATGCCTGAATTACAGTAAAAATGAATGAAATGAATTACAGTGAAAACGATCTTCAGTTCTCTACACTCAACATACGAAACATAGCAGTATTAAGCTGCTATTTTACGCTTGTATTCTGTGAGAGCGTGGTCCTTCGGTCCCCGGTCGAGCCGATCCATTCGTGTTACAACTATACAATTAATATAGCTGCAGCATGGCTCTACTACGTTCAAAATTTATTACTGCGTTAATTTAAATGTTAAAAATATATTCAATCAGAATTTGTTTTTTCAAAGTCAAGAAAGTTACGCCATCGTTTCAAAATGTCTCTAATAATAATAATAATAATAATAATAAATCTTTATTTCGGATAACAAATGAGATCGATGTCACAGATATTAAGGAGAGAAGTAGTGTAGCAAAAGCTCACAAGTAGCCTATTTTTCTACCAATAGTTGCAATTTAGCCATATGCAACATTTCATACACACAAACTATAACAGTTTAAGAAAGATAATTATTTCTACGCATTTTTATATTTTTAATAAATAATCTTATTTATAATGTTTTTTTTCTTTCTAAGAATATTTTTCACGTGTGCCTTAAATTTATGCAAAGGCAAATCAGTATTATTGAAGGATATCTTGTTACAAATATATATACATCTATTCACAAAGCACTATACTTATAAATTTTGTACACGGAGTAGGTGGCCTATAAAAGACCTATATTATAAAGCTTGGAATTATGACGACTGAAAATATAATTGCGGACATCTATTTCCAGATTATAACCCCGTCTAGCCATAAAAGCTCCTCTACATTTGCCTAATGCTCGTTTACAAAAAAGTATATTTTATACTGAAAGTACTTGCGATAAAAAACCTTTTTAGTCGCTGACAATTCATTCGTACTTCAAGCAACTTGACGCTTCATTTGATAAGGCATCTTTTTTTGTAATCCGCGACCTTCCCCTCACGACGATAATTTCCCGTATAATTCGTGTTGTTCTCAGAACGGCGTCGAACCGAGAAAGTTTGAAGCGATTATTCCGAATGTTTATTGGCGTGTTGTTTGTCGTAGTTTCTGTCGTATGCCGTTGAGTCGCTAGTTTAGACTGGAATATACGGGGTTGTTTTTGTCGTTTGTGATTTCGTTTTTGTTCTTTTAAATGAAACCTTCACTTTTATACTGAGTGAGTCTCATTTATTTTTTAATTTAATCGGTGTTTATTTAAAACAATGGTTTACGTTATTGAATATTTATGTCAGAAAGGTTTTAACATTTTTGAATATTGGTCTCCACAGGAGTCGCTTCATTCAAGATATTCATAAAAAGATATAGAAGTTGGAAAACATTGTATAATGTGAATTGTCAAGAATTTCTATGAATATCAATTTGCCAAATGTGGCATAGAGTCCACTTGATGGTAAGCAGAGCTAAGCTACATGGAAGTATGAAATAGCAGTATAATACCGCAGTGTATACGTGGCGGCGCTGCCGTCGCGCCACAAGCGAAAAACATCTAAGCCTAAATCGCGCTATCAAAGTTCCGTAGTAAAGCAGTATATAGAATACCTGCAAACTACCACTCGGAGCATTGGCCGCGTCCTGGGCTGAAAATCTTCCTCAGCGAAAGATCTCCCCTTTTTCTACCACGGCCAAATATTGTATTATAAGTGATGAGAATTTACCCTTTATATTGGTAAAATGGCATTTCATCAAAGTCCTAAAGGGTAACTGTGCATCTGCATTTTGATTCTCATAATAGATATTTCTTGAATAGGTTTGATTTAAATTGTTATTTGTAAATATATTGCTACGTGGTAGAGCCATGCTGCAGCTATATTGATAGTATAGTTGTAGCACGAATAGGTCGGCTCGACCGGGGAAGAACCACGCTCTCACAGAATACCAGCGTAAAATGGCAGCTTGACACTGCTGTGTTTCATATGGTGAGTGTAGAGAACCGGAGACACTTTTTACTGGAAACGAGGCATTCTACCTTAGTCCTCACGGGTGACAACGCATCTGCATTTTGATTCATAATCGAGGATAAATGTGAATGTCTATGGGCCACAGCAACCACTTACCATCAGGTGGACTGTGTGTTCGTTTGTCAACCTATCCTATAAAAAAAATTGAAGTCGATTATACAAACTTTTAAATTTTAAATTATTATTTAAACAAATCTCTCCATTATCCATTCATTACAGGTTATCAAAGGCCACTACTGCATACGCTTCCGTTAAGAATATTTGTCACAGTTGCCACCCTTGGCAGGCGTGTTGGTTACCGCAGTCTTTCTTTCTAGTTTTTATTAGGAAGACGCTGCTGCCCATCTCCGGGTTTAGTTCCCTCTGTCGCCTCTTACGATATCCACGGGATGATACGTGGTAGAGGATATTCTTACACCGTCGCTACAAGTTTCTATTAGTTATTTCTAAAAAAAAAAAATGCACAACACTCAAGTGATCTATTTCCTGATAGTAAATCCTTGAGAAAAACTATAGTATTAAAATTATATAAATAAAGTACATTAGTATATATATATATATATATATATATATATATATATATATATATATAAAAAAATATACTCTTTTCTCGTGCTATTATATTAACTTCATATATTATAAATTGTCGAACATCCAGTTCCGGAACAAAAGTTTGTCGAGCGTATAAATACTTGCCTTGTTATGTGTAATGTTTTCAAGCCGACATATTAAAATATTCGAGTAAAGTCCAAGCTGTATTGCGATATTGACATGAAATTACCACAAGCTATAGAATAAGGAAAATATCTGGAGAATGTTCTATGCTGAAAGATATTTTCAGAGGCATGTTTAATATCCAGCAACATTGTGAAGCATTTCGCAACGGAATTTATTTAGACATTGAGCTGCTATTTTACAATGGTATTCTATAAGAGCGTGGTTCTACCGCGGTCGAGCAGACCCATTTTTGCTATAACCATAATATAGCTGCAGCGTGGCTCTACCACGTATAAACACCTGGAATAAGATGGAATGTCTAATGCCCTGTAATTATATTGCCTCTGTATACGCTGCAGACCTAAATACAGCAGTGCACAGACTGATATATAACGGCAGAAATTGGTAAGAGTGTGATACCTACTCAGGCTAACTTCTAGACAGAAAAAAAGATCTACCAACTAGTACCAACACATTAAAGTTAAAGTTACAGCCTATATACACTCCACTGCGATATATATCTACGATAATAGTGTAATAACATAACATTATTCAAATGTTTTTTCCGCACTGAAATATAAAGAAAGTAATGATTGAGGTCATAAAACTTAGAAAGAAACAAAAAGCAGGCGACTCAGTTAAATTACTTCCATTGTTATTTCTTGTAAAGTAATTTACTCAGTTTTGGAGTTTTGTTGTAATTAACTGGTTAATAATCCAATTTAATGGATACAGTAACAATTACTCGGGTTATAAATGGAACGAACAGTTGTTTCATTTACTACAAGTGTACTAAATTAAAAATGTATTGTTTTAGATCCAATGTAAATTGGAAACAAAAATAAACTATTGTATTTTGGTTTCCCAACTACCATTATCGTTACATCAAAAGTCCATTGCTGGAAATAAACCTCCATCATAAATTGCCTCATATATTTGCCACAGTTGTCAAGTTCATCAGGTGGGTTGACATCCACAGTTTTTTTTAATTATGAAGTGGTTATTAGGAAGACGCTGCTACCCTTCACCTGGTTCATTACCCTCTGTCGCCTCTGACGACACCCAAGAGGCGATATGGGTTAGTGGATATTCTTAAACCTCTACCACACGGTAAACCACTAATCATTTTTAATAACTGGAAACATATACATACGTATGTAGGGGGGTGATTCCACCAAATGGAATTAGCATTTTAGTTTCTAAAATATATTGTGTATTATTATATTATGTAATTTATTTAAATTTTCAAAAACTTTATTAACCTAAGTTTGTATAAAAAGGTTTATTATAATATTAAGGAATTTATGGATGATAATAACCCATGGGAATGAGGTGATCGCTACTAAGCTATTTCTAATTTGTTTTGTTTTGTAACATACAAGATTCTAAGTTGTTATTTTTTTAAAGTCCCGCTGAGTTTCTTGCTGGTTCTTCCCAGGACAGAGGTTTTTTTCCGAACCAGTGGTAATTAAACATAGGAGTGACTTTCAATAAGTATTATTTATCATCTACATTGAATAAAAAAGTTGCGTTTCTGTTTATATTATATTTAATAAAGTCTTTTTTATTTAAGGAAAAATTTTTCTAACATAAATACAGTAAATAAGTCGAAATTGCTTCCACTAAAACATTTTTAACAAAATTCTTTTGAATAGATACCTACAGAAAGTTCTATTAGGGCCTTACACAATAATTACAACGTAGGCTATTGTTGTTAAGACAAATGTGATAATTAAAAGTAAGTACATCTACTACACGTCATAGCTAAAACACATTACTGGATTTAATTTAGTATATAAACTCAAATTATATGTGCTCTATGTGATAAAAAAAACATTTTTATCTTATTTTGTTTTTTGTTGAATCCTATAACACAAGAAGTGACGGGGAAATGTGCGCGAGAGGGAAGAGTTCTTACACTACGTCGTGGCAAAAGCAATCGAAGTCAAGTCACTCTAGAATTACCACCTATACACATCACTATCACTAACACAGTCCATACACATGCGCGCACATGCACACACACACACACACACACGCGCGCGCGCCATTCCCTAAATTTATTTGTACTTAGTTTACATTGAAACATGTTTTTCGAATGTGGCAATAAAATTATATTTATTTATTAATTAATGTAGTAAGGATAACGAAGGAGCATACAGTCTATCTGTTGATATACCTAAGTGATTGCTGTGCTCTTTAGATTATCCCTGAGGTCTAAATTGTAATGCCTGTTACCAGTAAAAGAAACGCCGATACTTGTCACTCAATATGAAACAACAGTATTTCTCTACCATTTCAGGTTTATGATCTGTGCGAGCGTGGTTCTTCCCCGGTAAAGCCGACCCATTAAAATAACCATAATACATAGCAACGTATTACCACATACCAATTTTATTACCTTGTACCTAAATGGCTTCATTTTTGTGTATTGTTAAGGATAATATGCAATAAACCAACCTGTCCGTTTTGGTGGGTAGCACAATAATTTACGATTTTCAGGTGCAGGTTGTAAATTTTTTTAAAATAATGGGTTCGCATTACGCTTCTTGTAATTAACGGTGGAATAAAGGAAAATTTATTGCTTTAAGTGTTATGTGTTCCAATGGCCTGTTCTCAGCCTCGTTGGTCTGGTGACCGTAATAATGACTGATGATTTTGAGGTCCCGGGATTGAATCCGGGGTCAGCTCAAAATCTGTAATTGGGTTTCTCTGATAGGAAATTCTTAGTAGCAGCCCGGAGTCTTTGAGATCGCGAACTCAAAAAGTCGTGGGTTCGAATCCGCCATTGGAATAATCTCGTGAACCACTCCTAACACAAATATTATAAGCTTACTAGAAGTGGTCAAAGGGAATGAATATTAGTATGTTATGCCAATAGTATTGCTAGTATTTAAGGAACCGGTCAAGTGCGAGTCAAACTCGCGCATGAATGGTTCCTTACCATCGTAATATACGTTTCTAGTAGGGAAGCCCCTTTTAATTTAAAAATTTTACTACGGATTATGAGATATAGGTGCCGGCACGAAAGTCTAGCAGTGACCGTTATTGCTCATCATTCGCGCTGATTGGCTTATTGCGCATACGTCGCGCTGATTGGCTCGTGCGTATCGTTCACATGCTCTGATTGGCTCTCCAGTTGTATGCGTTTAATTCCATTCGTGCGCGTTCCCTCCACGTTTCGTTCAGCGCTAGACCTACGTGCCGCGACTTGTACAGCCCGCTGTTAGATAGACGGACGGACAGCGGAAGCTTAGTAATATCGTCCCGATTGTTACCGTTTGGGTACGGAGCCCTAAAAAGGAATAGTAGCTTCTGGGGTCGGCGCTAAGACATAGTGTAAGACATAGTATCGAAGATTTAATGCCCCCAACTTCAGTATTTATTATCAAGAAATTATTGTATTCTTTTAAATTTTTAAAAATTTAAAAATTAAAGTTACAGCCCATATACGTCTCTCATTTCTGAGAGGGTTTTAGGGCAAGGAAGTGGCTGCCGCGCTGTCCTAATGCTTGTTGGAGAACTGAACATTTCTTCAAAATATTTTCTTTTCTTATTTCTCAGAGATGCAGATGTTCCTCACGAGGTTTTCCTTCACCGCCGAGCACTTCTTTGGTGTCCGTGGGGATAGAACCTGGGTTGCTCGTGTACTGTGAAATTTACAGCGAACGCTTAGCACTTAAGCTACCACGGCTGTCGTTTTTTAAAGAGTGTTTATTCCTTTTTATTAATTAACTATAATACTTAACCCTTTTGGTTAAACTAAGAATTATGCAATATATATTATATTGCATAATTCTTAGTTTATATAAACATATTCCTATACTATATAGTATAGGAATATGTTTATATACGTGTTAGAGCCATGCTGCAGCTATATTACTGGTATAGTTGTAGGACGGATGGGTCGTCTCGACCGGGGAAGGACCACGCTCTCACAGAATACCAGCATGAAATAACAGCTTTATGCTGCTGTGTTTCGTATGGTGAGTGTACAGAACCGGAGACCTTTTTTACTGAAAACGAGGCATTTCATCTTAACCCTGACGGGTGACAATGCATCTGCATTTTATTTCCTAATTAGAAATAAATGTAGATGTCTATGGGCCACAGCATCCGCTTACCATCGGGATAACTGTGTGCTCCTTGGCCACGCTATTCTATAACAAAAGTCCCGCTGGGTTTCTTGCTAGAACTTCCTAGGACCGACATTTTTTCCGAACCAGTAGTAAAACCTAAATGACTTTCAATAAGTATTACTGTAATCTATATTGAATAAAAATGATTGTATTATATTATATTCTATTTCACACACAACTATTTTTAGCTCGTGGCCTTGCCCAGCTGGCGGTTTGGTTACAAACACCAATAAGATAACGGATGAGATGCGCCGTGGAACCCGTCAAATCGCGAACTCACTGTTTACCCACCTGCTTGGACGCTTTGATGCCGAGAACATCCACCGACACTAATCGAGCCATCAGAATCGGGGCCCGCTTATCCCTGCTCAGTGAAATTGATTTATGAACATCGTAATGAAAATCTATCGTTCGGACAAGTGGTATGCCATCATCATCATTATCACCATAATTATCATCATCATCATCACTATTTATTTAGCTCGCGTTCTCCGGGCTGCCTTGCCTGGAACAGTCCTGTTCTCGCCACGCCAAATCTATACTAATCTATTCTATTCTATTACGTACTCGAATAGTTTCTAATTGAATAAATCCCACTGTAAGTTAAATAGGAAGTAAATTATTTCGACTCACGATATTACTGCTTTAATAACACTGCTTTCATTTGTGTTTCATATTATTTTGTTTGAAAGCGCACCACGTATTAATTATCTGTTGTAAATTAATGAAGTGAGATTTCCAATTCTGTATTTTGTATTTAAATGAATATGAACATTTCTAACATAAAATATTATATAAATGTATATTATAACAGGAATGCGGTAACCAGTTTTCTTAGTAACAAAGACCTTTCATGTTTTAAGTACAAGAACGTTACACGTCAATATAATAGATTTTTTTATTAAACCTAATTACTAACAATTAAAAATTACTAACAAAAGACTACCCCAGGAGGGTACCAGCACCCCTGAAGAATCCCTCGCTGAGCATCCACGACCAAACTACTTCACTCCTGAGCGTGAGTGCTCAGGCTGCCCCGCCCATTCTGGGGGGGGGGGGGGGGGGGGGCAAAATTCCGCTCGCGACTACTGCTGCTCGGGGCAAGCGGAGCAATATCACCAAGGCGACCCCTGTCACGCTATCCGTGAATTTTTGCAACATCAGGGGACTTCATTCCAACCTTAACGCTGTCCATTACCATCTAGAGACGGCGAAGCCGGCCTTGCTCATTTTAACCGAGGCTCAGGTGTGCTCTCCGGCTGTACTTCATATCTCTCCTACCCGGGGTACAAGTTGGAACACTCCTTTGTGCCCCGGGCTGGAGTTTATGTATACATCAGAGAGGACATCTGTTTTCGACGCCTCGGCAGCCTTGAAGGTACGGACCTGTCCATTCTATGGTTGCGCGTAGACAGCGACGACCATCCCCGCGTCTACGGGTGCCGCTATAGGTCCCATAGCGGTAATGCCGACACAGACCAACTCATCGACCACGTCCAAATGGCTGCAGACTCCGTGCTACAACAGGTCCCATCCGCAGAGATCGTGATACTCGATGATTTCAACGCCCACCACGCTGAATGGCTTGGTTCTCGTTTAACCGATCATGCGGGTAGATCTGTCTATGACTTTGCTTTGGCATATGGTCTAACACAACTGGTTACTTCGCCTACGCGGATCCCAGGTGTGGAAGACCATGTACCTTCCCTGTTGGACCTTCTGCTGACCTCTCATCCGGACGGATATCAGGTCTCCGTCGCTGCCCCTCTGGGCTCTTCGGACCATTGTCTGATCCGGAGCACGGTGCTACTTACGCTCCAATCGCAGTTGCGATCTGCAGCTTGCCGCCGTGTTTGGCACTATAGGTCAGCTGATTGGGACGGCATGCGGTCTTTTTTTGCATCCTACCCTTGGCAGCGTTGTTGCCGATTCTGTTGCTGATGTAGTACTTCAGGGTATGGAACTTTTTATTCGATCCTCTGTGGTGCCCATCGGAGGCAGACCAGCGACCAAACCATGGCTGGGACATGGTTTGGTCGCTCCTGTAAAATAGCATCACGCTATAAGCAGGAGTGCTACCGAGCCTGGGCTGATGCATCAACGTCTCGGGATGTGAACACCAGCGCACTTAAAAAGAAGTATAATTCCGCCTCCAGGTCCTTCAAAAGCGTCATTGCCGAGGCAAGATCTGAGCACATTAGCAGAATTGGCGAGAAGCTAGTTCGCCTTCCTTCGGGAACCTGTGCATTCTGGTCTCTCTCCAAGGCTGCCCAAGGTATCTTCTGTCAGCCATCTCTTCCATCTCTGCACAGAGAGGACGACTCACTGGCCCATGCCGCAAAAGAGATAGCCGATCTGTTGTGCTCTCTTTTTGCATCTAACTCGACTCTAGATGACGGGGGGAACACACCGCCGACCATTCCGCGATGTGAGTGCTCCATGCCGGATGTGCGATTTACACAGCGCTCGGTTCGCAAAGCACTCTTTTCCCTGGACGTCAGCAAGTCGAGTGGGCCCGATGGAGTCCCTCCCATTGTGCTGAAGACGTGTGCTCCGGAGTTGGCACCGGTTTTAACGCGTCTTTTCCGGTACTCCTACTCCTAAGGCGTAGTCCCGAATTCATGAAAGACAGCTTTGATCCACCCGATCCCTAAAAAAGGCGACCGCTCAGACCCGTCCAACTACAGGCCTATCGCCATCACCTCCTTGTTCTCCAAAATAATGGAATCCATTATAAACTGCCA
Organism: Parnassius mnemosyne; assembly: GCA_963668995.1. Lineage (NCBI taxonomy): Eukaryota > Metazoa > Arthropoda > Insecta > Lepidoptera > Papilionidae > Parnassius > Parnassius mnemosyne. The sequence goes on from CAVLGL010000084.1 coordinate 35,171,863, forward strand.
GCTCATGAGGTACCTTGAGGATCACCAGCTGATCAGTGACCGCCAGTACGGTTTTCGTAGAGGTCGATCAGCAGGTCATCTTCTAGTTTACTTAACTCATAGATGGGCGGAGGTAGTAGAGTCCAAGGGGGAGGCATTGGCCGTTAGTTTGGACATAGCGAAGGCCTTCGATCGGGTCTGGCACAAGGCGCTTCTTTCGAAGCTTCCTTCCTATGGGCTATCCGAAAAATTGTGCAAATGGATCACCACTTTCCTTGCTGATCGGAGCATCAAGGTCGTAGTAGACGGTGCATGCTCTGATTTCAAGCCTATCAACGCTGGTGTTCCACAAGGCTGCGTGCTACGCTGTTTCTCCTGCATATCAATGATATGTTGCTAACTGGTAGCATTCATTGCTATGCAGACGACAGCACTGGGGATGCCTTATATACCGGCCGTGCCAATATTTCTCGGGAAAACGTCGCTGAGCACCGGGACAAACTTGTGTATGAAGTCGAATCTTTCTCGTCTCGGATTGGGGCGACTAAATCTAGTCCAGTTTAATCCCCAGAAGACAAGTTTGCGCGTTTACCGCTAAAAAGCACCCCTTTGTCGTATCTCCTCAGTTTCAAGGCACTCTCCTTGCTGCCTCAGCTAGCATCGGAATCCTTGGAGTCGACATATCGAGTACTGTGCAGTTTCGTGGTTACTTGGAAGGGAAGGCCAAATTGGCCTCTAAAAAGCTTGGCGTGCTCAGCAGAAACAGTATTTCATGCCGGCACATCGCTTGCAACTTTACAAAGCGCAAGTTCGGTCCCACATGGAATACTGTTCTCATCTCTGGGCCGGGGCACCCCAGTGCCAGCTCCTTCCACTTGACCGCATCCAGCGCAGAGCGGTTCAAATCGTCGACGACCGAGTGCTTTCTGATCGGCTCGATACACTGGCACTGCGTAGAGATGTTGCATCTGTTTGCGTATTTTATCGCATCTATCACGGTGAGTGCTCTGAGGAATTGTTCGGACTAATTCCAGCCGCTCAATTTCACCATCGGACATCGCGACAAAACTCGCGTTACCACTGTGCGATTTAGAAGAAGTTTTCTCCCTCGCACAACTTCTTTGTGGAATCAATTACCACCAGCGAATTTTCTAGACCGATACGACTTAGGAACCTTCAAGAAAAGAGCTTACACCTTTCTAAAAGGCCGGCAACGCATCTGCAATTCCCCTGGTATTGCGGTTGTTCGTGGGCGGCGGTAGTCACTTACCATCAGGTGAGCCGCATGCTCGTTTGCCCCCTATATTATAAAAAAAAATACTAAAAAGCATAGAAAAAGTATAATATCGTTTATTATTATAGAACTTGTATAATTAACGTTATGTATATAATTAAACTTAAATATCTTTACTAAAAAAGTGAACTACGGAGAGGTTTATGCTTGGCATTTCACAGTGAAGGATATCCTCGGTATAACCAAAGTAACCTACACATCCCAACGGATCAGTTAGCTGAAGAATGTGCCGGTTGTATAGCTCGAAGAACCGACAAGGGAAGAAAGGTTTTCGAATGGCAGCCTCGTGCAGAAAAGCAGTGTAGAGCAGCCCTCCACTAGATGAAGTAATGACCTTGAAATAGACACCAATTCCGGAATTTAACGGATGCAGGTGGCTCAAGACAGTGCTTTGTACCATATCTGTACGTGGTGTACGTATATTTGTACGTGGTAGAGCCATGCTGCAGCTATATTAGTAGTATAGTTGTAGCACGAATGGATCGGCTCGACCGGGGAAGGACCACGCTCTCACAGAATACCAGCGTAAAATAGCAGTTTAACACTGCTGTGTTTCGTATGGTAAGTATAGAGAACCGGAGACCCTTATTACTGGAAACGAGGCATTCCATCTTAGTCCTCACGGGTGACAACGCATCTACATTTTGATTCGCAAACGAGGATAGGTGTAGATGGCTATGGGCCACAGCAACCGCTTACCATCAGGTGGACTGTGTGCTTGGTTGTCACCCTATCCTATAAAAAAAAACTGACCATCAGGTGCATTTGTTTTACGCCCTATATAGGAAGCCGTAGTATTTACTGGAATTTCTCATAGTTGCCTCTTACAACTCCCACGGGACAAAATGCGGTGGTGAAATCTCTTACGCCCCTTCATGCCTGTTTTTCTACCGAATTCAAAAAGGAGACGGTATTCAATTAGACTTTATGTTTTTTATGTGTGTTATAACTTTTTTCTGGGTGAACCGATTTCGATGATTCTTCTTTTATTTGAAAGCTGGTGCTTCTCATGTGATCAAGGTCTGACGAATAGTTATTGAGTTATATTTAATAATTAAATTGAAGTCGGTTGTATAAAATGTTTAATTTTTAATTACATAGGATAACTGTGACAAGCGTACACACAGTCCAGCTGATGGTTAGTGGCCGCTGTGGCCCATAGACATCTACATCTATCCTTGTTTACAAGTCAAAATGCAGATGCGTTGTCAGCCGTGAGGACTAAGATGGAATGTCTCCAGTAAAATGGGACTCCGGTTCTCTACACTCACAATACGAAACACAGCAGCATTAAGCTGCTATTTTACGTTGGTATTCTGTAGTAATACAATATAATATAAACTCAAAATAATTCAAAAACACTGTGGTTACCATCCCGCACGCCAGACTTGTAACTATAGCAAAATCTATAAGCCGTAATGGATGGATGGATGGATGGATGACTGATTTAAAAAGAAAGCAAGCTATTTGATTTAACCAACCTCCTAAGATTACGTGACCCGTTCAGTCAGAAAACAATACTTGAAAGAAATCGCCCGAATACAAAAGTACAAATCGTCGAATAAACGTTGCTCGTTCTAAATCAGGTCGAAAATGTTAGGATCGCGTGTCACCGATACATTTTGCCGTTGTATCGCTCGCGAGCACGGAATATCACACTACAGAATGGACGGTATTTCCAACTTGATGCACGGATGTTCTCTTTTATTGTATCCTTATAGTGAGATCTTTTTGTAATTAAGCTGTGAAAAATGGTATATTTGACATCCGTATGTTCAGAGATAATCTTTTTTATAGGATAAGGGTGACAAACGAACACACGGTCCAAATGATGGTAAGTGCATGCTGTGGTCTGTCTATGGGCTAAAACCGAGTAAGATCCAAATTTCAAATGCATCGTTACTCCTGAGGAATACGTTAATAGAATGCCTCGTTTCCAGTAAAAAGGGTCTCCGGTTCACTACAATCACATAACGAAGCATAACATTAATCTGCTTTTTCACGCTAATAATTTGTGAGAGCGTGGTCCTATCCCACCTAGTCAAGCCGACTCATTCATGCTACAACGATAATATAGCTGCAGAGTGGCTCTATGTAGTAACATACAATAGTAGTAAGTGACATCAAAGACATTAATTTGTTTGCGTATAAGCTAATATTTATGCCCGGTTTACATTATTCCAGTCCTGTGATCCAGCGAGAATCCAGTCCAGTGCTGGACTGGATCTGTATTGTCTACATTATTCCAGTCAGTTAGAAGCCATTGAAGTATGAGCACTACAGTGAAAATGATTTCAAAAAGAAATTTGTTTCGATTCATCATTGTTAAATCCTTTCTGCTTCGCAGTCCGCAAAAAAAACCAACACGTGTTTACTATTCGATTGTCGTTTTAGTACTGGAATGGCACTGGATTGGCCGTCTACATTATTCCAGTTTCACTGGATTGGTTGCACTGGATTCAAAAGTAGACCGCCAATCGTGTTACTGGACTGGAATGCTCACTGGATTCAGTGCATTCCAGTGCCAGTTTACATTTTTCCAGTAAGCAATCCAGGGCTGGATTCAATCGCTGGCTGGAATAATATAAACCGGGCATTATTTAGCTATTAAGGTGGCCAAATAATATTTTGTAATAATGGATAAATATTTTAAAAGGAGATACTATTTTATGCTAGAATAAACCGTCATAGTGAAATAATTGCAAAAATACGAATAATGTTATTCTATTTCTAACGATTTACTGATATTTACTGATTGTTCACTAAAACCACTAAAACTGAACATTCTAATATGTGACTTACAATAAACAATAATGTGCCAGTTGCATTTCATGCCTTCTTTTTACATGGGGAAATGCCTACACATATCCGTCTCGCGGGGTTTTATGTCGGATTTGCACCGACAAAAATCTCATGGTGTTCCACATATGTTGTCGGAGCCACTGAAACGCTTTCCTCGTAATTTTTTTCGTACATTCCCACGGCCCTACTAGTGCCGCCCGCCTCATAGCACCTCTCCTCGGGGAAGGACTACTCCTCTCCCTTTTGTTTCTCAGGTAAGGCGCACTGGGAACACAAGGTGCGCCTTCCTCCGCAGCCTCAACACCATCTGCGCAACGGACCACCAAGGCCGATACGCGGAGCCCATGAAGTCAGGGAAAAACGAGCACTCGAAAGCATCTGCTTTCCTGAATCCAAAGGTGAATCTGGTCGATGGCTCCACCGCCAGCCGAGGTTCGTCTGTGGAGTTGCAGGGAGAGCGGTGCCTCGCAATACCGTCACTCCTCTCTCCCCACAGCTCCACCACCACCGCATCAATGACTCAGCCAGATCCACGGAGGATAGACCGAGTGGCCAATCGCCATACCAACACTCCTCTTACTTCTCTCGACATTCTTCTGCGGCAGTGGGGGACAGAACACCTCTCTCGCCGCAGTCCACCAACTTGACCACTCAGAGTGGGCTTACAATACTCTATCGAAACCTGTACCTAATACTAGTTATTTTTGGCTTAAGCGTATATATGTATGTATTTATGTATGTACGTATGTATGCATGTATGCAGTATGTGTGTTTGAATGTAATGGTTTATTATGATTCAACTTTCACCCACTTCCAGACATTTGATAATCTTAAATTTCGAAGAGGTAAGAAGAACGTATGACAATATTGTAATTATTTCATGACTGAGTACGATCGTGATCTATTGGACGTACACGCGGTTGCTGATTATGAGGTCCCCGGTTTGAATTCCGGGTCGGGCTAAAATTAGTTATTGGGTTCTGTCGAAAAATTGTCAATAGCAGCTCTGAGTCAGAAGGTGTTTTTTATCCTTATCTCTCTCCGGACGTGTTGAAGTGCCGGTACATCGGACTATGAGATTAACGAAATAGAGGTTGCATTTGGGCTGTCGCGTACACTCGGGCACTATAATCTTGTGCTGTACAGATATCTAGTCTCCGTTGAGACTTTTCGCCGTGACCGAAATTAGGACTATACTTCATGACTAGGTACAACTTACTCTCACCATGATAAATACAGCCGATAATATTATAGGTATGTGTTGGTGATAGTCTATCGTTTAAGTATTTTTAAAAAGCAAAGATTAACTTTATTTTTATATAGGTATACTCTCTCCGATTAGCTATAACAAACTAAGACTTAGTTTCTGTTTACTGTGCTTAGTTTCTGTGAGCGACAGTGGCTTAATAGTAATTATATAGATACACTCAACCCTCTTTACGTCCTCCTATAATTTAGTATGGTAGTTTTTAAATACCTTCAAAAGTATAATTAATGCATATATTTTTAATACGTGGAGAAAAACCTATAACCTTTTAGAACGCAGTTCCTTATCGCACGGTACGAATTTGACGGATGGGGTACTAGGCGAGAAAAAGTGTAAGATTTTTCCGTCACGACCCCCTTTCTATAGTGCGGGCGAGATGGAATAACATCTATTTCCCTCACACTTTCTTTTATCTTGCGACGAAAGAAATATTATTTTAAATGACGTTTCATTTTTACCACCAATGAAATTGTTAATTGCAATTTTTAGTGCTGATTTACCACGTGCTTGCCGGTGAAGAAAAACATCGTGAGGAAACCTGTATGTCTGAGAAAAAAGAAAAAAAATATTTCGAAGACATGTAAAGTTCGCCAACACGCATTGGGGATGCGCGGCGGACATTTCCTTCCCCTAAAACCCTCTCAGAAATGAGAGGAGACCTGTGCCCAGCAGTGGGAAGTAAATAGGCTGCAATTACTTTACTTTTAGACTACCAAGTATATTTATCAAATGAATTATTTATAAACTTTCTAAACTCGGCAGACATTGTTATGACTTCCCCGGTAGGTAGCGTAGTGAGTTCACTCCGAATTTACTCCAGACATTTCACAGTGTAAAAATAAAAATAAATCAATCACTTCACAACCTAACGCGTACATATTTTATGATTCTCTTCTGGCATTAACCCAACAAATATTGTGAATACGAAGCAGTTGGAGTTTAGTTAAAGAATTTGTTAATAACTTGATTGCAGCGCCATGAACTATTGAAGCGACTAAACAAATATGGTGGGTAAATAAAAGCTCCGTGATGAGCTGGTAAGATATGCAGCAAGTCGATCGATACAGGTAGCTCAGGACCGCGCCTTCTAGCATTCCTAGGCCTAAAGATAAAAATATAAAGAGAAAAATTATACCGGCACTTAACATTATCGTGGTAAACAACTCTCTCTCTTTCTCTCTCTCTCTCTCGTCTCTGTGGTAGAGCCCTTGCTGCAGTGTACCAGTATTATGGGTGCAGCATGAAATGGTGGGCTCAACCGGGAAAGGACCACGCTCGCATAGAACAACAACGTATAAAAAACATAATTCTGCTGTGTTTCGTATGGTGAGTACGAGAACCGGAAACTAGTTTTACTGGGAAGGAGGTATTTCATAATAACCCATAATCGATTCATTGGCACTGCGAAGAGATGTTGCATCCCTTTGCATTTTCTTTCGCATCTACCATGGGGAGTGTGTTCGGATTAATCCCAGCCGCCAAATTTCACGAACGCACATCGCGGCAGAACTCCCGATACCATCCACACCATCTGGATGATTGGCGGTCCACCACTGTGCGATTTAGAAGATGTTTTCTTCCTCGCACGACCTCCTTGTGGAATCGATTACCATCAGCGATTTTTCCGGACCGATACGACTTAGGGACCTTCAAGAAAAGAGCGTACTCCTTTTTAAAAGGCCGGCAACGCATCTGCGATTCCCCTGGTGTTGCAGTTGTTCATGGGCGGCGGTAGTCACTTACCATCAGGTGAGCCGCATGCTCGTTTGCCCCCTCTCCTATAAAAAAAAAAAAACGAATCTGTATTTTGATTCTCGATTGAGTATATATGTAGCTATTCGGCAACAATATCCTTTTACCATTAGGTGGACTGCCTGCTCGTTTGTTACCCTATTTCAACTAAAAAAAGTATATTGAAGTAGAACGGACGACGGACTGTCATGGGTACAGTTCACTGTTCAGCTCACTACCCATGACAGTCCGTCGCAGCTGGTCTGTCTGGCTGGCTGGTCTCTCATAATTATATAGGGTGTTATTGCCTATAAGCCTATAAGCCTAGCAACAACGGTAACGATTATCGTAGGTATAGATTTGAACGCTTAACTATCAGAAACGTACCTACAAAGTCCATTTTTCATTTGCTTACTGGAGAAACTGATACAAAGGAATAATTACAAAGCATATCAGGCCGCGAACACCGTTGCTTTTGCCTTAGACAATATAAACACAGTACATTACCGACTTCCACCTAGGGCTGTCAGTCTACTCTACTATAATTAATTAATACAATATGTTTTTACGTGGTAGAACCTGCAGCTATATCACTGGTATAGTTGTAGCACGAATGTGTTGGCTCGACCGGGAAAGGACCACGCTCTCACAGAATACCAGCGTAAAATAGCAGCATAACGCTGCTGTGTTTCGTATGGTAAGTGTAGAGAACCGGAGACCCTTTTTACTGGAAACGAGGCATTCCATTTTAGTCCTCACGGGTGACAACGCATCTGCATTTTGACTCGTAATCGATGATGGATGTAGATGTCTATGGGCCACAGCAACCACTTACCATCAGGTGGACTGTGTGCTCGTTTGTCACCCTAATTCTATTAAAAAAAAAACTATATACCGTCTGAAAGATCGCTGCGTAATCCATTTGGTGGTTAAAAGCACGACTGATGGTCATGAGGCCCCGAGTTCGAATCCCGGGTCGGTCAAAAACAATCAGTAGCTGGGTTTTTCCTGTTAAGAAATTCTAATCAGTGAGCCGACTCAGAAAGTTGGAGTTTTATCCCTGTATCTCGGAAAACACGTTAGGTCGTTAGTCCAGTTCCTGATCAATCGTCAGTTGTGTCGGATTACCTGACCGGTCGTCGGATTCAATCGGGATATGAGAGTAAGCTATGGCGATGGCTAGTCTTCGTTTAGACTGCCCGCCGTCGGTCTGGAGGACTTGATTATATAAAAATATGTTGTGCGCAAAAATACGTTTTAATTACATTTTTATCATAATAAAAAAAATATGAAAAACTACATATGCCTTTTTGCACATGCAGACAAATAAATAACGGTAATAGGAATCAGTTTTTAGCTTGAGCTAATTATTCACCACAATGATTCATAATATACAGAATCCACTTTCCAACAGGTGAACTGTGTACTCGTTTGTTACCTTTGTCCTATAAAAATACCATAATAATGGTTACATAGATCACTATGTACTTAATATAATTTGTCTCGAAAAAGCAGTTGGCAACCCTAACGCCACCGTATAAATAACGGAAGCACGCTACCAACGCTTAGAACACATATGAAAATATTCAAGGTATCATGCCATAGCATTATTGTCTATACGAAGTCGTAAATCTTACTTTTTGTAAATATCGTGCCGATCGGCTTTGCGCTTTTTGGCGTACCATCGCTAAATGGTATTACTGGGACGGAGGACGAACTTTTATTATCATGCAAGTGTTTTGTGTCTTTACCCCATTTCACCAGGAGGGGGATTGTTTTGGGGTGTGTGAATGTATGCATGTGTAAATGGTTTTCTTTAATAGAATATCGGTGACAAACGAGCACACAGTCCACCCGATGGTAATTGGATGCTATAGACGTCAACGTCAAGATCAAGAATAAAAATGAGTATGCGTTGTCACCCCAGAGGACTAACATAGAATGCCTCGTTTGTAGTAAAAAGGATCTCCGGTTCTCTACACTTACCATACGAAACACAGTAGCATTAAACTGCCATTTTACGCTGGTTTTCTTTAACAACGTGGTCCTACACCGGTCTGTTTACCTCGGTATGTTTCCCTGTTCATTTGTGACATAGTAATTTAAATGTTTGACAGATAATGAAGTAAGTGGTGAGTGTAGATTCGTGGTTATCCCCGCAGTGGCATCGACATTTAGCGGTTACAATAGCAATCATCATCATCATTATAACAGCCCTTCACAAGTCCACTGTTGAACAAAGGCCTTCCTTAAGGAATGCCACAAATCACACTCCTTCTATGTAATGAGGGCCCATAAACTTCGCTTACAGGCAGGGGACTAACACTTTCTACCATATCGAGGATCGGTTCTTTGAGCTACATCGCCTTCTCATTGACACTACAGTTTATTGATCCGTTAGTGATCCAATGATAGTGATGATGCCATCTTATTAATTATGTCACCGCTTTGACAATATTTATACGAAACATCCATATCTAATGGATAATGAAGACATATTGTGAGATCATAAATAACAATAGAAATATTGCAAAAAAAAAACTTTAAATAAAACTAATTTTAAGGGTTTTATCGCCTTTTTAATTAAAAAAAGACAATGTAGCGTTTAGAAGCGTAACACTTTTTGTATTATAGATGGCGGTGTGTCTTTCCTAGTGTTAGGAGTAGTGGAGTTGGAAATACCTAGTGTTATTGGGATTTGCGGTGACGGAAAAAATATTTAATAAATCCATATCCAAGCATATTACCGCCGGTATTTAAGATAGGTACTAAGTAATGTAGATCGGACAAAGTTAGGTATAGTTAGTTTATGTAACCCGGGTTGCAGAAACGTCAGGAATTAAAAAAGAGCTTAAAATAAACGCGACAAAATCTGTTAAATTAGTTTTAATTAATATCAGGTACACAAAGTACACTTGCCAAGCTTGGTGACTATGGCAAACATCCCCGCTATGAGGCAAACTATGGTGAGGACCATGTTCAGCAGTGGAGTTTTGATAGGCTGCAAAATTATTGTCGCAGTACTAAATGTGGATAATAGTTAAAGTAAAGTTACGGCCTATATATGTCCCACCGCTGCGCACAAACTTCTCTCATTTCTGATGCCCTGGTATTTCAGATACCTGGACTAGGAAATGTCGAAGGAAATGACATCGCGTGTCTCAGAAATATTTTTATCGAATACATTTGAAGTGTCGATAGGTGACTCAACAATAAAAATTCCTATATTCAGATTATTAACTTTATTACTCCACTGATTATTAGTCTCTCACTGCGTCTGTTCGTTATACATTTATAATTTCATGAAATATTAATACACTGATAAATTCTGAAGTCTCCACATAATACTACAAAAAGTTACTCGGTCGACAGTTACCTTTATCTACCGACGTCAAACAGGACGAGGTACTCAATTCGACAATAGATATATTTTTAATGTGTTACCTGATAATTTTTTTCTGTGTGAATTGATTTCAATGATTTTTATATGAAAGCTGGTGCTTCACATGTGGTCCCATATAAATTTGATCAAGGTCTGACCAATAGTTTTTGAGTTATTCTTATATATTGAAATTGGTTCTACAAAACTTTATTTTAAACTAGCTGTTTCCCGCGACTTCGCTCGCGTGTTAGGGTTTTTAGATTTTTGCGCGGAACCCTAATTCTTTTTCTAAAATAAAAGTAGCCTAAGTTACTCCTTATGAAATCAGCTATCTGCCAGTGAAAGTCTCGTCAAAATCGATCCAGCCGTTTCGAAGATTAGCCGGAACAAACAGACAGACAGACAAAAATTTTAAAAATTGTGTTTTTGTTATAAGTACCGTATATACTTGCATATGCAATTAGTAAAAAGCTGTAATTTTGACATTACAAACAGACACTTCAATTTTATTTATTTGTATAGATGTATAGATTATTTAGTATATGTTAATACAGTTTAAATTAGCTGTCTTTAAACTGTGATATTGGTAAGTTACCTATCATACAACTTCTCACGTTAAAAATACGCTCAAAATTCTATTTTATATAGTTAATCAAAAAAAAATGAGATAAATGATGATACCTACACCAAGATTAAGGAATAACATTAAAAGGTATCGTATTTACAAGCAATTTAACGCCGGTGCAGACTAATTCGTTTTTTCGACACCGATGGGTGTGATCCCCCGCCGTGTAGCCTCATCCAGCACCCAATAACGCTAGACCCCCCGCCGATACGAGGCGCTAAGTTCTTTTGAGTCCTTTTTGCGGTTTTCATTTATATGTTTCATTGATTTGAGATATAATTATACGGTTGTTATGAATTATTAATTATGTTCGGTTCTCGTGGATTTTGAAAGACAGATAACACACGAATAATGTTTAAGAATTAAATCTTATAGCCTTTGCTTTGGTTATGTTTTGCAATAAAAATATAACTTTTATACATGTTAGAGCTACGAGCACTTAAGTGTTAGAGCCACGCCGCAGCTATATTATGGTTGTAGCACGAATTGGTCGGCTCGACCGGGGTAAGACCACACTCTCACAGAATACCAGCGTAAAATAGCAGCTTAATGCTGCTGTTTCGTATGGTGAGTGTAGAGAACCGGAGACCCTTTTTACTGGAAATAAGTCATTCCATCTTAGTTCTCACGGGTGACAACGCATCTGCATTTTGATACGTAATCGAGGATAGATGTTGATATCTATGGGCCACAGCATTATTTGTAGACCATACAAATACTTGTTCCGTACGGGATTCGACCCCGCGGCCTCCAGCGCAACAACTAATTTCTAAGCCACTGCGCCACGGAGCCGTCAATTTTACAGCAACCACTTACCATCAGGTGGACTGTGTGCTCGTTTGTCACCCTTATCCTATAAAAAAAAATTGTAATGGATTAATTGCTCAAATTACAACAACTACATACACAAAGAAAGCATTTAGTTCTAAAGGTATTAAATTTTATAAAGTAAAAAAAAATATATATGTTCTTTAGTTTCTCGGATTTACATTTTTATATGAACCTATTCCTTTCACTGCTTCTTATCTGTATATTCATTATCTAATGGTGAATCCGGCAAAGTAAGTAGATTATGCTACAATTCGATAGCGCGTATTGGATTGCAGCACGTTCGCAGTTTCTGGCAGAAACTGGCTCTCAAACTGTTACATAATTTTTAATTAAAACTTCGTCGTTGTAAGCCAAAATTGATTCATTCATGTTAATTGTATTAATTATTCTCTTTTTGATTTGTGTGATTCCTTTTTGATATGAGTGTGTTAAATAGCACTGATGTCTTTCGGCAAATAAATAAGCAGTATACTGATGAATAATAGGAAAGTTAATCACTACTCTTTGAGTTTATGTATAAATTTAAATTTTATAAATTTTATTCGGTGTTTGCACGTCAAAAAAATGTTCTATTTAATTTACCATATTTGATGCAAATAAATGAATTGATTTTGATATTTTGGTTTTGGCAAAGTTCGGAAAATAAAAGGACGATGCCATAGGTGATATAATTTATACAAACCATTCCAAGCTACTTTCGATACCCTCGTCATAACTCAAATATATTAGACCTACACTTGTGATATGGCCCGCTTGTATACCTAAAATTCCAGAATTCATTAGAACATCAATTTAAGTTTTTAAGTAATAACGGTCTAAAAAATCCAAATTTTATCAGTCATTCATCAAAAATCTAGATATGCACCAACGCTGCTAAATTTTATGATGTCGTTAAGTTTCGTGGTGTCACAGTCACTTTGGACTTAAAATGACAGAGATAGCACGAGACTTAACGACATATTAATATTGATCAACATTTGATTATTTACATATAAGAAATTTAAGAATTAGAAAGTTAGATCATTAAGCAAAGGTAAAATTTAAAAATTAAAACTAATACTTGAAACTAACAGATACTTGGTTTGGTTGACAAAGTTATTGATGTACTCAATTTCAAGTACAATACTTAATCCGTAAAACACAATAAGCAGATCAGTTTATCATTTTATCTATTTATAGTCACTTAGCGGTTAGCCACCGTAGAGTCTATATCACCTGAGGATGCCTCGTGTAGAGGCGAAACACGTGTCGTATTATCGTCAGTGGTGTGTCTTGCCTAGTGTAGTGGTGTTGGGAGTAGCGGTGCTGGGATTAGTGGTGACGGGGATAGTGCACGCAATTGAGGGAGGGCGGGATGTGCTTCTTCATACTAGGTAAGACACATCATTTTATTTTATAACGCGGATATTTGCGAAGTAAATTTTTGTAAAAGCTTTTATATAATGGATTTCCGCAAAGTAACGCCTGATTCTATTAATTCTATTAACTCTATTTATAGTGTAAATTTAAAAGTGAGTGATGTAGTGACGACGTGGTAAAGATGCAGGAATTCAATAGATGCAGGTGACTCAGCACCGTGTTTTGTGGTATTGCTTGGGGGAGGCCTACGTTCAACAAGCGACTTGTGATAGGGTGTAATGATGGTGATAACAAAAATAAAAAAAGGAAACAGTGAAGCGTAATTAAGAAAATACCGTTAAAGGTCATGATATGATATAGATACCATATCCAACCAGAAATATAATATAGTTGAGACAATGTTTGGTAAAGATGACCTTCGGGGTCATAGCGTGGATAAAAGAGTAAAGATCTGAACGGGTGCCAAGTTCCATAACAGTAAATTTAATCACGTTCTAAATCAATGAGGGCTTCTCAATTCAAAATTCATGAAGTTTTTTCACCAGGGCTGCGCCACTTTTGAATGAGGTGTAATATTTGACAGATTTCATGGCGGGAGAAGTTAATTTGTTAGAAAGTGTAGAGGTTAATGTTTGATTCTGAAATATTAGTTATATTTTATATTAATATAGATAAGAAAACGATATATGATCTCATTCTACGTGCACCAAGAACTAGTTATGGTAAAAGAAATCTAATGCTTTTAAATTACTAAAATATCATATTATAAAATCTATAAAATAATGGTCTTACTATTAAATTAAAATATTAATAATAATCAATCAGTACCTATATTAAATATTTTAAAAAAGAGGTTATTATAGCAATATTATCATCTCAAATTCAATTTATTCAGTATTTTGCAATATATATATATATATATATATATATATATATATATATATATATATATATATATATATAATATATATATATATATATATATATATATATATAATAGAAAAAATTTGAAACCGCCGAAACAAAAAATATCTGATTATCTTCAAACGACTGAATTCTTTTTCCTGAATCATAACTAAAAACACTGTTGATCAAGTTAACTTTCAAACAAAAAAAATCTAAATCGGTTCATCCTTTTGTGAGCTACGACATCACACACAGACACAGATACCCACGTTAAACATATAACACCCCTCCCCCTCCCCCCATCTTTGCATCGGGGTTTATAAATGAATTTTCTTAACTTAAATGAAAACGATAAATATAATAATTAAAATTGTCTAAGATGAGAATAATTTCTACAAAGAACCGAGTTTAGTACATTATTATTTCACAATGTATAAAATAGGCCTTAAACCTTATCCTTGTTTTAATATAAACTTGTTTTTTTTTTTAATAAATTTTAATAAAACCTGAATTGTTTTAAGTACGTACTGCCTTAAAAGAAACTGAGGTGAAGTCGTACGTCACGACTTTTATACAAGTATTTTCAGATCACTTACATCAAACTTTTCCCGTTCTCGAAGCGTCTTACCGCTTTAAAACTTAAAAGTGGATAGACTTTCAAATCTAAAGCTCAAGAGTTTGGAAGATATTGGGAAACGAACATGAAAAATTTCGCCTTGCAAGCGATCTAAAGTAGTAAAACCTGTGAAATTTTGCGCGGATCAAATATGGTAGCCGACCTCAACTGAGAACATAAGTTGGAAACAAAGTTATTATAGTAGAGGTAATATCTTTATTTACCACTGTATGACTATATTAAACTTGCAAAATTACATTATATAGACAGCTAGAAGAACGTCATAGCGCTTATGTTATGTCACAGAAAAATTCTCACACAATTCATTTTGAGACCATCGTCGATGCTTATTAGAATCAGGCGTTACTTTGCAGAAATCCATTATGTTAAAGTTGGTACAAATTACTTTGTGTACATCCGCTCGATAAAATAAAATGATGTGTCTTACCTTGTTTCAAGAGCACCACCCGCCCTCCCTCAATTGCGTGCACTATCCCCATCACCACCTATCCCAGCACTACTACTCCCAACACCACTACACTAGGAAAGACAGACCACCGACGACAATACAACACGTGTTTCGCCTCTACACGGGGCATCCTCAGGTGAAATAGACTGCGGTGGCTGACCGCGAAGTAGTAGTTTTGGGAGTAGTGGTGCTGGGTTTAGTGGTGACGGGGATAGTGCCCGCAATTGAGGGAGGGCGCGAGGTGCTCTTCAAACTAGGTAAGACACACCATTTTATTTTGTCGAGCCATCCGCTCTATGCAAAGTATTTTTTACCATCTTTAACCTCGTCCATGCGTTCAAGCCGAAAAATAATGTATTTACAAAAAATTACGATTAATAAAAAGTAACATACGACTTCAAAGCAAAAGAACTAACACTTAATGTTTCATGGATTTGTTTTGAATATGGAATTAAAGTCCGAATTTTCGTTACCCTTTTAATTGGATTTATAAAGATACCTCTATGTCATCCAAATTTTAAAAAAAAGAATAGTTACATTAAAACTTTATACCCTATTTTCGACTCTTAGAAATGGAATTTTTCACCAAAATTATATAGGACTACCCTTGAAGTATAAACTTTAATATAATAAAAAAGAATATCACAATTGATTTACAATTGAGTAGGATATCGCGTAATATATTATATAGTCGAAGTATAATTCTTTTTTTACTTAAGCTAAAATTGCTTAAAATACTTACAATTCATTTGTGTTCAAATTGGCTAGTAAGATATATTGTATGATTCCAGCAACGATATAATTTTAAAGTAAGAATATTTTTATGATAACATTTGTTTTTTTTTTATAGCAGAGGAGGCAAACGAGCATGCGGCTCACCTGATGGTATGTGACTACCGCCGCCCATGAACAACTGCAACACCAGGGGAATTGCAGATGCGTTGCCGGCCTTTTAAACAGGAGTAGGATCTTTTCTTGAAGGTCCTTAAGTCGCGCTGGTGTAATCGATCGCACAGTGTTGGACCGCCAATCATCCATATGGTATGGATGGTATCGTGAGTTTTGTGAAATTGAGCGGCTGGAATTAATCCGAACAATTCCTCAGAGCACTTCGAAAATATAAATTGCAAATATCAATAAAATATTATTAGCTTTATGTTCAATCTTCCTATAGTTTCACTAGCATTTCCCGTCCCTTCGGTAGGAGAATCGTGAAAAACCGAGTCGCATTTTACCCAGCGCTGGAACTAAAAATCTAAATTGCAAATTGCAATTTTTTTTTAACTCTTTAATCGTATATGTGCGACAAAAATCTAAACATAAATAATTTTTATTATTATCAATAAGCTTTATTTTATTTCTTTACTTTAAAAATAAATTTGTAAGACTAAAAATATAAAAATAAAAAAAAGTAAACGTTCAGCCTTAGCCCACTGTTGTACACAAACCTTGTCTTATTCCTAAGAAAGTTATAGATCATTTAGTTCGTACTGCTCCATTGCAAACATTTTTAGATATTATGTAGATTTTGTCCACGATGTTTCCCTTCATTACCGAGCTGGTAAATCAGCATTAAGATATCAATTAATAATTAAATGGTTGGTTGTTCTTTTGAATTTGAAATTTACAGGGGGCGCTTCGCCACTGAGTTACCACGGCTCTCAAAATACAAAATTTCGTTATGAAATAACTTACAAATAATACATTTGTTTTGGCTTCCAAGGTTTTTCTTTAATCCTCTTAAGTGCTCAAATCAAATTTACGTACGTCCAATAAACAAAGATCTATCTGCATAACTTGGACCACTTTATCGGAGCCGGGTAAATTGTTCTACCTAAAGCGGTTCTGAACAAGATTTACGCTCAAACCTCTGAGAAAGTTATTGGGCGACGCCATTCTATTCTTTTGTCTACGCTCTTATTATGTAAGAAGTTTATCGGCCCAAAAACACAGCATTATGTGACTCCCCACTTATTTTAGAACTAGTGCATGTTGAATGTAATGCATATTCATATTGTGTTATCGACAGGTTGTATGATTTATCACTACACAAACGGCATCACCTGTTTGCACACTTTCGCTCGTTTGCACAATGTTGAAGACAAATTGATGGTTGAATGATTAAGTGGTAGTGTACGAATATCCACTACCTCATATCGTTCCGTAAGTGCCGTAAGAGGCGACAGATGGAAACAAATCAGGAGATGGGTAGCAGTGTCTTCCTAATAACGACTAAAGTAAATAATGCGTTTAAAAATCGGCTTGCCAGGCGTGGCCAAAATCCCCCCTGTGAGGCAATCTATGTGGGAGGCCTATGTTCAGCAGTGGACTTTAATAGGCTGTAACGGTAACAATAATTGATGATGCTTTTAATCGTTATTAAGATTTATAAGCCAACTATTCATGATTCGGCGAATAATTTATCTTCTGTCTCACTTTGACCTTGTTTATATATTGTACAATAACCTGACAAATTTGCAGAGAAGGTTCAGCATAAATAATGTAGGCAAATGGTAAAGAAAACTTAATTAAAAAAATTTAAATATTCTGTCCTTTTAATCATATAAATTCAAAATGTGTGGTAATGCATTATTTTAACTGAGTGTCATTCATAAATTTCTAACGCCTACTATTTTACTACGCACGCACACATTTGTAAGGGTTGATTGGTTGGCAAACACGCTGTGAATTTTTAGCGCGTAGTTGTTGCCCATAAATCACATTCAGTTTGTGACAATTTCAAATAAAAGTAGAAGCATTATTTACTCGTATTTTCAAAAACTGCAACAACGGTATATAATTGTTTATGTATTTGAACTTAAGTTTAAAATTTGGTTACTTTTTAAAAAAAACCTGTATAGACACTTAAGCCACTACAATCTTTTGTCGCTAATATTATTTGATAGGCGATTTTGTGTTTTTTACAAAGATAACAGAAGTCATAGTTATAAATTGCAATTTAGGATTAGCCAAATGGTATTTCTGAATCCAGTGAACTATTTCAAACAGACAACGCCGAATCATCACATCTATCCAAGTGAAGAGAAAGGTGGTACGTGGTAGAGCCACGCAGCTATATTGTGGATGTAGCACTTATTGGTCGGCTCGACCACGCTCTCACAGAATACCAACGTAAAATATCAGCTCAATGCTACTGTGTTTCATATGGTGAGCGTAGAGATATGGATACCCTTTTCATTGGCAACGAGGCATTCCACCTAAGTCCTAAGGGGTGGCAAATTATCTGCATTTTTATTCTTAATCGAGCATTTACCATCAGGTGGACTGTGCGCTCCTTGCTCACCCTTATTTAAAAAAAAATTGGCAAAACGAACACTAGGTATATTGTAAAGTTTTGTTACTATAAATAAAATGAGACTTAATAAAGGCTTGCCACAGATGTCAGTACAAACAGCACGCAAAATGGATTTATTAGTGTTTCATTTATGAATTTTTTTTGCATAAAAATAATTCATGAATCCACTAAATCTGCTGTTACGTATTAAAGTTCCACGAATCATAACAAATTGCTACAGCTCTAACAGCTCTGAATAAATTTCACTTATTACTTTTATAACTGCAGTAATTCATGGTCGAAACTACAATGACCTGGCATATTAATGTTCGATCCAATTTGAAACATACGAGGCTAGGTCACTGGTACACAAAATTTCATTGTATAATGAAAGAAAATGAAAGTGATTTTAGTAAATTGTTATGGGTATAAAAGAGCTTTAAAATTATTAAGTATTTACATAAATATTTGTGATTTTACTATGCTTATGGATAACTTACAAATCTGAGACTTTCACTGCTGGCGGTGTGAGGAAGCTCAAGTTTGCTCAGCGAATTATGAATATTCTCTGCATGATAAACTTAGAAATGAGGATATTTGCAGCAGAACAAACATAGACCAATGGATTAGTAAGCGAAAGTAGCAATGGGCCGGCCACATAGCTCGAAGAACTGACAAGCGATGGGTAAAAAGGTTCTCGAGTGGCAGCCGCATACTAGTAGGCGGAGTGTATTGCAACCCCCACTAGATGGAATAACGTCCTGGTAAGACATGCAGGAAGTCGATGGATGCAGGTGGCTCAGGACCGTGTTTTGTAGCATTCCTCGGGGGTGACCTATGTTCAGCAGTGGACTTGTGAGGGACATTACCAGCCCTTAAATAGTTCAATGCTGGAAATAGAACTGTCCCCATCTAGGTTTAATTTGCCATAACTACCACGCCTGGCAAGCGGATTGGTGATTAGTAGTAGTAGTGTAGTAAATACTTTTGCATGTAAGACTATTACTCACATTACTATTTACACTTAGTGTATACACAAGTCATATTGTAATCCAAATGGTACATAGCCAAACTACAATTTATATTATATGATAGACAATATCCAAATGGTTTGTGACCGTTAAGAACTAATACGCAAGCGTGTAATTATTCTCATTCTCTTTAATTTCCAACTGAAATAAAAGAGAATGAGTGAAATAAAAACGAATTCCATACCATCTGGATGATTGGCGGTCCACCACTGTGCGATTTAGAAGATGTTTTCTTCCTTGCACAACTTCCCTGTGGAATCGATTACCACCAGCGATTTTTCCGGACCGATACGACTTAGGGACCTTCAAGAAAAGAGCCTACTCCTTTTTAAAAGGCCGGCAACGCACCTGCAATTCCCCCGGGTGTTGCAGTTGTTCATGGGTGGCGGTAGACACTTACCATCAGGTGAGCCGCATGCTCGTTTGCCTCCTCCCTATAAAATATACATTAATGAAGCTACCCCTACTTTGTCGTAGAAAGCAAAAGGATGAAACCAGCCCAGAAGTATCACTCTTGACCTATATCATTATATCACAAGACAGAGAAGAAGCAATTATTAAAACTATGATATATAAGAAATATAAAAAAGTGTGTTAAAACTTGCTAATTTCGAACAGTTCAATTCACACCGACCCCAATGAAATTGTTAATTGCAATTTAAAGTGCTCAAACAAACCTACGTGTCTAAGAAAGTTAAAAAGAAGAAAAAGAAAGAAAGAAGAAGATTTGTGAAGTCCGCCAACACGCAATAGGCAAGCATGGCGGTCATTTCCTTGCCCTAAAACCCTCTCGTTAATGAGAGAAAATAAGTGGTCCTACCCCAGTCAAGCCGACCCATTCGACCAACAACCATAATATATGTAGCTCCAACGTGGCTTGACCACGTGCAATACATTATTGATATAATATTTACAAAGTTTGAGCACCACTACGAAATAGCTGCGACGATGTAGTCATAACAATATGCGACAAATCGGACAAGCTGCAGTATTCAATGGCTAATTGATGCAATAAGAACGCAAGCGCATTTCGTCCCGCAAACAACATGGCGGCTATTTTTTATGTGTATTTAATATTAATTGGTGGATTTTGTGTTCGAGCTTTAGAAACTATCAAAGGTATGATACTGTATATAATTAATTTATTCATATTTTGCCCATCACTTCTGTTTGTTTTGAAAATCGTTGCTCATAAACAATTGATAATGAGTTTATTCAGCCATAATTAACCAACTTTTCTAAGTAATTTTACGACTTGAATTATGTAATACATTGTGTACTCTAAATATACATTTCTTCATCTATGATTTGAAGGAATAGGAAAGTCTTCATATAGATATTTCAAGGAAAACATGTTTTCTATTTCTCATATTAACTTTTATACATTCTACTTTTTATTACCTACATTGTAATTCCACGACTCACAACGCGAGGGAGTGCTCTATTCTCGATATGTGGCCATACCTCAATTTCGCTACATAAAATCGTTCTTATACTTTTTGCTAGACATCTAATCCATATTATTATTAACGTTACAATGACTACAGATATTAAATTATAAGATTAGATTATTTTCTAATTAATTCATTTTAGAATATATATAGAAAATGTAATTGAAAAAAATATATAGACTGCCGTCCGTTGGTCTGTGCATTGGTGAGTCTTCTCGCTTAAAAGAAATGTAAGCAATAAATTGAGATATATCAGTATTAAATAAGATTCCATGTGGAACGAGGATTCCTCATGATTTTTGTTATTGAACTCCACCGTTTAAAAGTTATTAATGAAAGTCGATCAGATTCTCTGGTTTTTTTTTTCTTATACGAATTATCGTAAATATTTTTATTTTCTTCATCAAAATTAAATGAAATGCTCATGAGGCGTGCACTTTTTGGTTTTCCAAACAAGCGAGCACACAATCCACCTGATGGTAAGTAGTTATTGTGGCCCATAGAAATCTAGATCTATCCACATTTGCAAATCAAAATGCAGATGCGTTTTCAGCCGTGAGGACTAAGATAGAATGCCTCCTTTCCAGTTAAAAGGGTCTCCGGTTCTCTACACTTACCAAACGAAACACAGCAGCATTAAGCTGCTAGCGCTGGTATTCTGTGAGAGCGTGGCCCTTCCCGAGTCGAGTTGACCTATTCGTGCTACAACTATACAATTAATATAGCTGCATCATGGCTCTACCACGTTTCAAAAATTAATATGAACATTATATTTTTATATTATTATTTTATATAACATTATATTTATATATGGACATTATATATATTTCCATTTAAGAATACAGAGTAGTTTTACCAAATGATGGTTGACGTGGTAGAGCCACACAACAGCACGAATAGGTTGACTTGACCGTTAAAGGACTACCATCTATTACAGCCTATAAGAGTCCACTGCTGAACATAGGCCTCCCCATAGATTCCCTTATATAGGGATGTTTGCCATAGTTACCACGCTTGGCTAGCGTGTTGGCAACCGCAGTTTTTTACTTTTAGTTGTTGTTCAAAAGACGCTGCTGCCCACTTCCTGTTTGTTTATCTCTGTCGCCTCTTAAGACACCCACGTGAAGATATGGGGTAGTGGATATTCTTACACCGCCACTACAAGATAAGCACTTTACACAGTATCTCCCTCTGAATACCAGCATTAAGTATTAGTATAATGCTCCTGTGCTTCTTGTCGTTGGTGTCGAGAACCGGAGACCCATATTATTGGAAGTCTTTGAATAGACTTTGTCTCAGGGATAACGATGCATCTGAATTTTAATTCCTAACAGAGGATAGATGTAGGTGTCTACGGGTCACAATATTCAATTAACATCGAGTGAACAGTGTGCTCGCTTGTTGTCTTTTCTTTTATTAAAAAAATATCTCGCTGAGTACAGACCTTTTTGGGAGAAAATGCTGTAAAAAACTACTCGTAACAATGCTCGTTGAGCTGAAATTTCACTATATATATTTTATTATTCGTATAAAAAACCAACAT
Organism: Parnassius mnemosyne; assembly: GCA_963668995.1. Taxonomy (NCBI): domain Eukaryota; kingdom Metazoa; phylum Arthropoda; class Insecta; order Lepidoptera; family Papilionidae; genus Parnassius; species Parnassius mnemosyne. The sequence continues at coordinate 35,194,444 of CAVLGL010000084.1, forward strand.
AAAAACAACTGCATTGGTGATGGCACCTACATCATTTATATACTATTAAAATTCTTCCTTCAGATATGCCATTGCTTGTATGGGTAACGCTCTATAACGTGCCATTCAATTGTGAAAAATTCCAATAGCTTCATGAAGGATCGCTGTAATGAATGCTAAATAGATACCTTTATGAATGCTATTTTTAAATGTTTTAGTGTTCCATTACCATCTAAAGAACCATAATATATACATAAGTGTTTTAACAAATACATGTGATTTTAAATGAGCGATTAGGTCACTAGTTTAAGAGGGGAACTATTACAAATATATTGTATTATATGTATATTATATAAGTATATTTTATTATCAAATTCCTTAAGTCTGGATTTTTAAGTAAATAAAATGCCTTACGTTTGACGTATTATTAGATAGGTGTTGTATAGTAATTTAATTACAACTTTTAGCAAATACCCCTCTATATCTAGATCCTTCACTGTCATTCCAAAATAACGGAAAAAAGTTTAAATTTGAGTAATATAAAATAATTAAACTCATGCTATGAAATCTCTAAAATAATTAAGAAGACCAACGTAATTGTCAAAACTTAAAATGTAAAAAAAAATGTAAAAATTAACTCCAAATTACTAAAAAAAAAATCATATAAATAGTTTATAAACAAACATTTCATTCCTTTGAGTGCTATAAGAAATATAATAAGCCCAGGGTATTAGAATATTGTTTGATCTTTAAAAAAATGTAGAGAGTAGGTTTTGTCATGAAATACAAATAGAACCAAAGGAGGTATTTAGAAAGTAATAGTTATTAAAATTCGTAATAAGTGAAGATATCACGTATCATAAATAGCAAAACAAGGAACATACAGTGAAACTGAGAACCTCCTTATATTTAAAGCCGGCTAATAATAACTAAAATAAAATAATTATAAATCTTTATTTTCTTTGAACTCTTCTTTTTCGCTTCTTACTCTATTTCGCTATATACAGTTGTTACAATAATTATTTTGATCCTGTATGCCATATTAGATCTGCCGCATTTGAATAGTGTAACAGCATACATCAAACAAAACTGTGGTATATCAAGGTAATTTCAATTTTAATTGGATTTTTTATTGTTCGGTACCTCCAATAAAATCAATAAATTATAACAATAAATAAAATCACAAATAAAAAAATGTAACAAAAGGAACGGCCATCAGACTCTGGAACGACATCCCTTTTGACAATAAGAAAGCTCCTAACAAGTTTGTTTTTAAAAAACTAAAACAGCTCTTATTTTCAATTACATATGTGTATTTCATATTTGTTCTGACATAGATAATATTTACATCTATTATGTATATATGTACTTTTTTCATGTATATATATATATATATATATATATATATATATATATATATATATATATCCATATATATATTTATTAAGTCCGCCATCATATTTTTATTATTATTACTTTGTGCATGAAAGTTTAAATAAATAAATGTATAATAATAAATCTTATAAATAATTTGTAGCTGCCTCAAATTTGTTTTAACATAGTCATTTTTACTTTAAGAAACTTAATTTTGAAAAGGAGCCAAAACTAGGAGTCGTATATATAAATTAGGGAGTCTGATGCAGTCTCATAACGTGCCTTGCCAAAAATTGCATACATGAAAGTAAAAAGGAAAGAAGTATTATGGTGATTATGATAGGCTCTTTGGCTACAAACTGGAATGGCAGCTAAAATATTACTATAGGAAAAGTCAGTTATTTTGCTTCCGTTTGGTTTTGAATGTGGTTTTCGTCAAAGACAATAAATTACTTATAAAAACAATTGTCGCTCAAAAAACAAGTGAAGATGACACACAGCATGATAAGTAGATGTTGTGGCCCATAAACACCTAGATCTATCCTCGATTAAGAATCAAAATCTCAGATCATAGAAACAACAGTCTATGATCTGAGATCAAAATGTAGATGCGTTGTAACCCCTGAGGACTAAGATGGAATGCCTCGTTACTAGTAAAAAGGTTTTCTGTTTCAGGTTCTTCAATATACGAAACGTCAAAATATTAAAATTTAATTTTCGGTTGGTACTCGTATTCTGCTAAAAAGTGGTCCTTTGTAAAGCCGACACATTCGTACTGCAACCATAATTTAGCCATTGATAGCCTCGTATTGACTTTTGATGGGCAAAGCTTAGTTTCATTGGACTGGATATATTAAATCTCATATTTCTGACATGATATCTTAACCGTCACATGTCGATTATTTGAGCAGTTTTATATTAAACTACCTTTTTGACAAAGTGAAAATACCACTGTTCTATTGAATATTATATTACATAATTTTAATATTTAAATATATTTTACAAAAAAAAATTAAATGTGTTTTTTTAATTGTTCTTCAAAATATATAGTAAGACCTCAGAATACAGAAAAATATTCTGAGAGTAAGACCTATTTCTTTTTGGTTTAGAGTGTCTATTATAATCTATCTAGTGTCATCACAAATGAAAGATACAAAACTACCATTGTCTTCTCTACTATTCTTAAAGCTAGCTAAAACAACAATAATGACTTCATTGTATAGAATATATATTTGTCATGTGTTTATCTGCTGTAGACAAATAATAATACACTTTGTTTTATTTTCAATAGCATTGTTTTCCATTTTCACCAGCCCGCACCGGTAATGACCTTTTCGTTTTGATGACACTATACTCTAGTGGCCATTCTTGATAGGCAGATTGGTACATACATTACACAGATTACAAGCCATCTTGAATCTTTGACGCTATTTACCGTTCTTGATGGTTATGTCACCATCCATTGCTGGCCATTTTTCTGGAATTACCCATAGTTCTGACGACATCCGTGGAATGAACTGAGAAGATGATATTCTGTAACGCTTCATCACAAAACTAAACTATATGAAGCATTGTTTAATATTATTACATTATGAGTATATATATACAGTCCTATATATAATAATACCCCCGGTTTAGAAGGTTGTAACTGTCTAATAAAAGTAAAAAAATAAACCGTTTCACTGCCTATAGATAGCAGAAAATCTATTCATAAAGAAAAGGCCTGATATTAAAATCTAGTCTGTAAAAAATATCAATGACTTATCAAAGGGTCAATAGTTGAATTATGATGAATTGTGTCAGTCAATCAACAAAAAGGATAATATTTCAAACAACATAATTGTATACTTTACTCAACAATTTCTAATTTAAGATAATGGAGATAAGATCATTGATTGATAAAACATGTTTGATAATTAATAGAATCAGGCGTTACTTTGCGGAAGTCCATTATATTAAATTTGCCAAATAATTACTTCCATTATAATAATTTGCCAAACAATTACTATGTGCGCAAAGTAATTGTTTGGCAAATTTAGCATGTTCGATAATTATGTTTAAAAGTTATCTTTGCTCTCCCACTGTTTTAAGATATTAATGTATTTTTTCAGCATTCTACTGTCAGGACCCAGATACAGGAAAACTGTACCCTGTTAATTCAACATGGCCTTCTCAGACATTTTGTGGAAATTATACTTGTAAATTACGAAGGAAAAATATCACTGGTGCTGAGGATTCTCCGATAAGAAAAGTTAATATTACTAACATAAATATCAATTTTTTAGAAAACGAAGGAGATATGTCTCCAAGTCCAAGTCAAATCGTTAACATGGGAAGAATAATTGATCAAGAAATGGGACAGTTGTTACAGAAAGAAAATATTTTATCAAAAACTGGGCCGAGCGAAGAAAAACAGATTGAATCTAATAAGTATGTGAATGAAGGTGACCGTTATTTAACTGACAGTGAAATTAAAACTATATCAGATATGCTTCATACGGTAAAGAAAAGTGATCTGGAAGCCATAGTTGATATTTACAATTTAGCTCAAGATATATATAAAGAAATGGATAAAGATACAATTGAAACTGTAATTCAGGAAACAAAGACGCCTATTCACACACAAAACAAAGTTGACATGAAGCAAGGAACCCCAACTAAAGATAAGCAACAAATTTCGTATTGGTATGAGCCATTACAATATCAAAATGCAAAAAGCAAACCAGAAAATGACATGAATGATGAGGGTACAACATTATCCACAACAACAGTTCAAACGACTAAAAACAAAAGCAATCCTAATACATTCTTCAAAGGGTCATTGACAGAAAAAGATTTTAGAAAACTTCCTTATTATTACCCAATATCGAACTTCCAAAGGGTATCTTCATACACTCACCCTGGTAAACATAATATTCAACAGAATACAGCTAGTAAACACAAGCCATGTAAAAAACCAATATCCAACAGTAATTATGTATTACCACCATGGATTAACAAGTCACTTAAAAATACATATAAGCCAGAATCATCTCAAAACTCTCTCGAACCATCATCACTTCTTTTGCCTTTCCCATTCGCCTACGTAAACAGCAATAATCTAAGTGGGTACCCACCGAACTTTTACTATAGTGGGTATAGTGGATATCCTTGGGCGCAACTCAATGTATACAACAGAAATCGAAACTATCAGCAATCATACTTAGGAACGGCTTACATAGCTCAGTTGCCTGGTGAATCGATATACGCTAAGCCCGAAATTACTAATAAATATGAATATCATAGCAACAGCATTACAAAAGAAGATATTATAGACATAATAACTAGTATGAAAAGTAAAGATATAAAGAAAATGCCTGATTGGCAAACTGATCCACTTCCAACGCAAGTTATTGAAGAAGTAAGAGGGAATGCGGAGAAATCTAAATTGCTTAAACCTTATCCTTTAAGAAAGAAAGTGAAATTAGAAAAAGTTGGTAAGGTGATTAAACTTGACGAAACTGTAAAGTCTAAAAGAAGTGTAACAGAAAATAAGACTGAAGAGGAAGAGGATGACGAATTTGAAGCGTATGTTGTAAAAACCACGTGAGTATTGTTTTTTTTTAGAAAAGTTTATATTGGCTGGCACCCATAGTTATTTTTTTTTATTTTGAGTCGATTCATTTGCCTCTGTCGCGTCTTACGACACCCATGGGGTGCATTTTGAAGAGTGTGCGCAGGAATTGCATAATTTAGCTCCTCCCTCTCCTTTCCAACATCGGACAACCAGACGTTCGGCCAGTCTCCACTCTTTCGTTGTTGACTTACCACGCATTCGAACCAAACGGTTTACTACATCGTCCGTGATGCGTACAGCAAAGGAGTGGAATAAGTTGCCAGCATCTGTGCTTCCATCTGATTACAATATGGGTGTCTTCAAGGCAAGAGTGAATAGGCTTTTGTTAAGTCAGTGCGCTTCACCATCTTTGGGTACATCACCACTTACCATCAGGTGATTGTATTTAAGCGCTGGCTTAGTATATTATAAAAGAGAGTAAAATCATACTTAAAAAAGAATAGGTGGCTTCTCCTAGAACAGCGCGTGAGTGTATGACAAGCAGCTCCTTCTCTTAGTCAATTCTCCAATGCGCTGTTCCGTCAGGCCTCCGTCACTCGCTCAAGGCCCTGCGTTATATGCCTACCGTTATGCGTATCGCCCACGATACAACTGACACTGGGCTGCCCCACGCCCGCCTGAGCGCTTGCACCGCGCACGGTTCCCGCGCTTACACGTCGAAATGCCGAAACCACGTAATTATTTTGCAGTGGATGGGTGTCAGAGCCAAAAAATCATTCTTAAATAATTTTGACAACGTAATAATGAATCGGCTTGGCAGCAGCGTGTTACACATTTTACAAACCATTGATTTTCCTCCGCTTTGCTCCTGTTTTCCTCATGATTCTTTATTAAAATTATTTACGCGATTTTTTCAACGATAAGATTTAATAACCGAGAAATCAGAGAAGGAAAAAAATGTATAAATCATTTTATAAAACTCAAACATATCTGATTGACACATAAAAATATGGTTATTTCGCAAGATTCGTTTTATTACAATAATCATCATAGGTACAACCCTAGCGCATTCGTGCGATGACGCGCTTGCACGTGAGTCGCACGGCTGTCAACACAACCTCGACTCTTTAAGCGCGTACTTATGGTACATTTTCGTCTCTTTTTTCTCTCTCATTTTCGTACATTCTTCGTCGTGCGAACAGCAGATATTATTATTAAAAGTTTGTAGGCTATTATAGCGTAGGTATTTTCGCTCTTGTATGGGAGTGATGTATCTGTTTACTTTAGTAAACTATTTAGTAATCTGTGGTTCCGTGTCGGCGATGTTGGCGATAAAAATGGCAGCACAAAACTAAACGTCTGAGACCTTCAAATAAAATTACACTTGTAAATTTCTAAGGGTTTCACAAAAAAAAAAGAAAAATATATGGTTAGTATTTCTTTAAAAAATGAAACGCGATTTTTCTTCTTTAATTTTTCAGCATTAATTTAGGTCCAAAAATGTTAAAAAAATATAGTTTTCTTGTTATAGTACATCAGAAAAATAATTTTGTAGTGACTTTTTTGTTTCAAGTAATTTTTAGTTGTGGTTTGTATAAGTTATGGGACGAATAGGGGCAAAGGCAAAACAGAGCTGTTTTTTTTTTCAAAGAATGACAAATAACCGCCCTACACGTAACACCTTTGATATAAAAAGTTGACAAATTAGTTAAAAAGAATGAGAAATAGGAATGCGCCCCTTTGTCCTGACAGATGTTACGACCGGCGCGGCGGTCGGATTTTAATCATCGCCTTTTTTACTAAAGTTTTAGTAACTATCTCTCAAATATTTTTATGCGGTTTGTAATATGGATTATATTTAAAATAAACTTGCGATTGTTGGCACTTGGTGATAGTACAGCTGCATTTTTGTGATTTGGATAAACACTTGTACTTGCTCTACAATATTTATTTTAAATTAATATATTCGTTATTCAAAAATACCTTGATGATGCCGTGAGACAAAACCGGTTGGTTTTTGTAATTAGTATAATAATAATTTAATATAAATATTGTGAAACCTGTACAAGTGTTTATCCAAATCACACAAATAGAATATATATATTATTTATTATACAGGGTTATTTTGCAATTGCCGGCCAAATTTGCAGAGAAGGTTCAGAATAAATAATATAGGCAAAGGGTAAAATAAAAATTATCAACTCAAACTCAAATATTCAGTCCCTTTTATCTTTTAAATTCAAAATGCGTGGAACTGATTTTAGTGCGCACGCACACATTCGTAAGGGTCGATCGGTAGGCAAAAACGTTGTTGCCCATAAATCACATTCAATTTGGGATTATTGCAAATAAATGTAAAAGCCTTATTTACTCGTATTTTCAAAAACAACAATAACGGTATATCACTATTTATATACATAAATATATATAATATGTGTACATAAAATAATAATTTTGGCTACTCTTTGAAAAATAACACTGTATTTTGATTGTATTAATAATATTTTAAAAGTTATAATTCCTAATTAGGTGAAATTTTAAAAACTTTTTTATTTTTGGTGTATTTAATTTGGTCTGGAATTTTGAGTTTTAATTTTAGTTGAGGACCATTGTTATAGATATATGTAATAAATACATACATAATAAATACATATACTAGGCGCGTTTAATAATAATTCAAAATTATTACGGGTAATTGTTATTAAATGTTATTTTAGTCTGTGTTATTGCCACTTTTAGTGGTATACGCTTGGAATCAATTAAATTTTTAAACCAATTACATGTTATGTTTGGAATCAATTAAATGTTACTGTGGAAGCGAAATACGGTCTATCTTATTTTATTTTTTTTTGATTACGTAGGCCAGTATTTTTTTATATAATGTACGGACACGTATCTTCCTTCTTGTTGTTAATTATGGTAACGGTAATGATTTAAGCGACTCTTTCTTCATTTTATATGGAAGAATAACAATAATATAACACAACTTCAATGTCGTTTAAAGAGTTGCTATAAAAAAATACGTCTACATTTTTTTTTGTTTACGATTTTGCGTTAGAATTCTTTTCTATAAAATTTCTTTACCTCTTGACAAATGAGCGCCTAGTCCATGACGGTAAGTGGTATATCTACATCTGTCTTCAATTAGGAATCAAAATGCAGATACGTTGTCACCCCTAAGGACTAAGATTCCTTGTTTGTAGTAAAGGGGTCTCTGGATATCTACATTTACCAAAGAAAACGCAGCATTAAGCTATTATTTCACGCTAGTATTCTATGAGAGCGTACTCGTTCCCTTGTAGAGCCAACCCATTCGAACTACAAAGAAAATATGGCTGCTAGCACAGCTCTACCGCGTAAAGAGATTACACCTTACTTATCTATACTATAAATATTAAATTAAAAATCATTTATTTCGAAACTAGTCCATATAAAAAAGATATTAGATTTAAATTTACTTTTTATAATCACTTAAATTCATATAAATTCAAATAAAATACACGAACACAATAAAACAGATACACAGCTTTAACGTAATCTAAATTTAGGTTTAGATCCGGAGTGCTCAACATGCAGCCTGGTCCAGTCGCAGTATAGAGCAATCCAGATCCATCCGCCAGGCGAACAGTTGCATGTGGTCAAAGTCAATTAGTTTCTTTATTTCAAATTTTGGTCCAGCACTTCCAAACATTAGTTCTTTTGCGTAACGAATGTTTGCAATATCGTTCAAACTTCGTTAATAAAATCTATGTGCTGTCATACAAGCCACGACAGTATGACTCGCAACCAACTCGTAACGAAACATTTTGTGTTAGTGAATTTTAGTTTTCACGAGTCGAAATAGTTTCGTTTGCAAACTTTTTAATTAAAATGATTATGGCTTGATGACTGCCTCATTGGTGTAATGGTTGAAGACGTGACTGCTGACCATGTGGCCCTGGATTTGAATCCCAGATCAGGACAAATCAGTTGTTGGGTTTTACGGTCAAGAAATACTCAGTCACATCCTGAAGTCGAAAATTAATAGAATCAGGCGTTACTTTGTGGAAATCCATTATATTAAAGCTTTTAAAAAGTTACCTCGCTAACATCCCCTCGATTAGATAAAATAATGTATAAGCACTTCCCACCCTCCCTCAATTGCGTGCACTATCCCCGTTACCGCTAATCCCAGCACCACTACTCCCAACACCTCCTGGTGTCAGTCACCGCAGAGTCAACATCACCTGAAGATGCCTCGTGTAGAGGCGAAACACGTGTCGTATTGCCATTAGTGGTGTGTCTTTCCTAGTGTAGTGGTGTTGAGAGTAGTGGTGCTGGGATTAGTGGTGACGGGGATAGTGCATGCAATTGAGACAGAGCGGGAGGTGGTCTTCAAACTAGGTAAGACACATTATTTTATTTTATTGAGCGGATGTACGCAAGGTAACTTTTTAAAAGCTTTAATGAAGTCGAGAAGTTGGCGGTATTTCAACCCGTGCTTAAGAAAGCACGTAGGACGTTGATCCTGCGCCTGATATTTTTCCGGTTGTGTCGTATTACCGTACCATCGGGCTATAAGAGTGCGGGAATAGAGAGTTTATATGTGTTTGCGAATACACATAACTGCTATAGTCTTGTTACCCGCAGATGACTGCTCTCTGTTGAGACTGGGCGTAACCGAAATTCGGCCTAGAAAACATTGTATGGCTTGATGAATGTTAAATATATTTTCGCCTCACATGCTAAGATTTCTTATAACATCGAAATGATAACCGAACGAACAGTACCACCTGATGGTAAGTGGCTATTGCAGTCCATGTACACTTGCAACCAACTTCAGACACTGGAAGACTACACACACTGACACTACTGTGGTCTAAGGTGACATTTCTTAGGCCCGGCGGCCACTGGCGTAATATTACGTAGAACAAGGGATCCATTTGACAGCAGTCATGCAGCAAACAGGCAAATTGCGTTGTTCTTAGGCAAGCATTAGCAAGCCATCACGATATTGTGCTTGGACCGAGCCAGCGCTTTTCAGAACAATTATCACATTGCAAGCTAATAAACTAGTAGTGTGTGTATTTAAAATGGTACATTGTGATCTAGTACTTAGAACAGTCCTTGTTTAAGAAATAGAGGAATATATTCAACTAAAGAGATTATTTTGGGTGAGTAACCTTTAGAAGTGAAGATACATAGTACAAAAAAAAACATAGTGGTTGTACTTGACTCGGTTTTACAGAGTATTATAGCTTAGGCATCCCGAAGTCACAGATGTTAAAAATACGGACGTAATGTTACACTGTAAACGTGTGAAGCACTATAGCATGAGGAATATAAAACCGAGACTATAAGTCCCACAATTTTGTTTGTCATACGCGATATACTCATATATACATGTTTATCCGCGCCCTGCGTACTGACGGACCTTGATGTATAATGTGTGTGTGAAATTGTAGAACCTAGAGCGCTTCGCACGTTGTCAATGTAACATTGTCAGTGATTTTTTTAACATCCGTGGCGGAAATTTGAACTTTAATGTCACCAAAATAAGTGTTAGTATCCGTCACCTTAATGCCCGTGTCATCCAAGCAGTAAGCAGCAGTGGATGCATGCAATGCTGCTTGACTACAAAAGTAGGTAAGAGACACAAAACAGACACCTATATGTCCTTACTTTTGTGGCGGCGCTGTCGTTGCGCCACAAGCGAAACACATCGAAGCCTAAATCGCGCTATCAAAGTTCCGACATTAAAGCAGCATATATAGAATAGCTCCGAACTACCAATCGGAGCGTTGGCCGCTCCCTGGGCAGAACACCTTGCCCGGCGGGAGATCTCCCCTTTTCCTTCCACACACTACACTTTTGTTAACCAATAGGGTTCCTTTTTACTTGTACTGCAATTACCAATTTACGCGTCAAGTTTAGCAGTACCAGTCAATGTCAAAATCTTTTTATTCATAGTTGGTGCTCATAAAATCTTTACACGTAAGGAAGTTGAGCCCGTACCAATTTACTCGATAAGGCACTTTTAACGCGAACGTTAAGCATTCTTAATAGAATGGCTGACGGCATTGACCTATTCCATTGCACCTTGAGTGAATTTACTAGGGTAGGATTGTTTACAATATGTTACAGTTAAAGACCACATTTTTGTTATGCATGAAAAGAAGTACACTGTCGCATTAGGTTCTTTATCCTGTCATGATCGTTGTTAGTTGAAATAAATAAATAAAAATAAATAAAAAAGTTATCAGCAAGCCATACTGCGCAGTATCTCACGAGAATACGAAAGAAACTTACAAGTAGATTATTTTTCTTCTAGCTTAGTAACTTACTAAATACTGTTGTCGACATTTGAATTGTGTTACAGAGTAATGACGGTACATGAATATTTACTACCCCATATTGCTACGTGTATGGAACGTGAAATTCAACACGTGCAAAGGAAAACTCCCCTCCCCAATGAGGAACCTACACCTTTCCTCATAGGGAAGATTTCTCAATAGTTGCCACACTATGCAGACGGGTTGACAACCGCAATTTCTTATTTTTTGGAATTGATATCAGGAAAGTGCTTCTGCCCATCTCTTGTTACAGTTTCCTTCTGTTACCGCTTTCGACACCGACGAGATCTTATGTAGTTGTGAATTCTCTTCCGTTGACACTACACTCAATACAAACTTATAGTAATAAAATATTATTTTGACTTTTTCAGATGTGAACCAGGCACTGAACTGGGATACTTTCGCCGAGGAAACATGAGTCGACCGTTTCCAGCCTGTTGTCCAGAGAGGATAGAACGTTGAATATTTCCTTAGTTTATAATGCCTTCGTTTGAAGAATATTTATTATAACGCATTTTGATAACGTGCATACTAATTTGTCGAATTAGTGACCCTTGTTATAACCATGCTAAATTGTAACAAGCGTTCTAAAAATGTGTATAAGATAAATCACGAAACTAAAGTAAGGTTAATAACTCACAAAGGCATTTTTGAGGTAGAAAATTTAGTTTACACTAAAATTTTATCGCAGGTGACGAGTTTTTTCTAACAAGTGTCATATAACCAGTTTATATTATATTTGAAAAGTACCACCCTGTTTTTGCCGCATAATAACAGTGCGTTACAGAGTGTGCACTGTGCAGGTCTATTATAATTATAGACGCATTTCTAGACGTAAAAGCAATTACCGGCGTGACTGGCTGTATGCATTTGCTATCTGAAGTTTATAAATGAGGTAAATATCTCTGGAGGTGCTGTAACGAATCTATCATTCAACTGATCACCGGGGCGTTGTAAAGTCAACTATGGGAAATCTTGTAAGATCGCTGGTCTCCAATATATGGATTACGATATTGGATATCAGATTCAAGTTTAAGAGATCTTGTTGAGAAACCATTACAGCATATAAAAGTAATTTTGTTTAAAATGCCTACTTTATATAAAATAGACCAATATCATCAGGACATTGATATGAGTATGTAAAAATAGTTTTTATTATGCTCTTATCACACTTCCCTGCCTATGGATATTAATTTGCTAAAAAGGACATTTTAAAATATTTATAGACCTTTTACGGCATGTAATACAAGTTGTAATTGAAAATGAAATTATAAAATGGCTTTAAATTATTATAGCGTTTAACAAAAAGTAAGAACCGACTTCAAATATCTAAAAGATATGTTATTTACTTGCTATCCTTAGGGATGCAATTTTACTTTAAATTTATATAGAACCACCTTTGAAGTATAACCTATTTAATAAAAAAAAGTATCATCATAATTGGTTCTTAATATGAAAAGTGTAAAGCATACAAAAAAAATACACTCGAACTGAAAACCTCCTTTTTGAAGTTAGTGAAAAAAAAACCCAAAGTTTCTTACGGATTCTACACTAAGAATTTGTTTTTGCGTACCGGCGTAGATTTCGACGTAGTAAAGATCTCTTTAAGCAAGCCTAAATTTAATAAACCATTTGTAAGTTGATTTTGACTATGACGGTGTAATATCTCGTATGTACGATTTAAAATATCTTGACTAACGTCAAGATGTATGTGTAAGCCATTTCTGGTACTTTGATTTCTAGTAAGCCTACTTTTCATAACTCCCTTATTATCCTTATTTATATGCGAGGAGGCCATCCAAAGTAGTGGACTGTTTATTAGGTGATAAAGAAAATAAAATTTTAATGTAATTTTAATTGATTTGAAGCTCCTGATATATAACGAAAAATTACTAATTAAATGAATTTAACGCACATTAATATATTCGCGTAACTTACTTAACAAAAATAAAACGTCTATTTAAAAAAAAATAATAAAATAGTACTTCAACATATAGAAAGTTATTTTTATTGCTCTAAAATATATTAAAGTTATGCTGATTTAGTATTAATATTATCAAAAAACAGTAGATGAGGAAACAAACTGTGTAATATTTATTTTTGTAGTTGATTTGTTTTAATAAGAGTTTTAATTTAGTGTGTAAATAATTTTTTACATTAAATGTTTTTAATAAATTGCTTTTTATTTTGTAGTTTTTAAGTAAAATTGACAGCTTCTTTCTATATTAAAATTAGAGTTTTACCTACGAAACTGCCACTATATATGGAAAATTATTTTTTTTTATAAAAAATAACTTTTATTATTCTAAATATTTTTTTAATGGAGTAAGGGTGACAAACGGGTACACAGTCCACATGATGGTAAGTGGAAGATATGGCCCATAGACATCTATATTTATCCTCGATTAAGAATCGTTTCCATAAAAATGGGGAGATCCTTTTTACTAGAACTAGGTTCACGACATTCATCATACGAAACACAGCAGCATAAAGCTATTTTATGCTGATATTCTGTGAGAGCGTGGTTCTACCCCGGTCGAGCTGCCCCATTTGTGTTACAATTTTTATATAGGTGCACCTATATAACATAGATCTACCACGTAAAAAGGAAAATTTTATTAATATAATATATTATAACAAATTTATGCTATTTTATGGACGTTTGTTTATGGACCTTGCTATAAAAGTCTACTGCAGGAGAATTGATGAACTCTATAGGTGTACTATACTGTTTTTTTGGAATTGGAATTTTTGTGTATCATAAAATTATCTAAACTTTGAAAAAAGTAAAAGTCTGTTGAAGTTAAGTCTACAGTATATATTGGACGAGGAAAAGTCTAATCTAGCTTTTACTTTGCTTATTTTTCCAACGTCTATTGTGCAGTATGTAGTCTGATGTTGTTATGAAGAAGTAAGGGCGAAGAGCAGAGCACTGATTTGGGTTGTTTGAGTGCCAGTTTTACCACCATCATTCGAAATTCTTGACAAAACGGTCAGCGGTAACTGTGGCACTAGATAGCAAGAAGCTATAGTAGCAACATCATCAATAGACCACCAAGTTGTCACCAAAAGTTTTAGACACTGACTTAGGAACCTGGCTCTAACCATTGTGATTTAAGCTTGCGATTATCTTATAGGATTTTTCTTAGGAGGACTTCTCATTGCAGGTAATAAAGCACCTAAAAACTTCCTTACCTTACTATCTCGATTCTGCAATATGATACCAGCATTGGAAGCGGGCCTGTCATATGCAGTCGTGTGCGTCACTAATTTCGTGAGATAACCATTCGTCAAGCTTCGTTATTTTACCGTTTGTATAGTAAAAACTTAGCTCTTTCTCTCACTGAAAACTAACGCTGTTGTTTCGGCGACAGAGTAAGCTGAGTGAGGTCCGTTTGCCTAATGCGCCACAACGCACAACATGAGAAATGTTATTTTATTTTATTTTTTTACTGTAATTTAGAAGTATACATACTTTTTAAATATTATATTCGTCAAATTATTTTTTTCTTTTTAGTTTTTCAATTTTTTATCCATTTTTAATTAATGTCTCTACAAATGTTAAAATTTAATGATTTTTGGGGCGTGTTGCAATAAATGTTTCTTTATTTCTTTGCAATATTTTGAATACAGACGCTCGCATACTTCTTTCTCACATCTAGCCTGCCCTTTTTTAATCCTATTCCTAACTAATAATGATGGTTGGACGAAAATATACTGCGCATCGCGGCCGTACGTACAAAACGTTAAATCTTTGAATGCACCTGTGATCTAGCGTGGAATTAATAAGTGCTGGTGAAATGCCGATTGACAAGTTATCGCCGTTTTGCCTACTTTAATAGCTTTGAATTTACGTAAAATTATTTTCTTTACTTTCACATTAACCAAGTTGCCGCAAAAATCTAATATTCTTTTAACATTTACATCAAAAACTGACGCTAGGTCAGACGTTGTTTAATATACTTCCACTTCCACTGTCGCCTTCAGTTTTTATTATCAAACTACTTTTCCCGGCGGCAATGAGGTTTATTTGTGAGATCGAAACTTCTTGAACGAAAGCGATTGAACCCATAACGCCTGTGTTAGTAGAGCTGGGTCCATATAAGTCATTGATATTGCGTGCCGTTAGATGCATTGTTTCCGTGTTAGAACTCATTGGCAAAAATAGGACAAATTTTCTAAGCGACCATGGCAATAAATATAGCGATAACACAGACAAAAACAAAACTCTAAAAACAAATGAGTAACTTGTTTTGAAAAGGTAGGTACATTCCTAAAATACAAATTATATTCAAATTTAGAATTCGAAATTAAACTACTACAGTTACAAGATGGCCAATTTAACATAACGGTACTTTTGTAGGTACAGGTCAAATATTAACGTAATGATTAAAAAACTCTAATGAATGCTGTCGTCGCGCCACAAGCGAAACACGCCGAAGCCTAAATCACACTATCAAAGTTCTGCAGTTAACGCACTATGTATAAAACAGCTCCGAACTACTACTCGGAGCGTTGGCCGCTCCCCGGGCAGAACACCTTGCCCGGCGGGAGATCTCCCCTTTACCTTCCACTGGCCACAGTGGTGACCCCGATGTGACGGCTACACATTGTTTAAGGTTCACATCATAGCAGGGGCTAAAATATAAACAAAAGTAAGTTTTTGTAGGGTTCTAATGCATTTGAATATGCTGTTATTCAGAGAACAGAGGTATTTTATGAACTAGTAGTAAATTAAACTGAAATTTCTTTCATTAAGTATTATTTATAATCTATATTACATATATTTTTTATGGGAGAGGGGGCAAACGAGCGTTCGGCTCACCTGATGGTAAGTGACTACCGTCGCCCATGAACAACTGCAACACCAGGGAGGAAATTGCAGATGCGTTGCCGGCCTTTTAAAAAGAAGTAAGCTCTTTTCTTGAAGGTCCGTAAGTCGTATCGGTCCGGATAAACCGCCGGTGGTAAATTATTCCACAGAGAGGTCGTACGTAGAAGAAAACTCCTAGTGAAATGTACAGTGATGGACCGCCAAGCAACGTGATGGTGTGGATGGTATCAGAAGTTTTAACGCGATATGCGTTCGCGAAATTTGGCGACTGGGATTAACCCAAACAATTTCTCAGAGCAGTCCCCGTGGTAAATGCGAAAGAAAACGCAAAGGGATACAACATCTCTACGCAGCGCTAGTGAATCGAGCCGATCGATAAGGACTCGGTCGTTGACGATTCGAACCGCTCTGCGCTGGATGCGGTCAAGTGGAAGGAGCTGGCACTGGAGAGCCCAAGCCCAGAGATGTGAACAATATTCCATGTAAAGTTTTGGGCGATGTGCCGGCATGAAATACTCTCCCGCTTATATATGAGACGTGTTTCTATTTCTTTGCATTAGCAGAGAGACGTAAGAACAATTGAGATTGAAAATATAAAAATAATATTTGTTTAAAGATATTTTATATTTATCTTTACAATAGATAAAAAGTAATTCTAAGTTACAAAATAACAAAACATTATTATTACTTCATCTGATGGAATAGAGAATAATTTATTGAATTATAAAAGAGGTTTGTTAAAAATGCATTAGTCTTGTCTACGCGATTCCAATTAAGCAAAGGACGAAGCGAGATAGTGCCTAATTTAAAATTAATCACCAAAAAACTGTCCCTATAAATCAGATAGGTTGAAAGACGCCCCACGTGGAGGGGCTCGATTCGTAAATGTGGTATGACAACGGAAACCAGTTTTTACTGATAAATCTCATGTTTTGTCATACATTTTTGTGTTTAATTTATGACACCAAAATACAAAGTTTTTATTTTTAATTTTTGTTAAAATATAAAAAGATGGTTTAGAATAATTTAAAGTAAAATTATTATAATATGGGACGTCATTGTGTTGAAATAAGGCGTAAATCAGTTTAAACAGTTATATAACAATTATTTATATTCAATTTCAGCCCAACAAAGAAAGAGACAGAGCGCTGTGTACATTTCATTCTCGAAACGTGCTCACGCACACATCTATCTTATTTCTTTCTTTGTCAGCCTGTAAGCGTTCACTGCTGGACGCACACATGTGCATCTAAAACAATGTTATTGGTTACAAGTGATCTCAGATACATATGTGTACGTGCTTACAAAGCCAAAAGTCTAACAGCAGTAACATCGCAGAAACTAGGTGTTGTGAAATGATGACGAAGGACTTGATTTTTGCGTCACTTAATATAAAAGCAGCACTTCGTCTTTTTTCTTTATCGATTCGAGTGTTTAGTTTAAGTATCTTTATATGTATAAATTATTCTGTCAGGGTGTGTGAGCGAACTCCTAAACGGCTAGACCGATTTTGATGATATTTTGTGAGTGTGATTAAAATGATTCGAGAATAGTCACAATTGGACCCGCTGGCTGGCTCTATTATCGAGACCAAAAAATCATCTGTGCGAAGCATGGGGGGAACGCTAGTAATTATATAATCCATGAACAATATAAATTTCTCAACAAAATTCTTTTAGTGATAGGGTCACGCTTCATCGTTTTATGACTGAAGCACAAATGAATTGCCTCGACCAAAGAGTTATCTCGCTCTCACATAATACAAACGTAAAATGCTGCAAAACGCTGTTGTGTTGGTTACAAGACATGACCTTTTTTTAATTTAGGTTATTTAGTCTCCGTATCCACTTAGTATCTGGTAGATAGTGTGGTGATTTGTCGCTATTACTTATAAAGACCACGTCCGCCTCGTTAAGAGTGCAAAAATCAAAAAGCGGGCCAAGTGCGAGTCGGACTCGCGCATGAAGGGTTCCGTACCAAAACATATTTCTAGAAGGGGAGCTGCTCCCTTTATTTTTAATTTATTTCTATTCTTATATATTTTTGTTATAGCGCCAACAGTAATACACATTCTGTGAAAATTTCAACTGTCTACCTATTACGGATAATGAGATACAGCCCGCTGATAGACCGACGGTCGGACAACGGAGGCTTTGTAATAGGGTCCCGTTGGTTACTCTTTGGGTACGCAACCATAAAAAGCTAATACTCTCAATAAAGAATACAACTGCATTATACTGTCATTTTCTAACAATTTCAATAAGGAGACGGTACTCAATTCCACTGTATGTTTTTTTTTAATGCGTGTTACTTCATAATTTTTTTCTGGTTAACTGATTTAATTCGTTTTTTTTATTTGAAAGCTGGTGCTTCTCATGTGGTCAGATATAAAATTGATTAAGGCCTGATCATTAGTTTTTGAGTTATTCTTCATAATTTATATTGAAGTCGGTTGTACAAAATTTTTAATTTTAAATTATATGATCGCATAACTTTATTTTGTAAAGAAACTAAAGTGACAAACCAACCTACTGTTCGCCTGGTTTACCATCAGGCGATGGCTACCGCAGGCCATAGACACCTGCAGCAACTTCTAACAAAGACGGCTATAGATAAATCATTACGCTGTGGACTAAAATGTAATACTTAACATTATGTTACTGAAATTCAAATTAATAATTTGCAACGTAAAATTGCAATTACAAATGTCAAGTTCAATTTACTATATTCACTGTGCTATTGCGGTCAAAGTCTATTTTCTATTCACTTCAATTTTATTTAAAACTAGCTGTTCCCCGCGACTACATCCGGGTATAATTTAGGGTTTCAAATATGTGGCGCGGAACCCTAATTATTTATCCAATATAAAGGTAGCTTAAGTTACTTCTTATAACATCAGCTATCTGCCAGTGAAGGTAGCGTCAAAATCGGTCCAGCCATTTCGGAGATTAGCCGGAACAACCAGACAGACATACAGACAGACTTTTAAAAATCATGTGCTTGTTATTAGTACCGTATATACTTTCATATGAATTTAGTCAAAAGCTGTTAGATTAACATTATAAACAGACACTAATTTTATTTTTTTGAATAGATCTGTCTCTAATTCTCTAATTCAATCTTATTTAAAATCTGTCTGTCTGTAATTTTAAAATAAACGACTTCTATTAAGCTCAGGGGGTTATTCTAAATATAAAATGTCTTGAAAGATTGCAATAAAACTGCATAAACAGATAGACGGCAATGCCAGGACTGTTTTAGGCTGTTATATTTATAAAACTTGGACACTTTGTTTGAGAGATAATTTAAAATTAAAAATTTTGTACAACCGACTTCAATATAAATTATTAAGAATAACTCAAAAACTATTGGTCAAACCTTGATCAAATTTATATAAGACCACATGTGAAGCACCAGATTTCAAATATAAAAAGTATCATCGAAATCGGTTCACCCAGTAAAAAGTTATGATGTAACACACATAAAAAAAATTTACAGTCGAATTGAGTACCGTCTCCTTTATGAAGTCGGTAGAAAAAAGAAGAAAAATTGATAAAATTAATTGTTCTTCATTATTTTAAATTAAAACAACGCCTCATTAATAGATCTTACCCAGGAGAAGAAAGGGCGGGTCACTATTTAATAAATAAATTTATTTGAAATCGTCTGTCAGTTACAACCGTAGCGTCTCGATGTTACTATAAAACCGTCAAACTAATGGAGAAATCGTAACTTTTTCGTACAAAAAATGGGGCCATGCCTGACATCGTAGGGTTCACTTAAAAAGAATTTAACCTGCTACAAGTCCGTGAGTTACAGACAGCCGTTAGAAAAAGAGAGGGTTATTGTAAATATGTAAAGAGCAAAAGAGAGCTAAAAACTATATATATTTAAATTAAGTCTTTCCCTTAATGTTGGACATTATTTTTTATCGTCGCGTCCAAACAGAGATATGTGTGTCGCGGCCTTAGTTCTCTACTGAGAGGGAAAATATTATTGTAGAGAAAAAAAAACGCAACAAAGATTTTGATACGTACTCATTGTAACAATGTTAGGCTTTCATTATTTTATATCTATTTCTTTTTATTAAATGTTTCCTTTTTGGAATATAATAAATGTGTCTTACGTGGTAGAGCCATGCTTCAGCTATATTAATAGTATAGTTGTAGCACGAATGGGTCGGCTCGACCGGGGAAGGACCACGCTCTCACAGAATACCAGCGTAAAATGCAGCATAACGCTGATGTGTTTCGTATGGTGAGCGTAGAGAACCGGAGGCCCTGTTTACTGGAATAGAGGCATTCTATCTTAGTCCTCACGGCTGACAACGCATCTGCATTTTAATTCGCAAACGAAGATAGATGTAGATGTCTATGAGCCACAGCATCCGCTTACCATCGCGTTGACTGTGTGCTCCTTGGCCACGCTATTCTATAAAAAATGTCCCGCTGGGTTTCTTGCTAGAACTTCCCAGGACCGAGATTTTTTCCGAACCAGTGGTAAAGCTTAAAACATTCAATAAGTATTACTGTAATCTACATTGAATAAAATTATTGTATTGAATAAAATTACTTTATATATTGTGCTCGTTTGTTACCCTTATTCTATAAAAAAAAAACATTCCATGTTGTGGCGGTGTAAGAATATCCATTTTCCCACATCGTCCCGTGGGTGCTGTAAGAGGCAACAGAGGGAAAAATATTAGGAGATGGGCAGCAGCGTCTTCCTAATAACGAATAAAAATCAAAATAAACCTCTAGCCAAGCTTATATACTATAGCAAAATCACCCCCCCCCCTGAGGAAATTTTAGGGGGGGGCGGCTATGTTCAGCAGTGGACTTTAATAGGCTATAACGGACAGTGGCGAAATGAACTGATACTACACTCGGCACTATAATCCTGTCTTGCGCAGATGGCTAGTCTCCATTAAGGGGCTACTCCATGCGAACGACCTTGAGCATTTGGTGTGCCGCGCCGACTCGCTACAATATAATATCACGTAAGAAATATGTAAGGCGCCACCTACTGTAAGAACGTAGTATTTTTTCAACATTAATAAACTATTTTATGGAAATACACACAGCGTACAACGATAAATGTATCTCAAATTGTTTATTCGGTATATTAGTTGCATTATATTAGAGTTATGTATTCTCATATATTATCTAATTATGAAATTTTATAATTAATTATATATTAAAAATGAAGCATTGAAAATTGTGAGTTTAAAAGATACCTACTCACTATAGGTAAATAGATAGATAGCTCGCCTTTTGTACAAATATTTGGTGCAATAAAGAATAAATAAATAAATAGGATATTTCGCAGAGTGAGAGTAATATAGAATGAGAGTCGTGGAGGCAGTTTACAAACATAAATTGCACAAGGACAAACATCCAGACCCGGAACAATTATTTGTAGGCCATACAAATACTTGTTCTGTGCGGGATTCGAACCCGCGGCCCCCAGTGCAGCAACTGATTGCTAAGCCAGTGCGCCACGGAGCCGTCGCCGGTTTATAGCTAAAGTGACCATACGTCCCGTTTTGAACGGGACTGTCCCTTTTCTCAGTCGCCTGTCCCATAATTTTTTTTAATCGAATATATTTTATGTCTCCCTGGTACAAATGCTCCAGTAGAAAGAATATTTTTTTTATTTTGAACAAATTGTGGACGTCTGAAAGAAACACTTACGGTTCTAGTTCTAAAGGCGATGTTGTTAACAAAGGTAACAATAAAAAAAACTTAAGCAGAATTTTATTCTTATTTAAAATTATCACCAACTTTATTAAAGCAAATTTAATCCACTGACAAATGTAATTAATAATTAAAAAAAATATGTTGCATTTAATAATTACCGTCTATACCGAATATAATTTTATATTGAACACTAATTGTGTAAAGTTATAGTTTTTAGAGTGTAAATAAACCCATGTCCTGTTTTGAGTTAAAAATAAATGGTCAGTTTAGTCTTTTTAGTTAAATTTAGTTTTAAAAATTTTTAGATAGTAAAAAGTAGGTATATTAGTACCTACTTAGATACTTTTTACCGAATTATAAGTATAGAACACCTTATGTACTCAATTATTTTTTGAAAAAGAAGAAAAAACAAGCAATAAATAATATACTATATTTTAGCAAAAAACTATAACTTAGTAATACTAATTATAACTTAGAACATAAATGAAAAACTCATAACCGACTTTTTGGCCCGACCCAGGATTCGAACCCGGGACCTCATGATCAGCAGTCGCACTACTACAACCACTAGACCAACGAGGCAGTACTATATCTAATAAGTTGTGGTTGGGTGATAATATTGAATTAGCCTTTTATAGTGTAAATTATAATATTTGTCGAAATTTTAATTATGGATTTGAACCTTACATGCTAATGGTGCTTAATTTTTTTATTTGCATTTACTTCAAAGAAAATACACGCAAAAAGCTTCATCGCGCAGTAAAAAACACAACAAATATATGTATAAGTAATACGAAAAATTATACCCAAAACAAACAAATAATACTACCTATAAATAACCTAATAAGTAATAATATTATAATATTACGCGCGTGCGCGCTAGCAGACGCTCTAACGACACGGGCTTCACGTCGAAGAGCTCAGGGATCACTGACTCCAACAAGCCCGTGGGCAGTAAATACGCCCAGATTTTAAAATAATTTCTTAATAAAATCAAATTTTGGACTTTTGAAAAAAATTTTACTATAGAAATGTTCATTAATAAATTGCCTATCCATTGGTGTAAATCGCAAAATAAAATAATACTTACTTTAGGAGGAGATTCATGTTATCAATAATAATTTCACATTTATGTGGTTTCGTTGTAAGGAGATTATATTAATATTTATTCCTTTAAAAAAAAATTGGATATAGCTTTTATGGAATCAAGATTATGTAGAAATATAATGTGTTTTTTATTTGTTGATATATCTTTTAAATAAAAAGTAGATAGCTCCTAAAAATCGCACAAATAACGACTAGCGCGACATTTTGCTCAACCTGCGCCTTAAGACTGGCAACAATGACCGTAATTCGGGATGGAGGGCATTATTATTATGTTGACGAAACTTTAACAAATTGCAAATGTCATGAAAGTAAAGGTTATCTTAAAATAGTAGTATATTAATAGATAAAAATAAAATTGAATTGTCTGTCTGTAAAAATGAAAAAACTGACTTGTAATAAACTAGTCATTAATTAGCATATAATTTAGACACAAATAATATATTTTTTTTAAATTTTGTTTGTCTGCTTGTTCGGACCAATCTTCGGAATGAGTGAACTAATTGTAATAAAACTTGACAAACAGATAGAGAGCAATCTTAAACTAGTATTTGTTCCTATATCGTGGAGGCAGTTTACAAACATAACATTGCACAAGGACAAACATCCAGACCCGGAAATATTATTTTTGGACCAAACAAATACGTGTTCCGTTCGGGATTCGACCTCGCGCCCCTCAGTGCCGCAACTCAAGCTAAGCCACTGCTCTATGGAGCCGTCATTGATAGATGGATAATTATCTTAAATCAAAATAAATCTATTTTAATAGTTCCGACTCTGGTAATGTCAGACGGGGTCTGAAAATCATTACTAAGATAGTGATAATCCCGGGCAGAAGAGTCATTTCTTTATAAAATAAGGGTGACCAACGAGCACACAGTCCACCTGATGGTATTTTGATGCTGTGGCCCATAGACATCTACATTTATACTCAATTAATAATGAAATTGCAGATGCATTTTCACTCCTGAAGATTAAGATGGAATGCTTCGTTTCCAGTAAAAAGTGTCTCCAATTCTCTACACTCACCATATGAAACACAGCAGCATTAAGCTGTTATTTCACGATGTGAGAGCGTGGTCCTTCCCCGGCCGAGCCGACCAATTCGTGCTACAACCATAATATAGCAGCGTGACTCCACCGTGTATATATTCGCTCCCGTCGAAAATATGTGATCGATGTGACCTCTATAACAATAGAATTTTCACCTCGTTACAAATTTGTTTACAATAGGGTGAACAAAATTGACGGTCGAACATATTTCATTGTTTGAGCGCACAATAAATATTAACAAGATGTAATAGCTCCAATTACGGATGGACCGGAATTTCATTAAATTTCCATAACGTAAGGTAACCAAACTTTACGAGATTATAGAATCGGAATACTTTTTATACGTGCACCATGTAATATTACGTAAAAAGTGAGATGACATTAAGAAGAAACAACATCAATCTGTTTTATTTTCCATAATTGTTTCATGGAGATGTGGCGGCGCTGTCGTCGCGCCACAGGCGAAAACACATCGAAGCCTAAATCGCGCTATCAAAGTTCCGAAATAAATACAGTATATATATAGATTAGTTCGTAACTACCATACGAAGCTTTCCCCCAACAAGCTTTCGGCCGACCTGGACAGCCTCCTGCCGAATCTTCTCACTAATTTGCCTCTTAGGCGCGCCTCTCAGCGGCTACTAGCCGGTCCTTTTTCTATACACAGTATGACCTATGGTATTATTAGTATTTCGAATGACTAACACATCTAGGAAAGGTACAGAATTATTTGCCTCTAACTCCATAGTAAATTGAATTTTAGAATTTATGGAATTAATATGTTCCAAAAATACAGTTACTTTGTCTGATGGTACCATGGTACGATCACCATTGTTACAGAGAGCGCGAGGGATCTGTGACAGCAAATACCTGGCCGCCGAGCTTCAGCACGTCAAGCAGGTTCTGCACGACAACAAGTTTCGGGTCCTCCCGCGCCTACGTCACAGTGACCGAGTGAAGCCGGCCACAGTCGAGCGTGTGCGGTATCACAGGCAAGATTGGCTACATCTTGAAGCGAGCTTCTATTAGAACATTCTTCAAGCCGCCGAAGAAGATTAGTCAGTTATTACCATTCGTCAAATGCAATATTCCTCTATAAGATGCAGGAGTGTACACGCTTGATTGTGAATGTGGTCTCTCATATATATGGCAAACAAAACGATCAATAAAAACCTGCGTAAAAAAACACATAGCTGACGTGAAGCACCAACGTTCCGGGAAGTCTGCAGTTTGTGATCATATCCTAGACGGCTCCCGCCATTACATTAGATTTGACAAACCACAAATTATCGCGAAAGAACATCGATTCCTGCCAAAGATGATACGTGAGGCTATTGAAATTAAAATTATCCTAATTTCAATAGAGAGGGAGGCTGGTTACTACCACCTGCTTGGGATCCTGGAATTAATAAAATTAAAACTAAACCCAAGATCATTGATAGAATCAGGCGTAACTTTGTGGAAATCCATTATAATGGGGTTATAATAAACTAATTTGCTTAATTCCGCGTGAAGAAAGAAAATGATGTGTCCTGCCCAGTTATATGGGGACCTCCCACCCTCCATCAATCGCGCGCACTATACCCGTTGCCGTTAATCCCAGCACTACCACCCCTAGCACCACCACACTAGGCACAACACACCACTCTCGAAAATACGACACGTGTTTCGGCTCTACACGAGGCATCCTCAGGTGAAGTAGACTCTGCGGAGGCTGGCTGCTAATTTAGCCTAGTGTGGTAGTGCTGGGGGTGGTAGTGCTGGGATTAACGGCAACGGGTATAGTGCGCGCGATTGAAGGAGGGTGGGAGGTCCCCTTATAACTGGGCAGGACACATCATTTTCTTTCTTCACGCGGAATTAAGCAAATTAGTTTATAACAACCCCACAGTAAGTTCAATCTACGTAGATCGGACTAAAATTAATAATTAAAAAAGCTGAAGGCACTCCGGGTTAACTCTGACATCGGGACGTCAATCACCTCAGTCCCCCGTGACCATGGGTGCTGGCAAGCACCCGAAACGTCGGGAATTAATAAAAATAAGAAAAATAAGTTTATTAAACGCGATAAAATTCGTAAAAGTAATGATTTCTTATATTTACGTGAACACTACACATTGAATAAAACTATTTTTACGGATTTTATCGCGTTTAATTAACTTATTTTATATTCCCGACGTTTCGGTTGCTTTCCAGCAACCGTGGTCACGGGGGACTGAGGTGATTGACGTCCCGATGTCAAAGTTAACCCGGAGTACCTTCAGCTTTTTTAATTATTATCGGCAATATAAAATAAGTTAATTAAACGCGATAAAATCTGTAAAAATAGTTTTATTCAATTCGTAAAAGTAGTTTTATTCAATGTATAGTGTTCGCGTAAATATAAGAAGTCATTATCAAAAGAACTGCCTTTTATCGAGCTCAGGACTGCACGCTAATGGATTGGCCCTGAATTCGAGCAGACATGAATAATAATTTGTAAAATTTCTGTCTGTCTGTCAGTCCGCGCTTATGTTCGAAATGGTAGAACTGATTGTGAAGAAACTGCAAACTGTAAACAGAAAGGGAGCAATACCGGGAGTGATTTAAGCTATATTTTATCCGAAAACAGTTATAAAATAAATGGTCATTAATGATGACACTAAAACATCTAAGTGCCACATTAATAGATTCCACTCAGGTAAAGCCGGAGCGGGTCGCTAGTTAAAAACAACATGCTTAGGTTAAATTAATAAAATTGTAGTTTTTATTCGAAAATACCACGTGTGTTTTAATAAATATTTAATTTTTATGCTGTCGTAAGAGGCGACAGAGGGAAACAAACCAGAAAACTAGCAGCGACTTCCTAATAACAGCTAAAAATTCTGCGGTTGCCAAACCCGATAGCCAAGCGGGGCAACTATAGCAGATATCAACTTTAAAATACATTATATAGGAAGGCTTATGTTTAGCAGTGGACTTTGGCTTTAATGAATGTTCCCTGTGAAATTTGCGTCAAACTTCTTAGGTGTTATCGGCAGAATAGTTCGATATCTTGTTTTTTCAATACAAAAAAAAACTTTCGAGAAAGACAGAAAATGGGGAGTTATTAGCGTTTTACCTACACATACGCTGTTACTACAGTAAAGGTCTCAGACTAGCTCCTCTAAATATTATCGGAGAACATTAGAACTACTTTCCTTCAAGTTCATCTTGCTAGTTTAATAGAATCACGTATTTAAAGTAATTTGGATATTTTTCTGCCACCAGGGCGGCGCCACTTAAAAGTGAGGTATATAATTTGATTGATTTCATAGCCCGGAAGTTAATTTGTTAATTTGTAAAGGTTAATGTTTTTTTTTCTGTATTACTAGTTGTATTTTATATTAATACGATTAAAAATAAACAAACCAAACCATAGATATCCATAAAAGTAGGAATTTAAAAAAGTAAATAATGTGTAAAAAATTAAAAAGCAAACCACGGAGGCATTGTTTTGTGTATTAATATAATACTCTTGAAATTGATAGACTTTTGTTAAAAACTAGCTTCCCAATTAAATGCCATCGTGTAACAAAAAAACTTTACCTCAATGTCAACTAGTGACATCTGGTGAGCAGAAAATTATTAGCCTTCATTGAATAGCAATGGTCTGTTACTATTTTGAAGCAGCGTAGCTGATTGGTGGAAGTGGGACTTAAGCGATCTCTGGTTTTTGTCAACCTTACCACTGTCACTCTCACTAAAGCCCATCACAAGTTGAGTGCTAAGCATTGGCCTCGTCAATAGATTGCTACAAAGTACGCTTCTCCGGCATCTTTCGACTACCTTCTTGTACAGACTGAGAATTTGCGTGCTCGGTTGCGATCCCCTGTATGAAAGCTACGACCAGTATCAGAGCCAATTTATTACTTCTTTACATACCTGTTTGGATACTATTCAATGCTAACTTCCTACTGTAGCGACCACAATATGAGACGTCTTGTACCTTCGATACTTCTAACCGTTACTGGCAACATTTTCACCGCTATAATTCGTTTTATTATATACGAAGTACATAAAACCTTAAAACTAATAGAAAAAAGTTACGTAGTAGAGCCATGCTAAAGCTATAATATTATGATTGTAGCACGAATGGCCCAGCGCGATCGAGATAGGACCACGCTCTCACAGAATACTGATGTAAAATAGCAGCTATTCGCTGCTGTGTTATGTATGGTGTATGTAAGGAACCCGAGACCCTTTTTACTGCAAATTAGGCATTTAATTTAATCTTCAAGAGTGACAATGTATCTACGTATTGATTCTTAATTGAGGATAAATGAAGATATCTACGAGCCGCAACAAATATTTACCATTAGATGGAACTGTGTGCTCGTTTGTCACCCTTATTCTATGAAAAAAATAAGTCGCTTGAAACTTACATAATGCTAAAAACGTTTCTTATGGCTCGATTCAACATTTTGATTCATTAATAGTTTTTGATTGTTCTTAGAATTTGCATGGGAAACTATTTTTTTTTATTATATAAAATCTGTTCACTCTCCACTTGAAAACGCACATTGTATTTGGGTGCTTGAGATGTTTGGAGGATGAAGGAGGAAGGATGAATCCACTATTTCATATTATCTAGTGACAAGGGGATATTAATTATCATAGTTTATAGCATGATGGGTCGGTTCAACCGGTAAAGGACCACGCTCTCACAGAATTCCAGCATAAATTACCATCAGGTGGACCGTGTGCTCGTTTGTCACCATTACTCTATAAAAAAACAAGTCAGTCGGTAATTTACATAGTGCCAACATTTTGGTTTATTAAAGGTTTTTGATCGTCCTTAGAAGTTGCGAAGGACACTGGTTTAAAAAAAACTATTTATTAAATACCTATTCTCTCTTCTCTTGAAACCGTGCATTATATTCACAAGTTTTAGATGTTTGCCATGTATTGGAGAGTTACCATTATTCCATATCATCACGTAGGCGTAAGCGGTTACTGAGGAAAATGAATGAGGAGCAGCTTTCTAATAAAAACTCAAAATAAAAAGAAACTGTGGTTGCCAACTTGCCTGCCAAGCGTGGTAACTATGGCAAATTGGCCCCCTATGAGGCATGTTCAACAGTGGACGTTTGACTTGTTGTAATGAAAGAAATAAAGAAAAAAACGTCCCTAACCGAAGGTCGTAACAGTAACAATTTATCCGTATAAATTAAGTCATTGTTAACGTATAACAGTAACCAACGCGTTAAAGTTCAGCCGTAATTTATGAGATCTATTTATTATCCTCACGATTACTAAGTTGCGGCTTCTTTAACTAATACTGTGTTCGTTACAGGGGTGTAACAATGCTGTAGACGTATTAATGTTAGGGTTAGTTTAATTTAATATGAAATGCGTGTTCAAATTATTTACTGAAACCGTTACCGTTACAACTTATTAAACGCTTACTGGTAAACATAGATCTCCCCCATAAAGTGATTTAAATGGGCGGGAAAATAACCTCCTTTTTTTAAGTGGTTGTTACTAGGTTTTTCCTCTGTCCCTCTCTTACGGCAATTTTCATAAAAACGGATTTGGCAAACGAACTTACAAAAAAAAGCTTTTAAAAAAAATTTACGTCGCAAATATTTTTTTTAAATTTTTTAAAATTTTTTTTAAAAGCTTTTTTTATAATTATTTAAAGTTTTTTTTTAAAAGCTCTTATATAATGCAAAGTAACGCCTGATTCTATTAATTAAACGAACTTACAGCCAGACGGTAAGTGGCTACTGCAGTCTATGCATACCTGCAACGAGCTCCAAATAAAGCAAGCTACAGTTGCGTTGTCATCTCTGAGGACTAAGATGGAATGCCTCATAAACTGTAATTAAACTGACTCTCCATACCATTTAGACCGGAACACGACAGTGCAAACAATACTATTTAGTGTCAGAAAAAGGAGTCCTACCACCAGCACATATGAAACTTAAAACCGACAAATGTTATATCGTTTGATTTTGTCAAAAAAAATGATAATTCTATTTCCGTAATTACAGAATAACATTGCGATGTGCACAGGAATTGCATGAATTAATTATTAACTCTTCATTCCACCTACAGACTACCAGACGCCAGGCTGGTCTCCATCCCTTTGTTGTCTACATACGGTTCACTGTGTTGTTCACAATACGTATGGCAAAGGAGTAGATTTATTTGCCAGCATCTGTCTTTTCATCCGAGTACAATGTGGGTTACTTCAAGGGAATAGTCAATAGGCTATTGTTGAGCTAAGTTATTAAGTTTTACTATCTACGGTTGCATCACTACTTACGATCAAATTGGATAATAATCAAGCACTGGTTTATATTGATAAGAAGATACTTTTATCTAAACTAGTCTTTATAAGGTTGTTATATACGTGAGACAATTCTCAAACTAAATATCACTTTCAATTTTAAACACTTTGTCACTATTTACTTTAACACCTCAAGGAGGAAATCCTTGTCAAAAATTGGAAAGTAAACATAAGGTAAAAAGTAAATCCTTCGGTTAAGGGTTAACACGCACCGGAAATCGTCCGACGCAGGTCTCACGCGAGCGAAGACAAACAACGACTTTGTAGGAAAGAGAGGATCCGACATATATACTCTAGATTATCATTATATAAATGATCTTTTATTTATCTTGGGCTTAGCTTATGTTTTCTTTATTGCATAACGGTGACAAACGAGCACACAGTCCACATGATGGTAAGTAGTTGCTGTGGCCCATAGACATCTACATCTATCCTAGACTACACAATAGCGTCACTTACTAAAGTTAAGCTGCAATTTTACGCTGGTATTCTGAGAGCGTGTGCCTTTCCCGGTTGAGCCGAACCAGTCATGCTACAACTATACTTCTAAAAGTAGTCTTAAATTCAAATAATAATTTTAACTATCTGTTAGCTCAACCTGCCATCAATATCTCCCAAAAATCTGACGCATTAACATATCGTGACGTGTACTATAAAGGATAATTTTTTATTACTTAATACTGGCAAAGAAAGAAATGTATTTATTTAAAGTGTATCTAATGTCTTGAACTCAAATAAAAATAAAGGACGTTAATTTTGAAGTGAAAAGTTTTTTGGCCGCGTTGAGCGATTTTTTGTAGCGGAAAAACTTATGGGTTCGCGTCACCGATGACCTCGACATGCGCTTGCGCGCAATACGTCGCGAGCATTTCTGGCTTGAGCCAGACTAGCGACACGTAGTATACATAGCGGCCTGTGTACATGTATACGCATATATCATTGAGTTTTCACTTCTGTCGGCAGCCCTTATGGCTGCCTCTGTTTTTATTATTATTTATACGAGTAGAATAAGGGTGACAAACAAGTACGCAGTCCACCTATCGGTAAACAGATGCCCATAGCTATATACATTTATCCTCGACTACGAATCAAAATGCTGTTGCTTTGTCACCCTTGAGGATAAAGATATTTTCTCTTCATTTTTTCTGTAGAAAGCATACACCATATGAGACACAGCAACATAAAATTACTATTTTACGCTGTCAAAGAATGGATCCTTCCTCGTTCAAGTCGACCTATTAGTGCTGAAACCATAACATGCAGCGTGGCTATGTACGTATGCAATAGCAATAAGCACTGATTTTTGATAATATAAGAGCTGATTCATATTAGGTCAGGCAGATACAATTAACGAACCGTCAAACGAGTTGCATCTACAGGGTTATTTTTCAAAGAGTAGCCAAATTTCATACGTCAGTTTAAATATATAAATAATGATATAGCGTTATTGCAAATTTTGACAATAAGAGTAAATAAGGCGTCTACTTTTTTTTAAATTATCCCAAATTGAATGTGATTTATGGGTAACAACTACACGTACGCGAGCTCCTCTGTGTGCGATTAAATTCACAACGTTTTTGCCGACCGAGTGACCCTTACCAATTTGCGCGTACGCAGTAAAATAGTAGGCGTTAGATATTTATGAATGACAATCAGTTAAAATAATGTATTACCACGCATTCTGAATTTAAAAGATAAAAAGGATAGAAAGTTTGAAATTTTTTTTAATAAATTTTTCTTTTCCTTCGCCTATATTACTTATTCTGAACCATCTCTGCAAATTTGGCCGTATATTGCTAAATAATCCTGTATATTGGTGAATGTATTTTCATAGCTTTATTTACATTAATGAGCTCCAATACAACTATCGGCCACGAAACATTTACGGAATGTTTTTTTTTTTTAAAAAACATTACATCCACACTAGGATTTTCTCCTGTATCGTGGAGGTAGCTTACAAACAGAAATTGCACAAGGACAAATATCCAGACCCGGAACAATTATTTGTAGGCCATACAAATACTTGCTCCGTGCGGGATTCGAACCCGCAGCCCCCAGCGCAGCAACTCATTGCTAAGCCACTACGCCACGGAGCCGTCAACTCACTTCCTACTTAGGATTTCGAAGTTTATATAATTTCTACTGATTGCTAACAAACAAATGGTAAAATTAAACATTTTGTACAAACGACTAAAATAAAATATTAAGAATAAGTTAAAAACTACTGGGTCAGACCTTGATCAAATTTATAATTGGACAACATGAAAAACACCAGATTTCAAATAAAAGAGAATCATTAAAATCGGTTCACTTAGAAAAAGTTATAACACAACAAAATATACATAAAAAATACAGTCCAATTGAGTACCTCCTCCTTTTTGAATTCGGTTAAAAAGAAAAGGTTACAAGTGCGTTGTCGCCTCTGAAGACTGAGACTTTGCCAAGATACTTTGAAAGCCTTTATCTAAATAAAATTGAAGTGTCTGTCCGTAGAATAGAATAGAATAATATTTTTTATTCAATACAGATCACATGTATATAGATCAAATTCTTAATGAAAGTCATTTTTTACTTTACCACTTGTTTGATTAGAACCTCTGTCGTGGGAAGAACCAGTAAGAAACCCAGTGGGACTTTTTTTTTTAAATAACAGATTACCATCACGTTTGTTACACAAATTAACAACACAACAAATTAGAAATAGCTTGGTACCAATCACCTCATTTCCAGGGGTTATTATCATCCATAAATTCTTTAATATTATAATAACCCTTTTTATACAAACTTAGTTTAATAAAGTTTTTGAACTTTGAGCAAGTCAAATTTTGTATATTTTCTGGAATTTTGTAGTAAAAGCATATACATCGCCCCAAGAATGAATTACTGACTCGATGGAGTTGAGTAACTGGTACTACTAGCTTGTGTCTGTTCCTAGTATTTACAGAATGAATATCACTTATTTTTATAAAACTACTTTTATTTTTCTATACGTACATTACATTTTCATAAATGTATTGAGAGGCCAAAGTTAATATATTAATTTCCTTAAATTTTTGTACCATTTAAAATATATTATGAAGTTCTCAACAGGTACAGGCAACAGGGTCTGTGCGACAGATTTTTCAAAATGTGTGTCGTCTCTAACGGAGTACCGTTAGAGATGGCTCACTTTACAACTGAGAGCTGGTTTATATGATTGAGTTCGGATCGATATTTTTATCGCTGGCTGTTTTTTATCGTTCGCAAGCTCTTCAAAAAGCAATTGTGAATCGGCTTCATTCACAACTTCATTTCACTTAAGTACTTCTTCACTTCACTCACTCAGTTGTGAGTTGAATTAGATGGATACAATCGGATCGACAAGTAAGAACGGCAAAGCTATATGCTAATTATCCGATATCCGATCGGAAAATATTAACATTGGGGAACATTCCGTAAATGTGTCGTGGCCGATAGTTGTACTGGAACTCATTAATGTAAATAAAGCTATGAAAATACATACACCAATATACAGGATTATTTAGCAATATATGGCCAAATTTGCAGAGACGGTTCAGAATTAGTAATACAAGCGAAGAAAAGAGAAGAAAATCCGTAAAAATTAGTATCATTAATCCATAAAAATAAGTTTCAAATGCTGATACAGTACTTAATCTCAATGTAACGAAAGCAGAATACATGACCTTATTAATTTAATAAACAATTTTCTTAAATATATTACCTTATTATTTTTTCCTAACTATTTCTATGAGAGTAATGATCAATATTCAAAATATGTTACAAACACGTAATTTAAATATGTATAATCCAAGAGACAGAACCTGGCAAATTACGAAACAGCGGGATCAGCTAAGATGACTTTAAACGGTCCATTCATTTTTAATAGGTTACTAGTTGACCAGGCAGACGTTGTTCTGCCCTTTCTGATGACCCTTTGTACAATTAAAAAATTCTTAAATTCGAAATAAAATATTAAGGGTCACTTATCAGGATAAAAACTATTCTATCTCTCAAGTAGGACCAAACTGCACATTGACCAACAATTTCACTGTAATCAGTTCAGTAGTTTAGGATTTCATCGCGGACAAACAATGTGACACGTAATTTTTATATATAAAGATTTTTTGGCGATTAACTTCATAGGAGGCTATAAAAACAAGTAGTAAAATTAAAAATTTCGTACAACCGACTTCAATATAAATTATTAAGGATTACTCAAAAATTATTATTCAGACTTATATGGGACCATAGGACCAGCTTTCAGTTCACCTAGAAAAATGTTGTGAGAAAAAAAGTACAGTCGACTTTTTTGAAATCGGTTAATAAAATGGAAATGGCATACCTTTTTTATATAGGATAGGGTGACAAACGAGCGCACGGTCCACCTGATGTAATGTAATATAATAACCACCTGATGTGATGTAAATAGAATAGAATATTTTTTTATTCAATATAGATCACATGTGTAATTCTTAAAATGGTTGTTGTGACTCAAAGACAGCTACATTTATCCTCAACAAAGAATCAAAATGCAGATGCGTTGTCACCCATGAGGTCTCAGATGGAATGCCTCCTTTCCAGTAAAATAGGTCGCCGCTTCTCACCACTCACCATACGAAACACAGTAGGGTCAAGCTGCCATTTTACGCTGGTATTCTGTGAGAACGTGGTCCTTCCCCGGTCAAGCCGACCCATTCGTGCTACAACTATACAACTAATATAGCTGCAGCATGGCTCTACCACATGTAAATATTCCTGCACGTTAAGTGGCGTGACAAACACGAGACTGTGTTGATTTTAATTAATTTTATAGTTTCTTATAGCAATAACGATCGTAGAATGTAAACTTATTGTCAAAAATCTATATTAGGCAGCAATTTCATAAAACAAGGGTTCTTTACATGTACCTGTTTGACGTCATAAATTCTGTATTTGTTTGTGAGGAGAAAATAAATAATATTATTATTGTATATTATTCTATACTTCTGGGCCATTTTCTAGGCAAAATTAAGCTTTACCGTCAGACATATATTCAATGACATTATAATATACAACGTATACCTAAAAAGTAGAGATGCCTGACAATATAATGTAATAACAAGATAAACGATGCGTAATTTCAATTGTACCAATAAATTTGATATTTACAACATAATTTTTATCTTCTTTTTTTCCTTAATATAATGTTGATATATGTTTGAATACTTTTTATATAGTGCATAATTTGACATCATTTAATGTTAAAGAAAATGATAAGCCTGTTATATAGTATGTAGCTACTGAACGACTTGACTGTTTAAGGTCTTATTCACACAATATTTGTTTTTACGAGCAATGGTATACCTAGTCAGGTCATAAGTATTGTCACACAGTAAAAACATTTCTTTTAGAATGCTGGCCACAAAAAAGTTTATTGAATTCGAATTTCGAATTATTCATGCAAATAAAACTGTATACTTTTTAGAATTTTACTCACTTTTAAATATGGAGTGGACGCTTAAAGAACACCATGTTGCAGTTATTGCGTTGCATCGTTGCGGTTACGCGCCAATTCAAATTTTTGACTTTATAGTTAGGTAATTAATTACTCTATATTTATGAATCAAATTTACTCATATTCGCAATATATGTTGGTATAAATATCCCACACTAGGCTTGGGTAAAAAATCTCGATATATCGATATTTACTTATAATAATATCTATTTCCGATAGATATTTTTAATCGCGATATATCGATATTCGATATTTATATTCGAGTAGCCTATTCGTAACAATTTCGATACATTTTAAAATGTTGTATTAATCGACAAAACATTAAGGAACGAAAGCAGTTTCAAAAGCATTCATGTGTTGTTGTCGTTTTTTTTCGTCGTCCAACCATAAGTAATAACATTTTTAAGGATTATCTTGTACATCATTCAAAACACCACGATATATTTCCCTTTGCGCTGATTCGCAACAAGCTTCCTTCTCTACGAAGTGGGGGATAATCCTATGGACTGTTACTGATATACACTGTCACTGTGGTAACTAAAGTAAACAACGTATTCAGTGGTACATACACTTATTTAACAGCCTCAACGTTATATATAATTTTAAGTGGAACTAGTTGATGCGATAGAAAATGCGCACTGCATTTTATTAGGTGAACAACATCTAGCGTGGAGCTACGGAACCATACATTACAGTTTTTCTAATGATACATAATATGTACATCATAATCCTCAACAGTTGGTTCAGTTGAAAAGAGAATCAGAAAATCTGCACCCGATAGAACGATGCTGCAGTTATATTAGTGGTATAGTTGTGGCACGAATGGGTCGGCTCGACCGGGGAAGGACCACGCTCTCACAGAATACCAGCGTAAAATAGCAAATTAATGGTGCTGTGTTTCGCATGGTGAGTGTAGAGATCCAGAGACTCTTTTTACTGGAAATGAGGCATTCCATCTTAGTCCTCAAGAGAGTGACAACGCATCTGCATTGTGATTCGTAATAGAGGATAGATGTAGATGTCTATGGGCCGCAGCAACCACTTACCATCAGGTGGACTGTGTGCTCGTTTGTCACCCTTATCCTATAAAAAAATATATTCAGATTAACTAATGATCGTCTAGTGAGGTATTTACGACAACAATCATAATATCATCATCATTATAGTCCTTCACAGGTCTACGACTTAACGTAGTCCACATCTCCCCCTCCCAAGGAATGATTTCATGGTCCTAACCCACCTGCATTCATCCACTCTATCTATTGAGGGAAAACACTTTGACGGAATGGGATAGTGGATTCTATTACACCACCATGACACATTTAGATAATTCCTTTTTAATCGAGTCGAAAATATGAGGAAAAATAATGGCTGTTTTTATTTTTTAAATGTTGGCATCATGTTCAATGGTGTTTCCACTCAAGGAAGTATTAGAAGTGGCCAAATTATTCTTAAAGTGTGGCAGTAATAGATGTTACTTTCGTCACGTAGCACACACATCTAAATTTTGTACGTTTTTTAAAATTAATAAATAAACGGCTAAGTGCGAGCCGGACTCGCGCATGAAGGGTTCCGTACCATCGTAAAACACGTTTCTAGTAGGGGAGTCCCTTTGAATTATTAATAAAATTTTATTTTTATAATTTTTTCTTAATAAACTGCAGAAATACACAAACTGCAAACTTTCAACTATCTAC
The DNA here is from genome assembly GCA_963668995.1 of Parnassius mnemosyne. Lineage (NCBI taxonomy): Eukaryota > Metazoa > Arthropoda > Insecta > Lepidoptera > Papilionidae > Parnassius > Parnassius mnemosyne. The sequence continues at coordinate 35,231,879 of CAVLGL010000084.1, forward strand.
CTATTACGGATAATGAGATACAGCCCGCTGACAGACAGACGGACGGACAGCGGAGGCTTAGTAACAGGGTTCCGTTGGTTACGCTTTGGGATAGCCGTCCCATTTCGAAAAATGGACAAATAGTTACTGTATGGAAGTGAAAGTTGTTCCAATGAACAAAATACAAAATAACAAAAAATCTGTAAGACTTATCTATAATATTGTGGAATTATCTAAAACAACATAAGCTCATACACACACACACACACACACACACACACACACACACACACACACACACACACACACACACACACACACTTGCATACATGCACACATATACTTTTGTACTTTTTTAATTTTTAATTATAAAAATAGAATAAATTAGTTATTTTATTTTTGGTTTGTTAAAATAGAGTAATTGGTTTGTCATTTTTGGTTTTTAGAATTACTTGCTGATTAATTACACAAGCATTACTTGCTTAAATGGAGACCCCAATCAACTATCTAATTAATTTAAGTTGTTTTGTGAAGAAAAATATTTTTTTTCACCCATTCAAGACCTTATGAAAAAATCTCATATATTAAATAATGTTGATGTTTTATAAGGAAAAAATAAGAAATGTACAATTTTTCGCGGATTATATATCGCTACTTCGGCGCCATCTTGTTCTCGGTGACTTCCCGATAATGGTGGCGGTGGACTAACACCCTTAAAAATGGAGAATGCAATTTAGACGACATTAGTTAGTAACTTGAACTTGTGATATTCCTTATAATACGCAAAAGCGTAAAAAAAAATTTAATCAAAGACGACAAAGATAATACTCGTAGGTTAGGTATACATAGAATAGTATACACAAACGTTATGATGAATTTTTAGTTTTTTAAAACGGTTTTCATGATTTTTTCAATCGACTTGAAAAGGAGCAGGTACTCAATTCGACTGTATGTTTTTATTAATGTTTGTTACCTTATAACTTTTTTCTCGGTGAACGACTTCGACGATTTTTTATTATTTGTAAGCTGTGCATCTCATGTGGTCTCATATAAATTTGATCAATGTCTGACCAGTAGTTTTTGAGTTATCCTTAATAATTTATATTGAAGTCGATTGTACAAAATTTTTAATTTTAATCCCCCAGGTAATCTAGGATTGACTTCTATTACGCTATTGTTATTAAGTTGACATATTTATGTTAAATGTTTGCAAATAGATAATCGAACCAAATACAATGGGTCTTTCCATTAGCACGTTTAAACATTACCATTGATTTCGGGATTATTTGTATCCTTAAATGTATTGGGAAATATAAATTACTTTGAGTAATAACAGTATTATTTGGAAATCTAAATGTCCGTGTTAATATTCCGACGTTAATGAATTACGGTGTAGGATTTATGACGTATTAAAAAAAAAACTACTTACTAGATCTCGTTGAAACCAATTTTCGGTGGTTTACATGGTAATGTACATCAAATATTTTTTAGTTTTATCATTCTCTTATTTTAGAAGTTACAAGGGCACATTTTACAACTATCTATTTTATCTATCTATGGATAGGTCTATTTTAGAACTATCCGTAGATACCCCATACGTATGGTTTTGATGAAAAAAAAATGTGTGAGTTTCAGTTCTAAGTATGGGGAACCCCCAAAATTTATTGTTTTTTTTTTCTATTTTTGTGTGAAATCTTAATGCGGTTCACAGAATACATCTACATACCAAGTTTCAACAGCATAGTTCTTATAGTTTCGGAAAAAAGTGGCTGTGACATACTGACGGACAGACAGACAGACATGACGAATCCGGGTTCCGTTTTTTTGCCATTTGGCTACGAAACCCTAAAAAGGGTCTCCGATTCTCTACACTCACCAGACGAAACAAAGCAGTGCTAAGTTGCTATTTTACGCTGGTATTCTGGGAGAGCGTGGTCCTTCTCCGGTCGAGCCGACCCATTCGTGCTACAACTATACTAGATACTAATATAGCTGCAGCATGACTCTACCACGTATGATGATTGAAATTTGATCAAAGTAACAATTGGCTTTAAACCGTACATTGAACTATGCTATCCAATGAAATTATATTACCATATTAACGACAAAAACAACTCACATTAAATAGCAGCTTTCAAGTAAAATGCTTTCATCACATACATTTATTTTCATAAACTTTTAAAATCACTAATTCATATCGGACCATTATATAGAAACCACATTATCGGGTATATTTTAAACGTGTACATGTCATCAAACTAAATTGTTTGAGGCGACGGTTCTAACGGTATAGCATGTGTTTTTCTATACAATTGAACCGAATAGATAAAATTTGAGTGTATTTGTATCGATTGAATGTTTTATGTTTTTTTTTTTTTAATTGTCAAAAGGTATCACTTCGATGTTTCTATGCATTATATCAGAGTTAAGTTATGATTCATCGATGTGTCTTAAAATGGGATCAATGTAATCTAGGAATGCTTTTTTCTTCACTTATAAGTTCATATGAAAGTTTTTAGTGGTTGATACGGGAGAAAAAAAAAAAGAGAATTACAAAACTAATGACGAAATATAAAAAGTAAACAGTTGTACGATGACCACAATGAATACTTAGTAATAATTAATTGGGAGCAATAGCGCTAGTTTTCAATCAGGACCTTTGGGTACAGTTTCAAGTATAACGAGGTTTAACGTATAAAAGCGAAAGAAAAAACATGCGCGAGTGTTGTGGAACAATCGGTTGGAACGGAGTTCCTTTCGCAGTATATTATTGACTTATTTTACTGGTGACGAGGCATTGTATTTTAGTCCTCAGGTTCAAAAAAGTATCTTAATATATATATAGTAGGCTACCACACCTACTTTGATTGTGTTCTTGTTTTTCACCCTTATACTTTAAAAGGATGACGCCAAGGCTCGCTCAGTTAGCTATGGAGAAAGCTATTCTTGGGGTTTCTCTGCGTGATCAACTTAGAAAAAAGGATATCAGCAGTAGAACCAGAGTGACTGACATAGCCCAACGGATTAGTAAACTGAAGTGGTAATGGGCCGGCCATATAGCTCGAAGAACCGACCACCAATGGGGAAATAAGGTACTAGAGTGGCAGCCTCGTGCCAGTAGGCGAAGTGTAGGGCGACTCCTACTAGATGGAGTGACGACCTGGTAAGACGTGCAGGAAGTCGATGGATGCAGGTGGCTCAGGACCGTGCTTTGTGGCATTCCTTGGGGAGTTCTATGTGTTTACGTGATAGAGCCATTATGCAGCTATATTAGTAGTATAGTTGTAGCACGAATGGATCTGCTCGACCGGGTAAGGACCACGCTCTCACAGAATACCAGCGTCAAATAGCAGTTTAACACTGCCGTGTTTCGTATGGTGCGTGTAGAGAATCGGAGACCCTTTTTACTAGAAAACAGGCATTTCATCTTAGTCCTCACGGGTGACAATACATCTGCATTTTGATACTTTATTGAGGATATATGTGAATGTCTATGGGTCACAGCAACCATTTACCATCAGGTAGACTGTGTGCTCGTTTGTCACACTATCTTATAAAAAAAATACAACAAGACAACGAGAAAATGAGATGATTCCATAATTCCATAAGCGAAGGACTAAAAAGGGTAAGTCGACGTGGGCTACTACAGCATCATTTGACATTGAGCTATTTTATAGCAGCCTTTTTGAATAGTTTGCGGCTGAAAAGGCCAGATGATGATGGCGATGATAATACGGATTATGTCTGGACGTTATATTTCCAATTAAGATGTTTGTGTGCTCGGTTGTCACCCTATCCTATAAATAAAATGTTCAGCAGAGGACTTGTGAAGGGCTGTAATGATGATGATGATGATACTTTAAATTAATATAGAGCCAGTTTAATAATAGACTATGGGGCATTCTATCTTAGTTCTCAAAGGTGACAACGCGTCTATAGCCTTTGTTTGCAGTTGGTTGCAGATATCCATTGGTTGCAGTAGCCACTTACCACAGGTAGACTGTAAGCTCGTTTCTAACTTCAATTTAAAAAAGTTGTTTTCAACTTTGATTACTTGTAGTTGATTGTATGTAGCATACCGATCTATGGTTAAGAATTTTGACATCAGCTAGTCCACAAACGCCACATAATATACCCATGAAGTGATAGATTTTATTACGACACTACTGCACGCCACGACTTTAAAATATTACTCTAGTAAAAAAAGACATAACACAAACTATTATGTACGCTACCCAGAGAATTAGGCAGAGAATACGGACTGTCACGGACTGTACGGATTTTTCATGATCCCCAACACACTTCTCATACTTGTTTCAAATTCATATATCTACACATACACATGAGTCACTTAAGGGTACTCTTAACTTGGGCTATCTTTAATATATCGCCTATATGGTCGATGAACTTCCATGTAAGGGTCCGTGCTGACTTTATCGCTTTCTTCGTCAGCATAAATTTGCTTTGTCACTCCTCATTTTAATCTTCCTACGTGTCCAAACTACCGAAGCATTCCTTACTTATTTCTGGTTACTAATAATATATTTAATGGTATATTTTAACTAAACTACACATTTGGGGCTTAAACTCGGTGCAGTTGTATTAATTACGTTAAACCTGCGGCCACAGTTTGCTTTTTGTTTCAATTGTAGAGAACATTAGCTTAAAACCGTATTCATTGCTAGTTGTAAATACCTGTAGTTTGTATTTATGGTAATTAGTTTAAAAGGTTATAAAAAAAAAGAAAATAGCTATCAATGATTAAGAATCAAAATGCAAATGCACCCCTGAGGTCTGACATGGAATGAATGCTTCGTTTCCAGTAAAAAGGTTCCGATTTATTTCACTCATCATATGAAACACAGCAGAAGTACAAATGAATGATTCCGATCTCGACAGCACGCAGCAGTGCTGCCACTGTAGTGCTGCGCAGCAGTGCTGCATGGAGCGCTGATTCCGAGCAAGTGTTGCCCTGTTCGTGGTGTTGCGCTAATGTGTTTTATTCAGTTGCTTTGAGTTGACAACCATCAACTTTTATTTATATTGTTGCAAGAGGAAGAACTTGTTTAATTGATCTCCTTCGATATATCTTTCCATATATTGTCTTTAATAAAATTATTACGATAATTAGTATGAATACTATCGTAAAGAGATGGATATAAAGTCACCAAGTTAATTAATTGTTCTTTTTTTCAATCAGACAAATTCACATTTTTGTTGTAAAAGAGAATGCCAGATTCTCTATAGAACTTTGCCCCATCATTAAAATTAATGACCCAGACCGAAACTTGAGCAGTTAAGAAGTCCCAGCATCATGTATTACTCTTATTACTTATTGTTTTCTTGTTTATTTTCCTTTCTTATATAAAAAAGGAAAATGGAAAAAATTACGAAGTACTAACTTTTCACATACTGTCCCGCTGGGTATCTTGCTGTGTCTCCCATGATAGAGCTTTTTCCGAAGTTTTAAAAGTAAAATATTACTTTCAATAAGAGTTACATGTAATCTGTCTCTATACATAAAAATCAATTGCTGTCAGCTAGTCTCACAAAAACTCGAAAATGACTGGACCGACTTTGATGATTTTTTTTGTGTGTGTTCGAGTGGGTCGTTAGATAATAAATGATTCACAATTTGACCCGATAGGTGGCGTTGTTGTAGCGAATTACAAGTCACCCGTGCGAAGCCGGGGTGGATCGCTAGTATTGATTAAAAATATTCTATTCTATTAAATTAACATAAAAATTAACTTTTTACGTGGTAGAGCCATGCTGTAGTTATATTGTGGTTGCAGTACGAATGGGTCGGCTCGATCGGGGTGGGACCACGCTTTCACAGAATACTGACGTAGAATTGCGGCTCAGTGCTGCTGTGTTTCGTATGGTGAGCGTAGAGAACCGGAGATACTTTTTACTGGAAAAGAGACATTCAATCTCAGTCCTCAGGGGTGACAACGCATCTGTATTTTGATTTGATAGGTGTAGATGTCTATGGGCCTCAGCATTCACTTACCATCAGGTGGACTGTGTGCTCGTTTGTCACTATTTTTCAATAAAAAAAAAACTTTTTTTTACACTTTACTGCAACACTCTACAAAATGAAATAACATAAAATGAGATAAATCTTAACATTAAACTAGCTCATATTATTCCGCTGTTCGGAATCCCCTTAGGTATACCACAAAGACGCTCAGTACTGTCTCGGTGCAAGCCACACGGACATTAAAAATTCAGCAGACGTCTAATGAAAACAGACCCGTACTGAAATATTAATTAGTGCGCTTTAAATCCCGTTAAATCTTTAGATGAAGATGGGCAATGACAAATTTCTTTGACACAAAAAAGTATTAACGAGGAGACGGCAGCCTATAGGCGTCCCGCAGGACGTCTGTAGGTTTTAAGGGAGTAATTGTGCAGAAAATTAATTGCTACGCTTCTCTAATTGGGATATTTATTTTATTTTATTTGACAAATGAGCACACATTCTACATGATGGTAAAAGTATACTGTGGCCCATAGACATCTACATTTATTCTCCATTAAATTTCAAATGCTGATGCGTTGTCACCCTTGAGGCCTAAGATGGAATGCCCCGTATCCATTAACAAAGATCTCCAGAGGTAAAAAGAAATACCTGCGTCTTCTAAATATATTTTTAATTTTAGATATTATACAAGTTTTCCCACAAGATTTTCCATCAAATGACCGCGCTAAGTGACAGGAACATGAATCGTGTAATCTTACCCAAGTATCGTGAAATTTAAAGAAAGCACACTAAGCGCTCACTTCTTACTGTTTATTTATTTGTTCATCCATCACAGTCTGTTAAAGTCCACTACGAAAAGAAAATGACCCCAAGGAATACCACAAAATACCGTGAAACTAAACCTCCTGAATCTATCGACTTCATGCACCATGTATGCGGTGACAGGTGACATGTTGTCATTGTATCTAATGTCACTCGAGAACATTTTCTTACCAATCGATTGTCGATTATTCGTCCTATAAAGTGGGCTCATTACCACATCAGCTAACTGATTCATTGTTCTATCGTATGTTGGATACTCGATATCCTTATTACAAAGTTTATCTCTCATAGAAGAAACTCCTAGGATAGCACTCTCCATAGCACACACATAGACCTATCTGGTAGATATTATTGAAGTCATTGAGCATAGTGCAAAATTTCTCCAGCTCTTCTACCATAATAACTATAGTATATCCTTTTCAGTCCAGTAGGTTGAAATATCGCCAATGCAGTACTAAGGAGTTCCGAGGATATAATACACCTTCCTACAATTGGTTAGGTTATGTAGTCTTGTTCTGTACCCAGATAACCATCGTATCCCCACTATACACCCACTTCGGCACTTCGATATATTGGTCACAAGGGACTAGAGCATCGCCCCAATTTCGACGAAATCAAGGCCTCACACAAAAAAAATTTGCCATTTTGTCCTCTTTGGTCTTTTTTACATTTTGCTGTAGGGTAGGTATATGATTTATGATACTGAAGCCTTTTCGAAAAGCGCCTTCTTTGTGACGCTGGGAGTCATCAAATCTATGAGTTTGGAGATGATATTCTGTGAGAATGTGGTTCTTCTTCGGTCTAGCTGACCCATTCGTGTACAACTCTACCGTGCACATCATGAAAGGTGACTAATGGTTGGAATCTGCCTGCCACCTCAGGGCTCAAAAGTGTGATGCTATGTATTACATTAGCTTGCCTGGTAGATGTTTTTCTGCCATTTCTGGTAGATGGCGCGATGATTTTCACTTCGAATTCACTCCGGACTTTTTAGATTGTAAATATAAAATTTACTGAAAACTCGACCGCATCGGGTCCAGATTTTGTGATTTTCTTTTTTGGCACTACTCCAACATACGTTGTGAAGCAACATACAGAGTGAAGATAAGTCATTTTTATTTTTCATTGAGTCAGTAAGCTCGTAGAATTTGTTAATAACTTCACTTCAGCGCCACCTATTGGATCCTTGGATGAACTACCGTTTCAAAACTATGTTCTTTACTATTTTGCCGAATATAGTGAAGCACCCTTCACAAAAACCTATTCATTCTTGTCTTGAAGACACCTAAACTATTCTCGGACGGAAAGACAAATGCTGGCAAATCATTCTGTTCCTTTGCCGTACGCAGTACAAACAACGAAGCAAACAGTTTAGTTTCAATGCGACAGTAGCCTAATGGTAGGGCGCTGACTGCGAACTCGAAGGTCGTGGGTTCGAATCCGCCATTCGACTACTGTCGTGAACCACTTCTAACATCAGTATTTTAAGCTTACCAGAAGTGGTTTAACGGAATATTAGTAATGTTTAATAGGATTACTAGTATTTAAAAAAACATGCAAATATATCGTGATGTGATCGATCGTTCAAGTCGTTCGAAAATTATTAGATAATAGAATAGACAGGTAAAGAATGCCGTAGGGTATTAAGTTCGCCCTTTGAAGCCCCTAGTTGAAGAAGGATAAAAATAAAAATTAAATAATAGTGTGGCGGCGCTATCGTCGCGCCGCAAGTGAAACACATCGAAGCCTAAATCGCGCTATCAAAGTTCCGAAGTTAAAGCAGTATAAATAGAATAGCTCCGAACTTCAACTTGGGTTTGTGTCCGATGAAGCTGTAAGAGCCGCATAGGTTAACGGCGTAAACATCACAGAAAATAGTTCAACTTGGAACATTGGCCGCTCCCCGGGCAGAACACCTTGCCCGGCGGGAAATCTCCCCTTTCCCATCTACCTGCCACAGTGGTTACCACCCGACGTGATATGAACAAGCAACCAACAACCTTCGGAAACTACTACTTCAAGCCTTCGTCATCTTCTTCAAGTACCCCATTCATTCGCTCCTGAGCAGATATTGTCTGCAGTCTTTACATTCTGCAAGCCATCTAGCTTTACAAAGGTTCATCGCAGCACTGGAATAATAATGCTTCCTGTTCCTTCAAGCTACTCTCTGCGCTACAGTATTCGGCACGGCTCTGAGCCTTACTGCTCGCCTCTGCTTCACAGCACTCTCGCAGATTACTTGCCTTATTCTCGACTCACCGCAGACTACAAGGCGATCCCTGGTACTTGCTTCAATTCTTCGTTCTCACCGGCATCACTTGCAAGTGCGTAGTACGGCATGCATCACACCGGCATATCGTTCGCACCGGCGTCACTTGCCCTTACGCACACAGCATGCATTCCCCACCGGCATTAAGGACGCACCGGCAATCGGACTGCACTATCGACTTCCGGTCTGAGCAGGGGGGTGATGTGGCGGCGCTGTCATCGCACCACAAGCGAAACACATCGTAGCCTAAATCGCGCTATCAAAGTTCCGAAGTTAAAGCAGTATAAATAGAATAGCTCCGAACTACTAATCGGAGCGTTGGCCGCTCCCCGGGCAGAACACCTTGCCCGGCGGGAGATAAAAATATTATTAGTTCTAGTATAAACGACAGTATCCTATGGTGGGGTGATGACCGTGGTGGGACCACATTAGTAAATAAACGGAACAGAGACAAAACTTCCTAAGAACGTGCAGAATTGGTACCCTATTTTGGTAAGGTTGTTGCAATAGGTGAAAACAAATTAAACAAAACATTTGTTAAATAGTTTTGTTATTCAGTATGATAGAATACTGTCGAGCGCCACCATTAATGCCTGTTACATGGCAACACTAGTTACCAATAGCGCCGTCTAGTATTGAGTAGCAGAACTAGGAGAGACAAGATCTTTCTAGAAATTTCTATGGAAGAACTTTCTAGAACTATCGACAACTAGTCAGTCGTGAACTGTATGTACTCGAACATTCTAGATGTTTCTACAGTAGAAGGTTCTGGAAATTATCTGAGGCCGTATATTAGGCCAGTATAGACCGCGACCCCGTATTGAATCGGCGATACAAGCGAATATTTCGAGGCGATACAAGTGCGGACTAAAGCGATCAGTAGTACAATTGTGTTTTGTTATTAATGTGGTTTTAAGTTGTAATTAGTGTTATGTAAGTAAAGTATCAATTTTGGTAATTCACTTGGCAGTTTTTAATTGTCTCGACCCCCAAGCTTGTAACAATATTTTACAAATTACTTACTCTAATAATGTTCATTTTATAATTTTTAGTTTTTAAATAATTTATTGTTTCTTTTACTATGGTTTTAATTCAGAATTTACTGAATCTACGATAAATTTTTTTGAAGTAATATATAACGGGAAACATTCACATGTCATATCAAATTTACAACATTTAATACGCATAAGTATTTCATTGCCAACATTAACAATATTTATTTCAACATCAAAATATATTATCTTTTTTTTTATATTATTTTATATTATCATCCTGTCTGCAGCAGCAGTTTGTGGTGAAGATCATTTTTAGCAAACAAAATTAAATTTAAGTACAAAGTTGCGAGTTTGAATCTATGCTACTAACCATTAGAGTTTTCTCGTAAGGAGATAATGCTGGCTGCAGCATCAGGTTATATCTAGCATATTATTAAAATATCACTGAAGTTACGGTAAACGAAATTTCAACTCAATCAGACATCGGGAAGTGGTTCATATCTTACTTGCAATATGTGAACTTTGCACACATACCTACTACATACCAAACCACCTACAAAAAAATTTGTAATAACAATAAAAAGGTAAATAAAACACCGTGTAATACCATCTTCCTATTAAAAAAGGATAATACAATAAAATAAAGGTACTTACTTGGAAAAGTAATAATCAAATATGTATTTACTTACCTATTGTACTCCTTGAGGTAGTTAAAGTATGATATATTTTTATTTTTTCTAGTATTATTCATACACACAGTACAATAAAAAACCATTATTAACAAAACTACGTTTTTACATTAAACTATTTAAGCTTGCAACTACATAATAAACAACGTACGTAGCACTACCCTGAGATTGTTGTCCACTGGCTGTGCCAGCGTAACCGGTTTCTTCCACTCTCGCCGCGTACGCAACAAGCGGCCAGTGGTCACGCAAACATGCCCCGCGTTTTGTTTACTCATGTGGTGGGACCGCGTATTCAAAAGGTCGTAGGTTCAAATCCTCCATTCAACTACTGTCGTGAACACATTTTAAGCTTACCTCGAGTGGTTATAGAGAATATTAGCAATATTAACAGCATTGCTAATACTTATTAATATAAAAAATACGGTTGACATACCGCTTAAACAGAAATTGTTTTTTATGTTCTTTCTTTTTTTTTAATTTTTAAAACGGCTCGACCGATTGACCTGAAAATCTAATCAGCTCGAAGTCTCAGTAAACACTTTTGACATACATACATACATACATACACTCGCATTCTCAAAATCGGACCGAAATTTATAAGTTCCTACTTTTGAAAATAATTAATTTTCAAAACTGGAAGTTAAAAATAAATAAATAAAAGTTTTAAAACAATATCTTAATGGTACTTTGAAATTCCTAAAGATTGTTTGTTTTAAAGAGTATACGGTAAAATAACATTTTTGGGTGCACACAGCATGCAACTCTGTCAGAACCCTTAACAGTAATGATCTTGCATTGAGAATGGAACTCGAACCACTCACGAAAATAAAATTTTCATTGTATTTGAAATGCAGTCGTTTCTCTAGAACTGCATACTCCTAAGACCTTAAGCAATCGTGTTGAATATTTTATTGTAGTGCTAACTGCCGAGGTATATTTCTACATCACTATGATAGGTTTATACACGGAAAAGGAAATAATGATATGTGTAGGAAGCGCAGCATAGAAAGCTTTTCGTTAAAAATTTATAACAATATGACACCATTACAACCATTCTCAGTAATAAATCAGTATATCGTACTATACATTCAGTACTGACCAGTTACAGTCATACATCCACAGTCACATTCATCATACACCATACCGTAATGCATCCCGGCCTTAATCACACATTTGTGTAACATGATAGACTTAATTTTTTTATACTCGTACGTTACCCCTAACAATAGGATTATCTCATAAATTGTGGCAGTTTACAAAATTGTACAAGGACAAAGATCCGGACCCGAAATAATTATTTGTAAGCTTTACCAATATTTTATCCGTGCAGGATTCGAAGGATCTCAAGTCTAAACCACTGCGCCATGGAGACGTCAAAATTACATAACATAAATATAAATTAAGTATATAAACCAACAGCAACACTGCTTATCTCGATGGGACACAGAGCAGCATTCCCGCAACTCGACCATATTTGCTGGCATTAAAAGAGAATTTAATTATAATCTTATAATAAATATATATACCCTTCCAGCCTATTAAAGTCCACTGCTGAAGATAGGCCCATGGATAACATTGTAATAATAATCCAATATATAAAATTTTACATTTGTTTGATCGTATTTTATGCGATGTCATTCCGTTTATCAGATTGTGCTGAAACTTGATCAACTTATTGCTTGCACTTACGCGAAGGTTATAGGCACAGTACAATTTACAGTAGGTGGCGCGCGTATCGTACCTACAAATTTATTTCAAAGTCATATATATCATTCAATTTCAATGAATGTATTATCATTCATAATCAAACAACCCTTCTTATAAGCTATATTCTCTCTCTCTTTCTCTCTCTCTCTCTCTCTCTCTCTCTTAAACTATATTTCCACAATTATGTCTTCTGCGGCAGCTCTGCGCCGGGTACCAGCTAGTAATAAAAATAAATAAAAATATAATTCCCACAACAGACAGAATAACTACATTCGGACTCGCAGAATGACTGTGATGAAATCTCTCGGGTCGTCGCTTGCTTTGAACTCTGTCGAAATTCATACTACTGAAACGAGACGGTATTTTAAGATCTACCCTCACTTCCATATGTTTGTCTTTATCATATGAATCCGACATATATATAATATCTCGAATTGGCTCATGATGTGACTCACTTGTAGGGTGGTGTACCGACAAAATTACTCTAGTAGTAATCTTTGCAAACGGGTTAATCCCGGTCAGCCTTTCGGGTCATCTGAGGCGGGTGATCTGGGACTCCGTGACGGATCGCCCAGGTCTCAAATGCAGAAATCCAACGTAGCCAACTTCTCGTAGCCAACCGCACCGTCTGACAGTTTGGTTTTCCATGTTGAGTTGTTTGGATTACATTTGGTTGGATTGTATTTAATTACTAGCTGTTCCCCGCGACTTTGTCCACGCGAAATTTATTACGATTGGATTTTATGGGCTAAAATTTTTTTGCGTGGAACCCTAATTCTTTAAAAAAAATAAGGTAGCCTTAGTTACTTCTTATAACATCAGCTATCTGCCAGTGAAAGTCACTCAAAGTCCAGCCAATTCAGAGAGTAGCGCGAACAAACAGACAGACAAACAAAAACATTTTATTTATAATAAAACCTATATATTTTATATACGGTAGTATATAAAAAGGTATTATTTTGACATTACAAACAGACGCTTCAAGTTTATTTATTTGTATTGTTTTCATTGTTTTATTTCTATATTTTTTATGTTTATAGAAGTAGGTATGCTACTTACATGTTGTATTTATGTATGAAATTTAATCCTAGCTAGACGAGAACACTCTATATAGATATTAATAATAATACAGAGTCAATCAATCAATTATTACTTTGACATCTAACATATATATTTACTTACCTACACCTCATGCTTTCTGTTTTACCCTTATAACACCATATTTATCCCACCTTTTATATTAATAAAACCTAATATTATTTATTCTTGATTGCTTATACATATTATTGATTTTTCGTAAAGTGTCCCGCTCCAAGACGTGAAGTGAGAGCAGCGTGAGAGGTACAAGACGTAAGATACTGTTAAGTGTTGCGATTAAGGTAAAAAGTCATCCGTGAAGCTGAATAATTGAGGAACGGACTTAAAACGGCAGGTAGACTATTTGTTGCATTTTTTTTATAGAATAAAAGTGATAAGCGAGCACACAGTCCCCCTGATGTTAAGTGGATACTGTGGCCCATAGATATCTACATTTATCCTCGATTAAGGATCAAAATGCAAATGCGTTGTCACCCCTGAGGACTAGGAAGGAATGCCTTGTTTCTAGTAAAAATATTCTCCGGCTCTCTATACTCACCACACGAAACACAAGCAGCATTTAGCTGCTATTTTACGCTGGTATTATGTGAGAGTGTGGTCCTTTCGTGATCGAGTCGACCCATTTTACAACCATATTATAGCTGCAGCATGGCTTTACCACTTAAAGAAGTGCATGGAAGGGGCATTATCTTCTAAGAGATTTTTTTTCGTTTTTTTTTTCGAACCAGTGGTAAAGTAAAAAATGACTTTCAATAAGAATTACACATGTGATCTATATTGAATAAAAATTATTCTGTTCTATTCTATTCTATTCTAATGCAATTAAATACCAACTCGAGCATACCACTGGAAGACTTCAAGATTAAATTCGTAGAAAGACACAAAAATAATAATTATTATTTGAGGGTAGCCCGGGTTAACTACGAGAACAAGAAGTTTAGCACTTCAGTCTGTGACCAGGGATACTGCATAGCCCTCCAAATGTCGGTAATATATAAAAAGTCATAAAAAAGAAATAAAATTAAATTAAACTTATATTTAATCAAACGAGACACAATCTGCAAATTTAGGAGTACTTTTCACGACAGATAATTAACGACTCTAACGCTAATTTCATGGCCACACCATAATCCGCTCTTTGTGTGTCGAGTGCATGTTTTCAGGTCAGTCTCTTTTTGTTGAATTATTAAAGCCGTCTTGTAGTACGGTGCTTAGGTATGAAAACGTTATCTCACTCCCGGCAATTGTCATGTGAATTAGCTCTAAAACGGGGAGAATTATAGAACCAAGAATATTATACGTCCAATTTCAAAGAACACGTCTCAGCGGGAAACTGTCGGGGCGGGCGCGAGCGCTTAAATTGTTTGATTTTGTGTATTTTTTATAAGGCTCATAGATATTTTCGTCTATCCTCGATGAAGATTCAAAATGCATACACATATCGCCCCTGTGACCTAAAATGGAATGCCTCATTTTCAGTAAAAAGGGTCTCTGATTCTCCACTCTCACCATATGTAATGCAGTAGCATTAAACTGCTATTTTACGCAGGTATTCTGTGAGATGGTAATCCTTCCCTCAAGCAGATCCATTCGTGCTACAAACATAATATAGCTGCAGCATTGCTCTTCTACGAATAAAATATCGTTGATATGTGATGAAGCACACATCTGGGAACATACTTCGTGTGTTAAATATCCAACAACGCAGCTCCGTCACATAAAACATAAATGGATATAAGAGAAAAGAACACTCCCGCCGACACCTATGCCTTTGATCCTAAGCGACGTAAATACCAAGTAAAGTCCTTAGCCACGGCTTTGGCGTAGATTTAAGTGCACTTATTTTTACGTTTTAAGTAGACTTACGCTTTATGTGAGACTTAAACGCAGTGGCTTGAGCAGGGAGACATTTGCATTAAAATTCATAAGTAGCGAGCAATTTGAATTCGGTGCCAGTGTAAATTAATTGTAAATATGTTACTAAGGCCTGTATTAATAAACGTTACTCAAAGACGAACTCAAGTGCGTAACCATTTGATACGCCCTTATTACGATATCAGCATCTCAAGATCGTTGCTAATTAATAAAAACATAAAAACAGTATCTCAAAACACTGTACTTAGGAATACTACACTCCAGTACACACACTTGAGAGTCGATTTTGGTTTATTAATCAGTGTGGCACTCAGCTGATATCGTAAACCTAACCCGCATCTTGAGATATGTTTATTAATAAGATATTGTACTCAAGTGCGCGTACTTGAGCTGAGTAACGTTTATTAATACGGGCCTTAGAAACCCATCTAGGTACCACACTCTTATCCTTTTTCTGTCTCCAAATAGCAGTGCTTGCATTGATATGTTCCGGTATGAAGGGTATAGAGTATAGAGCATCTCAGTCAAGATGACAACTTATCTATAGTCTCCTTTATCCGAAGTTGGCTGCAGGTGCCCATGGACTGCAGTAGCCACTTACCATCAAGTTGACTGTTGATTTGTTTGTCATTTCAGTTTTATAAAAAAAAAAACGCAGCCCGAAGTCATCCTGTTGCGGTGTTACAGTCACGTGCCTCTGGAAGCACGTAAAGCCGTTGGTCCTGCGCCTGATCCCTCTCCGGTCGTGTCGGACTACCGTCCCATCGGACTATGAGAGTGAGGGAATAGAGAGTGCACCTATTCTTAAGCATACAGTCGTACAAAATATTCCTGTTTTGTGCATAACCGCCGTGTCCAAAATTTGGTCTGGGGACATTATAATATGATATCCTTCAACTGATCCGTGTTTTATATCGAACATGCACGAAATCATATCCAGTCGAAATATACTGCTGTATGAAACGTGAACGGGATCATACTAAACTCTACTTTATATTAGACAACATAAAGTTAAAAATCGCTTGAACCCGTACGTACAACATATGCTCGATAAACTGCAATCTGATAATATCTTTATCTCTGAATGATTTATCTACTTGAACTGTGAATTTGTTGATTTTACGATGGACATTTTAGTTTTCGGTGAAGGTTTATATTAAAATTCGCTAGTGTTTAACACGAATATGGAAAAAACAAAAGAAGGCAATTTTCGCTATCTATGATTATACGTAATATGTACCATGTTTAACTGTTCCGTCAGATCTAAGTAACTCGGCGTATTTTAACAAAATGAAGCAATATAAGGCTTTATGCGGACTGTATTGCCATAAATAATATGTTGAAGCGTGACCACACTGGTGCCGCGTCCGGCAGCCATCAATAACTTTCGTTTGTTTACTTTCGTATTCAGTGACAGTTTTGTACGGTTCATGTTGTCGTATGGGTTGATGACTGGTCGAAAGGACTTCTTAGCTGGTGTTAGTTTGCATGAGGTCAAACGTAATCTCCTTGCGTATGTGTGTGAATCGCTAAATGTCCAAAGATAGTGTACCTATTCCTGTGATGTGTTGATGTGCCAAATAGAAGTATGTACTCTCTGCTACCCCTCTAAGTGATACGCCTAAGAGTACACACATTATGTATGTATCATTAAAATTTCCTCCTGACCGAATTTCGATCACGACAGCCTCAACGGAGAATATCCATCGGCGTGGGACAGGATTATAGTGCCCAAGTGTATATGCAAGCATAGGCGCACTCTCTATTCCCTCACTCTCGTAGTCCAATGAGACGGTAGACCGACACGACCGGAGAGAGATCAGGCGCAGGACCAACGGCATTACGTGCTTCCCGAGGCACGGGGTGAGACACCGCCAACTTCCTGACTCCGGGCAACTACTGAGTATTTCTTGACGAAAAAACTCAATAATTCATTTTTTTTAACTCGGCACCTTAGGATCAGCAGTTGCATTTACAACCGCTACACCAACGAGACAGTCATCATAAACATCATACACATCATACTTATCATGTACTGAAATAGGGCGATCTGAGAACTGATGATATTTATTTAGTACTCCTGCATTGGGAGTCCGTTTAGGTAAAGGTACCACTCTCTCACCTATTTCTGCTTCCGAATACCAGTTTAATAAAACCGACTAACATTAATTATAAACCTTTATATAAAAATAACATAACATTTAAATTTATACAAATTTATACAATATGACACCACCCTTAAAGTGTAACCTATTTAATTAAAAATATCATTAAAACCGGTTGTCAATCTGCTAAGATATCATATGAAATTCCGTAAACAATCGTTCGATATGAAATTTTTCCCCCTATTTTCCAACCTTGGGAGCGTAAAATTTTCTTTAAAATATTATGGGACCACCCTTGAGGTGCTTATTTAATTTAAAAAAAAAAAAACATTAAAATCGGTTCACAATCTTCGCATATATCGAGAACATACATACAAGAAAAAACATATACTCGAATTGAGAACCTCCTCCTTTTTGAAATCAGGTAACCTTACTACGGCACAAACGCCTAATAAAAAGGTAAAACGCCTAAAAAAACAATCAAGAAATAATATTAGAATTGCTAATTCTTTGTGACTAATGTACCTACTTTGGCTAAAAACACTAAAATAATATTTATGATGACAGTGAAACCGCACAGAAATTATGCAACATCATCAGATTAACCTATTACTTATCTATATAAATAAAATGATAGAGTATAAAAACTAATAGATAGATTTCAATTAAGTTTTCTAAGTTTTGTTATTTAGAAACTTGGCCCTTATCTAAAAAAAAATTGCGATATCTTCATTTAATATAACGTATTAAGAAAACGACATTTACAGTGACAGAGAGAAATACGTTTATATTAGGTCAAGGTAAATTTGCGTTTTGACGTACTGGCCACTTTGATCTGAAATATCTCCTCTTTGGTTAAGAATTCCAAATTCAAATTTATAAATTCATTTAGCTGGTACATGTGAGTTTTTAAAACAGTCATTCATTTGTTTTTTCCTCATTATTTTTTTCTTTAGCGTCGCTTGTTACCGCGCAATGGATAACATGAAATATCGGTATATTTACGAGTACGAGTTCTACCGTGCCACCAGTGCTGCAGAAACAGCTCGAAGGATTAATGATATGTACGGCGCTGGTGTCGCAAAAGGAAGCACGGTACGTTTTTGGTTTCAACGTTTTCGTTCTGGAAATTTCGACCTTCAGAACCAACCCCGTAGACGGCCGGAGACCAAAGTGGAAAATGAAGAATCAAAGGCTATTGTGGAAGCGGATCCATCACAAAGCACTTCAGAGATAGCTGCAGCCTTCGGGGTATAAGTGATAAAACTGTATTAATCTACTTGACAAATCGGGAAAGCAAAACAACTTGAACGATGGATACCTCATGAATTGAGTGAATCGAACTTGCAACACGCGTCGACTGCTTTGTTACTTTGCACAACCGACACAATAATGAAGGGATTTTAAATCGAATCATTACTTGTGATGTAAAGTGAATACTGTACGATAATCGGAAGTGCTCGTCACAATGGCTGAACCCTGGAGACCCAGCCAAATCCTGCCCTAAGCCAAAATTGACTCAGAAAAAGTTACTTGTGAGTGTTTGGCGAACTAGCGCGGGTGTCATTCTTTACATCTTTCTAAAATCTGGCCAAATGATTGCGGCAGATATCTATTGTCAGTAACTGCAAACCATGAAAAAAGAACTAGCTGCTAATCCACGGAAATTGGTCAATCGCTTTAGGCCACTGCTGCTTCACGACAACGCAAGACCACACACTGCACAACAAACAACCACTAAGTTAGATGAGCTACAATTGGAATGTCTTCGATATCCACCGTATACCCGGACCTTGCTTCAACAGGTTAACATTTTTTCCGGAATTTGAACAACTTCTTACAAGGAAAATATTAAATTCTGATGCGGCAGTCCAAACCGCCTTCAAAGAGTTTATTGATTCTCACCCCCATGGTTATTTTAGTAAATCAATGATCAATGGGAGGGATCAATGAACTACCTATGCGATGGCAAAAGTGCATAGATAACAACGGTGCATACTTTGATTAATTAAATATATTTTACAAAAAAAAAATTACTTTATATTCCTCCCGTACAAAACGTCAATTTCATATGTAAGGACATAATATTAAATATAGCTGAAGTTACGAACGAAACTGAAACAGCTTCGTTTTTTATCCTCAAACAAAAAGGCTACAGATGCCTTGTCAGGTTTGAGGACTAAAATGGAATGTCTTGGAGTCTGTAACTATACTGGCTCTATATACCTACCCTTCCGGCTGAAACGCAGCAGTGTAAGTTATAATAATTCGATGCAGAAATAGGTGGGATAGTTACATATCCCACGAATTCGTAAGCTTTAAAAGAATCCCTACAACCAAGTTAAAATGGTGGTTATATGTTATCAATAATTTTAGTATCCATCGCCAAGAAATAACAATGTTTAAATAAGAGTTAGAAATTAAAGTAATAAGGATTTAATAAAGTTTAAAATCTAAAAACGTACCGCTCTACCGTTGTACACGCCGTGAATAAATTATAGTGTAGGATAATGTAATACTCACATTCAACTCCAGAATCTGAAAAAAGAGAAAAAGAACATTGTTACTTAAGTTATTTAAAATATAATGGTAGATAATAGTGCGACTATCCGTAGTCAGTGTAAATAGTGACTAATGATTTATTTTCGAGAGTAAAATCACTTGTAATATTTATATTTTAAGTATAATGTAATCAACAATAAAGTTAGAGCCTATACGTCCCACTCCTTGGCATATTCCTCCTCTCATTTTGGTTAGGGTTTTTGATCAAGGCACTGTCCTGCACCAATGCATGTTGATGGATTTCTTATCTTCAATTTTTTTTTAATTTTTCAGACATGCAAGTCTCCTTACGATGTGTTCCTTCACCGACTAACACGCGATTAATTAGCACTTATAATCACAATTAACAATTTCATTGATGCCGAAGGTGATCGTATTTGGTTTGTTCGCGTACTGTGATATTTACAGCGAGTGCTTAGCTGAGATACCACGGCACAGCTGTATTAATGCTGAAATGGGGCATTGGTATTAATTTGAAGTAGCTTCTTATTTTCTTTTAAAGGCAGTAATATTATGTTAATTGACATCCGGACATATTCCACATTTATCGTTTTTATGTAAAACCCGACAGAGTCGAGATATAGACAAGAAAACCCAGAGGTTAATTTTGAGTCGTGAATTTATAAATATATTTTCGCTAAAAGATTAGGGCCGTCAATTATATTTCTTCGGAATTTGTAAAAAAGTCACACCCCCTCAAAATCTATACCGTTATAGGCAATTTAAAGTCCACCGCTGAACATAGGCCTCACCCATAGATTGCCTCATAGGGGGGAGGGCCTATTTGCAATTGGTAGCCGCCGCAGGAAGGTGCATAATTCCTGGTTTTCTCTCTGTCGACTCTTAAGACACTCAAGGGACGATATGGGGTAGTGGATATTCCTACACCGACACGACTTAGCAGTAGCATAGCCCAATAAGAACATAGGTGCAGTCATTGACGGCTCCGTGGCGCAGTGGCTTAGCAATCAGTGGTAGAGCCACGCGGCAGCTTTTGCTGTCGCACGGATGGGCCGGCTCGAACCGGGGTGGTACCACGACCTCATAGAAAACCAGCGTGAAGTAGAGGTTTACCTCTGCGTTTCGCTTGGTGAGTGCAGGTGGCCGGAGGCCCTTTTTACTGGAAATGAGGCATTCCATCTTAGTCCTCACGGGTGACAACGCATCTACATTTTGATTTGTAATAGAGGATTGATGTAGATGTCTATGGGCCGCAGCAACCACTTACCATCAGGTGGACTGTGTGCTCGTTTGTTACCCTTATCCTTTAAAAAAAAATCAGTTGTTGCGCTGGGGGCCGCGGGTTCGAATCCCGCACGGAACAAGTATTTTTATGGCCTACAAATAATTGTTCCGGGTCTGGATGTTTGTCCTTGTGCAATTTATGTTTGTAAACTCCTCACAGGAGAAAATCCTTGTGTGGGGGCAACGTTTTTTAAAAAAAAAAGAAAAATCAAAATAAGTCATAGCGTTTGATATTGTCCGAAAAGCCGACATAAACAATAGAATAGAATAGAATAGAATACTTTTTATTCAATATACATTACATGTGTAATTCTTATTGAAAGTCATTTTTTACTTTACCACTGGTTCGAAAAAAAACCTCTTTCCTGGGAAGAACCAGCAAGAAACCCAGCGGGACTTTTTTTTAAAATAAATTTTACAATATAAATGATTACGAACTATTTACAAAATTTATTTTAGAAACTGCTTGGAAGCGATCATCTCATTCCCAGAGGTTATTATCAACAATGTATTCATTTATACTATAATAACCCTTTTTATACAGTTTCAGCTTAATAAAACATTTAAACTTGGTAATAGAGAGAACCTGTACACTTTCCGGGACCTTGTTGTAATAGCGTATACATTGCCCCAAGAATGAATTACTGACTCTGTGGAGTCGAGAAACTGGCATCACTAGCTTGTGTTTGTTCCTAGTGTTTACAGAATGTATATCACTTCTTTTAATAAAACTATCTTTGTTTTTGTGAACATACATTAAATTTTCGTAAATATACTGAGAGGCCAAAGTTAATATATTAATTTCTTTAAATTTATCTCTAAGAGACTCTCTCGGATTTAGGTTGTAAATTGCTCTAATAGCCCTCTTCTGTAAAACAAAAATAGTTTCTGAATCAGCCGCATTTCCCCATAGCAAAATCCCATAAGACATTATGCTATGAAAATAACTAAAATAAACTAATCTAGCTGTCTCGACACTAGTGAGACCTCTAATCTTTTTTACAGCATAGGCTGCAGAACTTAGTCTGCTTGCTAATTTGGATATATGGGGGCCCCACTGGAGCTTTGCGTCAAGAGTGATGCCAAGAAAAACAGTGGATACAACAGGGCTCAATTCCTCCCCATTTAAAAACACATTGGTATTCAGATTTTGAACATTCGTTGTTGTAAATTTAACACAATTAGTTTTATTTCCGTTCAAATGCAGATTATTAACGTTAAACCAATGCACTAATTTTGATATAGCATTATTCACTTCGTCACATTTAAATGATTGACGTTTAAGTTTAAAAATCAAGGAAGTATCATCAGCAAATAATACTATATCATGACTATCCCCTACAAAGTGAGGTAAGTCATTAATATACACCAGAAACAGGAATGGGCCGAGAATCGAGCCCTGAGGTACACCCATTAGTACAGGTGACCCGGAAGAACTTTTACCATTGATAATAACCTTCTGTTTTCTATTACTTAAATATGAAATAATAACTTTAAGCGCTGTGTTCTTGACACCATAGTACTATAGCTTCCTGATTAATGTCTCATGGTGAACACAGTCGAAGGCCTTGGAAAGGTCACAAAATATACCCAAAGCATCCTCTGAATTCTCCCATGCACAAAACATATGTTTAATAAGCTCAACTCCAGCTTCAGTTGTCGAGCGACCCCTTGTAAAACCGAATTGATTATTATGTAGCAATTTATTAGTATTAAAGAAACTTAACATCTGATCTAAAATAATTTTTTCAAAAATTTTACTTAATGTTGGTAGTACAGAAATTGGTCTAAAATTGGCGGGGTCTAATGTACTACTAGATTTAAATATAGGTATGACTTTACTATGTTTCATTAAATCAGGAAACACACCAGATTCGACGCTTATATTAAATATAGTGGCTAGATAAGGTGCTAATGTATATATTATAGATAAAATAACTTTAACGGAAATCCCCCATAAGTCTGCCGTTTTCTTAACATCAATAGTTTTAAAATATTTAACGATATCTTTTGTCAGTACCCTATGGAATTTAAAAGTATTTGAACAAGCCTTTACATTTTGTTTGAGCAATGATTCGGCGACAGTAGGAGAAGAATTTAATGATTTTGTTGTCAAAAAAGGAACATCAGTAAAATGTTTCTCAAAAGCCATAGCAACTTCTTGATCAGATCGCGTTAAATTATTGTTAATATTCAATTGAAAATCCGAGTTGCGCGGTTTGACCTTGCCCGTTTCACTATTTATTATTCTCCAGGTCATTTTAATTTTGTCGGATGCAGTTTTAATTTTGTTGCTTAAATGTAGAGCCTTAGCAGTGGAGCACACTTTTTTAAATATTTTAGAATATGTTTTTACATAATCTCTAAATATAACACTACTATTATATGATCTTTCATCATAAAGCTCGTATAACCTTCGCCTACTTTTATAAATTCCTAGTGTCGATAAATCTCTAGGGTTGTCAGAACATTTTAATTTGTTTGTTTTCACCGCGCATGTGGTGTAAACCATTTTAATTTATTTGCATTACAAGACAACACTAGCGGACAGCCCTAGTGCGACTAACAGCCGCTCGGGAGCCCTCCACCCGCGCCTCGCCCCTCACCGCACCGCACGATAGCCACGGCTAGACGCCTCCGATGATCGACTGTTAGCAGTAGCTAGACTGTGGCAGTAGCATGTGTATATTATGAAGGCTGTACTTCACTTTTATTTAACCTAAAAGACAGCACTCTCCTTGATCACCGGATATTTAATTAATGACATAATGACCAATTCCTCAGGCGGTGGTTCAAGTATTAGAATAGAATAAAATAATTTTAGGGTTCCGTACCCAAAAGGTAACCAACGGGACTCTATTACTAAGCCTCCACTGTCCGTCCGTCCGTCCGTTCGTCCTTCCGTCCGTCTGTCTGTCAGCGGGCTATATCTCATGATCCGTATTAGGTAAAAAGTTGAAATTTTCACAGAATGTGTATCTGTTGCCATTATAACAAAAAATATTAAAAATTAAAATTAAAAGGGGCTTCCCTACTAGAAAAGTGAATTTCGATGGTACGGAACACTTCATGCGCAAGTCCGACTCGCACTTGACCGGTTATTTAACCCCCGACGTAAAAAGAGGAGTGTTATAAAATGAGCAAAGTGTAAGGTGACCCCACACTAGGTGAAGTGAAGACCTACAATAAGCGAATGGTTGCCGGTGGCTCAGAACCGTGCTTTGCTTGTAAAGGGCTGGAATGATGATGAAAATGTTTAAACTTTTTAATAGATACGTCCTCCATATTTTCTGGGATTGGTTATAAAAGCGTAAACATTGCTCTATGAAGGAATTACTACTAATAAAACATCTTTGGAGTCGAGTAACTGGTATAACTAGCTTGTGCTCGTTACTGGTGTTACGAGCTAGGGGTTGGAGACAATTAAAAAAAGAGAAATTTCTAGAAGGTTCTTGACTCTCCTAGTTCTGCTACTCGATACTAGAGGGCGCTAGTGTTACCTAGTGTTGCCACGTACCAGGCATTAATGGTGGCGCTCAACACAAGAATTTCCAGAATACTACATCGCATTTTTAATAAAACTATTTTAATTTTTGTGGACATACTAATGTATGTAAACTTAATAGTTTTCGTAAATATACTTACTGAGAGACCAAAGTCAATATATTTATTTCTTTAAATTTCGCTCTGACAGATTTCTTCGGACCTAGGTCTTAAAATACTATTATATGATCCTAGACATTTTTTAACTAACAAGATAGGATAGTGCCGACTGAGACATTGATTTAAAAAAAAACATATCTGAAATTGAAATTTAGCAAAAGTGTGAAATTTAGCAAAAGTGTTAATATTGATTCTGAAACCCTGGGCTCAGGTTAGCAATGCCTTATCCCCTCAATTTCGAGTAACAAAACTTTGTATTTTCTTTAACCCTCTACCTCTGAGTTTATTTAATAAACGGACTATTATAAACCGTATCGCACCAAGGCCGTGATTTTCATTTATTTTTTTCTTTGAGAATAATAAATCCAATAACTGGGTTTCTAACATTATATTTTCTTGCCAGGTATGTTCTTGCTGACAGAGAAAGTATTTGAGTGTTAACCTCATTTAGAAATAATGTCAAAAATTACTTTCTAAATGAGGAATTAAACATAGAAGAAACAAAAACAGAAATTTAAAAAACGAGGATTTTTTTTTAGGAGAGGGGGCAAACTAGCGTGCGGCTCATCTGATGGTAAGTGACTACCGCCGCCCATGAACAACTGCAACACCAGGGAGGGAATTGCAGATGCGTTGCCGGCCTTTTAAAAATGAGTACGCTCTTTTCTTGAAGGTCCCTAAGTCATATCGGTCCGGAAAAATCGCTGATGGTAATCGATTCTGAGATGTTCCTTCCACAAGGAACACAAGAAAGTCGTGCGAGGAAGAAAACATCTTCTAAATCGCACAGTGGTGGACCGCCAATCATCCAGATGGTGTGGATGGTATCGGGAGTTCTACCGCAATGTGCGTTCGTGAAATTTGGCAGCTGGGATTAATCCGAACAATTCCTCAGAGCACTCCCCATGGTAGATGCGAAAGTAAATGCAAAGGGATGCAACATCTCTTCGCAGTGCCAATGAATCGAGCCGATCGGAAAGGGCTCGGTCGTCGACGATTCGAGCCGCTCTGCGTTGGATGCGGTCAAGTGCAAGGAGCTGGCACTGGGGAGTCCCCGCCCAGAGATGGGAACAGTATTCCATGTGAGGCCGAACCTGCGCCTTGTAAAGTTGCAGGCGGTGTGCCGGCATGAAATACTGTCCCGCTCTGCTGAGCACGCCAAGCTTTTTAGAGGCCAATTTGGCATTCTCTTCCAAGTGACCACGAAACTGCACGTCAATCGATATGTCGACTCCGAGGATACCGATACTGGCTGAGGCAAGAAGGGGAGTGCCTTGATACTGAGATAGAACCAGAGTAACCGACATAGCCCTATAGATTAGTAAGCTGATGTAGCAAAGAGCCGCTATATAGCTCGAAGAACCGACAACCGATGGGGAAGAAATGTTCTCGAGTGGCAGCCTCGTACCGGTAGGTAAAGTGTGGGGTAGTCCCCCACTAAATCGAGTGACGAATTGGTTATACATGCAGGAAATCGATAGATGCAGGTGGCTAAGCCCGTGTTTTGTGCCGTTCCATGTTCAGCAGGGGACTTGTGAAAGGCTGTAATAGTGATGATGATGTAAAAATTCAAAAAGTTTAAGAAATATTACTACTAGTAATCTATAAGCCATCATCACTCAGGCTTATATTGCCTTAGTTGCCACGCGCGATTGCCAAGCAATCTTGGGGAGACTATCATAAGCAGTGGACTTTTGGTAGGCTGTTATATGTACAAACGAGATTCTTCACTTAATAATTCATGTTTTAAAGTCTTGTTTGATTTCAATTAACGAAAATCTTAGTAAATATTTACTATGCAAAGTGGAGGCCGCAAACAAGGGTCAATTATTCCCCATCACAAGTGTCGACTGTTCTGGCATGAAAAGGACATCTGATGGCCATTCTTAATGTGGGTCCGCACCCCAATAAAGACCTCTTCAACCTCAAACGAACTCCGAATTAGAAATTAAAGAGGCCGTCTTACACACCGTATAGCAAATAAATTCTAAAGAAATAAATTATTTATTTTAATATTGTTTAGCTCCGAAAATGAAATAATAAATAGTCCGACTAGGTAAGTCCAACTTCGACCGAGAGGTCAATCGACGGATTCAACTCGGTTCGGCAGCGTTTGGGAAATTACGGCACATCTTCTCGTCAGGTATACCTCAAAACTTGAAAACGAGACTGTACACCCAGTGCGTGTTGCCAGTGATGACATACGGAACTGAGACGTGGTCCTTCACTGCTGGCCGGATGAGGAAGTTCAAGGTCGCTCAGCGAGCTATGAAGAGGGCTATGCTCGGAGTTTCTCTGCGTGATAAACTCAGAAATGAGGATATCCGCAGTAGAACCAGAGTGACCGACATAGCCCAACGGATTAATAAGCTGAAGTGGCAATGGGCCGGCCATATAGCTCGAATAACCGACAACCGATGGGGAAGAAAGGTTCTCGAGTGGCAGCCTCGTACCGGCAGGCGAAGTCTAGGGCGTCCCCCCACTAGATGGAGTGACGACCTGGTATGATATGCAGGAAGTCGATGGATGCAGGTGGCTCAGGACCGTGCTTTGTGGCATTCTTTGGGGGAGGCCTATGTTCAGCAGTGGACTTGTGAAGGACTGTAATGATGATGATGATGATGAATATTGTTTACTAGCGACCCACCCCGGCTTTGCTTGGATGAGATTTATCAGCGTGGTGTTATTTAGACTTAAGGTATTTTTTTTTGTAGTAAAAGGGTGACAAACGAGCACACAGTCTACCTGATGGTAAGCGGTTGCAGTGGCTCATAGACATTTACAGCCTTGATTACGAATCAAAATGTAGATGCGTTCTCACCCGTGAAGACTAAGATAGTATATCTTGAGTCCATTAAAAAGGGTCTCCGGTTAGCTACACTCACCATAGAAAACACAGCAGCATCAAGATGCTATTTTACGCTGGTATTCTGTGAGAACGTGGTCTTTCCTCGGTCAAGCCGACCCATTCGTGCTACACCTATACTTATAATATTTTTTCTTAGAAATGTGAATGGATGGTGCCGATATAAATATCAAATCGATTAGCGTCACATATTTCCTCTAGTAGAAGAAAAAGATCCATTATCAATTAAATACAGCACAGCACATCATTATTAATTAATTAAGGCCTGCTAAACATAGGCATCCTCCGTAACTTTCCCCATAGAGGAGATTTTTCCATAATTGCCAAGCGTTGCTGGCAGGTAGGCAACTGCAATTTTATTATTATTTTTAATTGTTATCAGGAAAATGCTGCTGCATTTTATCCTGTTTTGGTTTACTTCCGTCGCCTGTTATGACACCCTGTTATGTTATGGGTAGATTTGTCTACAATTGAGAAGAAAAAAATTATAATTATTAAACGGTGTAATAGACAATCTTTCTTTAAATGGTGTTGTCCTCAAGTAAATATTGGGGGCGATTAAAAATTAATTTTGCAGAAACTCAATTTCTGTAAGTTGGGCTGCCCACTCTTAAGAAAATGTTTTTCTTTATTAATATAATATTTCAAAACATTAATTGATTTTCATTTGTATTTAAGTAACTTGATTCTGTATTCGAAAGTTTAAATAAATTAAAATAAATGTCAATATTTTACTAGTCCACGATATCTGAAACTTGCCATTTGTAAATGAAACTAATTTTACTTTTAATTTTAACTTTTTAATTCCTGACGTTTCGGGTACGTTGCAGGACCTATGATTACGGGGAAGACTGCGATGTTTGACTTCCAGATGTCATAGTTAACGAAGGCTACCTTCAAGTTTTAAATATTATTTTTTTGTTTGATCTACGTAGAACGAGCTTACAGTATCTTGAAGTCTTGCAGTAGTAGTATACTCGGGCTTAGATTATTTTTTATCAATAATGGGAACCCAAGTAGATGGCAACTCCCAGCCATCTTCTCTATTGCAATTATGATGTTTTTTATTTTATTTTAATAGCAACATTCTTGGTAGGATTCGGTGTTCTTTTGCGAGGATTTGTGGTCTAGCAAATCGGGTGTAATGGCTGGGACGATCTTGGACATGTTGTCATACTGCAGATTTCCCACAGGAATTATAGACATAGCCTAATTGATAAATTTACAAAATAATGGTCATAAAGCTCGGAGAACCAACAACTGATCAGTATATGGAACGAATGTCCACTAGATGGAGTAGTTTCTTCATTATACAGGGTTATTTTGCAATAACCGGCCAAATTTGCAGAGAAGGTTCATAATAAGTAATGAAGGCAAATGGTAAAGAAAAATTGATTAAAAAAATCTCAAACATTCAGACCTTTTTAACTTTTAAATTCAAAATGCGTGGTAATGCATTATTTTAACTGATTGTGATTCATAAATATCTAACGACCACTATTTTACTATGCACGCACAGATTCGTATGGGCCGATCGGTCGGCAAAAACGTTGTGAATTGAATCGCACACAGAAGAGCGCGCGTACGCGTACTTGTTGCCCATAAATCATGTTCAATTTGGGATAGTTACTTTGCTTTTTTGCTTTAGTTTTTGCCAGGTCTAAGGGCTTATAGATATTGAAATAATATTTTACATGAACATAATTTTTATAATTATTATAGTTATTGTAATACATAATAAGTTTACTGTTTAATTCAAAAGTATATTTTCAATTATCACCGAGTCAGTGGTAAGTTAGGACTTAAATTGTGATTAACTATTTCAATGTTAGAGCCATGTTCGCTCAGGGCTTACGTGTTAGCCTTCAATTTCAAAATAGACGGGCAAACCTGATGCGATTCCCGCTGAAACCGATGTAAAATTGTTGATTGTAAATTTAAGTGCTGATTCAACACGTGCTCGGAGATCGTTTGTCACTTGGGCGGCGTGGCAGACCAATTGCTCCATAAAAATCTCAGAATGAAGAGGGGATCTATGCCCAACGGTGGGACGTATATATATAGGTTGTAGCTTTATTTTTATTTTAATATTTTATTTTATTTTTATGTTATTGAATAAGGTACACAAACAGACAGTAGTTATATACAGTTCTAAGACTAAAAGTATGATGATGTTGATCTAAACTACAATCCAAAAAAGTGTACACAGCATTGTAATATAGATATATTACAATGCTGTGTACACTTTTTGAACACTTTTTGAAGATTCAGTAGAATAACAAAAATAAGCAAGATAACAAAATACATTAAAAATTAAGAAAAACACGTAAATTTCCTTTAAATCTAACAAGACTACTATCAAATACTTATATATGTACGTTACTACGCTTAATCTCGTCATAATCACGGTACATATTGACAACAGGGTTGAAAAAGGAAGTGTTATTCTTGTGTACGTCTAACCTAAATATTCCTTGAACGCGTAGTCGTACACCGGAATTGAAGTTAATTAGCCTTAGTACAATTATATCATAATACCATCAATTCTTCTTCCATTATAGCCTATAAAACTGCTAAACATATCTTCCTCATATATTGTCTCATAAAGGAGATTTTGCCATAATTTATAATTTTGGGTTCTTATCAGAAAGATGTTGCTGTCCATCCCCTGTTTCAGTTTCGCTCTGTCGCCTCTGACCGTAACTACACTATTTAATAATTCAGTTCAATAGTGCTGGCGGGGATAAAATGCAGGTAGCTTGTGTACGATGTGTTTTTGAATAAATTTTTCTTTATTACATAATGTAAATAATATGCTATTGAATATTTGTGATAATTATATAGATAAAAAAGGTTCAATGACATACATTAGTTAATTTAATTATTTTTTTAGTTTGATTATCTAATTAAATTATTTTGTTTAACTAAGTTAAGGCTTAGCAATATGATAAGGACATTGCTGTAATATTCGTACACAATTTATTGTTAATGAATAAAGAGGATTGATTGATTGATGAAAATTATGACAAGCGCCGCAAAAGATCTAATTTGACTATAAGTATAAGTAAAAAAACACACTCGTGTTAGTAGAATGAATAAAGGATATTGAAGAAAATCATGGAAAAATTACGTACATGAAGCAAAACTGAACCCTGCTAAGTCATTTATAAGCTCTTGTTTGCCATAGGATGTTAAATACAATCTAATTTTACCTCGACACGTTCAGGAAGGCAATGAACAGTTAATAAGCAAATAAAATTACACCGGATTGCGAGCGGATTGTTTGGAAAAGCAATTGTACCTGTTACTTACTGAGCGACTAATTAAGACTATATACAATGTTGTTTTAAAAGTATTTCTTTTGTTTATGTTTTCCTGTAACGTATTCTCTTAATTGAAGGTAAATTGAAGAGAACATGTATCTGGTTTTGATAAAGAATAAAAAATGTTCTTAATTTTATACTTTTTATTAAATAATATAATTTATAGAAGTGATAAAGAGGCAAAAATTTCATTTCTAAAGTATAAGATAGAATATCTCGTACATAAGACACTGTTCAGGAATAAGGATAAATTATAATTTAAAGAAAACTTTTTTAAACTTTAATTTACTCTTTGTCATGAATAAATTCCATGCATTAATCCTGAAAAACAAAGCGTCACTGGCAATGTAAGCATCAATAGGGTACAAGAAACGGAAAAAGGCGTAAAACATGCAAAACACGTTTAGGACGGCCATATTGGTGTCCGCCATTTTTCTTTTTCGCCTCCCGCTTGCCTGTTGTCAACTAGTTGACCAAACATTAGTCACTCGACCGTTTCCGACTTGTTTCTTGACAGTTTTCTAATGTAGTGTTGCACATAATTCATTTTTAAATTAATTTATTCTATTATTAATTCTTATACTCTTTATTTTATTATGAATCTATTAATACAATGATAGCTACGTTTATTTCTACAATTTTCGCGCTATAATTTTCACGTTTAAATAATTAACTTTTTTATAGAAGTTGGAATTATTTTCTCAGCCCTGATAATTTAAGCTGTATCTATATCTAGACTGTAACAGTTAAGTTTTTTTTTTAATTTTATAGAGCGTACTCACTACTCACACACGTACAAGTAAATGTTTGAAATGAAGTATCAAAAGCCACTAGAATAATTTTTGTCTGTTTATTTGCACATACTGCAACGCTAATTTAATTGAAATTTCCTTTATTTGTGTTACCTCATAACTTTGTACTGGGTAAACCAATTTCGATGACTCTTTTTTTATATGAAAGCTGAGAGTTGTCGTGTGGTCCCATATGAATTTGATCAAGGTCAGACCAATAGTTTTTAAGTTATTCTTAAATAACTTATATTGAAGTCGGCTGTACAAAATTTTAAATTTTAAATTATTAAGTTTAAAGTCACACAACTTAGACAATTTTATTTCAAAACAGACTGCATGATTGTTCGGCTATTGCTTTGGTATTATTACAATTTCTTTTTATGAAATAAACATGCTCTCAGCCATTTGCACTCACCAGTTTAAATTGCACTTCTAAAGTAGTATTTTTTTATAGGATAAGGGTGATAAACGAGCACAAATTCCATCTGATACATATTGGATGCTGTAATGCGTAGACAATCTAAATCTGTTCTCGATTAAGAATCAAAATGCAAAATGAGTTGTCACTTCTGAGAATAAAGATGGAATCGTTTGTTCTCAGTAAAAAGAGTCTCCAGTTCCCTAAACACCATATAACTCATAGTTTCATATAATTACATGCATTTCACAATGGTAATCTGTAAAAATGTGGTTATTCCCCGGTAAAGCCACACTCTCGCAGAATACCAGCGTAAAATAGCAGCTTAATGCTGCGGTGTTTCGTATGGTGAGTGTAGAGAACCAGAGACCCGTTTTACTGGAAAAGAGTCCTCACGGCCGACAACGCATCTGCATTTTAATTCGCAAACGAAGATAGGTGTAGATGTATATGGGCCAATGCAACCACTTACCATCAGGTGGACTGTGTGCTAGTTTGTCATTCTTATTCTATAAAAAAGCCGACTAATTCGCGCCACAACCATAATGTAGCTGCAGCGTAGCTCTACCGTGCATAAAAGTATTACAAAAAGAATGTTATTGAAAAAGTACTTAGAATATGCAATATTAAAAGAATTTTGGACTATAATATAATTCGCGGCGATGTCAATTATTTATGTGTCACGCAACAAATCCGATTTATTACGAGACTGTCTAAACAGACAGGGATACACTTCCCTGTCCGCATACAAATTCGTACCCCATAAAGCTCGTACTACGTGATATATATTATTCGTGTCCATTTTAGGTTAAGAGTTATGAGTATAATGTAAGCAACCTTATATCCGCGTGGACCGCGTCCATCAGCCCATTCGGTAACTACGCGTCATAAAATGCGACGTTGGGAAATTTCAGAAAGATCTCATGGCTCCATTGTATAATGTCATCCAGACCGAATTTCGGTCACGGTAGCCAGTCGTAACGTGCAGGACAGGACTACAGTGTCCGAGTGTGTACGCAAATAGAAGTGTATTCTTTATTTCCTTACTCACATTGACAAGACCGGAGAGATCAGGCCAAGGATCCACGGCTTTACGTGCTTTCCGAGGTAACGGGGTAAAACACCGTCAACTTGCTGTGATTTTTGTTGATTTGGGACTCGAGCCCGGGACCTCATGCTCAGTGACTGGGTTCACAACCACTATATCAACGAGGTTGTCAGATCTAAGGACTTCAGTTAATCTATAATCTGTATAAATAAAAATCAATTCCCGCAGGTATGAAAAATTATCACTGAGAACGGCATTTATTTTTAATAATTATTAATTTTATAAAATTTTGTTTAACAATTAAAAATTATTAAATAATTTCGATTTAAATTTTAATTAAGATCATTTCTTTTTCTTTCTGCCTCATGGTGCGAAATAGGGGGTGGTTGATTTTACGCCGTTACTTCACGGCAAGGAGCTCTCTTCCTTCGGCTTTGTCGCTCGTTTAGCACCACCCAGGGGACACGTGTAAGGTGGGCCTAGAGTTAGGTGATCGAAGCCTACGGACGCGACCGACTAATCGCTCAAGTATTAAAAAAGGAATGCTTCGGTGATTTGCCCATATAGAAAGAGTGAACGAGGAAAGAATGACAAAGCAAATGTATGTTGCAAAAGTGAACGGAAGAGTCAGGAAGACGAAAGTTTATCGATCGAATTGGCGATATATTGAAAATGAGCCAAATTAAGAGTACCCATGTGTGCGTAGCTATATGGATATTAAGGAGGCGAGAGAGGTTCGTGCCAAATGGAAGTTCGTAGTCTCTGCCTACCTCTCTGGGCGACAGGCGTATTTATGTATAACGTATATGTTCATAATTTAATAAATTTCATTATTAGCGTTTATTCATCGAGCTCTCGTTTATCAGACCATTTTTACACCAAGGTATGGTATTACAGAACTCCTAGAGGTAAAAGTTATAAACCTCCATGTTTACCGTAACAGAAAAGCAAATATTATTAAAAAAAAACTTTTGAAAACAGATTAACAACACCGTATACAAAACTTTAATCTATTTACGTAAAATCCACAATAAATATCCCGATACCAAAAGCCCATTAAACAAATAATTTGTTTAAAAGCCTCAACAAATAAATCGAGAGCTTGAAAAACCGAACATAAAATAAAATAAACAAAAGCCATTGTTTTTAATAATTCAGAGCCGGGAAACAACATCCGAGAGTCCATTATATTCACTCAGCAGTAAACAAAAACTGTATTAAATTTACGACTAAACAAGTTTATTCAAAATATAATCATCATCACCGTCATTACAATCCATCATGACGGTACTGCTCAATACAGTTCTCCCGGCAACAAAAAAAAAACAGTTATCTCTCGATATTTTGAAACCCAAAAATTTCAAAATTACCAAGAGTTCAAAATAACTGGAGTTTAATGACCAAGAGGCTCCCTCTTGAGAAGAGGGAAAAAAAAGACAAGAGTTTGATCAAAATTAACGTAATTTATTATTTTAAACATTTGTACAATTATTCACAAATGTTCATTTTGAAATAAAGTTTTTTTATAGGATAGGTTGATAAACGAGCATACAGTCCACATGATGGTAAGTGATTGCTGTGATTCATAGACATTCATATCTATCCTTAATAAAGAATCAAAATGCAGATGCGTCACCCTTGAGGACTAAAATGGAATGCCTCCTTTCCAGTAAAAAGGGTATCTGGTTCTCTATACTCACCATATGAAACACAGCAGTTTTTAAGCTGCTATTTAATGCTGGTATTTTGTGAGAGCGTGGTCCTTCCTCGGTCGAGCCGACTCATTCGTGCTACAACTATACTACTAATATAGCTGCAGGATGGCTCTACCACGTTGAAAAAAGTATTTCTCATTTATGTAAATATGCGACAGGTCTGTACTAGGCTGTAAACAAGCGACAGGTATGTCCATGATAAACGCTTCAAATTATCGAGAGTATGGAAGCCCAGACTTCAAATCATTGCATATTGGCTGGCGAGATACTATTCCTTCAACTTCAAATTACCGAGGGGACCAATTAATATTGATTATATTCAATTCATCGAGTATTTTTATAATAATATGTGAAGTTAGTTTTTAAAGTAAGTTAGTTTTTTTTCCCTCTGTTGCGGCTCTACCCATAACTCTCACCACACTACCAAAGGTTAGCTGGCAGAGAATGCCTTATTGGCATTAAGTTCGCCTTTGTACCAAATGTTTGTTTGTTTGAGTGCAATAAAGAATTTTCTATCTATCTATCTATCTATCTATTTTTCAAGGGACCGGGAAAAAATTTCAAATTATCAAAAGATTCAAATAAACGAGTGTCAAATTATCGAGAGTCGACTGTATTTCAAAGCATGGTATTAAGCCTCTTTATCAGCTTCCTCATCATCAGTTATTGGTTCTGCAAGCGATTTTGCCGGCCCACTGCCACTTCACATTATTGATCCGTTGACTTATGTTGGTTATTTATGTTTCACTACAGGAATTATTGTTAAGGATTGTAACAGAATAACTCCGAATATAACCGTCTCCATGGCTTATGAAGTGACTATGAACTCTTTCAAATGAAAATAAGTAAAAAAAAAACAACACATTTCGGTCCCATTAATCATCACCAGACAATGTGGCGCTACTCCGTTGTCTTCTATTTTCTGTAAAATCTGGTAAAAGCTGGTAAGAGTTTATTCGATGGCACTATATGGATGGCGTCTTTTCTAAAACTGGTTGATTTCAGAAGCCATCGTTTTAGTGTATGAGAGGGTTCGTATTGACTATAGTAAAAGCAGTTAGGCGTGGTTCAGTATTAAAATCGGTCTGTGGTTGTTTTAACCATCATCGTCATCATCACAAGCTTACTACTGAACTAAATGAAGCACAGTTCCGAGCCACCTGCATTCATCGACTTCCTGCATCTCTTACCATGTCATCACTCTATCGAGTGGGGGGCCGCTCTACACTTTGCCTACGAGGCCATCGCTCGAGAACATTTCTTCACCATCGCTTGTCGGTTCTTAGAGCTATATAGCCGGCCCATTACCACTTCAGCTT
Organism: Parnassius mnemosyne; assembly: GCA_963668995.1. NCBI lineage: Eukaryota > Metazoa > Arthropoda > Insecta > Lepidoptera > Papilionidae > Parnassius > Parnassius mnemosyne. The sequence goes on from CAVLGL010000084.1 coordinate 35,268,354, forward strand.
TCTAATCCGTTGGGCTATGTCGTTCACTCTGGTTCTAATGGCCAACCAATCGCATCTTCAATACGTCGGGTATATTTTGTATCTGTTTAATTGTAAGTGCCTTTCAAATTTTCTATGTGGTATTGGCGTATGAGAATTTATAATTTCATCCTATGCAAAAAAGATCTTATGACCTCCGATAGATGACCATCTTGTTAAAAAGGCAGTCAAGGATGTGAAATGTCTCATACTTCGTTCGTCAATACGCCAGCCAAGCAATGCAAATCGTCCCTACAGTGGGTGAGACCCATAGCTTTTACGGACTTATGATGAAATAAGCGGCCAAGTGCGAATCGGACTCGCCCATGAAGGGTTCCTTAGCAGCAAGTAACATAATTTACGATTTATGTCGTTTAAAGGAAACTACTTACTAGATCTCGTTCAAACCAATTTACGGTGGAAGTGTTTACACGGTAATGTACATCATATATATTTTTTAATTTTATCATTCTCTTATTTTAGAAGTTACGGGGGGGGGGGACACACATTTTACCACTTTGGAAGTATCTCCCGCGCAACCTATTCAGTTTAGAAAAAAAATATATAAGAAACCTCAACATCATTTTTGAAGACCTATCCATAGATACCCCACATGTATGGGTTTGATGGAAAAAAGTTTTTGAGGTTCCGTTCTGAGTATGGGGAATCCCCAAAATTCATTGTTTTTTTATTTTTGTGTGAAAATATTAATGCGGTTAACAAAATACATCTACTTAGCAAGTTTCAAGAGCATAGTTCTTATAGTTTCAAAAAAAAGGGGCTGTAACGTACGGACGAACAGACAGACAGACATGACGAATCCATAAGGGTTCCGTTTTTTGCCATTTGGCTACGGAACCCTAAAAAAGAAGGCTATTTCAAATTAGTTGAAAAATGAAACCCACTCTCATTTCTGCTGCTGTTATTTTCCGTCTAGCAGCATTGAGAATGTAATTGGATTTTTTTTCTTGCAAAGTTTACCTCCGACCGTATATAACAGTGTCTGCAAACATGGCGTTATTATCACCCACTGAATTGCATGTTCTAGACAATTATGTAATTTGAGCGGAAAGTTTTCGGTTCTTTGGATTATCTCTTAGTTTCCTATACTTTATTCCAAATTTTTTTACTTTTATCACACTTTTTTGGGCGTATATAAGAAGTTTGTACGTACAACCCAAATATTCTGCTTTTTTAAAAATTATTTACCTTTTTTAAATAGCGTAATTTACTTTTTTCTGTTTGTCACATCTGTTACTGAGTTTTGATTTAAATTTAGTTTTTGTTCCATTACCTTCCTTCGTTCCAATGTTGTCCAATTCTGAGTAAAAACTTCTTTACTTGAGTAAATATTTAGTTTAAATAAAACTAGTTTTACGGATTTTATCGCGTATATTAACTTATTTTATATTCCTGACGTTTCGAGTACTTTACAGTACCCACAGTCACGGGGGGGACTGGGGGTTAGACGTCCCAATGTCATAGTTAATCACGGCTACCTCTAGATTAAAAATTATTATTATTACAATTAAATACGTAAAACTAGTTTATTTAAATGTGTAATGTTTGCGTAAATATAAGAAATCATTATATAAATATTTAGTATTTAACTTTTGCGAATGTGAAAGTATTTTTATATTTTCTTAAAAAAAAAATTAAACGTAGTTCTCTCTATTACTGTAAATGTATTAGATGAAGTGCTGCCAGTCGAAATACGATTACATGATTCAGCACTGGGGATCGAGAAAATAACGTTGACATAAATTTAAGTCGATGGCCACGAGACAGTTTATTTTAAACCTAAGTTGCATGGTATTGATTATTTTTATCATGTAACTAGAAAAATATACCACAGAACATTGTACCATATCATACCTATAACTACATTATGATTGTAGCACGAATGTATCGATTCAACCTTGGAAGAACCACACTCTCACAGGCCCCCAGCTGAAAGCAGCAAAATAAAAGTGAAGACGCTTTTCACTGGAAACAACGCATTCCATCTTAGACTTATAGGTGACAACACATTTGCATTTTGATACTTGATTGAAAACAGATGTAGATATCTATGGACCATAGCATTCACTTCCATTATTTGTAATGTGTGCTCATTTGTCATTCTTATTCTATTTAAAAAAATGATGGTTATATGGTTAAAAAACTTACATAACCGTTGAGAAAGAAAACGTTGTTCTAAAAGCGTCGCTCGTGCTTAATCTCGCAGTGATATTGGCAGACAAAATTGCATTGTTTATAGCTCGCCGCTCTACTTGTCAAAGGAAATATAATGGATGGTGGCGGTACCGAAACCGATCACATAAATTGAAACCTGCTTTTGTTTAGATATTCCAGCCAGCTATGTTCCTAATATTGGCTTAGATTTATGACCCATTTAATGTCTTCTTTTTAACCGACTTCAAAACTATAAGAGGTTTTTATTTCATCGGAATAGTTTTTAATTGTATTTGGCGATAGTTCTTCAAGATCTTTTGGATTAGTGGCTTATGAAATCTGATGTAATGGCGAGGACGATCCTGAACATGTTCCCAGAATTTTCCAAGCGTCAGTGATTTATATGAGCTATATGAAAATCAATATTTAAAAGCTGAAGGTATTCCTACCAAACTGAAGTCTAACTTGCCGGTGGCAATCTTTTACTAACGCTTTCCTGTTACTGTCACTTATGGCCACTCCAAGATCCTCAAGAAGTCAAGAATAACAACCCCAGTGAGATGCCAAATAAGCATCGATGTCATTAAGATTAAAACATAAAACACACAAAACAAAAAGCAAAACACACACACACACACACACACACACACACACACACACACACACACACACACACACACATCTGAGTATGTGTTTGTGTGTGCACATGTGTGTGTGTATACGTCTTTCCGTTTACACGGTTATACATTAGTGTATTTTTTTCGTTGCACATTTCAGAGACCAAAACCATAGGTCGTGGCTCTGTCGTCTGTACGTAAGAGCTATATAAGGGATGATATTATGTGGTAGCGGATATTCTTCCACTACCACTACCCGTTCACAAGACTCATCCATTTTGAGTGTTACTGTACACTTATAAAAAAATCCAAAGAATTTTATTGTTGCATTATAATTTAGTTTATTTTAACAGAGGAAAATAGCTTTAAATTGTATAATATGAAATTCTGATTCAATTGGACTTAAATATTAAGGTCTGACTCAACTAAAATTCGCTTTACATTTTTAGAAATATTTAGAAGCACAAAGAAGGGTTAAGGTATTCTTAAAAAGCGTTTATCGATGCGTGAAGCGAAGAATATTTTTTGTAGAATATTTTTATAAACGAGCACACAGTCCACCTAATATTAAGTAAATGCTGTGACATATAGACATCTACATCTTCCTACTATTGAGAATCAAAATGCATATGCGTTGTTACCTTGAGGACTAAGATATAATGCCTCATTAACAATAAAAATGGTCTCCAGTTTTCTACATTTACCATAAAAAACATAGCAGCATTAAGCTGCTGCATTCTGTGAAAGTGTGATTTTTTGTTGATTCACCGGTGGAATTTCGTTCGTACCCCATTCGTGTTACAAATACAGTAGACTGCAGCGTGTATATAAAAAGAATGACAAATAAACACCGTTGTATTGCGGTGTCATGAATGGAAGTCACCCGAGTTTATGGGAAACGCCATTCAGAATGTACTCCAATAAGACCTTAAGCTTCATCCTATTTACTTTATTAAAAGTTAAGTACCAAGCTGTATTTAAAGGCCAGAAACGCATTTGCGGGGAATTGCAAATACGTTTCGTGTTGCTGTTGTTCATGGGCGGCGGTAGTCACTTACCATCAGGTGATCGGCATGCTCGTTTGCCCCTCGCCTATAAAAAAAATTAACACTAACAGCATTTTGTGTACTGGAATTTTGAAGCATTTCTTTATAAAGTTCATTCATCCATAAAAATCTAAAATTTTAATTGCACATGTTGCGTTTGTATTTAGGTAGTAGCTTTATATAAGCCCGAATTCAAACAAACTTATAAATGGCTCTGAGAAAAACTAATTACAAACAGATAGACAAAGAATTATTTTCAAGAAACGGCAAAAACATTGGACTTTTATTCTTTCGTCTTTGTGCCCGTAGAGACATTTTATATTTTGTTGGAGACAATTTTACAATGCAATCTTATCAAATTCCAAAATGGTGGAAATGTTTGGCAAATTCGAACGTCTTTTCCAGTCAAACATCCTACATTGGAGGTTATCAAAGCTTGCCACAACAACCAATACCTAAAGGTTATAATTCACTCTCAAACGAACAATAGACGCGGGAACAATTAGGGTACTACGTCAAATCGTATTGTTCTAAAATCCAGGATCACAGATAGAATATTGTAATAAGACTTATCGCAAAGGTTATAAGGGTTGTTTTCGTCTGACTGAATAGTGTAGATTAACGTTATGGATTTCCTTCTTAACGGCAAATTCGAATGAACTTTATCCAGCTGTAATTGGGTTTGTAATGGATTAATTTCCGAAATACAAAGTGATTGCAAAATAGGTTTTCAAATAATACGTTATTGAATTTTACTCATACATTGTAAGGCTTAAATATGGGAATTCCACCTTTCGTTTATAAGCAATTAATGGGCTATGATCGTTTGATTCATAAAATACCCTATAATGTGTTTCAATCAATAGACATATTGTTTTGGCTTGTATTAAAACGAAAGAGTTTGTGAAGAATTAATTAATTTTTATTTACTTTTTTATAGGATAGGGTGACAAAAGAGCACACAATCCACCTGATAGTAAGTGGTTGCTGTGACCCATAGGCATCTAGTACATTTATCCTCAATAATGAATCAAAACGCAGATGCGTCGTCACCCGTGAAGACTAAGATGGAATGCCATTTTTCCAGTAAAATGGGTCTCCGGTTCTCTATACTCACCATACAAAACAAAGCAGAGTCAAGCTGTCATTTTATGCTGGTATTCTGTGACAGCGTGGTCTTTTCCCGGTCGAGCCGAACCATTCGTGCTACAACTATACTACTAATATAGCGGCAGCATGGCTCTATCACGTAAAAACATAGAATGTCTCATAAGGGGGATATTTTTAAATAATCACCATGGTTGGCAGGCAGCTTGGCAACCGCAGCTTTTTTTCATTTTGAACTGTTGCCAGGAAGATGCTGCTATCCATCTCCCGTTTCAATTGTGCAGAATTATTCATAATTGTAACATTGTTAAAGTTTACCTTTTATTTCTCAAACTTTTATTACCTTATCTGTTTCTCGGATTGCGTAGCAGGCTTTTAGTCTTAGATCTTTATTCAATTGGAAACAAACAAGGCGGTTTTATTGTAATCGCTGGCAGCTTAGCGATCGTTTTTTTTTAAATTAGATAGACAAGGCAAAACTCACCTGATGGTATGCGACTTTTGCAATCCGTTTAGTAAGATAACTGGTATATTATCGGACTGTAAGGCGTGCCTTTTAATCATCAGGGGTTGTGAACATTTTTGTTGCCTGATTAATGTTTATTTCAGGTGTTCATTGGTTGTAGTAGTTACTTAACATCGGCTAGACATTGTATTTGTTTAAATATGAATCGAGTGATGGATGCCGCTGACGTTCTTCGAATGGTGAGTGACGGAAACCGGTAACCCTATTAAGTATCAGGTAGTTTGTACTTTTCTATCTTACTTACTTCTATAAAAAAAATATTACTCAATTACATAGCTCTAAAAATTTATTAACAACAAATCAAAGCAAATGTTTGTAAAGTATATTAAAAAACGGTGAAACAGATAGCCACGGCAAATTCTTTTCAGCGTAATGGTCTACTGATTGAAATATGAAATAGGGGAACAGAAACGGAATAAATGAAAACTTTAGGTCTAATTACTAGTGAACGAAATCATACTTCGTTAAACTTCATCAACTACCAGGCTTTCAACAAATTGAGAAATTGGATTATTTATTTATTCTAATTACGAACCAGTATATATTTTCCTATATTAACTCTTAAAAGTACTTTTTGACATCAATACGTAATTAAATTTTCTTCCATAGTGGGAGGCAATTCAGAAAACTGATTATAATGAATTCGGGGGATAGAATTTTGTGTTGCAGCAATATATCTATCATCTATATCCAAAATTTATTTACAACTCTCGAAGTGGCTAATTACTTGCTAAGGTGTTTGAAGTCTCGATGTCGTAGTTAATCCGGGTTACCTTCAGCTTTTGAGGTAAAATACCCAGACCTACGATGAGTAGTAACATCAAAAGTGCGAGATATTCTGGTATTGAGACATTCTGGGTTTTTTTAGAGGAGAGGGGGCAAACGAGCATACGGCTCACCTGATGGTTAGTGACTACCGCCGCCAATGAACAATTGCAACACTGGGGAAATTGCAGGTTCGTTGCCGGCTTTTAGAAAGGAATAAACTTCTTTCTTGAAGGTCCCTAAGTCGTATCGGTCCGGAAAAATCGCCAGTGGTAAGCTACTCAACAGAGAGATCGTACGCGGAAGAAAACTCTTAGTGAAACGTACAATGGTGGACCGCCAAGCATCCAGATGGTGTGGATGGTATCGGAAATTTTGGCGCGATGTGCGTTGGTGAAATTTGGCGGTTGGGATTAATCCGAACAATTACTCAGAGCACGTTTCGTTACGTTCACGTATTCACGTACAATACACGGCCGTGTCCACGACATAGCAATAACAATGTAGTGGTGACATAAGACAATGCAATAATATTGTACCATAGAGTTGAACTAATGATGGACCCGGATGCTGACTTTGGCAACGTTTATAAAAGTTTGTTTCACAATAGATTTTAGTGAAGAAGAAACTGAACATTTTTATACAATTTTTTTTTCAAAAATAGAGTAAAGCTTCAAAACTCAGGTCTATTATACAAATATGTAAATGAAGATATGCCATTATATGTACCAGTAGCTAAAATGTTAAGAAAGTTATAAATCGTTTTCTAAATGATGGGTTTAAGAAAATAAAGAATCGGAAATTATCATAGAAACTGTTTAGAAGGACGATATTCAGGACCGGAAGCGGCTTGAAGATAGTTGAAGTTAATGGGAATCTTTAAGATGTATTGGAAGATCCTTATACCATCAGGTAGGTCTTGTAAGAGGTGACAGAGAGAATATAAAAAAAACAAATGAAACGGAAGATAAGCAGCAGCGTGTCCCCGACAACAATCTATAATAATTAAAACTGCTGTTAATAAGTCACCTTCCAAGCTTAATAACGTTTTTATATAGAACTATGGAGATAAACGAGCACACAGTCCACTTGATTGTAAGAGGATTTGTGGCTCGTAGACATCTACATACATTTATCTTCAATTATGCATCAAAGTGCTGATACTAAAAAGGAGTACGCTCTTTTCTTGAAGGTCCCTAAGTTGTATCAGACCGGAAAAATCGCTGATGGTAATCGTTTACACAAGGAAGTTGTGCGGGGAAGAAAACATCTTCTAAATCGCACAGTGGTGGACCGCAAATCATCCAGATGGTATGGATGGTATCAACTAAAACTATTAAATATCAATATATAGAAGTGGAGTCTTTGTTCAAAAAAGTGGAACTAGGGATGACTAAAACTAGTCCAGTTTAATCAGAAACAAGTTTACGCGTTTACCGCTAAAAAGAACCCCTTCTTCGTATCTCGTCAGTTTCAAGATACTCCCCTTAGTGCCTCAGCCAGTATCGGAATCCTCGGCGTCGACGTATCGAGTGACGTGCAGTTTCGTGGTTACTTGGAAGAGAAGGCCAAATTGGCCTCTAAAAAGCTTAGCATGCTTCGCTGAGCGGGACAGTATTTCAAGCCGGCCACCGCCTGCAGGTTCGGCCGCACATAGAATACTGGTCCCATCTCTAGGCTGGGGATCCCCATTGCCAGCTACTTCCATTTGATCGCATCCAGCGTAAATTTGTTCGAATCGTCGGCAACCGAACTCTTTCCGATCGGCTTGAGTCACGGGCATTTCGTAGGGATGTCGCATCTCTTTGCGTATTTTATCGCATCTATCACGGGGAGTCCTATGAGGAACTGTCCGGACTAATTCCAGCCGCACAATTACACCATCGCACATCGCGACAAAACTCGCAATACCATACATACCATCTCGATGACTGGCGGTCTACCACTGTGCGATTTAAAAGAAGTTTTCTTTATCGCAAAACTTCCTTGTGGAATCGACTACCATCAGAGATTTTTCCAGACTTATACGACCTAGGGACCTTCAAGATAAGAGTGTACTGCTTTTTAAAAGGCTGGCAAAGCATCTGCAGTTCCCCTGGTGTTGCAGTTATTCATTGGTGGCGGTTATCGCTTACCATCAGGTGAGCCGTATGCTCGTTTGCCCCCTCTCCTATAAAAAAAAGTGAAGAAGTCGTCATAAGAATATCTTGCATAGTTGCCATGCTGGGCGACCACTGTTTTTGATTATTTTAGGATAATTTCTTTTTACAGTAAACTATTGTTAGATTTTAGATTCATTTAACTCACAAGGAGCCGTGGTACATCAGGCGCTAAGCGCTCGCTGCAAACTTCACAGAACGCGACCAACTCGTGTTCATTTCCCGCCGACAACAATGAAATTGTTAATTGCAATTTTAAGTGCTGATTTACCACGTCCTCAACGGTGAAGGGAAACATCGTGAGGAAAACTCCATGTCTGAGAAATAAGAAAAAAAGTCAAAGCAGTGGACGTATATAGGCTGTAACTTTAACTTTAGTAACTCGCAAGTGAATATAATGACTTCTCATATTGTCGCGAACACTACACATTAAATTAAACAAATTTTACGAATATATTGCGTTTAATTTTAAATTTTAAAGTAATTTTTATTTACAAGTTAATAGTGAAGCAATTTTAACAAAATAATAACTGCCTGTAAACTTTAGTCTTGTTCTTAGAATTTATGTGTATCTCGTGACAACAAATCTTGTTATAATAATCATGTATAACATCAGACGAAATTTGCGAAGATTTATCCTGGAAGATATGTGACATATTAAGAATATCTCCTTATTGCGTAGGTAATATATTTTACAAAAAGGTCGATGAAAAAAGCTTATAAAAGTATTTTTACAGAATAAGGGTGACAAACGAGCACACAGACCATCTGATAATAAATGGATGCTGTGGCCCATAGACATCTACATCTATCAAGTGGTAAAATTAAAAATTTTGTACAACCAACTTCAATACAAATAAATTGAGAACGTCATCAATGTAGTCGAAGTCAATAAAATACGTATTATTAAGGATAACTCAAAAACTACTGGCAAATTAACCAAAAGAGTAACTTTCAATAAGTATTAATTATAATCTATATTGAATAAAAAGTTTTTGTTTCTGATGTAACACTGGACTGCACATATATAAATAGCATGAGTCATCCCGTTCTGAACCACAAAATGAAAATTAACAAAAGTTTGAAATTCAGACACTAATTACTGTATACTTCGCTACTGTTACTATTTTTCAATGATCTAATACATATAATATGCCGTCTGGGAATCTAATCTGGATCAACAGCTGTGAAGTATTTCGTCTAAGTCTTCATAAATAACAACAAACCTGCATCCATCTTGACCTATATTTGGTTGCAAGTATAAAGCTCATTCGGCATTTAAATATAAAAAAAAAAGGTTAATAGAACAAGCACTTAATATCGACATATTATTGGATTCCTCAAAGGGTAGGATATAATTATATTAAACTAGCTGTTCCCCGTGAACTTGTCCGCGTGGAATATTTTTGCGCGGAACCCCAAAATAAAAGTAGCCTCAGTCACTCCTTATAACATCAGCTATCTGCCCGTGAAAAATAGCTTGCAGATGACAGATTTTTTCAGACTCACGTAACATTTATCGTTATATTTTGGCCGATTTACACAATATTTTTATGAATTATAACTTATGTGTTATTTTGATGTATAAGCTATATTGTGGTAGTTTTATTAAAATACATTCAGTATTTTTTGCGTGAAAGAGTAACAAACGTCCATACATCCTCACACACTTCCACATTTATAATATTATATAGTAGAACTTCAATTATTCGATACTTTAATAGTGGTAGAGCCACGCGACAGCTTTTGCTGTCGCACGGATGGGCCGGCTCGAACCGGGGTGGTACCACGACCTCACAGAAAACCAGCGTGAAGTAGAGGTTTACCTCTGCGTTTCGCTAGGTGAGTGCAGGTGGCCGGTGGCCTTTTTTACTGGAAATGAGGCATTCCATCTTAGTCCTCACGGGTGACAACGCATCTACATTTTGATTTGTAACAGAGGATAGATGTAGATCTCTATGACCCGCAGCAACCACTTACCATTAGGTGGACTGTGTGCTCGTTTGTCACCCTTATCCTATAAGAAAAAACTTCATTTTTATTGCTATTATTGAGTACTTATACCCATCTGTGATTGCAGTAGTTAAACTATAATCATAACATAGGTATTCGGGTACTATCAAATAAATTAGAAAAATGCCTACGTTTGCTGCCTGTATACCTCAAAACTTGAAAACGAGACTGTACACCCAGTGCGTGTTGCCAGTGATGACATACGGAACTGAGACGTGGTCCTTCACTGCTGGCCGGATGAGGAAGCTCAAGGTCGCTCAGCGAGCTATGGAGAGGGCTATGCTCGGAGTTTCTCTGCGTGATAAACTCAGAAATGAGGATATCCGCAGTAGAACCAGAGTGACCGACATAGCCCAACGGATTAGTAAGCTGAAGTGGCAATGGGCCGGCCATATGGCTCGAAGAACCGACAACCGATGGGGAAGAAAGGTTCTCGAGTGGCAGCCTCGTACCGGCAGGCGAAGTGTAGGGCGTCCCCCCACTAGATGGAGTGACGACCTGGTAAGATTTGCAGGAAGTCGATGGATGCAGGTGGCTCAGGACCGTGCTTTGTGGCATTCTTTGGGGGAGGCCTATGTTCAGCAGTGGACTTGTGAAGGGCTGTAATGATGATGATGATGATTGCTGCCTGAACTACCTTTTCTAAGGGTATCTTACCTTTAGAAAAGGCTAAACTAATATAAAGGAATAGAAAACGCATCTCTGTTTTGTGCATTTGTGCACTATAATTATGTCCTGTGCTGATAGCTATTCTCTGTTGACACTGGGCACCGTGACCGAATTTCGGTCTGGAGGACATTATTATTGTTATTATATACACAACTCCGTGTATTTTCTACTGAATTCAAACAGGCGACCGTAATCACATCGACTGTATTTTTTTATGTGTGTTACCTATTAACTTTTTTCTGGGTGAACCGTTTACAATGATTCTTTTTTTATTCAAAAGCTGGTGCTTTTCGTGTGGTACCATATAAATTTGATCAAGGTCTGATAAATCATTTTTTGAGTTTTTCTTAATAATTTATATTGAATTCGGTTGCACAAAATTTTTAATTTTTAATTATTAAAAACAGAAACAGTAAAAATAACCGTTTATAACTCATATAATTTGTTCTAAGATATACAGGAATTTCAATAAGGTTAATAATAAAGCGTGTCATCGCTTTTTTCAAAATTATTTTAGTAATTTGATGCGTTGTCACACATGAGGACTAAAATGGAATGCCTAGTTTCCAGTAAAACGTGTCTCCGGTTACGAAACACAGCAACATTAAGCTGCTATTTCACGCTGGTATTCTGTGAGAGCGTGGTCCTTCCCCAGTCGAGCCGACCCATTCGTGCTACAACTATACCATTAATATGGCTGCAGCATAGCTCTACCGAGTTTATATGCATTATTTTGTTAATATTGTTGAAATAGTTTATAATAAATTGTAATTCTGCGTAAAATGAACAAAGATGCGAACAGCTCTTTTATTACAAACCATCCCTCATAAAGCTCCGTACGTGACGTCATCAAATACACTACAGTGCTTTTTAACGTTGATGGGTATACATATTTAAGGACTTAACTTTAGCTGATGCCATCTGTTCGAAAACAAACTTTCAACCTTTTGCCTTTCATATTAAAGATGCATTTAATAAACTTGTAAACTTACTGTGGTTTTATTTCAACGCAGTATAGAAACATGGTAGCGGTTTCAGAAAATTTTACGAGATTACTTTCTACAATTTGGTACATACAATACAATTTAACTATGTCGTTGAGGATTTAAGAAAATAAGGTAATTAAGTGGACATAATTTTAATTTTTACATTTCGTTTTTGCACATATTATTATGTGCTTGGTTATAATTTAATTCATAGTTAATAATTTTAGGTTTGGCTAAGTAAAGAGTTGACAGTTGGGAAAGAGTGACAAAGCAAATTTAAGTAACAGAAGTAAACGGAATATTCGGGAAGGGAGAGTATTGAACATCGGTCAGATAAAGATTACCCTCAAACGACGAGCATTTATGCGCAGGTATATCCCAAGCAGCATGCGAGCTATATACGAGCTGTATTGAAGCTCGTTTTTATACTAGAGGTTGTATTTTCTGGCTGTATAAAAGATGTATAAGCGCATATACAGTTCTTTATGATTTAGTAGCGCTGTACAACAGCTGTACAAGCATTAAAGAGGCTGTATAACTGCTGTATTACAGCTGTTATTTGGTGTGCAAGGAAACTATCACACTAAAGATATTGGCTTATCAGTAAACAAAGACAAACGTTCTAATTTGGGTTTTGAATGTAATCACAAATGAATATAAAACAAAAGGTTTATTGAATGATGACGACATTTAATGTCTTAAGTAACTTTGTTTCTACTTAGTCTAACGTTGTTTAACGACTCTACGGTGGCTAACCGCTAGCGGTTAGCCACCGTAGAGTCTATATCACCTGAGGATGCCTCGTGTAGAGGCGAAACACGTGTCGTATTATCGTCAGTGGTGTTTCTTGCCTAGTGTAGTGGTGTTGGGAGTAGTGGTGCTGGGATTAGTGGTGACGGGGATAGTGCACGCAATTGAGGGAGGGCGGGAGGTGCTCTTAATACTAGGTAAGAAACATCATTTTATTTTATAACGCGGATATTTGCGAAGTAAATTTTTCTAAAAGCTTTTGTATATGTTTTCTATCAAAAAATTGCCGCGCCAGTAAAATAACAAAGTAGTATGAGGATTACGCTGGCGTATTATAGGATTATCCGAAGTCCGAAGAGAGGGGGAGGACACGGTAATCCTCGAATCCGGCAACTTGCTCTATTACCGGGAGGGCGACCATCTGTCCCAAGGAGGTGTCGGATTTATCGTCCACAAGTCTCTCGTTAACAACGTTGTAAAAATTGAGAGTGTGTCGACGAGGGTTGCGTACCTTATACTCATAATCACCAAACGGTATTCGCTGAAGGTCATACAGGTCAACCTCGGCACAGCCCGATGAGGAAGTGGAGGAAATGTATGAGGATACCTCTAGAGCCATGCATTCCTCCAAAACCCAATATACAGTGTTAATGGGAGACTTCAATGCAAAACTTGGTACAAGAGAGAACGGTGAGCTGAAAGTAGGGAAATTTGGAATAGGGAATAGCCAGCAGCTGGCCGACTTCATGGAGAAAGAGGGACTCTTTATGATGAACTCTTTCTTCCAGAAGCGGCCCCACAGGAAGTGGACCTGGTCGAGCCCGACGGTTCGACAAAAAATGAGATTGACTTCATTATGACGACCAGACGACAACTGTTCAGTGATGTCTCCGTGATCACGAGGGTGAAAACTGGCAGCGATCATCGAATGGTTAGAGGCACACTGAACCTAAATGTTTAGTTGGAGAGGTCTCGTCTAATGAAGTCAACGCTCCGTCCCCCTCGTGCTCTAATCCAAAGTCCCGAAACCATTCAGCTCGAGTTACAAAACCGTTTTCAGTGCCTAGAAGACTGCAATGAAGTGGACGATATGAATGACAAGCTCGTGGAAACTGTCCATGCGGTCGGAGCTAAGTTCTGCAAGAACCGCCGCAGAAGAACACAAAAACTCTCCTATCACACTCTTAATCTCATGGCTGTTAGACGGGAGATGAAGCTACATTCTTCAACAGATTTGACAGCATACAGGCAACTGAACAGGCAGATCTCCAAATGCATGCGGCGGGACTTACGCCACTTCAATACAGCTCGTTTTGAAGAAGCGATCGAGCAGAACCAAGGCTCCAAAGTCTTTGCCAGAGATCTGTCTGCCAGAAAGAGCCAACTCTCAAAGCTGAAGACAGAATGTGGCAGCATCGTTTCCGGGGCACCTGAGATTTTGAGTGAGATTGAAAGGTTCCATGGGCAGCTGTACACGTCATCGTTAGAGCCACACGCGAGTGTAAGTAGCGATCCAAGAGCGAGTCTTATCCGACATTATTCCGATGATTTCCCGGACGTCAGTCTGAGCGAGATTAGAATGGCTCTCCAGCACCTTAAAAACGGCAAGGCCCCAGACGAGGATGGAATTTACAGCGGAGCTTCTGAAAGCGGGTGGAAAACCGGTATTGAAGTCCTTAATATTGAAGAAGCTCTTTAATTCCGTCCTCCATGGTGGCATTACACCGGAGTCGTGGAGTAGAAGTGCGGTGTTCTTGTTCCTCCATAAAGGCGACAACGCTCTCTTAAGAAACTACAGACCGATTTCCCTTCTGAGCCGCGTCTACGTGCTGTTTTCGAGAGTCATTACGAATCGTCTCGCGCGCAGACTTGACGACTTCCAGCCTCCCGAACAAGCCGGTTTCCGAAAGGGCTTTAGCACCATAGACCACATACATACCCTTCGGCAATTTGTACAGAAGTCCGAAGAGTACAATTTGCCACTATGTCTGGCGTATGTGGACTATGAGAAAGCCTTTGATTCCGTCGAAATTTGGGCGGTGCTGCAGTCCCTTCAGCGGTGCCAAGTTGACTGTCGGTATATCGAAGTGTTGAAGTGCTTGTACAGTAGGGCTACGATGGCTATCCGAGTACAGAACCAGAGTACGAAACCTATCCAATTGCAGAGAGGTGTAAGACAGGGTGACGTCATATCCCCGAAACTCTTCACGGCTGCATTGGAAGACGTTTTCAAGCTTCTGGACTGGAAAGGATACGGTATCAACATCAATGGCGAGTACATCACTCACCTTCGATTTGCCGACGATATAGTCCTTATGGCAGAATCGCTGGAGGACCTAAGCACTATGCTCAATGACCTCAATAGTGCTTCCCAACGGGTAGGTCTTAAGATGAACATGGACAAAACAAAGATCATGTTTAATGTCCATGTCACACCTATGCCGGTAGTTGTTGGGAACACTAAGCTCGAAGTTGTTGACGAGTATGTTTACCTGGGACAAATAGTCCGACTAGGTAAGTCCAACTTCGACCGAGGGGTCAATCGACGGATTCAACTCGGTTGGGCAGCGTTCGGGAAATTACGGCACATCTTCTCGTCAGGTATACCTCAAAACTTGAAAACGAGACTGTAGAACCAGTGCGTGTTGCTAGTGATGACTTACGGATCTGAGACGTGGTCCTTCACTGCTGGCCGGATGAGGAAGCTCAAGGTCGCTCAGCGAGCTATGGAGAGGGCTATGCTCGGAGTTTCTCTGCGTGATATACTCAGAAATGAGGATATCCGCAGTAGAACCAGAGTGACCGACATAGCCCAACGGATTAGCAAGCTGAAGTGGCAATGGGCCGGCCATATAGCTCGAAGAACCGACAACCGATGGGAAGAAAGGTTCTCAAGTGGCAGCCTCGTACCGGCAGGCGAAGTGTTGGGCGTCCCCCCACTAGATGGAGTGACGACCTGGTAAGATATGCAGGAAGTCGATGGATGCAGGTGGCTCAGGGCCGTGCCCTCAGGGTGGCATTCCTTGGGGGAGGCCTATGTTCAGCAGTGGACTTGTGAAGGGCTGTTATGATGATGATGATGATGATGAGGATAAAATACTAAGTATTGTAACTACGGTTGTATAGTTTAGAATAAAATGGGCCCACCTTACAGGACTAACCTCGGTCTTAATCCAGCATTATGGCATCTGATTTAGATATTTTCAATGACAATTTAAATAATTTCAGAAGAAAAATGTTACTTTATTTAGAATCTTAATAATAAATGTAAACCCTTTTTAATTTCTATAAATACGCAATTTTGCTACTGTACTATTAAATTTTACGATATTTAACATTTCGCAACATTACCCTGTGTTAGCTGTGTTTGCCTATAACTGGGTGAGCACATTGCATGTTTCTCACAATGCTTGGATCTTATTTTTAGTATTTGTGTATCATCTGCCGGTGACCCTTATAAATATATGAATAAATAAATAGAAAGAAAATTATTAAATTAATGGATATGAAGGCACATTGGGGCACAGTCATCATTAGTCAAACTGAAACTTATATGCTTAGACTAATATCTAATATTCCAAAAATTATATTTTAAATTTTGTACTTATGGGTCTTAAAATGGCGTCATTTTGCTAAACAACCTAAACGGTATTTCGGTTTAAAGAAATTTTATTTCTCATAAGAACATACAATGGTTCACTAGTAGTGGTATTTCGAGGGTATTATAGTCTTAGTAGCTGTACTATGTATGTTATGGATTATATCCTGCAGCCATTGGTTTTAATCAGTTCTATAATAGAATATTTTTACTACTTACGCTGTATAGCAGTTTTTTCAACTTAACATATATTCATAGTTTTTTCAACATAACACGTATTCTCTTTAGAGATACAAATAAAAGATGAAAAACCTTATCTTGGCAGCAGTGTTGGATAAATATAATTTAAATTTAACATGATCTTTTTACTGCACTAAATCTTTATCTTTTTTCCACATATTGATAACAAATTTATTTTATTCACTAACACAATATAAACACGCAACTCATGCAGAATGGCGATATTCTGTCACTAATACAGATTTAAGTTGTACTATGGCTGTTGTTTATTTTTTTAGTTTTATATCACTCTCATAGACAGAAGTCATAAAACTACTGTATTTACAAAAATGTACAATAACACCATAAGAATAAGTTTTAGGAGAGAATTTGTTCAGAATAAGATTTTAATGATACTATAATAACACTTAGAGCTGTAAGCAAGGGAAAGCATGCAAAAAACCGCTTCTATACAACTTTAACGATAAAATCAGATTGTAGTGTGACAAAATACTTAAAGTTATATAGTAGAGTTTTTATATTGTGATTTAGAACCCTAAGGTTACTTAGATCCAATAATACAGACTTTATACAGCTTCAACTGTATAATAACGCATAAACCACTCTTATAAGGATACAACCACTTTTCAAAACTCTTATAAGCTTTTAAAAGAACTCTAATTTCTACGTGGGCTGGTGTACTGATGTTCATAACGCTTGTGTGTTGCTTGGGATAGATGTAAAGGAGGCTAGAGAGGTATGTCAAGGTCTTGCCAAATGGAAGTCAGTAGTCTCTGCTTTTTTCCTTTGCCAGGTTTAGAAAAACGAAAGACTTTAAATTCGTCTAGATATATGTCTGCAAGGCCGAATCATGCCAGAGAGAAAAGCAAGTGTCCACCCTTTCCAAATAGAATAGAATTGAATAATTTTATATTTAATACAGATTACATGTAATTCGGAAATACCACTAGATTGAAAAAAGAAACTGTCATGAGAAGAACCAGTGAGAAACTCAGCGGGACTTTATTTTCTTTCTTTAACTTACTATATCACGTAAAAAGAGGCCTAAACCAACGAGAGGTTTATAGACATTTGCCCGATTTGCATTGTCTGTTGTACAGAGCTTTTTCACATTCCTGTCTTTATTTCTTATATTTACAATATATAATATAACTAGCTGACCAGGCAGACGTAGTTCTGTTCTGTTCTGATAAATGACTGTATAAAGTGTTGACGTTTCGTTAAAAACTAAATATATGAAGTTAAAAATTAGGTGAGGTTATGTTGACACATACATTACAGACATATACATATGTTGAACGTGTACTTGGCGTGAGACACTACAGTGCCTCCGGATATACATAACAAGCATTGCATCTAGCCGATCGGAAAGAACTCGGTCGTCGACGATTCGAACTGCTCTGCGCTGGATATTATTGCTCCGAATTATCATTTATTCGATATATATATATATATATATATATATATTTAAATGGTGATAAAAAACATCAAAAATATCGATATATTATTCATTTACCCTGATGTTTTTAAAATCGATGTTTCACTTTCGAAAATATCAAGGTTCTAATATCGTTTTTTTATGAGATATGTTGCCATACCAATATTCTCAAGATAGAACATACCTACGCGCGTTGCGCTTACGGCATGCAATAAGGATGTTGAACGTGTACTTGGCGTGTGACACTACAGTGTTTCCTGATATCTTCACAAAGATTATTTATTCGATATATATATTTAAATGGTGATAAAAACATCAAATATATATATATATATATATATATATATATATATATATATATATATATATTCATATACATATATATTATTCATATACTTTGATGTTTTTTGAATAGAATAGAATATTTTTTTATTCAATATACATTACATGAGTAATTCTTATTGAAAGTCATTTTTTACTTTACCACTGGTTCGAAAAAACCCTCTGTCCTGGGAAGAACAAACAAGAAACCCAGCGGGACTTTTTTTTAAATAAATTTTATAATACAAAATGATTACAAACTATTTACAAAATTTATTTTAGAAACTGCTTGGAAGCGGCCACCTCATTCCCAGGGGTTATTATCAACCATGTATTCATTTATACTAGAATAACCCTTTTTTTAAATCAGTGTTTTAACAGTGGTAGAGCCATGCGGTAGCTTTTGCTGTCGTAAGGATGGGCCGGCTCGAACCGGGGTGGTACCACGACCTCACAGAAAGCCAGCGTGAAGTAGAGATTTGCCTCTTCGTTTCGCTTGCTGAGTGCAGGTGGCCGGAGGCCCTTTTTACTGGAAATGAGGCATTCCATCTTAGTCCTCACGGGTGACAACGCATCTACATTTTGATTTGTAATAGAGGATAGATGTCGATGTCTATGGGCCGCAGCAACCACTTACCATCAGGTGGACTGTGTGCTCGTTTGTCACCCTTATCCTATAAAAAAAAATATCGCTTTTTTATGAGCGATGTTGCATCTATCCGCCGCCATACCATACCAATATTCTGAGATAAGGTCTATCTCCTTAGACGCCTTGAGATAATATTGCCAACTATCTACTGGCTCAAGTTGCCGTCGAAATCGCCAAAGGTCTACACAATGTGACGCATCAACATATTGTAATGCAGTGTATTATAAAGGATTATAATCATTTAATGCTGGGATAAATGAAAACGTGGCTTAAAAGACAAGTATCCAAGCCAAAAATCTTGAAAATAAATAAATAAAACCATGGCTTAAAATACAAGCATTCAAGTCAACAACCTTTGAAAAGATAAAAAATTCCACAGAAATTAATAAAATCTTTTGTGGCATCGGAAAAGTGCGCAAGCAAAAATTTGAGACAATGAAAAGTATGAAATAATTGATAGATAGAAATGATTTTAGTGTTATATGGAAACAATTGATAAACAAAATGATAAATGACTGTATAAAGTGTTGACGTTTCGTTAATAATTAAATATATGAAGTTAAAAATTTGGTTAGGATATGTTGACATCTGATTCGAGAATATATACAATATAGTCTCACGCCTACACGTTTACATACATATACATATTATGTTGAACGTGTACTTGGCGTGAGACACTACAGATTCTCCGGATTTTAATTTTTTTATTCGGTACATTAGTTGCATTATATTAGAATTATGTATTCTCATATATTATCTAATTATGAAATTATATAATTAATTATATATTAAAAATGAAGCATTGAAAATTGTGAGTTTAAAAGATACCTACTCACTATAGGTAAATAGATAGATAGCTCGCCTTTTGTACAAATATTTGGTGCAATAAAGAATAAATAAATAAATAGGATGTTTCGCAGAGTGAGATTAAAATAGAATGAGAGTCGTGGAGGCAGTTTACAAACATAAATTGCACAAGGACAAACATCCAGACCCGGAACAATTATTTGTAGGCCTTACAAATACATGTTCCGTGCGGGATTCGAACCCGCAGCCCCCAGCGCATCAACTGATTGCTAAGCGCCACGGAGCCGTCGCCGGGTTATAGGTAAAGTGACCGTACGTCCCGTTTTGAACGGGACTGTCCCTTTTCTCGGTCACCTGTCCCATTGTCCCCAAATAAAGCTCCGGGACACAAAATTGTCCCGTAACTCGTCGGATGGAAGTATTCAAAGCCAACAATCTACAAAATAATTTTTTTAATCGAATATATTTTATGTCTACCTGGTACAAATGCTCCAGTAGAAAGAGTATTTTTCTATTTTTAATAAATTGTGGACGTCTGAAAAAAACACATACGGTTGCGGTTCTAAAGGCGATGTTGTTAACAAAGGTAACAATAAAAAAAACTTGCCCAGAATTTTATTCTTATTTAAAATCATCACCAACTTTATTAAAGCAAATTTAATCAACTGACAAATGTAATTAATAATTAAAAAAAATATGTTGCATTTAATAATTACCGTCTATACAGAATATAATTTTATATTGAACACTAATTGTATAAAGTTATAGTTTTTAGAGTATAAATAAACCCATCTCCCGTTTTGAGTCAAAAAATAAATGGTCAGTTTAGTTAGAGAGTCGAGTAATAAACCCGCAATGCCGCAGATAGGCCAACTGAGACGCCCAGGCCGAATCAGTCGCCTATAGGCCGACTTACCCGACCGGGTCTTATTAGACGACCATAGACCAAATTAAACGCCCAATTTAAACCAAACCTTACATGCTAATGGTGCTTAATTTTTATATTTGCATTTACTGCATGTTATCAATAATTATTTCACATTTATGTGGTTTCGTTGTAACGAGATTATATTAATATTTATTCCTTTAAAAAAAATGGATATAGCTCTTATCGAATCAAGATTATGTAGAAATATAATGTGTTTTTTATTTGTTGATATATCTTTTAAATAAAAAGTAGATAGCTCCTAAAAACCGCACAAATAACGACTAGCGCGACATTTTGCTCAACCTGCGCTTTAAGTAAGATTTTATTAACTTGAGTATTGAAAAGCTTCCTTCACATAAAACTTAATAGTAAATAAATCTTAGACACAGCGTTCGATTCGGAACAGATTCAGAATAGCCCAATTTTACAAGAAAAGCACCAATGAATTACATTGAACCGCTTCTTGGGAAGAAATGCTGGCAGCTTTCAAGTCGTAAAATCGCCAAAATGATATATTCTGCAGAAAAATCATCGTAGATTTTTGTCAGATTTTGAACTATTACACGAAGATATTCATCTGGTGACGTTAGCAGAGTGTAAGGCTGAACAACACTAAATGTTACGAGAATATCATCCATTGCTCTGTAGCGATGGTCTAGTTCCTCGTAAAATATGTCAAGACATTCTAACATAGCTCTCTGCAGCTCCTCTGGCAATGTTAGTCCAGCATAAAAGTAAAAAAAGTAAAGTTGCAGCCTATTTATGTCCGACTGCTGGCCACAGGGCTCCTCTCATTTCTGAGAGGGTTTTAGGGAATGCCCTAAGCAAGGAAATGTCCGCCGCGCTGCCCCAATGCGTGTTGGCGAACTTCACATGTTTACGAAATATTTTTTTTCTTATTTCTCAGACATGCAGCCGAGCACGTGGTAAATCAGCACTTAAAATTGCAATTAACAATTTCATTGGTGCCGGCGGGGATCGAACTCGGGTTGCTCGAGTACTGTGAAGCTTACAGCGAGCGCTAACCATCAGAGCTACCAGTCCAGCATATCGGGTCATTTCTCCTGGTAAACGTTTTTGATATCTCCTCATTCCTCTTCTTCCTCCTATCGAAATGTCCACATTCTCACATTTTTTGTTACGTAGGAAATAAATTTTTCCACTAGTTGAATACGTTGGCTTTGAAGAAAAATTTTTGGGCTTTGATTTATATCTCATATGTTTCCAGTGATAATCTAGATTATTATTATATTACTTAGTATTTGCTTTTGTAACTAAATTCTTTTAGGATTTTACACCAAAAGGAAAGATAGCATAAAAAACTGAAGTCACACAAAGCTGATAAGAGTGTAGATACTGCTTCTTTTCTATCGACGTTTTCTCTGTTGGTGCTGGGATCATAGATATCTTCGAGTGTTTATACTAGTTTTTTTTTTAATTATTCTGCAGTGGTTTAACAGCGTCATTGTGAGCAATTCATGTTGTCTCTGAGAGTCTTTTGACGGATACGCCTACACTTTTTATTAAAGTTTCCCATTGACGTGTGGATTATGAACAGAACCTGTAAACTCTTTCTACTATTCCGAAAAAAGTTAAACTTGAATTAATGCTCCCTAAGTGAGTGCACTCCACATAGATTTAGCGAATAATTACGAGTAGCACAAAACTATAAAAGTAGTATAGTTGTAGCACAAATGGGTCGGCTCGACCGGGGAAAGACCACGCACTCGCAGAATACTCCTATAGCTCAACCCTGATGTATTTCGTATGGTGAGTGTAGAGAACCAGAAACCCTTTTTATTGGAAAATAGGCATTCCATCTTAGTCCTCACGGGTGACAACGCATCTGCGTTTTGATTCGCAAACGAGGATAGATGTAGATGTCTATGGGCCACAGCAACCACTTACCACCCGGTGGACTGTGTGCTCGCTTGTCACCATATTCTATATAAAAAAAAAACAATATATTCATTTGACAACGTCAGATTTTAAAATAGTGTTGTCATCTATAGCGTAAAATGCACCTCCTAGTTTTTAGGGAAAGAACATTCGTGTAACAGAAACAGAAACTTTTTTATTCAATATAGATTATAAATAATACTTATTGAAAGTCACTCTTTTGTTTAATTACAACTGGTTCGAAAAAAAAACCTCTGTCCTGGGAAGAACCAGCAAGAAACTCAGCGGGACTTTTTTTTAATAACAGCTTACAATCAATCAAAATCAAACAATCAAATTCAATGTTACTCAAATTTACAACATAACAAATTATAAATAACTTGGTAGCGATCACCTCATTTCCAGGGGTTATTATCATCATCCATAAATTCTTTAATATTAATATATAATAAATAACCCTTTTTTACACAAACTTACTTTATTAAAATTTTTCAACTTTGAGTAGGTCAAAATTTGTATATTTTCTGGAATTTTGTTGTCGTGTAACTGGTACTACTAGCTTTTGTCTGTTCCTAGTATTTACAGAATGAATATCACTTATTTTTGTGAAACCACTTTTATTTTTGAGTACGTACATTATATTTTCATAGATGTAGTAAAAGGCCAAAGTTAATATATTAATTTCTTTAAATTTTTGTCGCAGCGACTCTTTCGGCTTTAAATCATAAACTGCTCTCATGGCTCTCTTCTGTAAAACAAATATTATTTCAGTGTCAGCTGCGTGTCCTCATAGCAAAATACCATACGACATTATGCCATGGAAATAGCTACAGTAAACTAGTCTAGCTGTTTTAACACTGGTAAGACTTCTAAACTTTTTTACAGCATATGCTGCAGAGCTAAATCTGCTTGCTAATTTTGATATATGGGGGCTCCATTGAAGCTTGGCACCTAATGTGATTCCAAGAAAAATCGTGGTATCTACAAGACTCAGTTTCTCTCCATTTAAAATTACATTAGTATTTAATTGTTTGCCATTTGGGGTCATAAATTTCATACATTAGAGTGTTTTAGTGGTTTTTTTGGTGTTACATAATAATAAGTTTAATTAAAATACAATATGGAACATACCAACTATGATTAGCGATAACAAATATAAGATTATCGTTCTAGCATACGTCTTAAATATTTGTCAAAAACTGTCTAAACGTTGGTAATGTTTTTATCTTTTGTAAACACTTATCAATGTTAGAAGGGGATAAAATACCAAAGTCGGTGCGTCTCTTTCTGAAAAAATGAGGAACGATTACAATGTTCTAAGCGCTCACTCCCTATATTATATTATAACCTCCGTGGTGGTTAATGTTAATTGGTGAAGATGACGTAATACGTCACGAGCATGTCGAGGTCATCGGTGACGCGAACGCATAAATTTTTCCCCTACCATAAAATGCTCAACGCGGCTAAAGAAGTTTTCACTTTAAAAATAATCAAGGTAAAAAAATCAAAATATCAAGGTGTTCTACTTACTATATTTTTATTCTTAATCAAGGATAGATGTCGATGTCTATGGGTCACAGCATCTACTTACCTTCAGCTAGACTAAGGTAAACTACGCTTGTCAGTAAAACCGGATAAAATGTTTACATGAATTTGCACTATATCGTTTCGTATCTTTTAGTTATTTCTAACAGTATTCGGGTATACGGACGTCACGATCCTACATCAAACTTCATTTCCCTTAATATTGTATTAATGTGTACGTGAAAATTGAGTTACAGTTGGCTGATAACCCAAAACCCCGATCAATCGATCCTTTCCTCACTCGATACCATGTACAGAAATATAGGATTCCAGATGTTACCAATTCCGAATATATTAATTAATTCAATTACGTTATATAATAAGTGTAAAAAGTAGTAATTAAGTATATCTAGTATACGTATAAATAAAAATTAATCGTTTGTCTGTAATATTGAATAAACTTCCTGCGAAATAAAAGCTGAGGAGGTTATTTGCATGCCATTAAGATGTGAATAAACATTTTTAAAAATTTTGTCTGTCTGTCTATACAGACTAATGTGTAATGAATGGCTGGACCGATTGTAATGAAAATTCACGAACAGAAAACTTGGATATTTTTGTCGAAAATCTATAATTTGTAAAATAAATGGTCTTTCATTAACTTAAATCTAAATAATGCTACATTAATAGATACTATCCAGGCGAAGCCAGGGCTGGTCGATTGTATATAAATACATCTTAAGATATATCTCACAAAAAACTTAGTTTAGAGGGGAATGGAGTTGGTGGTATTTAGGAAAAAATGTGATTAAATCTAAATCCAAACTCAACAGGATGAATGAAAAAGCCTGAAGAGGAATTAAAAAATTATCTTCCAACTGAAGTTTAAAGCAAGAATTTATTTATATAACATATGTACAATATTAAAATAATCATAATAAAGCAACTATAACTAAAGACTTCAATTATAATACAGACCTACTTCCAGCGGCATCGTGCCAAGAACGCTTGGTTCGCTGAATGGCTCAACTAAAGTTAATAAATAATGTTATCAGAATTATTGTGATCTAACTACAACTAATAAAAAAATAAAAATTCTTCAAGTCCTAATTGTATCTGGCTATAGTGGCACGCAAATATTGAGTGCTATTGTTTCTTTTCTAATATAATATATCCTATAGACCAATTTGACCACGGCGGCAAGTCTCAAAGGACTCTCCATCAGCGCAGGACTGGATTAAGGTGTACCAAGTACAGATTCGGCAGTGCCAATCACATTTCCACCATCCTCGCCATTCGGGCCACTGCCATAGCTGCAGCGTATATCTACCACGTGGAGCTCAACCGATTTTTATTTTTCTGCATCATCATCACCATTATTACAGTCAATCACAAGTCTAATACTGAACATGAGCCTCCTTCAAGGAATACCACAAAGCACAGTCTTGAGTAACCCACACTCATCGATTTCATGCATCTCTTACCAGGTCGCCACCCTGGTAAGAGATTTGAGGTATACCTGACGAGAAGATGTGTCGTAACTTCCCAAACGCTGCCCAGCCGAGTTCAATCCGTCGATTGACCTCTCGGTCGAAGTTTGACTTACCTAGTCGGGATATTTGTCCCAGGTAAACATATTCGTCAACAACTTCGACCTTAAGACCTATCCATTGGGAGGCACTATTGAGGTCATTGAGCATAGGGTTTAGGTCCTCCAGTGATTTTGCCATAAGGCCTATATCGTCGGCAAATTGAAGGTGAGTGATGTACTCGTGATTTATTTTAATACCGTATCCTTTCCAGTGCAGTAGCTTGAATACGTCTTTCAATGCAGCGGTGAAGACTTTCGGGGATATAACATCACCCTGTATTACACCTCTCTGCAGTTGGATAGGTTTCGTTTTCAGGTTCAGTACTTGTTATAAAAAATTATAGGATTACTCGTGCCTCATAATAATGAGCGAGGCCTTTGATAAAACTTTTTGAAATTTAATATTTGAAAATTCAGCTATCCATGACACGTAATTTAAAATGAACGTACCTTTGATATTCAATGATCCGTGACACTTCATAATCCTTTACTAAACTTTTAAATATAAAATTCTAAAGTTATATAAACATAATTTTATATCAGAAAAATTTAAACTCTTTTTATTTCACATAATATTTTATTTTTATAAAATAATTACCCTTATAATCGTTGCATAAACATAACCACTCACGCCATTCACATAAAGGATAGGCAGAGACTACGAACTTCCATTTGGTACACCTCTCTCGCCTCCTTTACATCCATATACCTATGTATACTTGCTCGCCGATTAAGGATAGTATTAATTTGGCCCTTGAATAATATATTTCTAATTTTTTCGATAAACTTTCATTTAGGTAGTCCCTTCCGACTGTGCCTTTCACTACTGTAACAAAAATTTGTTTTGTCACTGTTCTGGTCTCTGGTCTTTCTGGTTCATTCTTGCTGCGTGACCAAACCACCGTAGCATTCCTTATTTAATTATGGTCACAACATCATGTTATATCTTATGACCAAAATACAAGCAAGAGTGTGGTTTGCTGCAAGATGCAAGAGTAAACCACAGTCTTCTCTTTTCACACAATTTCTCACAATATACTCCTTAATCGTTACTTCATGTACAGTTAAGACGGGACAAGAAAATGCGTTTATGTCAGCTGGCAGATTTGCGATAGTATATCACCGAGCTTATAACAGTATTTATTATTATTATTATTATTATTTTATTCTTTATTGCACCAAATATTTGTACAAAAGGCGAGATTAATACTATATGGCGTTCTCTATAATTAATTGATACACATATATAAATAAATACATATATTTATACATATACACACATATTACTATATAAATAACTATTAACATATAAAGTAAATTGATTTAACTTTATAGGCTACGGATATGCTCGTATAATTTTCTTTTAAAATGATTTTTGACAGGTATTTTTCACAGCTCAACAGGCAATTTATTCCGGAGGGAGATGGAAGTAACTGTGAAGGAATTTGACTTAAACCCAGAATGGTGGAGAGGAGTGGACAGTAATAAACTGTGTGAAGAAGGAAGATTGAGAGAATGAGTGTCACTACGGAATTGAAACCTTTCTTTTAGGTAAAGAGGTGAAGAAGAATCATTAAGGACTGAAAACAGAGTGGACAGGATTCGAAAATTTCTGCGCTTCCGTATAGTCAACCACTTTAACTGAGAGCGAAATTCTGAAACGTGATTATATTTGCGCAAGTTGAATCATATACAGTTGTTAAAAAATATATCTGTCCAACCTGTTTAGCAGCTCCTGAGAAACATTAGTGAGACAAACATCGGCATAGTCAAATAATGGAAAAATTAGAGATTGCACGAGAAGACGTTTAGTTGAAGGAGGCAGAAAGAACTTAAGGCGATAGATTGAACTAAGTATGCCTGTGTACTTTACGAAAAACCTCTGACAACTCTAATATCCGACTAAGAAACGGATCAATAATTAAACCCAGATCCTTGACACTAGCTCTGAAGGTTATTACGCAATTTTCGTAGTGAATGTATGTTAATTCAGACATGTTAAGTTGTGACATCAATCGATGACTACCAATGACGATAGCCTGGCATTTACTGGGATTTATTGGTATGGCAAAGCGCTGTGACCAGTATGATATACGTTGTAAGTTATGATTAATAGCTGCGATAGCAGTATCAATTTCAGCCAAGGACGCTTGTGAGTATAACTGGAGATCGTCAGCATAGAAGTGGTAAGAATATTGAAGGTGTATAGTTAGGAGATTGATAAACACCGAAAACTAGAGAGGAGTAAGAATGCCGTCTTACGGTACACCTACAGACAGATCGCACCAGTCGGAAAAATCGTGAACAGACCGAACAGCCTGCATGAAGATAAGAGGAAAATCAGTTCAGTGAAAGTAATCCAAGAAGTAAGTTGTGATCGACAATTGAATGCGTTTGAAAAGTCAATAAGGACAAGAACAGTCAAACGTGACCTCTACATACCCTATCTAAAGTCTTCTATAACTTGAAGTAATGCTGTGGTTGTTCTGTGTCCCGGGCGGAAGTCAGACTGATATGTTTTTTTTATAGTATAGGGTGACAAACGAGCACACAGTCAACCTGATGGTAAATGGTTGCTGTGACCCATAGACATCTAAATGTATCCTTAATAAAGAATCAAAATGCAGATGCGTCGTCACCCGTGAGGACTAAAATGGAATGCCTCATCTCCAGTATAATGGTTATCCGGTTCTCTACACTCACCATACGAAACACAGCAGCATTAAGCTGCCATTTTACGCTGGTATTCTGTGAGAGCGTGGATCTTCCCCGGTCGAGCCGACCCATTCGTGCTACAACTACAATACTAATATAGCTGTAACATGGCTCTACCACGTAACTTGTTTTTGTACCAATGATTCAAGTGTTTTGGAAAGAAACGGCAGTATAGAAATAGGTAAAAATGGAAAGGAAGCGATGGATTTGGTACTTTAGCAAGGGACAAGACAAAAGCTTTTAGCCATTACTTGGGAAAAATACCACTAGAAAGTGAGGAATTGATGAAGTGAGTGAGAACTAGAGTAATGATTTCAGGTTTGAGAAGTATCATAGATCTACTCACCTCATCACAGCCGGTGGCGGAAGCTTTTATTGAAAATATGGCTTTTCTAGTATCCTCATCAGTCACTGAACTGAATTTGAAAGAATTACTCGATAATAATGGCATGGAAACAAGTTCCTGAAGAGTCATAACTTTAGTGGAATAATGCAGACGTGAAGCAGAAGAGAAGTGTATGTTCTAGTCATTCAGTGAAATATTTGGGATTTAATTGGAAAGGTGATAATTAGAATATGATTTTCCAAATCCCAGGGAATTAAGGAATTTCCCTATGTTTGCAGAAGAGGAGTTTAAAATACTATTGTGGATGTAGCGGCGTTTGTCAGTTCTTACTACCTGATTACAGCGGTTTCGTGATCGCTTATATTGTTGAAAGATGAGACTATTCCGATTCTTTTTTGATAATGTTAGAAGCTCGATCTCTCCTTACCATCTACGCACTCTATCGTTTATCGTTATCCACGGTGCAGGAGGTTGACGTAACCTGACTGCTCGAACTTGTGCGTGCCTATTGAATAAGTTGAGAATTTGGGTGTTCAAATGAACGATTTTGTCGTCAATATTATTTAATTATATTATTTGCCTCCAACAATGGACCCCATTCTATATTTTTAGCATCGCGGTATAGTCGAATGGTGTCAATTTTATTAGAATTACGTAAATACACAATTACTGGTCTTGGCTTGGGGGCTTTAATTTATACGACGTGACCAGAAGATCGTGTCGAGAAATCGCCGGAATATCCAGTTGATCATGATATATAACATGAACCGCTGAACTAGTGCAAATAATGTCTAGCCATGAATCTTCGGTGTCCACGTTGTGGTGAGTTGGGCCAGATGGAAGAATATAGAGATTTGCTGAGTCCATGATAGCTTTAAGCTTGCGACTCTGAGGGGATTCCTTTTGTAAGTTAATGTTAAGGTTACCCATTATTATGGTGGTAGTTGTGGCAGTAGTAATTTAACAGGTGGTAGGACTCCATCCTCTTACTTATTTCTGCCACCAAACAGCAGTGCGTGCACTGCCGTGTTGCAGTATGAATGGTATATACAGGCATGTAAGGCTTTTCATCGTAATCCTCAGAGGTGCCGACGCATCTGTAGCCTTGTTGTTTGAAGTTGGTAACAAGTGTCCATGGAATGCAGTAGGCACTTACTGTCAGGTCTAACAAATGTAACTGTATGTTTGTTGGTTCCTTTAATTTTATAAAAAAAACCGGCCAAGTGCGAGTCGGACTCGCGCGTAAAGGGTTCCGTACCATCGTAATATAACTTCTTTGACTGCTTTGTTGGTCTAGTGGTTGTAGTAGTACGACTGCTGATCATGAGGTGCCGGGTTCGAATCCCGGTTCGGGCCAAAAAATCAGTTATTGAGTTTTTCCGTCAAGAAATTCTCAGTAGCTGCCTAGTTTGGAAGCAGGCGGTGTTTCACCCCCGTGCCTCGGAAAGCACGTAAAGCCGTTGGTTCTGCGCCTGATCTATCTCCGGTCGTGTCGGTTTACCGTCCCATCGGACTTTGAGAAGGAATAGAGAGTGCACCTGTGCTTACTACACTTGGGCACTATAAACCTGTCCTTTGCCAATGCCTAGTCTCCGTTAAGACTGGCCACCATGACCGAAATTCGGTCTGGAGGACATTATTATTATTATATAACGTTTCTAGTGGTGGAGCCTCTTTTAATTTTTAATTTATTTTAATTTTTATTATTAGTTGTTATAGCGGCAAAAATACACATTATGTGAAAATTTCAACTGTTTACCTATTACGGATCATGAGATACAGGCCGCTGACAGACAAACGGACGGACAGAGAGAGGAGGCTTAGTAATAGGGTCCCGTTGGTTACCCTTTGGGTACGGTAATCTAAATAAGTGTTCGGAAGATTTAAATGGTCGAATTAGGCTAGAAAACCAGTACTCGTACGAGTATCATTAGATATCTTCGTGATTGAAATACATGATGTTGACATAATGATGCATTATGCATTCGTCATCTTTATTATCAGAATTTTAGAAGGAATTTAAACTTAATCCACCCCAAATTCAAAGTTTTTTTTTTAGCCTTAATAAGTAGGTTTGTTCATTTGCGAAAAATTTCATCATGGGCAATCATGACATGATATTTAGCCTTTACGCATTAACTCGCACGTTGTTTTTGCTAGAATTACTCAGGAAACTAAAAGCAAAAGAACTCTATACATGGTAGAGCCATGCTTCAGGTATATTATAGTTGTGGCAGGATTGGTCGACTCGATTGGGGAAGTACCACACTCTCACAGAATATCAGCGTAAAATAGCAGCTTAATGCTGCTGTGGTTCGTGAAGTGAGTGTAGAGAATCGGAGACCTTTTTTTACTGAAACCGAGGCAATCCATGTACGATCAGGGATGAAATTGCATCTACATTTTGATTCTTAATCGGAGATAGATGTAGGTTGGAATATGTGCTCGTTTGTCAGCCAAATCCTATATAAAAAACGTTTATGGTTTATTTCATAATAACCTTTCGTGCCATAATATACTGGGATTGTGTGGACCGTGTGGAATCGGCTTAAAATATCAATTTTGATCTTTATATTTAAAATTGCAAACGAATAATTAATTAAATTGACCACTCCTAACGGAACCCTTGTAACGTCAACCCTGTCACAGCATACTTTATGAAGGATTAAACTTCTAACCAATAAATTAGTATGCGACCCAAAGGTTGGACACATCTGCCCACCCTTATTAGTGCTTTAAAAGTTGCCCCACTGTAATTCAATTGCTTTATAACGATACTGTAAAATTAATTTGCCCGAAAACTTAGTTGCGAACTTGTTTAGGTTTTTAAAATTGGTAGATAAAACAAAACATACAAGTGGTTTTGTATCATAAACATTAACATTATTATCATCATCATTACAGGCCTTCGCAAGGTCATCATTCCTTCCGAAGGTATGCCACAAAACATACTATTCCAAGCCACTTGCATCCATTGACTATCTTCATGTCTGGGTGGGGAGCGACCCTATATGTCGCTAGTGGCATGGCGTAAAAGGTTTTTCACACTACTAAACCAAAAACTTGGTGAAAAGCAAAACTGTTGGTCTTTAAGGGTCATTTCTAGTGATTCCACATGATATGCAATATTTTTTTTATATTTGGTTCTCAAGTAAAGACGAAAGCGATTAATAAGATTTATAATATAAGTGGATGTTGTGGCCCATAGACGTCTCCATTTATCCTCGAATAAATGCTCAGCTTAAATGGTCTCTGGTCCTCTACACTCACCATACGAAACACATCAGCTATTTTATCCTATTATTCATTGAGAAACTGATCCTTCCTCGGTCGAGCTAACCCATTCGCGCTACAACCATAATATTATACATGCAGCGTGGCTCTACCACGTTTTGTAGTTGTCAATAGAATAGAATAGAATAATTTTAATTCAATATAGAACACATGTGTAATTCTTATTGAAAGTCATTTTTTTACTTTACAACTGGTTCGAAAAAAAACCTCTGTCCTGGGAAGAACCTACAAAAAACCCAGCGAAATTACCGAGATGACAGATGTCGACAAAAAGCAACATGAGATAAAATAAGTGTCGCGATGAGAAATATCTTAAGTAATTAATTAATATTTAGTAATAAATATTAATTAATTTAATTTTTGAATGAAAAAAAAATCGACTTGTAATTGGTTGTGATGTCATTATATCCGTTTAGGCTGTGAGCCAATCGCAATCACTTTTGTATTTTCTATATTCGGATCACCATGTGTCATAACAAAACATAATATATAACCTGTATTATGCAATGAAATTTTTTTCAATTATAACAACGTAAGTCTTTTCGCCATGCGGTGACGTTACTAAAACGATATAGTGACGTCACTGGCGTTGGAATTTTCATTTTAGAAAAACCTTTTTTAACTGTAAAATTACATGAAAAACATATATTTTTTTAATTTTTGTACACTTACAAAAAAAATTTAAAAATACAACTTATCTATTAGCATCTTAGGACAAAGCAAAAACATTGACCTTACCAGCTCACTATAACGTTACACATTTAAGTAAAGAGGTAATACAAAATACACTTTAGAAGCAATTATGTCATTTTCGAATGGCTCTGCTGGCGACATTGACGGAATTACGCCTCAACATCTTAAAGATCTTGTAAGTGTTTCTGCCAGTGACGCCGGCGGAGTACTTCTTAATGAAATTACAAAATTATGTAACTTTATGCTTTCTGGTAATGTTAATCGAAATTTCTTTGCATTCTTATATGGGGCAAGATAACGGTATCCGTCCTATTGCAGTTGGTTCCACATTTCGACGCTTAACTCCAAAATTAGCTTCGAGGCACATAATCTCTAACCTTAAGAAAAAATTTCGACCTACTCAACTAGGTTTTGGCAGAAGATTTGTATTGTTTAATTAGGTATGATAATACATTAGTTGACGGCTCCAAGACGTATTGGTTGAGCATGGCTGGAATTGCAGCGCTGAGGGCGCGAGTCACGCACGGAACAAGTACATGTATTACTTGTAGATAATTGTTTCTGATGTGGATGTTGTCCTTGTACAATTTATGTATATAAACTACCTCCACGATACATTTCAACCTGAATGATGAATAGGGAAACGTGGAAAATTACTGAAGTTATTTTGAAATAACTTAATACAAAAACCAACTATATATCCACTGCATAAGACTCATTTCACTTTATATGGTTAATATGTACATGCTAAAAATATAAGCATATTTTAGATATGATAAACGTCATAAGTGACGTTAACAGGTTAGGATTATAGCAGTTTTAAAGGTCTTATGATATGTGCTATGTTATTAATGGCTGATTTATCTATTGTGAGATAGACATTATTCATCAAATAAATAATAACCTGACTGGTATCTACTAAATAAAAATTAATGTTTGTTTGTTCGTATTTATGTGCTGCCATATCGTTCATCTCGCAAAAGTCTTAGGCATGGTAAAATTAAATTCCAGTAGATGGCGTGAGTAATGTACAAACACTTTTTAAGGTTATTTATTATTCAATTTAATATTCAACTTGAATTATTATATTATCATTCCTAATTAAATATAACCCTTTTATATTTAAGACGATATTTCAACAAATATTTCTTCTGCGGCAGCAACGCGCCGTTTACCAGCTACTTTTCTATAAAATAAATTTGACAAAAGATTCGACCCAACTGTACTTTGTTTTTATAAAATAAGGGTCACAAACGAGCGCACGTTCCATCAAGCTGGATGTGGATGCTGGGGCCCGTAGACACCTACCTCTATCCTTGATTAAGAATCAAAATGCAGGTGCGTTGTCACCCCAGAGGACTAAGAGGGAACGCCTTGTTTCCAGTAAAATGGGTATTCGATTCTTCACTAACCATACCATACACAGAAGAATTAAGCTGCTATTTTATGCTGGTATTCTGTGAGAGCTTGGTCCTTCATAAAAGTGAAAGGAAACATGTTTGTGTTGCATTTTATGGAGTAAATAACTTTTGTCTCATGTCTTTTTTATATAGAATAGGGTGCCAAACGAGCACACAGTCCACCTGATGGTAAGTGGTTGCTCTGATCCATGGACATCTACATCTAAAATAAAGAATCAAAATGCAGTAAAAAAGGGTCTCCGGTTCTCTACACTCACCATACGAAACACAGCAGTGTTAAGATGCTATTTTACGCTGGTATCCTGTGAGAGCGTGGTCCTTCAACGATCAAGCCGACCCATTCGTGCTACAACTATACTACTTATATCTTATTACTATAATAAATATATCTGCAGCATGGCTCTACCATGTATAAAAATGTGTTTGAAAATCAACCCTAAAAATAATTCTAAATAAAATAGTCGGCCAGTACATACCATAATTTTAAATTAAAAAAAAATTAAAAATATTATCTGGTGAATATGTACAATGGTTTGAATGTTTTTTGTAACACGGTCACGCTTAACTAGATAAACTGATCTGAATGAAATTTAGCACCCAGATAGACCGTATCCTATATTAATACGCGGGATACTTTTCATGACGATATAAAAAACTTAATAGCGGTAAAACGAGCATGAATGAGTCCAGCTCCACGCAGGTAGAGTGAGGGCCAGGGTTGATATTTTATGACAAAATGTTTGTAGCAAGATAAAGGAAGGGCAAAACTTTCTTTTTGTGCTAATATTAAGAACATGAAGTAACTTTATTGTGCTCAAAGTAACCATGTATATAATCTTGTTTCATAGTAGTTTATTGTATGACCCCATAAATATAACTTTAACCCGACAGTATCCTCAAGATAACATATTAAACTGATGCCAGACTCGCAATCTTTCTAACGCTGTAATAAAAATGTCCAAGCGAGAGTACGCGAATGTACTGCTTTAATATCAAACCGATTTGATAAGACGCACACACACACACATACACATCAATCTTATTTGCGGAAAATTAAGACTAAAAAAACACTTTACATTAATAAAAATAATTTATAAATACTTCTGAAAACTGATGATTATGTTACTCATTTATAACGTACGGCCTTATGCCAAACTAGCAATCCATTTCGGCTTCGGCTACGGTTAATTTCTGGATCTTTATTACAGCGCCACCTACCGGATTCAATTGTTTTATTCTTATAAGATAAAGGTGACAAACGAGCACACAGTCCACCTGATGTTAAATGGTTGCTGTGGCCCATAGACATCTACATCTATCCTCGATTACGATCATCTACATCTCTTCATTCACTGTACGAAACAGCTGCTGTTTTACGTTTAACACAGCAGCTGTATGCTGCTGTTTTACGCTGGTATTCTCTGAGAGCGTGGACCTTCCGCGGTTGAGCCGACCTATTCGTGCTATAACAGTACCACTAATATTACTGCATTATGGCTCTACCACGTATAAAATGTTAAATTGTGAATTTGAGGCATCCACCCTCAATAAACACTCAAGAAAGAATTCATTAAAATAGGTTGAGCCGTGTAAGAGGAGTTCAGTGACAAACACACGTATAAATGTATTATAATATAAGAAGAAACTGAAATCACGCTATCCAAGTTTCGTAGTACTGCGGTATATATAGATTTTTTGGAACGAAGTTCTTCATCGGACGGTACGGGTTTGGCTGATGGGAGCTAGGCGACAAAACGTGTAAGATTTTTTCGTCACTACCCCTTGTGTGATAGTGTAGACGGCCTTGGCGGCGAAATAAGGAAGTGAGATGGAATAATATCCATCTCCCTCGCACTTTGTCTTATCTTGCCATGAAAGAAATATTATTTTATTACAAGTGACGCTTCATTTTAATATACGCCAGTAATTCATTTATTTGTATTTGTTAATCAATAACATAATACCTACGTTTATCAATAATAATATACTACGCAAGGAACTTCGTTCCAACGGAGTGTTCCACGACACTCACGCATTTTTTTAACTAATGTTGGCGAACTTCACATGTCTTCGAAACATATATTTTTCTTATTTCTCAGACATGCAGGTTTCCTCACGATGTTTCCTTCACCACCAATCACGTGGTTAATCAGCACTTAAAATTGAAATTAACAATTTCATTGGTGCCGGCGGAGATTGAACCCGTGGTGCTCGCTTACTTTGAAATTTACAGCGTGAGCAAACCATCTGAACTACCACGGCACTCTTTCATATATAAAATATCTATGTACTAATGACGTAGAGCGGCCCAACTGACAGTAGTACCCTCACAAACACTACATTCTTAAAATTCATATATACGAGTAGCTATTTACACATGATTAAAAATCTATAAGTATTGAACGTTACGAACAGATTTTATTAAATATCCAATTTTGCATAAAAAATTATAAATTCCCGCCAACCAACAGTCAACACTTCCTCCATCGCACCTCTGTCCAATGTTTTCTATAACATAATGAATTGCGCGTCAAAAACATCCGCGCCATTCGATTATCGCCGCCCACGGAAAATTAATTTCGATCCACATTGTAACAGCCCGCCCGTCTCCGTTCGACGTGATCCTTGTTTTTCCCTCCCGGTTATTTGTTAATTCATTCGCAACAACAAGCCTGCCAACAAACGGGTTAAAGAGGGAGAGAAAGAGGGGGATTTGTTTTTTCTGTTTTTTTTTTCAGAATATTATCTTTTTGATATTTAAAAGTATAATTTGTGGATTATATTTCTTCGTCTACTGTACATGGTAGTGCTATTCTGCAGCTTTATTATGGCTGAAGTATAATTGGGGTGACTCGACCAAGGAACGACCACGCTCTCACAGAATACCAGGGTAAAATAGCAGTTTAATGTTTCGTATGATAAGTGTAGAGAACCGGAGACTCTTTTTATTAGAAACATGCATTTCATCTTTATCCTCAGGGATGACAACGCATTTCCGTTTTGATTCTTAATTGAGGATAATGTAGATATGCCACAGCATCCACTTAACATCAGAAGGAGCAAAATAACATATATTGAAGTCGGTTGCACAAAATTAAAAATTTATATATTATTAAAGCCAAACATTAATCAAATTTTTATATGTGACCACATGAAAAGCACCAGCTTTCAAATAAAAAGAGAATCATTTAAATCGGTTCACGCAGAACAAATTTATGAGGTAACACACGTTAAAAAAAACATACAGTCGAATTGAGTACATTTTCCTTTTTGAAGTCGGTAGTAAAAGTGAAATGAAACTAATTTGGAGATGACTTCATTATTTGTTCTAGATATATGTATAAGAGAAAACAATCAAAAATGTATGTGTTTGGACTCCTTTTCTGCTCGGAAATCTGTCCGGGTCTTTACCACACTTTTACCTTTTTATGCTTACAAATAGCAGCAATTTAAGCAGCACCGCTGTGTTCTCCTCTGAAGGGTATAGATTTTTTATAACTGGCTTTACAGCTCTGGGTTCTAGCCCTTCTGAGCCTGAAGTTACAATGTATATTTGTCCTTCATAGTAAACAGTTTCACAATAAGTTGATGACGTTACATTGTGCAGCCCTTGAGAAATTGAGAGAAATTTTATACATGTGGTAGAGCCATGCTGCATCTATAATTAATAGTATAGTTGTAGCACAAATGGGTCGGCTCGATCGGGGAAGAACCACGCTCTCACAAAATACCAGCGTAAAATGGCAGCTTGATACTGCTGTGTTTCGTATGGTGAGTGTAGAGAGCCGGAGACCCTTTTTACTGGAAAAGAGGCATTCCATCATAGTCCTCACGGGTGACGACGCATCTGCATGTTGATTCTTTATTGAGGATAGATGTAGATGTCTAGGGGTCACAGCAACCATTTACCATCAGGCGGACTGTGTGCTCGTTTGTCACCTTATCCTATTAAAAAAAATATTACAGACTGTGAGGCATTCCGTCTTTTTTCGCAGAGATGGCAACACATCTGTAGACTTATTTGTTTGAAATTAGCTCCAGGTGACCATGGACAGTAGTCACTTACTATCAGGTGAACTGTAAGCTCGTTTATTACTTCAGTATTATATATTTTAAAAAAATTGAAGTTATACTTCTTTTGGGGCGTTAGGGAAAAATGATGAGAGTGATCTATTACGATGCTCGCGCACACCGACAGCTAAAAACAACACCATGAAGTTGTTACGATACGCGCGCACACTGACACCTCAAAGCGTTAACTTCAGACGTTAAATATCTCACAAGTTTTCGTGGGAACTGATAACTACATTTAAGGTAGTTATTTTTAGTTATTATTGTTTTGTTACGCTCAAGAAGTTTAACTTCCTACGTACGTACATAAGTACACACACACACACACAAACACACACACACACACACACACACATACACACAAACACACACGCGCGCGCGCGCGCGTGTGTGTTTGTGTGATGTGTGATATTTAATAAAACATATTTAGGTGCATTGTTAATACTGTAGACTAATGGGTTAATAATAAAATATCTGAGATTCGTCACATATCGCAAGAAACACTGTATTTCATGATACGCGTAAATTGCTTTTGCACAGCTTTACGAAAATATATGCATCCCAGTTTGAGCCAGCCGCAACAACATTTTGAGAATGATAGGAGACAAATAAAAATGTCCCTAACTTAACTGTACTAATAAACGCTCTCAGAAATGAGAGAAGGCCTGTGCCCATCAGTGGGACTTACATATATAGGCTGTTACTTTAACTTAACTAACATAAAATGCAGGGATGTTATGGAGCTCCGTAACCGTAACCGAAACTATCGGATATCCGAAATAAAAAACTATTCGTAACCGTAACCGAATCCGATATAAAAGTTTCGGATAATTTCGGATAAGGGTAGGGGCTGAGTCTAAATGAGACTTGTTATAACAGGTTTCTTTTTTACATTAGCGGCGCGTGTCTCTTACTCTTGCATTGTTTGTTTATTATTTATGTTGCAGTCATACATAAGTCCCGTCAGTCAGTTTTATATTTAGGTACGAGTAATTAGTTTAGTTCGACGAAGTGAAAGAAAAGTGTTGTGTTATTAAATTGTTTACCTAATCTGGACCAAATGCGACCTAAGTCTAGTTTAATTTGGAGATTTTTTAATCAAGTTAATGCAGATTCCGCAAAATGTAAACAGTGTGATAAAACCTTTTCACGAAAAGGAGGTGGCACTACTTCGCTTAAACTTCATCTTAAATCAAAACACGGTGATAAGTACGAAGAACTTTTGTTACTAGAAAAAGATATCCAACAAATACCACATACCACGAAACAGCTGACACCATTACAAGAGTGTAAAAAACAGCTGTCAATAACAGATTCTTTAAAAAATAAAGGCGCCTGGGATGAAAGTAATGTCAAGCAAAAAGAAATTGATAAATTAGTAGCTGAAATGATTGCATTACAAAACTTGTCATTTAACTTTGTGGAAGGTGTCGGCTTCCAAAGATTAATGCAGGCAGCATTACCACGCTATCATCTAAGAGGTCGGCAGTATTTTACTAATTTGCTGTGTACTGATATATACAATAAAATTAAATTAAAGGTGCTGGGATTACTTAAGCAATTTAAAAAGTTGTCATTTACTACAGATGTGTGGTCAGAGCCCAGCTCAAATGTATCGTTACTTAGTCTTACTGCTCATGGCATCACCAATAAATATGAAAGAGTTTCTATAATACTCAAGTGTGAACAATTAGAGGGTCGGCACACAGGTGAAATTATAGCAAATAATTTAAACAATATTTTGAAAGATTGGGGCTTAAGCACGGAATCAGTTCATTGTATTTTACGCGACAGAGGATCTAATATGATAAAAGCTATGAATATGGCCAATTTCACTGATGCAAACTGTACTATTCATCAACTACAATTATGTGTGCGATCAACGATGGAAATCGAAGAATTTCTCTCGTCAGTAATTACGAAGTGCAAGAAAATTGCAACTCACTTCAATCACTCCCTAATCGCGCAAAATGAATTGAAACAAATTCAAACAGAAAGACTGAACCAATCAGGACTAAGTATAATTCAGGAATGTTCCACACGGTGAGATTTTTTTATTCTATTTTATACACCTATCTATTATGTAATTTTTTTTTATTTGATTTGACATTGTTTTTTCTTTTTTCACAGATGGAACGCGACGTATTATATGATGAAAAGAATATTGACATTAAAAGACTCCTTAGTACTGTATTCGGGCGCGCATGATATACCAATTCTTAATGCTGATGAATGGCTCGACTTGAAAAAGTGTGTTGCAATACTAAAGCCGTTCGAAGAAATTACAAAGGAGTTAAGTAGTGCTACTGCAACAATAGCATCAGTGATTCCATTAATATATACTCTTAAAAACACACTAGAAACAGAGAAGAGTAAAGAAGAGACTTCTGAGAACTTCAAATTAATGATTACGAAAATGATCCAAGACATCAATGTCAGATTTCAGGATATTGAAAATAATAAAATATATACAATAGCTACTTATCTAGATCCACGGTTTAAACTCAAGTTTTTTACTGAAATTACGAAGGAACAGGTACAGTCTGAGATTCTGGGGATTCTTGGGTGTTCAAAAGCTTCTCGTGATGAAGGTCCTTCTTCACCTAAGAGATCACGGAATGAGATTCCGACAACAAGCTC
Source organism: Parnassius mnemosyne (assembly GCA_963668995.1). Taxonomy (NCBI): domain Eukaryota; kingdom Metazoa; phylum Arthropoda; class Insecta; order Lepidoptera; family Papilionidae; genus Parnassius; species Parnassius mnemosyne. The sequence goes on from CAVLGL010000084.1 coordinate 35,309,360, forward strand.
AAGCAACTATTCACACATTCAATCTTGTCTAGCTGAAATATTAAGCTTAAGTGACGAGGAAGAGCAAAACATAGATTGTGGTGATGATGTGCACAATCAATTTATTGTTAAAAAGACATTACTAAATGAATACAACAGGGAGAAACGATTGACACTCAATGAAGATCCACTTTTATGGTGGAAAATGCATACCAAGTACCATTGCTTAAGTGATTTAGTAAGACAGTACCTTTCTCCACCTCCTGGAAGTGTACCAAGTGAGCAGCTTTTCAGTGCAGCTGGGTTAATTTATGACCCCTTAAGAAATCGACTTTCTGGTGATAAGGCTGCGAAATTGCTTTTTGTTAAGTATAATTTACCTTTGCTTAGTTTCGACTATTAAAAGAAATCATTAAGTGAAAGACAAGTAAATATTTTGTTATGTTATGTTCAGATTTTAGTTTTTATTCTTCAATATGCAAAGACTTAAGAAGACTGATTTATGCGTTGTAATAGTTCCTAGAAATATATTGAAGAATATAATAGAAAAAAAAACTAATAGCATTGTTTTTGATTATAATAATTTTGTAATAGCATTTTTAAGTAGATAACTTAAAAATATGTAGGTAGCTACATTAATTAGTATACTATTCTTATAAAATTGTTAATTACTTGAATAAATGACTGATTGTAACCAAATGATAACCAAGATATAAAGCCAAATGATTACCTACTTATTTGTATTTTACTTAAATACCTCAAAAATCTTATCCGATCCGAAACTAACGGATAATCCGAAATAATTTTATATCCGTAACCGAAACCGAAACCGATATAATATTATTCCCATATCCGTATCCGTATCCATATCCGAAATATCATATCCGTAACATCCCTGATAAAATGCATATGCTCAACAGTAAATGTCATTCTCATTCATTCCTCAGTCATTTGTTTAATTTTTCCACTGGTTCGTAAAAAAACCTCTGTCCTGAGAAAAATCAACAAGAAACATCAAACATATTTAAAGTGAATTTAATACCATGAAACACAGGTTTTTTTTTATAGAATTAGAGTGACAAACGAGCACACAGTCCACCTGATGGTAAGTGGTTGCTGTGGCCCATAGACATCTACATCTATCCTCGATTACCGTGAGGACTAAGATGGAATGCCTCGTTTTCAGTAAAAAGGGTCTCCGGCTCTCTACACTCACCATACGAAACACAGCAGTGTTAAGCTGCTATTTTACGCTGGTATCCTGTGAGAGCGTGGTCCTTCAACGATCAAGCCGACCCATTCGTGCTACAACTATACTACTAATATATCTGCAGCATGGCTCTACCACGTATAAAAATGTGTTTGAAAATCAACCCTAAAAATAATTCTAAATAAAATAGTCGGCCAGTACATACCGTAATTATAAATTTAAAAAAATTAAAAATATCATCTGGTGAATATGTATAATGGTTTGAATGTTTTTTGTAACACGGTCACGCTTAACTAGATAAACTGATCTGAATGAAATTTAGCACCCAGATAGACCGTATCCTATATTAATACGCGGGATACTTTTCATGACGATATAAAAAACTTTATAGCGGTAAAACGAGCACGCTTGAGTCCAGCTCCACGCAGGTAGAGTGAGGGTCAGGGTTGATATTTTATGACAAAATGTTTGTAGCAAGATAAAGGAAGGGCAAAACTTTCTTTTTGCGCTAATATTAAGAACATGAAGTAACTTTATTGTGCTCAAAGTAACCAAGTATATAATCTTGTTTCATGGTAGTTTATTGTATGACCCCATAAATATAGCTTTAACCCGACAGTATCCTCAAGATAACATATTAAACTGATGCCAGACTCGCAATCTTTCTAACGCTGTAATAAAAATGTCCAAGCGAGAGTACGCGAATGTACTGCTTTAATATCAAACCGATTTGATAAGACGCACACACACACACATACACATCAATCTTATTTGCGGAAAATTAAGACTAAAAAAACACTTGACATTAATAAAAATAATTTATAAATAGACTTCTGAAAACTGATGATTATGTTACTCATTTATAAAGTACGGCCTTATGCCAAACTAGCAATCCATTCCGGCTTCGGCTACGGTTAATTTCTGGATCTTTATAACAGCGCCACCTACCGGATTCAATTGTTTTATTCTTATAAGATAAAGGTGACAAACGAGCACACAGTGCACCTGATGTTAAGTGGTTGCTGTGACCCATAGACATCTACATCTATCCTCGATTACGATCATCTACATCTCTTCATTCACTGTACGAAACACAGCAGCTGTATGCTGCTGTTTTACGCTGGTATTCTGTGAGAGCGTGGATCTTCCGCGGTTGAGCCGACCTATCCGTGCTATAACAGTACCACTACTATTATTGCTTTATGGCTCTACCACGTATAAAATATTAAATTGTGAATTTGAGGCATCAACCCTCAATAAACACTCACGAAAGATTTAATTAAAATAGGTTGAGCCGTTTAAGAAGAGTTCAGTGACAAACACACGTACAAATGTATTATATTATAATAAGAAACTGAAATCACGCTATCCAATTTTCGTAGTACTGCGGTATATATAGATTTTTTTGGAACGAAGTTCTTCATCGGACGATACGGGTTTGGCTGATAGGATCTAGGCGACAAAACGTGTAAGATTTTTTCGTCACTACCCCTTGTGTCATAGCGTAGACGGCCTTGGCGGCGAAATAAAGAAGTGAGATGGAATAATATCCATCTCCCTTCCACTTTGTCTTATCTTGCCATGAAAGAAATATTATTTTATTACAAGTGACGCTTCATTTTAATATACGCCAGCAATTCATTTATTTGTATTTGTTAATCAAGAACATAATACCTACGTTTATCAATAATAATATACTACGCAAGGAACTTCGTTCCAACCGAGTGTTCCACGACACTCACGCATTTTTTTAATTAATGTTGGCGAACTTCACATGTCTTCGAAACATATATTTTTCTTATTTCTCAGACATGTAGGTTTCCTCACGATGTTTCCTTCACCACCAAGCACGTGGTTAATCAGCACTAAAAATTGCAATTAACAATTTCATTGGTGCCGGCGGGGATCGAACCCGGGGTGCTCGCTTACTTTGAAATTAACAGCGTGCGCAAACCATCTGAGCTACCACGGCTCTCATTCATATATAAAGTATCTATGTACTATGACGTAGAGCGGCCCAACTGACAGTAGTACCCTCACCAACCCTACATTCTTAAAATACATATGTAGCTATTTACACATGATTAAAAATCTATAAGTATTGAACGTTACGAACAGATATTATTAAATATCCAATTTTGCATAAAAAATTATAAATTCCCGCCAACCAACAGTCAACACTTCCTCCATCGCACCTCTGTCCAATGTTTTCTATAACATAATGAATTGCGCGTCAAAAACATCCGCGCCATTCGATTATCGCCGCCCACGGAAAATTAATTTCGATCCACATTGTAACAGCTCGCCCGTCTCCGTTCTACGTGATCCTTGTTTTTCCCTCCCGGTTATTTGTTAATTCATTCGCAACAACAAGCCTGCCAACAAACGGGTTAAAGAGGGAGAGAAAGAGGGGGATTTGTTTTTTCTGTTTTTTTTTTCTTTTCAGAATATTATCTTTTTGATATTTAAAAGTATAATTTGTGGATTATATTTTTTCGTCTACTGTACATGGTAGTGCTATCCTGCAGCTTTATTATGGCTGAAACATAATTGGGGTGACTCGACCAAGGAAGGACCACACTCTCACAGAATACCAGGGTAAAATAGCAGTTTAATGTTTCGTATGGTAAGTGTAGAGAACCGGAGACTCTTTTTATTAGAAACATGCATTTCATCTTAATCCTCAGGAGTGACAACGCATTTGCATTTTGATTCTTAATTGAGGATAATGTAGATAGGCCACAGTATCCACTTAACATCAGGAGGAGCAAAATAACATATATTGAAGTCGGTTGCACAAAATTAAAAATTTATATATTATTAAGGCCAAACATTAATCAAATTTTATATGGGACCACATGATAAGCACCAGCTTTCAAATAAAAAGAGAATCATCGAAATCGGTTCACGCGGAACAAAGTTATGAGGTAACACACAAAAAAACATACAGTCGAATTGAGTACCTCCTCTTTTTCGAAGTCGGTAGTAAAAGTGAAATGAAACTAGTTTGAAGTTGACTTCATTATTTGTTCTAGATATATGTATAAGAGAAAACAATCAATAATGTATGTGTTTGGACTCCTTTTCAGCTCGGAAACCTGTCCGGGTCTTTACCACACTTTTACCTTTTTATACTTACAAATAGCAGCAATTTAAGCAGCACCGCTGTGTTCTTCTCGGAAGGGTATAGATTGTTTATAACTGGCTTTACGGCTCTGGGTTCTAGCCCTTCTGAGCCTGAAGTTACAATGTATATTTGTCCTTCATAGTACACTCCTTCACAATATGTTGATGCCGTTACATTGTGCAGCCTTTGGGAGATTGAGAGGAAATTTTTATACGTGGTAGAGCCATGCTGCAACTATATTAATAGTAAAGTTGTAGCACAAATGGGTCGGCTCGATCGGGAAAAACCACGCTCTCACAAAATACCATCGTAAAATGGCAGCTTGATACTGCTGTGTTTCGTATGGTGAGTGTAGAGAGCCGGAGACCCTTTTTACTGGAAAAGAAGCATTCCATCATAGTCCTCACAGGTAACGACGCATCTGCATTTTGATTCTTTATTGAGGATAGATGTAGATGTCTATGGGTCACAGCAACCATTTACCATCAGGTGGACTGTGTGCTCGTTTGTCACCTTATCCTATAAAAAAAAATTACGGTCTGTGAGGCATTCTGTCTTTTTTCGCAGAGATGACAACACATCTGTAGATGCTCCAGGTGACCATGGACAGTAGCCACTTACTATCAGGTGAACTGTAAGCTCGTTTATTACTTCAGTATTATATATTTAAAAAAAATTGAAGTTATACTTCTTTTGGAACGTTAGGGAAAAATGATGAGAGTGATCTATTTCGATGCTCGCGCACACCGACAGCTAAAAACGACACCATGAAGTTGTTACGATACGCGCGCACACTGACACCTCAAATCGATAACTTCAGACGTTAATAGTCTCTCAAGTTTTCGTGGGAACTGATAACTATATTTAAGGTAGTTATTTTTAGTTATTATTGTTTTGTTACGCTAAAGAAGTATAACTTCCTACGTACGTACATAAGTACACACACACACATACACACACGTTGTTTTATTAAATAAAACATATTTAGGTGCATTGTTAATACTGTAGACTAATGGGTTAATAATAAAATATCTGAGCTTCGTCACATATCGCAAGAAACCCTGTATTTCATGATACGCGTAAATTACTTTTGCACAGTTTTACGAAAATATATGCATCCCAGTTTGAGCCAGCCGCAACAACATTTTGAGAATGATAGGAGACAAATAAAAATGTCCCTAACTTAACTATGTACTAATAAACGCTCTCAGAAATGAGAGAAGGCCTGTGCCCAGCAATGGGACTTACATATATAGGCTGTTACTTTACACTACTTAACTAACATAAAATGCATATGCCCAACAGTAAATGTCATTCTCATTCATTCCTCAGTCATTTGTTTACTTTTTCCACTGGTTCGTAAAAAAGCCTCTGTCCTGAGAAAAATCATACATATTTTAAAGTGAATTTAATACCATGAAACACAGATTTTTTTATAGAATGAGGGTGACAAACGAGCACACAGTCCACCTGATGGTAAGTGGTTGCTGTGGCCCATAGACATCTACATCTATCCTCGATTACCGTGAGGACTAAGATGGAATGCCTCGTTTTCAGTAATAAGGGTGTCCGGTTCTCTACACTCACCATTTGAAACACAGCAGCGTTATGCTGCTATTTTACGCTGGTAATCTGTGAGAGAGTGGTCCTTCCCCGGTCGAGCCGACCCATTCGTGCTACAACTATACAAATAATATACCTGCAGCATGACTCTACCACGTAAAATACTACTTACCAAACTTATTTTAGAAACTGCAATCATGTATTAATTTATATTATTTTTTTTAATGGTTTTTGCTCAATAAAATATTTACACTTGGTAATAGAAAGACTTTATATGTTTTTTGGGCCTTAGTAGTAATAAACCATGAATTAAATTACTGGATCTGTGAAAACGAGAAACTCATAGTTAAATTTATAAATATAGACTTGAAATTTAATAATATTATATATTAATAATAATAACTGAATTTCTGTGCAATCTTACTCGATCATGCCGACATATAACAACCAGTTTAAAATCCCATAATCAACTCCCTACACAGCATCAACGCAGAGAACGCGTTTCCGGTGTATCTTGTGATAACACATCCTACAGTTTACCACAGCTTACAAATAATTCACACTCGCCCACATCAATTACAATAATGTGGGGTAATTCCAGTCGTCGGTTATAACGCCTGAACTAGATTCTGCAAACCGCTGATTTGTAGCGCACTAAACATTTTATGAGCTCATCTATTATGTTGACGTTGTAGCTTCTCTCCCAAGGCGACGCCGCATCGTAACATAACAATAAAATAAAGGTCTAGTGCCCACACTAAGAGCATCCCATCTCGGTGTATGAGTTCATCTTCGATTCTGAGATGATCGTTGTTATTGTTATTATGATGTTAATGGATGAGATTGTTCGTGATGGATGAAAGTTGCATTAATGATCACGTCATCATCATCATCATCATCATTATTGCAGCCAATTTTTTCACTACTGAACGTAGGTCTCCCCCATAGGTTGTCACAAACACTTGAACTTGGACTCTCTGCGTGGTGTTTCATAATATATCACTCCATCTAGTAAGGGTTTTTTTGAGTTTTTGGTTTATCGAGCTATATTGCCGGCTCCATTATCACTTCAGCTTACAGATCCTCTGTGTTTCATCAGTTACTATTGTGCTTCTGAGGTTCCCCGTTACGGGTTTTATAACGCAAATCAACTTCAAGCATAACTAAATTGACTGGGTATTTAAATACAATAATCCGCTTTAAAACAATGTAGCTGACATAGTTTATGGAAAGAAAGACTTATGAGTGGCCAATCTATACTTATAATATAATATAATATAATATAATATAATAAAGCGGAAGAGTTTTTTGTTTTCTTGTTTGTTTAAACACGCTAATCTCTAGAACTACCAGTCCGATTTGAAAAATTCTTTTTGTATATTATAGCCAGATTCATGTGGAATAGTGTAGGTTATCTAGCATTAAGCTATATTACTCAAATAGCCTTAAATATGGATATTTGTTAAGCAAGTCAGAAGAAAAAGCACTCCCGAAATGATTTATCCGCGTACGCTGGTGTTATCGTTAGGGATATGTAAATACAATGTTCTAGAAAAATATAGACCTTTACTCCGTCTAAAAAAAAGTCCGCGATACCATTTGTCTATTTTTTATACATAAGCCATAATTTGGTATTTTGTGACAAAAAATATTGAAAATTTAAAAGTGATTTATGAGCGTTATTATTAGGCATGGCCTATTTATCCTTACGAACGAAAGTTACTTCATCATCAAGACAATTTTATAAAGATAAACTTTGTTCTTTATACCATGTTATTTGGACGCATATTTTAAGAGATAATGTAAAATTAAAATAATTCAATACTTGGCTGGGCGCGCGAACGACGCTTAAACCCTAGCCGTTATAAAATGCTTGGACTAGGTCATGTCGCGCACCTCGGACACGCGATGACGCGGGTGAAACTGCGGGGCATAGCTAGTTTATTTATATAGTGACAACGTGGCATGTGAATGCATAGAAATGATCACAATAAAATATTTCTTCATTGATTACTTACAGTAAACATGCACACAGGTCACAATACATCTTTATAAAGTTTTATATGACTGCAAACACCTTCGAGTACGTGTAATATTAAAAATATATGTGCGAAGTCATTCCTCAGGACTAAGATGTAATGCCTCATTACTGGTAATTGAGCAAACAATGTTTTACTTAATCTTTTACGCTTATTCGACATCGTAGTAGAAGCCAATAACTAGTTGAAAAACGGCAGGAAGAGTCCAGGATATGGAACGAAATAAAATAATTTATTAATTTCTTCGACGGTAGGAAATGAAAATTTCAAGTCAAGAAGATGAACATTTCGTTTGAAAAATGTTTTATTTTCTCATAATGTACTACTGTTTTGAAATTGAGTTCCTATTTCATTTATAATATCACAGCCTAGGCCTACTCTCACTTCTGAGAGGTTTTTAGGGCAGTTCCCCTGGTTAAGCAGTTGTTGATTGGCGGCGGTAGTCACTTATAGTCAGGTGAGTCTCATGCATATTTCCTACTCTCATATAAAAAAATTAACATACTTGTAAAAATTTATAACTTGTAATCTAATATATTATTTATAACAAATATATATTTCTTGTAATATGGTCACATATATAATATATATGACCGTATTATATTATACCATATATATTTGCTACGAACGAAACTTTGCTGCTCTCCTCTCTTTTACCGTTTTAAGGTTTATTTTACACAAGCATAATATACCCAGAAAGAAAAACAATAACAGACTTATCTATAACTGGAGTGTGCTTTGTGTTGTACTCAAAATACCTGAAAATTTCAAGCTTTTAAGTGAATAGCAAACCCGAGTAGACCAGCCCCCAGAAGCAGCACCTGTTCACAATATATTTTCTTACAAATTGCCAGTCAATATCTTCGAAACTATGAGAGTATATCCAATGCTTTCTCATATTTTCTAACTAATACGTAACACCGTATTCGGGAAACTTAGAATACGTTTATTATATAATGTAATATAATATGCATAAAATAATATAATATGTATATACATGCTTTTACAGCAAAGTCCCAGAAAATATATTATCTATAAAAAGTTTAAGAGTATCATTAAGAAAAAAGAAAACATTCGGAGTTATTGTAATGTACTGTTCGGGCGTGACATAGATGCTATTTTTTGCTTTGTGACGAAGAAAAAAGAACGCCAGAATTTGCTAACGCCATTTACGTATTTTTGACGTTTTTCTAATTAAATTGGCTAATTTGCAAAGTAAGTGCTCTGAGGAATTGTTCGGATTAATCCCAGCCGCCAAATTTCACGAACGCACATCGCGGCAGAACTCCCGATACCATCCACACCATCTGGATGATTGGCGGTCCACCACTGTGCGATTTAGAAGATGTTTTCTTCCTCGCACAACTTCCTTGTGGAATTGTTTACCACCAGCGATTTTTCCGGACCGATACGACTTAGGGACCTTCAAGAAAAGAGCCTACTCCTTTTTAAAAGGCCGGCAACGCATCTGCAATTCTCCTGGTGTTGCGGTTGTTCATGGGCGGCGGTAGTCACTTACCATCAGGTGAGCCGCATGCTCGTTTGCCCCCTCTCCTATAAAAAAAAAAAATATTTTCTATCTTTGTGCACAAATTCAGATCAAAACGTAGTATTTTGTTGCGGCGTTAAAGAAAAGAAAATGAACTAACAAAAACAATTTATTTCTCATTTGTTGTAGAATTTATAACTCTATAACTTTATGGTACAACATAAACAAGTAAAAATTAAAAAAAAAGGAAAACACGTTTTATATTAGTTAGGATTCATAACTCTTTATATACGTCCAAGCTGCGGATCACGTAATAAGGTATTACTCTCGATACCCCGTTAAGTAAGTGGATTCTGCAGCACGTTAACAGTGTTAGGCGTTGATTAAAAATATTTAAAAAGCTTTGGCTTTTTTATAAAATGAAGCGCCTTGATAAGCTCAGAATTTTAAATCTTTGTTATGATATTATCTTAATAAGCCTTTACAGCCTATCAAAGTCCACTGCTAAACATAGGGCTCCCACGTAGATCGCTTCATAGGGGAGACATTTATCATAGGTGCCATGCTTGGCAAGCGGGTTGGCAACCACGGTTTTTTTAGTCGTTATTATGAAGACGCTGCTGGTCATCTTTTGATTTGTTTCCCTCTGCCGCCCCTTACAACAGCTACTACAGGATATTGTTACACCAACACGGTGTCTTAATAAGCATTGATATGGAGACCATTTTTACTGAAAACGAGGGATAACATCTTAATCCTCAGAGGTGACTACGCATCAGAATTTTGATTCGATTTTAAGAAAGGATAAATGAAAATGTCTATGGGCTACAGCACATTACAATCAGGTGGACTGTGTGCTTGTTTGTCATTCGTAATCAATAAAATAAAAATAAAATAAATTTAATGTAGTTTATTAAAAAATAATTTTGTGCTGTAAGGAACAATATCCCATATCTTTTGCTTTATACTAAACACAACTGTATACGATACACTCTGTTGACTAATGGATGAACCTTTGAACCTCTGAAACCTGCCGATTCACGACGGAAATTCCGTCAAAAATCACTTTGTCACACGCGCAGTTTTAAAAATAATCTATTGGGTCAGTGAATCGAAACCAAATATTGTTAGAACTATGAAAATATTTATTACTTATAAACACAGGTTATTAGGTGATTTACCTATGAACATTTATCTTACAGTGGCGGACAAATTGCAAACTTAACAACGCTGACAGTTGCCGTACTTCACGATGGTATAGTAAAGTACTCGTACCTAGTTATACATGTATACACATATCTTTAAACGATTTCTTATACTACTTATATTGGCTAACGATCTTCTCGATTATTTCATCACTACAACATGATCATTATGAATAAATCTGACCGGTCAATCGTCTAAGAAAGTGACAGCTTGATGCACCAACAGGCAAAGCTGGCACATCTTTGGAAAAATAAACCTTTAGCGATGATATTGTGTCCAATTTTAATGCTTTCAATCGTTAGTCATGAAGAGGCTAAAGAGTAGATCGTAAAATAAACAAGATTTAGTTTACGTACGTATACGTGGTAGAGCCATGCTATAGCTATATTAGTAATATAGTTGTAGTACGAATGGGTCGGCTCGGCCGGGGAAGGACCACGCTCTCACAGAATACCAGCGTAAAATAGCAGATAAACGCTGCTGTGTTTCGTATGGTGAGTGTAGAGAACCGGAAACCCTTTTTACTGGACAAGAGGCATTCCATCTTAGTTCTCACGGGTGACAACGAATCTGCATTTTGAGTCTTTATTGAGGATAGATGTAGATGTCTATGGGTCACAGTAACCACTTACCATCAGGTGGACTATGTGCTCGTTTGTCACCCGATCCTATAAAAAAAGAAGTTTTAATAGATGTATCCCGTAAATCTATCCCAAAAAATTAATACAGCCAAATTAAGAGTGTCACATACAGTACAACACTTATAAAAGTGTAGATCAGGACAGGTACCAAGTTACATAGTAGTCCCTCTAGGAATACAGAACGTTCTGCTGTAACACTGCAGTGTTTCTAGATAATCTTCTTCTTCAAATTCCAGGTGTAGTTCTTGGTATACTCAGATGTGCAGGTTTCCTTTGCCGCCAAGCACGTGATAGATAGAATAGCGCTTAAAATTCCATTTAACAATTTCATTGGTGCCGGCATGGATCGAAACCCAGATTGCATGCGTACTGTGAAATTTACAGTGAGCGATCATCATCTAAACTATCACGGCTCTTGCTAAAATAAACATATTTGATTCTTACCACTGTAAAACTTGCTGTGTTTCGTATGGTGAGTGTAGAGAATCGGAGACCCTTTTTACTCGAAAAGAGGCATTCCATCTTAGTCCTCACGGGTGACAACGCATCTGCATTTTGATTCGCAAGCGAGGATAAATGTAGATGTATATGGGCCACAGCAACCACTTACCATCAGGTGGACTGTGTGCTCGTTTGTCACCCTATCCTATTAAAAATATCTTCACTCTACACCTACTTAAATAAATACGAATACAGATCAAAACCATAACAATTTTAAAGAAATCTAATATCATGATGCCATAAGAATCGAGACGCGCCAAGTAATAACATGAGAGGGACTTACATATAGATTATTGGTAAAAATACTTGCGAGCTTCACTTTTCTGAGATTGCATGATGTAGAGTCAGCAAAAAAATATTTTTAAGTTTTAATTAGATTCAAAATTGGTTTGTATCGATAAAAGCTTTCCTTTCATCAGGATGAAAGGAAATTATTACATTGAATAAGCAAAAGAAGTAATTGCAAGAGCTGTTCTATTTTTAACAACATATTAATACTTTCCCATTTTTTTGCGGTTAGTGAATATATACGTGGTAGAGCCACGATGCAGCTATGTATATTATGGTTGTAGCACGAATGAGTCGACTCGACCGGGGTAGGATCACGCTCTCACAGAATACCAACACTCTATCAGAACCAACATGCTTGTTGAAACAACGAAAACGATAAACATGTCATAAGTTAGTTATCATTGGGCTGGTAGCAAGTTTCTTTTCGGAGTAAGGAGAAAAATCCTCATAAATTCGAATGCCCATTTCATTTGCTGTCTGTACCTATCCTAAGGGCGAGGCAATCAGGATTGGGATATAAAGGGATAGCGCGAACGTCGTAAATTGTCCTGTTGCGAGATTATATGAGATTTGTACCGTTTTTTTATTTATTTGTAAGTACATATTCTTTCGAAATTGACTTTGAGCCTGTTACTACTACAACTAAGTGGCAGTTAGAAGGAGGAAGCTCGTACTAATTGACGTTGATTTTCCTTTATGTTGTATATTTAATACGCAATATAGGAGATTGAACAATGGATTGCATAAAATAAGGGAGCGTATATTATACTTCTTTTTGTTGTTTTGAAGGCTGCGTGACGCCGTGGCTTAGAGATGAGTTGCTGCGTTGAGGGCAGCGGGTTCATGTACCGTACGATACAAGTATTTGTTTAAGATACAAATAATTGTTCCGGGTCTGAATGTAAGTCCTTGTAAAATTTATAGATATAAACTGCCTCCACGATACAGGAGAAAATACTAGTGTGGGTGTAACGCTATATTTAAAAAAAAATGGAAAAATACACATGGACTTTTAACAAAAAATAATAGACGAACTGTTGCTCGACTATCATGAAAGGCGACTAATAGAATATATAATAAGGTTTATAATTGTTTACGCTATGGGTTAATCACCTATCATTTATTTCATAATTTTTCATTCATACCCATGTTTTTGTTACCTAACATAGTCCTAATATCTCGCTGCTCTTTAGACTCTGCCTACTCTCTCAAGGGTTACTAGCGTAACGTTTGATGATTTTCGTTGTCGTAGAGTGTTTCATGTAAAACTCAACCAAGAAGAGTGTTGACCGTGTAACAGCGATGAAATAATATCCACTTTTAATATTATCACAGGGGAAAACAAACCAGAAGACGGGAAGCAGTCTTCCTATTAATAAATAAAAAATTTAAAATACGCAAAAATAAAAGTAATCAATTTACGTGTTTAAAAACTGCCGGTTGTTTAACTTAGATTGTGCTACGTAGTACTATTATTTACTGTGTGTTTGTGCATCTATTGAAATTTGTTTGTTTTTCGATTTATTATTTTAACTGAATTCAAAAAAAGAGGACGTACTCAATTCGATTATATTTTTAGTGTTCCTAATAACCTTAGATTTTTTTTTATAGGTGAACCGATTTTGATGATTCTATTCATTTGATTATCTTATTTCATAGCTGGTGTTGGTTTATCCTTGTGGCGGGTGGAAGGAAAAGGGGAGATCTACTGCCGGGCATGGTGTTCTGCCCGGGGAGCGGCCAACGCTTCGAGTGATAGTTCGGAGCTATTCTCTGTATACTGTTAGTTAGTTTCGGAACTTTGATAGCGCGATTTAGGCTTTCATGTGTTTCGCTCGTGGCGCAACTTGTGTGTGTGCGTAAGGGCAAGTGACGCCGGTGCGAATGATATGTCGGTGTGTAATGTATGCCATACTACGCACTTGCAAGTGATGCCGGTGAGAACGATGAGCCGGACCAAGTGCCAGAGATTGCCTTGTAGTCTGCGGTGAGTCGAGAACAAGAATGAAGAAAAGAAGTAATTTGCGAGAGTGCCGTGAAGCAGAGGCGAGCAGTAAGGCTCAGAGCCGTGCCGAACACTGTAGCGCAGAGAGTAGCTTGAAGGAACAGGCAGCATTATTATTCCAGTGCTGCGATGAACCTTTATAAAGCTAGATGGCTTGCAGAATGTGAAGACTGCAGTCAATATCTGCTCGGGAGCGAATGAATGGGGTACTTGAGAACGATGACGAAGGTTTTGAAGTTGTAGTTTCCGAAGGTACAATACAGTGTTCTGCTTGGGGAGCGGCCAACGCTCCGATTGGTAGTTCTAAGCTATTCTATATATACTGCTTTAATTTCGGAACTTTGATAGCGCGATTTAGGCTTCGATGTGTTTCGCTTGTGGCGCGATGACAGCGCCGCCACATCCTTAATAATAAGTATTATTTTACTTCATTGGTTTGTTTAACTTTGTCGGCTCTTACTACACTTTTACGAAGATATGGGACAGTGGAAATCCTTTCACCACCTCTACACGGTCAGCTCTTTTGTTTGTTGCGTCATATGAAACACAATAAAACAAGGAAGAGTACATATATAGTGTATCTTATCAAAGGTATATCGAGTGAATGCAGGAAATAGAGTGAATGGGGCTCTACACTCTATTGTGAAAAGTCAGAATGTGTCCAAAAAGGCACGTATGGCAATTCACAATGCTGTGTTAGTACCTACTTTAATGTATGGTAGTGAAAGTTGGGTGTGGCAGAAGAAGCATGAGAGTAGAATAAATGCTGTAGAAATGCGCTCATTAAGGAGTATGTTAGGGATGAAGCTGAATGACAGAGATAGAAATTGTTTAATAAGAGAAGAGTGTGGTTTGCAAGATGATGTTGTGACCAGGATTAAGAAAGGAATGCTTCGGTGGTTTGGCCATGTAGAAAGAATGAATGAGGAAAGAGTGACAAAGCAAATTTATGTTGCAGAGGTGAACGGCATAGTCAGGAAGGGTCGCACTAGGCGAAAGTTTATCGACCAAATTGGCGATATATTAAAAATGGGCCAAATCAAGAGTACCTTTAACCGACGAGCGTGTATGCGTAGGTATATGGATGTGGAGGAAGCGAGAGAGGTGTGTCAGGATCGTGTCAAATGGAAGTCCATAATCTCTGCCTACCCCTCTGGGTGACAGGCGTGAGTGTTTATGTATGTATGTATGTATATTGCGATGCCAAAGTTAATATATTTATTTCTTTAAATTTTTCTCTGAGGGACTCTTTACCATTTAAGTTATAAATCGCCCGTAACGCTCTTTTTTGCAAAACAAATATAGCTTCAATATCAGTCGCATTACCTAATAGCAAAATTCCATAAGACATTACGCTATAAAAGTAAATAAAATACACTAATCTAGCTGTCTCAACATCTGTGAGACTTCTAATCTTTCTTACAGCATGTGCTGCAAAACTAAGTCTGCTTGCTAATTAAGATATATGGGGGCCTCATTGAAGTTTCGCGTCAAAAGTAATACCAAGAAAAACAGTGGTATCCACAAGACTCAACTCCTCACTGTTTAAGAGCTCATTGGTATTCGAATGTTTTACATTAGGTACTAATTTAATACATTTTACCTTATTGCCGTTTAAGTGTAAATAGTTGGCGTTAAACTAATTTACTAATTTTGATAGAGCATTATTTACATCGTCATAATTAATTGACTGCCGTTTGAGTTTGATAATTAAAGAGGTATCGTCAGCAAATAATAGTACGAGTATATCGTGATTGTCCCCTACAAGATAAGGTAAGTCATTAATATAGATTAAGAACAGTAATGGGCCAAGAATCGAGCCCTGAGGAACGCCCATTGATACTAACGATAACCGATAACGCTGGGGTAATTAGACTAGTAGAAGTTACTTTTTGTTTAAAGCTTTATTATTTGTGGACGTATACAAATCACAAGCCTAAGGTAACTTTAATATCGTCTAAATGCTTACATTAAAAATGTTAATCCCCTATTGCACGTCTCATAACGCGAATCGTTATAGGTGTGTTCTACTCTCAATTTTCAACACGGCAAGTTCAAGCAAATTTTGTGTTCTTAAAATGCCGCTATCGTAACCATATTGCACTTATACGATAATATGAATAGCCGTATATCAAGAAAATACTCTAATTAATCCATCTTATAATTTCTAAAAAATAATTTTATATTACTACTTTGAAAAAAAAAACGCTTTCAAAAAATTCTACGTGGACGTCCGGATGTTGATTTTGTATGTACAAGTTGCTTTGAATAATTGACAAAAAAAATGGCAACTTGTGAATTTACCGCTACTCAGGAAGAATCTCGGAAATGAGGAAGGCCAGTGCTCAGCATTGGAACGTACATATATATTTTATTTCTAAATCATCATCAACATGATGGCCTTTTTTAAGTCCACTGTTATACATAAGTCCGTCAAGAAATGCCACAAAACACAGTCCTGCATCCGTCGACTTCTTAGATGTCGTGCCAGATTGTATCCCTACACTTTGCTTGACGGCACGAGCCTGCCACTTGAGAACAATTTTCCCCAACTGATTTCGGTTTTTCCAGCTCACCTTTTGCTACTTAAGCTTACTGACCTTTGGTCTTTTGGTTATTCTGGTTTTACTGCAAAGGTCCTTATAACGAATTTTATCTTGTAGAGAAACTCCGCGAATAGCCCGTTCCATAACTTCATACTTTTATATATTACCATAAAATATAAAAATTATTTCCGTTTTAAAATTTAAGTAATAAAAAATTATAAAGCTATTCGTGTTTGAACGACTATTAGTATTTTAAAAATTTTCAAGAGCCACCTCTAAATCGTACCTGCGATCTCAAAACCCTCTTGAAAAATCACAGTTGGATCACTTTATACTCATTTACTTTCATTAGCTGGACGTTTTAAGTAGGTCATCTCTACGTTTTTACATTTTCAATTTGTGTGAAACCACTTACATCTTATTTATCAGTCTGTAAAAGTCCACCGCTGGACATAGACCTCTCTCGTTGTAGGAGGGCTTTTCCTTATCATTACACTTGGCAGTCGAATTAAATATTGCAATTCCAGATGCCTTATACCATTGACGCCACTGCGTGTTAATCACAGTTGGATCACTTTATACTCATTTACTTTCATTAGCTGGACGTTTTAAGTAGGTCATCTCTACGTTTTTACATTTTCAATTTGTGTGAAACCACTTACATCTTATTTATCAGTCTGTAAAAGTCCACCGCTGGACATAGACCTCTCTCGTTGTAGGAGGGCTTTTCCTTATCATTACACTTGGCAGGCGAATTAAATATTGCAATTCCAGATGCCTTATACCATTGACGCCGCTGCCTGTTACCAGTCTAAGTAGATCTCTTACGGCGCTTCCATACAGCAAAATTCAAATAATAAATAAAAACCATTTATTCCTAAAAAATTGAGTTACAGAGCTAAACACAAAAAACAGTAACTTATATTAAATTATTTTTAATTGTTATTACATATAAAAAAATTACTGGCTGACCCCAAACTAGGCAAAGCCTGTATCTTGGGGACCAGGAGTACGGTTATCAGTTTTAATTACGTGGTTAAAGCTAAAAACTTTTTCCAAACCAACAAATTATTTCTTTAATTAAGGAGATAGTTCTTAACTTTGTGTCCCTTATTTATTTATTTATTTATTTACTCTTTATTTTACCCCAAAAAAACAAAACAAAACGAAACAGTTAAATCTAAAGTAGAAAATGTAGGCGGTCTTATTACTCTGAAAGTGATTTCTTCCAGACAACCTTAGTTTAGAGAACTGGTGCAAACAACAGTAAAAAATAGAGGGCGGCGTACAAAATAAAAATAAAATAAGAAAATACATACAAATAAAGATAAGTGAAGATTATGTATGATATCATATAATAGATTAAATGAAAAGAGTACGAAAAATTAAAAGTAATTTATCTAATAGCGTTCTAAGTAATAGGATTTAACAAGACTTTTGAAAGAATGAAGAGATTGAGCACGACAAATATGCAGAGGTAAAGAGTTCCACAAACTTACAGCAGTTACAGTAAAGTATTTCCTAAAAAAGGAGGAAGAGTGCGAAGGAGTAGAGAGAGAAAGATTGACAGAGGATCGAAGGAACCGATTATGGGTAAGAGAAAGATACTGGAAACGGTCTTTTAAATAATGAGGAGTGGAAGGATTAAACAGCACGCCATGCAAAGTGGAGAGATTGTGTGTATTCCTGCGAAGGCGGATCGGAAGCAACATGAGCTGCTTGCGAAATTCAGAGATATGATCATATTTGCGAAGCCCAAATATGAATCCGGGAAATCTAATACATAAATTTTGAATGCGCTCAAGCTTATTACATTATCATTTGTTTATTATTCCTTATAAAATTATTTATGCAATTTTTTTTTGTGTGAAACATAGAGTTTGTATACGATTTGATATCATTATGATTTAATATTAAGTTTTCAGTGACATTATAGTTTAATGTGGTGAGATACGTTTTTACTATTTGTTTAGCTTTTGATGTAGTGCAATGTTTGATGTCGCAGACTTTAAGTATTTTGTTATAGATATATGAAAACAGCGGGAGGCGTTGCGCAAAAACTGATTTGACAGCTGGAATTGGGATTTTGAATATACATTTAGTGATTAAGTGGTCGTAATTAGGCGACTAGGCACAACACACCACTCTCGAAAATACGACACGGGTTTCGCTTCTACACGAGGCATCCTAAGGTGAAGAGTTTGCGGAGCGGCCAGCCTCCTAGCTGGACACATCATTTACTTTCTTTACGCGGAATTAAGCAAATTAGTTTATAACAACCCCATTACATTTAATTACAATATATATGTGTCATTTTGGTCAGTAACTTGTTGCCATCATGTAGGTAGTGACATAAGCTCGTTGCTGTAGTAATCTTGGGATTTTTGATCAAAAAAATACGACAAGTAGTTTTGACAGTCCTCTCTTGATGTTAACCTAACACTACCATTTTGAGTCGCATTTTTCCCTTTTTTGTAATAAAACGTCAGAATGTATCAAATTTCTTCGTTAAATTCTTTTGTTTTAGCGGACAGAAAAACAATTGAAAAATGGCGGAAAAGTGTTTTTTAATTTTAATTTTTATATTTCTTAATGTCATATATGTATTGATATTAAAACCAGCCAGATACAAACAGTACAACCAAAGAGATTTTTCTTCAATTTTATACAAACAAAATACGAAGAAACTTTTTCCCCGACCTATCTAAAATACCTACCTAAAATTCGGTACCTCTTGAACCACACGATCGGTAAAAACATCGGAGTCTGTAAACCGCGTTTGGTATTGAACAAAAATGACATTGGCTCTGGAACAAAGTACTACTGTGTTGAAGGGGTTGTTATGGTAGAACGAGGCTTAAAGAATCGATCCCTCCCGATCGGTGGAAAATTTTGTAACAACGTCGTGCCGGAACGGACTCATTTGAAAATATTGTTTCTCATAATTGGGTTTAAGCTTTTTACAAGAACTAGAAGCGAAGTTCCTCGTAAAATTAATTTATATTATCGTATATTCTTGCGAAATATTGAGTAATTTATAATAATTATCGAGTACGTAATTTATTATAATACTTTTTATAAGTGGTAGATACACGCAGCAGCTATATTATGGTTGGAGCACGAATGAGCTTGACCGGGGAAGCACCACGCTCTCAAAGGATATTATCAGCGTAAAATAGCAAAATTAGCTACTGTGTTACAAATGGTTAGTGTAGAGAACCGGAAACCCATTTAACTGGAAACGAGACATTCCATCTTTGTCCTCAGTAGCCTTCTTTACCTTGTTGGCAAAACGTATCCTTTTCTATACATTTACCATACTAAAGCATTGACCTGCTGTTTCACGCTAATTTTAAGAGAGTGTGGTCATTCTCCGATCGAGTTGACCCATTCGTGCTGTGACCATTAGCTGCAACGCGGCTCTGCTACGTAAAAACAGTTAAATATTATGTATATTTCTTATAATTTTTTTACAACGCAAATCTTTAAATATTGTGGTATCAATTTTTTTTTATAATATTAAGTGTACAGGAATTTGGTTAATAATAAAATTAGTGACCGTATCAACAATTACTGTGGTGAAACCTAACTATAATTTACTGTTTGACAAAGCTTCTTGCACTTTGACGTAATTTACAAGACAGAGCGTTTTTATTTAATACTAGCTGGTACCTGGAGCGTTGCTGCCGTAGAAGAAATAATTGTGGAAATATCAATTTAAATTTAGAAGAGTTATTTTGTTTAATTGGAAGTGATAATACATTCATTGAAGTTGAATGATATGTATTCCTATAACCTTCACGGAAGTGCAAGCAGTATGCAGACAAAGTTTTACCGCATTCTGATGAACGGTAAGGCAGCGCATAAAATACTTTATTTTAATTTTATTTTTGTCTATTTCATGCTCTACTTCTAGACACGCTCTCACGCACACACATACACACACACACACACACACACACACACACACGCACACACACACACACACACACACACGTCTTTCTTCCTTGTTTCTTTAATAGCTCGTCAAAGTTATCTACGGGAAAAGCAGGATGCACACATGTGCACGTAAAACCATGTCGTTGGTTGCAAATAGTTTTAAAATGTATAAGTAAGTGTATATATGAGTATGCAACACTCCTTGTCTCTTTCCTTTTTGGTATGAGCTTACTCACATAACTTTAACGAAGAGAAATGAAGTGCCCATTTACGATCAAAGGTATGGCAATAAGTGGACCGTACTGAGTTAGATATTAATGAAGATTTACATTACAAACAATCAAAAATGAAACAAAACTGTAGCATAGATGTTAAGAAAAAATCATGTCGCTAAGATAAGTAAAATAAAGTGAACATTTCATCCATTACAGCCTATAGAAGCCCAATGGTGAACATAGATCTCCCCCATAAATTGCCTCATAGGAATATTTGCCAAAGTTGCCTCGCTTGGCAAAAGGGTTGGCAAACGTATTTTTTTCTTTATTTTAAATTGTTATCAGGAAGATGCTGCTGCCCATCTCCTGTTTTATTTCTCTCTGTCACCGTTTAAAACACGAACGGGGCAGTGTGGGTTATAGGTATTAATACACCGCCACTACACGGGTAAAACATATTTACATAATTTATTTATACAATTACACTTATACCAATAAAATTATCGAATTTAGATCAGACGCGGCACTTGTGTTGCCCGTAATTTATATTTATTTTAATTTAATATATATTTTTTTAATTTATTATATTTGTACTTATTTATAGGTAGTTATAGGTAATTATACTATAATAATTTATAGGTAATTATAGGTAATTATAGAGCGTGTATGCGTAGGTATATGGATGTGGAGGAAGCGAGAGAGGTGTGTCAGGATCGTACCAAATGGAGGTCCATAATATCTGCCTACCCCTCTGGGTGACAGGCGTGAGTGTTTTTATATGTATATGTGTAATTATTACAAGTGATATATAATTTGTGGGTAGGGATCATGGTTTTTTAGAGTTTACTCGTTAAGAATCTATTTACATATTATATAAACTGCAGTAAACGAATTTAGATGGGACCGAAATCGAGTTTTATAACAAAAAGTGATCGTTATTTTTCCCCTCCACGCAGCACATTTGCACTTAATCTGAAAGCGTGTAAACTAATAGTGCCATCTTTTTCATTTATTTTATCGAACAAATTGGTTTTTTTTTTTTACTTATTTTAAGCCAGTGCTTGACCACAATCCCACCTGGTGGTAAGTGGTGATGCAGTTTTAGATGGTAAATCGCACTGTCTTATCGTAACAAAAGCCTATTCACTCTTGCCTTGAAGACGCCTAGATTGTATTCGGACGGAAAGATAGACGCCGGCAAATTATTTCATTCCTTTGCTGTACGCATTACAAAAGACGAAGCAAACCGTTTGGTTCTAACCGTTTGGCTCAGTTTCAAGGCACTCCCCTTCTTGCCTCAGCCAGTATCGGAATCCTCGGAGTCGACATATCGAGTGACGTGCAGTTTCGTGGTCACTTGGAAGAGAAGGCCAAATTGGCCTCTAAAAAGCTTGGCGTGCTCAGCAGAGCGGGACAGTATTTCATGCCGGCACACCGCCTGAAACTTTACAAGGTGCAGGTTCGGCCTCACATGGAATACTGTTCCTATCTCTGGGCAGGGGCTTCCCAGTGCCAGCTCCTTCCACTTGACCGCATCCAGCGCAGAGCGGCTCGAATCGTCGACGACCGAGTCCTTTCCAATCGGCTCGATTCATTGGCACTGCGAAGAGATGTTGCATCCCTTTGCATTTTCTTTCGCATCTACCACGGGGAGTGCTCTGAGGAATTGTTCGGATTAATCCCAGCCGCCAAATTTCACGAACGCACATCGCGGCAGAACTCCCGATACCATCCACACCATCTGGATGATTGGCGGTCCACCACTGTGTGATTTAGAAAATGTTTTCTTCCTCGCACGACTTCCTTGTGAAATCGATTACCATCAGCGATTTTTCCGGACCGATATGACTTAGGGACCTTCAAGAAAAGAGCGTACTCCTTTTTAAAAGGCCGGCAAAGCATCTGCAATTCCCTACCTGGTGTTGCAGTAGTTCATGGGCGGCGGTAGTCACTTAACATCAGGAGAGCCGCATGCTCATTTGCCCCCTCTCCTATAAAAAAATAATGCGTGGAATATCGACAACAAAGCGATGAAGACCCGCCAACCATCTGGAGAGAGTTGCGGAGAGAACGGACCCCTGAGGAACAATGGCGTTAGTCGCCACAGTATCGGATGAGCAGCTATCAACGACGTCCCAGAGAGACCGTTCACTCACAAAGTCGTTCACCCAGTAAATTAGGCCAAGGGATAAGCCGTACGCTGAAAGCTTGCCCAATAGACTAGCGTGCCAAACCCTGTCAAAAGCCTT
Organism: Parnassius mnemosyne; assembly: GCA_963668995.1. Lineage (NCBI taxonomy): Eukaryota > Metazoa > Arthropoda > Insecta > Lepidoptera > Papilionidae > Parnassius > Parnassius mnemosyne. The sequence continues at coordinate 35,332,360 of CAVLGL010000084.1, forward strand.
CGAAACATCGAGGGAAACAGCAAGTGCTTCACCACTGTTCCCGAGGGCTTCCCCCATATGTGAGTAGCATACGCTAGAAAATTGGTTGACTTGATGTCTGTCTCAAGATGACAGTGTTACGTATAATCCCTAGATGTCCTAATCGCGACTAATTTGATATAAACGTACCTAAGCAATAAACACCAGTAGTGCTTCGGCACTAACACGTACCATTTTTGATGTGAAACATCTATTGGCGCGCCTTGATAGTAAAATAGACTCGAATGCCGTAACGGCAAATGTCATGATGCTTCTTATGCCGTCATGTCTCCTCTACGCCACCGATCTCGACTCCCTTGTGTGTGCGTGTATACACTTCGTTGATTTTCTGTGTAAGTAGTGTACTGCGTGTGCTTTTCGATTCGACTATAGTATATGTGATGCGTACGCCACTTGTATTTCTTTTTGTTACTATTTATCTTCCATCCATCAAACCATCCATCCATTACAGCCTATAAAAGTCCACTGCTGAACATAGGCCTCCCTCATATGTTGCCTCATAGGGGGGATATTTGCCATAGTTGTAACGTTACTGTTGATTTAATAATTTCACCATTCAGCGCGTTATGTGCTCCTAGTAGATTATCTTCTATACATCTATCCATTACAGCCTATAAAAGTCCACTGCTAATCACAGGCCGCCCCCATAGATTGCTTCATAGGGGGTTTTTGCCATAATTGACATGCTTGGCAAGCGGGTTGGCAACCGCACTTTTTTATTATTTTGGGTTTTTATCAGGGAGATGCTGCTGCCCATCTCCTGTTTCAGTTTCCCTCTGTCCCCTCTTACGACACCCACGGAAGGATATGGGGTAGTGGATATTCTTACACCACCACTACAAGGGAAAAAAACTATCTTTATATTTTTTTTGTTTTTACTCCATATTTTTATTGTATTTCATTAATTATAAATCCTACCATAAACTATGATATTTCACAGCTGTCAGACGTCCCGTGGCTGCCAACTTTTTATTTATATTCCCGCTTTTATCTCATCACTTGTACCGTAACCTTGACCGACCCGAATTTATTGTCTATTTAGAGTCTTACATTAATATATACAAACTACGCGCGGTAATACTTAAAGCTCACTGTTAACATATGCTCGGATAATGACCAAGAAAGCAACCATTTTTTATCATTTAGTCGCATAATGCCTCTGTCATATGTTGAAAGTGATTATTGTAATCTTGACCAGCTAGTGTTCGCTTCGTCGTTCGTAATGCGTACAGTAAAGTGGAATATCTTACCAGCGTATGTGCCGTGTAGTGGCGGTTAAGAATATCCACTACCCCATATCTTCCCGTGGGTTTCGTAAAAGACGACAAAGGGAAACAGGCAGGAGATGGGCAGCAGCATCTTCCTGATAACAGCAAAAATACAATAAAAAGCAGCAGTTGCCAACCCGCTCGCCAAGCGTGGCAACTATGGCAAATACCCCCCTATGAAGAGAGTAACAAAGAGACAGCCCCCAGCCCCCGGCGGCCCCGCTATTCCTGGATACGGTGGCGACCATGGTAAGGGCGGGGCAGGGGGTGCTAAGAATCTCCGGTGGAGGTTCGGTTGCCACCTTAGACGACTCGACCTGGCAACGTACAACGCACGCACCCTGAGGACTGACGAGAAGATCGTGGAGCTGGAAGAAGAGATAGACAAGTTACGCTGGCATATTATAGGATTATCCGAAGTCCGAAGAGAGGGGGAGGACACGGTAATCCTCGACTCCAGCAACTTGCTCTATCACCGGGAGGGCGACCATCTGTCCCAAGGAGGTGTCGGATTTATCGTCCACAAGTCTCCCGTAAACAACGTTGTAAAGATCGAGAGTGTGTCGACGAGGGTTGCGTACCTTATACTCAGAATCACCAAACGGTATTCGCTGAAGGTCATACAGGTTTACGCACCAACCTCGGCACACCCCGATGAGGAGGTGGAGGAAATGTATGAGGATATCTCTAGAGCCATGCATTCCTCCAAAACCCAATAATGTGGTAATGGGAGACTTCAATGCAAAAGTAGGCACAAGAGAGAACGGTGAGCTGAAAGTAGGGAAATATGGAATAGGGCAACGGAACCCAAGGGGACAGCAGCTGGGCGACTTCATGGAGAAAGAGGGACTCTTTATGATGAACTCTTTCTTCCAGAAGCGGCCCCACACGAAGTGGACCTGGTCGAGCCACGACGGTTCGACAAAATATGAGATTGACTTCATTATGACGACCAGACGACAACTGTTCAGTGATGTCTCCGTGATCGCGAGGGTGAAAACTGGTAGCGACCACCGAATGGTTAGAGGCACACTGAACTTAAACGTTAACTTGGAGAGGTCTCGTCTAATGAAATCAACGCTCCGTCCCCCTCGTGCTCTGTTCCAAAGTACTGAAACCTTTCAGCTCGAGTTACAAAACCGTTTTCAGTGCCTAGAAAACTGCAATGAAGTGGACGATATGAATGACAAGCTCGTGGAAACTGTCCATGCGGTCGAAGCTAAGTTCTGCAAGACCCACCGCATAAGAACACAAAAACTCTCCGATCACACTCTTAATCTCATGGCTGTTAGACGGGAGATGAAGCTACATTCTTCAACAGACTTGACAGCATACAGGCAACTGAACAGACAGATCTCCAAATGCATGCGGCGAAACTTACGCAACTTCAATACAGCTCGTATTGAAGAAGCAATCGAGCGGAACCAAGGCTCCAAAGTCTTTGCACGAGATCTGTCTGCCAGAAAGAGCCAACTGTCAAGACTGAAGACCGAGTGTGGCAGCATCGTTTCCGGGGAACCTGAGATTTTAAGAGAGATTGAGAGGTTCTATGGGCAGCTGTACACGTCATCGTTGGGGCCACACGCTAGTGTGAGTAACGATCCAAGAGCGAGTCTTATCCGACACTATTCCGAAGATATCCCGGAAGCCAGTCTGATCGAGATTAGAATGGCTCTCCAGCACCTTAAAAACGGCAAGGCCCCAGGCGAGGATGGAATTACAGCGGAGCTTCTGAAAGCGGGTGGAAAACCGGTACTTGAAGTCCTTCAGAGGCTCTTTAATTCCGTCCTCCATGGTGGCATTACACCGGAGGCGTGGAGCGGAAGTGCGGTGGTCTTGTTCTTCAAGAAAGGTGACAACGCTCTCTTGAATAACTACAGACCGATTTCCCTTCTGAGCCGCGTCTACGTGCTGTTTTCGAGAGTCATTACGAATCGCCTCGCGCGCCGACTTGACGACTTCCAGCCTCCCGAACATGCCGGTTTCCGAAAGGGCTTTAGCTCCATAGATCACATACATACCCTTCGGCAAGTTGAACAGAAGTCCGAGGAGTACAATTTGCCACTATGCTTGGCGTATGTGGACTATGAGAAAACCTTTGATTCCTTCGAAATTTGGGCGGTGCTGCAGTCCCTTCAGCGGTGCCAAGTTGACTGTCGGTATATCAAAGTGCTGAAGTGCTTGCACAGTAGGGCTACGATGGCTATCCGGGTACAGAACAAGAGTACGAAACCTATCCAATTAAAGAGAGGTGTAAGACAGGGTGACGTTATATCCCCGAAACTCTTCACCGCTGCATTGGAAGACGTTTTCAAGCTTCTGGACTGGAAAGGATACGGTATTAACATCAATGGCGAGTACATTACTAACCTTCGATTTGCCGACGATATAGTCCTTATGGCAGAATCGCTGGAGGATCTAAGCACCATGCTCAATGACCTCAATAGTGTCTCCCAACGGATATGTCTTAAGATTAACATGGACAAAACAAAGATCATGTTCAATGTCCATGTCACACCTATGCCGGTAGTTGTTGGGAGCACTAAGCTCGAAGTTGTTGACGAGCATGTTTACCTGGGACAAATAGTCCGACTAGGTAAGTCCAACTTCGACCGAGAGGTCAATCGGCGGATTCAACTCGGCTGGGCAGCGTTCGGGAAACTACGACACATCTTCTCGTCAGACATTCCTCAAAACCTTAAAACGAAATTATACAACCAGTAAGTGTTGCCAGTGATGACTTACGGATCTGAGACGTGGTCCTTCACTGCTGGCCGTATGAGGAAGCTCAAGGTCGCTCAGCGAGCTATGGAGAGGGCTATGCTCGGAGTTTCTCTGCGTGATAAACTTAGAAATGAGGATATCGGCAGTAGAACCAGAGTGACCGACATAGCCCAACGGATTAGTAAGCTGAAGTTGTAGTGGGCCGGCCATATACGGTACGGTATTAACATCAATGGCGAGTACATTACTAACCTTCGATTTGCCGACGATATAGTCCTTATGGCAGAATCGCTGGAGGATCTAAGCACCATGCTCAATGACCTCAATAGTGTCTCCCAACGGATATGTCTTAAGATTAACATGGACAAAACAAAGATCATGTTCAATGTCCATGTCACACCTATGCCGGTAGTTGTTGGGAGCACTAAGCTCGAAGTTGTTGACGAGTATGTTTACCTGGGACAAATAGTCCGACTAGGTAAGTCCAACTTCGACCAAGAGGTCAATCGGCGGATTCAACTCGGCTGGGCAGCGTTCTGGAAACTACGACACATCTTCTCGTCAGACATTCCTCAAAACCTTAAAACGAAATTATACAACCAGTAAGTGTTGCCAGTGATGACTTACGGATCTGAGACGTGGTCCTTCACTGCTGGCCGTATGAGGAAGCTCAAGGTCGCTCAGCGAGCTATGGAGAGGGCTATGCTCGGAGTTTCTCTGCGTGATAAACTTAGAAATGAGGATATCCGCAGTAGAACCAGAGTGACCGACATAGCCCAACGGATTAGTAAGCTGAAGTTGTAGTGGGCCGGCCATATAGCTCGAAGAACCGACAACCGATGGGGAAGAAAGGTTTTCGAGTGGCAGCCTCGTGCCGGTAGGCGAAGCGTAGGGCAACCCCCCACGAGGTGGAATGACGACCTGGTAAGATATGCAGGAAGTCGATGGATGCAGGTGGCTCAGGACCGTGCTTTGTGGCATTCCTTGGGGGAGGCCTATGTTCAGCAGTGGACTTATGAAAGGCTGTAATGATGATGATGATGTGTATTTCAATCTGATTGTTATGTGGGTCTTCAATGCAAGAGTGAATAGGCTTTTGGTAAGCTAAGTCAGTACTATTAACCATCTTTAGCTGCCTGACAACTTATCAGGCAGGCGGGTTTGCAATCGCATTTCATTATTATAATCTTATATTATCTATAGAATAATCTTACAATGTCACTCCACGGTCATATAAAATATAATAAAAATAGAGTACGTGAAGGTAATATGGTCATCGGGTTAATATGGTCACTTTCTTATTACTCAAAACTACAGCCTAATTTGCATAGATAGCTTTGTGATACGATAGCTCTTCATCAGTCATTCAAATAATAAATGGTCAAAAGGCCACCGCTTTATTGACGCCATTTTGACAATTGATATTATAGTAAGTACGTGACTGGAATATGGTCACCTTAAGCTTTATCACCCTATAAAACCAAAATTATGAGGAGAACAGACACAAAAACACAACAAACACAAAAACGTATACTATATCTGATATTTTAAGAAAAACATAGCAAACAAGCTTTGGAAATAATTAGAAACACTTCGAAAAATCTACATAAAAAAACTAACTACACTACATAATATAAAAATCGACTAAAATATTTACAATAATATCAACTGTCAATATAGCGTCGATAAAGGGGCGCCTTTTTGACCATTTATTATTTGATAGACTGATAAAGAGCTATCGTATCACAGAGCGTTCTATGCAAACGACGCTGCAGTTTTTGAGTTATAAGAAAGTGACTATATTAACCGAATGACCATATTACCCTCACGTGCTATAGTTACTTTTTATTAAGTTGATTTTTCGAAGTGTTGCTAAATATTGCCAAGCCTTGTTTGTTATTTTTTTCTATATTAGTTAAAGTATACGACATTGTGCATTTGTCTCTGTCCTCCTCCTAGTTTTGGTTTTATAAGGCGGCAAAGCGTAAGGTGACGATATTACCCTCACGTACCTTACTTGAAAATAGCTTAATACAGTTTCAGATATGTACGTCGTAGAGCCATACTGCAGATATATTAGTAGCATAGTTGTAGCACGAATGGTTCGGCTCGACCGGGGAAGGACCACGCTTTCACAGAATACCAGCGTAAAATAACAGCTTAACACTAATGTGTTTCGTGTGGTGAGTGTAGAGAAAAAGAGACCCTTTTTACTGGAAAAGAGGCATTCCATCTTAGTCCTCACAGTTGACAACGCATCTGCATTTTGGTTCGCAAACAAGGATAGATGTAGATATCTATGGGCCACAGCAACCACTTACCATCAGGTGGATTGTGTGCTCGTTTGTCACCCTAACCTATAATTTTTTTTAACAATAATAGGTTTTATTTAATTATTCGTAAATGTTGCACGCACTCAGTTTTGTTAATAAATATTTTTAATATAAAAGTGTTTTAGAGACCCGTACTTATGTATGAATCTCAAAATAGAAAGCTCTTATCCAAATATCTTCTAACTTCAGCAACCCTTCAACTGTAATGAAATGTTCTTGATGAACTACTTTAGAGTACTCTTAAATGAGAAAGTTATTTAGTAACATAGAAGGTCGTAGCTTTTCTGAGTGTTGATTGAGTCTACAGAGCTGAGTGGCGTCTTAGAATAATGCAGACATTTATTTTATATTAGATCAGTGGAATAACATATGAACTTACAATCTGGATGGCATGTTCAACTGATATTATAAAAAATAACTTTTAATAAAAAGTTAAAGCCGATAAAAGAACTAAAAAGAATAAAATAATTTTAAAAGGTAAAAGAGATCGCAGAATGGCAGCATCATCTTCCCGATAATTCAAAATAATAAAAACTGCTGTTACCGAGCCACTTGTCAAGTGTGATAACAAAAGCGAATATCTCTTAAATGAGGCAATGTATGCGAAAAGCTTGTTTTCAGGGTTGGACTTTTTAAAGGCTGAAACAAGGAATGAATGGAATAGAAACTTAACTCCTGAAAAATATTTCTTAATATACAACTTTATTCTTCTTTTCAGAACTCATTACTTCGTTTAGTTTTGTCTTTTGTTTGTTCCCCTTTGTCCGAAATTAATTGAAAACAGGGTGGTGGCTGGAGCAAATAAAAATAAAATGAAAATAATTCTGCTCTGTTTAGATAACAAGCAATAGGATTTTCTTGTTTACTATTTTTAAATTTCCAATTTTATCTTGATAAGTTTTTTTATGTAAAAGCCAAAGACACTCTACATTCCTTTCTATTAAAATGAATACACTAATTCTATTAAAAAGAAAAGGTGTCCTTGAAATAGGGGTTATTGATGAACTGTATCAGGTTAAAACAAATTTTAATAGGCTTCTTCTTTCGGTGTTGATCAGTGTAAAAAGAATCTTATTATTCCTCTATCCCCCTTCCACCATCGGACAACCAGACGCTCGGTCAGCCTCCACTTCTTTGTTGTCGGCTTACCACGCATCCATTGTTCTATCCATTTCCAATCTTCGTCCGTAATGCGTACAGCAAAGGAGTGAAACAAATTGGCCAGCATCAGTTCATGTTAAGTCAGTGTATTTAACATCTTCGGCTAAATCACCACTTACCTTAAAGATTTATAATTTTTTTTAACTCAGTCAGTGCTTGACTACTATCCCAGTTTAAAAAAAAAACTCTGTAGCACTGTGACTATGCGTTTAAATGCGATGTTTCCGGTCTCAGATTTGAAGTCAATTCGTAACAACTATTTGTTGTACAAATAAATATTCCATATCAAGTTGTTTGTACGAGTATATGTACAATTTAAGCATTTAAAACCATTCCACGATACACGAGAAATTTCTAGTACACCTGATGGTAAGTGGTTGCTGCGGCCCATAGACATCTACATCTATCTTCGTTTGCGAATTAAAATGCAGATGCGTTGTCAGCCGTGAGGACTAAGATAGAATGCCTCTTTTCCAGTAAAAAGGGTCTCCGGTTCTCTACACTCATCATACGAAACACAGCAGCATTAAGCTGCTGTTTTACGCTGGTATCCTGTGAGAGCGTGGTCCTTCCCCGGTCGAGCCGATCCGTTCGTGCTACAACTATACTATTAATATAGCTATTAAATATACTATAATCTACCGTAGAACAACTACACTGCTTTATACCTAAGGTCTAAAGGGTAAAGAGAGCCGGTATAATTCCAGCCTGTAAGACATTCTACTTATTTTGTTGTGGCTAATACGAAATTATGTTATAATAAAACGAATGAAAACGAATCAATCCATAGATAAAGAAACATGTTATATTAAAAACAAAATATACAACACTTTTGGCTTATTTTAAGTGCATTGTAATCGAATAAATTTAACTGCATTCTTTGGCGAGTAGTAGAGACATAATAATATCCACTAATCCATATTCAACCATATTATGGGTGTCGTAAGAATCGACAGGGGGAAATAAAACAAGAGTTTGGCAGCAGCATTTTTCTAATAATAAATCATGATAATTAAATGAAAATAATTTTTACGGATTTTATCTCCTTTAATTTAACTTTTTAATTCTCGACGTTTCGGGTGCTTTACAGCGCCCATGGTCACGGGGGTACTGAGGTGTTTGACGTCCCAATATCATAATTAGCCCGGCTACCTTCAGTTTTTGAATATTAAGTTTTGGTCCGTTCTACGCAGAATAAGCTTACAGTATCTTGAAGTCTTGCAGTGGTACGCTTGAATTTGGATTTAATTTTATTAATTAAAGAATCATAAGCAGATGGCAGCACCCATCCGTCTTCTCTATTGAAATTAGGATGTTTTTTAATTTCAATAGCCTTCCTTGGTAGGAATCGGTGTTCCTTTGCAAGGATTTGTGGTCTATCAAATCTATTGAAATGGCGCGGACTATCTTGAACATATTCACACACTGCAGACTTCCCGGAACGTCGGTGCTTGAAGGAATAAAAAAGTTAAATTAAACGCGATAAAATCCGTAAAAATTAGTTTCATCAACTAGCTGTTCCCCGCAACTTCGACCGGGTGGAATTATTTTGCGCGGAACCCTAGAATAAAAGTAGCCTAAGTTACTCCTTGGCTTACACATAAAATAGAGATATATACCGCCGCAGACTTTTTTGTAGAACAATTTAGGAGAAACAATTCCACCGTACATTATATTCGTGTAATTCTTACAGTTCTTGCACCGCACGCCAAAATAGTTCGTAGATGACAGGGTTTTTTTCCGAATTACTTAACATTTATTGTTATATTTTAGCCAATTTACAAAATATCTTTATGAATTATAGGTGATGAGTTATTCTGATGTATGAGCTATACAATTGTCAAGTTTCATTAAAATCCATTTAGTAATTTTTGCGTGAAAGAGTAACAAACATTAAATCCCAACAAACTTTCACGTTTATAGTATGACTTGGATTTACAGGTGATGGTCTATGTTAGGTAATAGATGATCAATGAATTAAATAATTAAGATTATATTAGCCAAATAAATCCATTAAAATAATTTCATGTATATCAATACTAATGGTACAGTAAATCAGTACTAAATTTTCTTACCGATAAGTCTATTCTCCTGCTGGAACAGGCACCTGCAACAAAATTAAAAACACATATCAATCAGTTGCTGCTGTGGTGGTACCAATGTAAGGACAACGGATGGGACGCGTCGCACCCGTAGGTGAGCACGAAGCAATCCCGCGCACACCGCGCGCACAGTGTTCTGGGCGTTTCTCACCGCCCGCTCAAAAACCCCCCAGTGGGGAATTGATGATTGGTAACAAACAAAATTATAAGTCATCATCATCATCATCATCACCTTTCCCTCTTGAGGCCACGAGCCCTGAGTCTATAGATGCTATACAAGTCAAAAGGCTAACAGCACTAACATCCCAGAACATAGATGTTTTGGTACTAACAATATTATACTTAATCAGATATATATTGACAGAGCAGTGTATAAAAATATTTGTAAATTAGGTGTCGTTAAGAAATTCCGCTATTCATATTATCATCGCGTAAATATCCTAAAAGACCGAGGGAAATAAAACAGAAGATGCGCAGCAGCGTCTTTCGGACAAACTATGGGGCCTATGTTCAGCACTGGACTTATGAGCGGCGTTAGTGAACTATGAGTGTAATATAAAATTAAGTTTACATAGAAGAAGTTGTCAATTCAAATCATCATCATTTATAATTGCAGTCTTTCAGAAGTCCACTGATGAACATATGTTTCCACCAAGGAATACCACAAAGCACGGTCCTGAGCCACCTGCATCCATCGACTTCCTGCATATCTTACCAGGTTGTTACCGTATCTAGTGGTGGGGGGGCTACCATTCGCTTACCGGCACGAGGTTGCCAGTTGAGAATCTTTCGTCCCCATTGGCTGTCGGTTCTTCGTGCTATATGGCCGGCCCATTGCCACTTCAGCTTACTAATCCGTTAGACGATGTCTGTTACTCTGGGTCTACTGCGGATATCCTCATTCCACCCTTTCCATAGCTCACTAAGTGACCTTGAGCTTCCTGATAAGGCCAGCCGTCAATCAATTAAAATATATATTTATATTTAATACTACTAAAAATATTGTTAACATTCAAATAGTAAACCGCTGGAAATCGCACAATATTTGCTTCAGTCATTAAAATTGTAACGCCTGTAAGAAACAGCAGGTAATGTTTTCACTTACAATTCATCTTCCCTTCACAGTAAATAAAACAAGAAACGGCACCGTGAAAAATTACAGCCAAATGTAAATAGTCAGCTGAGAAATTCAACCTGTATTACGAACACAGTAAAAAGCGCCTTATCGCCCCTCTTTATCGTTCACTAGCCGTGAGAGCGAGATGAATAGAAACGATTACAACGAGCTACGAAGGCAGGTCGACGAATAATCCAACGATTCCATAATAAAAATCCCGACTGCCGTAAACACGGAAATATTGCCGGGGTAAAGTGAAGTCATCTAGAGTTTTTGCCCATTCTCTTTAATGATGCCGTCTTTAGTCACTGCGACTAATGTTAAGTCGTTTTACTTGGAGACAGCTGTTATTGAAATAAATACGAAATTGTGAACATAGATGACCCCCACAGATTTCCTCATAGGAGGGGGGGGGAGGAGGGATTTGCTATAGTTGCCACGATTAGGAAGCGATTAGGAATATGCTGTTGCCCATCTCCTAGTATATTATGCTCGGCTTGATCGGAGAAAAACTGCGCTGTCACAGAATACTAGGGTAAAATAGCAGCAGCTTCTGTGTTTCTTGTAGTAAGTGCAAAGAACCGGAAAAACCTTTTCATTGAAAAGGTTTCATCGGGGCGTGGGGGAGAGGGGGGGGGGGGCAGTGCGTTCGCTTGTCTGAAAAACTGCGTATATTGTTCGTCTTAAGTCAAATATTCCAATAACAAGTTTTAAAGTAATTAAGTTGTTTCGGGAATAAGGTAACGTCACAAAGGTTAAACGCCGAAAGTAGGTTAACTCTGCATGCGTAGTTACTGTAACATGAAATAATATCCTAAATTGCAATCGTCTTTTTGAGGATAGTTCAAGTTACAAGCTGAGGGCATCTTTCCCCTTATTTTTTTTTTATAGAATCAGGTCGATAAATGAGCACACAGCCCACCTGATGGTAAGTGGTTGCTGTGACCCATAGACATCTACATATATCCTCAATAAAGAATCAAAATGCAGATGCGTTATCACCCGTGAGGACTAAGATGGGATGCCTCTTTTCCAGTAAAAGGGGTCTCCGGTCCTCTACACTCACTGTACTACACTGTATTCTGTGAGAGCGTGGTCCTTCCCCGGTCGAGTCGACCCATTCGTGCTACAACTATACCTACCAGTAATATAGCTGCAGCATGGCTCTACCACGTATAAGATTTGTGCTTATTACTTATTCTTTAGTGATTGAAATAAGCAATTTAACATGTATTGTTTATCATAAAATATAGAATATTTATACTACTCGATAGGGCAAATAAAATTTGCTAAGTCCAAAGTCCAAGACCCTTAAAGGACTTGGCAAATTTAACGAAGAAGGTTTCTCTGTGAAAATAACCTATAATATTTTCAAAATATTTAATGCCATTGAGTTTGCTATATTATTAATTGACAAGCATAAGAGCTGCTTTTCAGATACTTTATATTTTTTCTTGAATTATTTAAAAAGTTACTAATGTTGTTTAAAACTATACTCGTATGTTATAATGCTAGTGAACCTTACACGGTATTAAAAAATCAAAGTCTTTTAGTTTACGGATAAATTATATCACTCCTACCGTTCACCTATATCTGTTTTTCTGGTCCCATTAATAGACAAAAATGAAATGCCTCATAATCCATAATCATAGTACGATATTTTCTTTTTTTTTTCAAACTGAAGTGATTAACGAACATACAGCCCAGTAGCTATTGCTACAGTGCAAGCGCTGCTATTTATCGGCAGAAAACGTTTTCTTATTTTTCCTATTAAAAAAAAAACGTTACCGCCACACTAGGACCTTCTCCTGTATTGTGGAGGCAGTTTACATACATAAATTTTACAAGAACAAACATTCAGACCCAGAACAATTATTTATAGGCCATTCAAGTACTTACTTCGTGCGGGATTCGAACGCACGGGTCTTAACACTGCTACTCATTGCTAAGCCACTGCGCCACGGAGCTGTGCAAGAGGGTAGAACCTACGCAGATGGACTCCTAAATAGAAAAGTAGTCATACCACTTATTACTCTCTTACTTTACACTCGGAAGGAAGAAAAGTAGAAAATTTGAAAAGTATTTTTGCTTATCTCGTCTCATCCGATCATCGCTTGTCACTTGCACCAACGCATAATTTGATGGCTTTTACTGGATTGAATTTTATTATGGGATTTGACCACACCTTCGTGTTAAGCGATGTTGTTTGGTTGTAAAGGGAGTTTGTAGCTGTTATTCCCGAAATAAAGTGATGAGTCAGTGAAAAAGTGAAGACAATCACTTAAGTGATTACGAAATTATCACAGGGGTCGAAAAAATCTTAATTTTTCAGCTATGTAATTTCCTAATCACTTTATAAATACTTTTTTTTATAAAACTATACTGACAAACTACACTACTACTTACAGTCTACCTGAGTAATTATTATGGTAAAGGAAGTTTTGGCTTGCAGCAAGCAAATGCGGCTTTAGAAATCCAATATTAATTTATTATTTTAATAATTAAGGTTCATTTTCCACAGGAGTTACGTAATTATTTTTAAAACTAAAACTAAACTCGTTTAAAACTAAAGTGGCTACCCTTTGATCAGTGACGAAGTACGCGCACTCAAGACTCTATACTTCACTCTGATGTCTCCTACTTTTCTCTCTTACTTTTTTTATAAAATCGCCAAGATACGGTCAAAAAACCAACCTGATGGTAAGTAGATACTGTGGCCCATAGACAACTTCATCCATACATCTCCCCTCTTTACGTACCTACCTTTTATAATAATAATAATATAACTTTGTTTCAGACATAATTAGGCCGTATTAAGTGTAAGTATATTAGTAACAATTTTACTTAATAACTATGTTAGTAATGTAAGTATTTATGCCTACATAATAATTATATATTTATACATAATTCTTTTTTATTATTTATCACTTTAATCCTATTGCCAGCTCTACCCAGTGTCGCTGAAAGTGGCAATCTGGTCTCGCCGCGATTATTTTCAAAATGCTGTTATTACTGTTTCGCAAACACTGTAACATTGAAATCCATCAGTCCTAGCATCCGCGAACATTTTCGAAGCACTACAGCGCCATGGCAGTCTCAACAACATCCTAAAATCGTTATTGTATTGAATGCGAAGGGCGCTGTAAGCTCGTCGCCTGTATGATACCCACAGGCTACTAGAGTAAAAAGATTGGCAAAATGCTTTGAATAGAGTGACTTTTACGTCATCTGTACATCGAGCAAACCTGCGGGCAAGCATAGCTCCCTCTCTATATCACAATCATCGCTTAAATCGCTCGTTATAATGTGACCAAGATACTTAAAAGTATTAACAATATTTAGGGCTATACCATTGAGGTGTGCGGGAGGAACACGCCGCGGCGGCTGTTTCGGTGCTCTAAAAACAAGAGTTTCACTCTTTTTTGAGTTGTACTTCAAGCCGTGGTCCTCCGCATATTTATCGCAAATCTATACATACAAATAAATAAAATTGAAGTGTCTGTTTGTAATGTCAAAATTACAGTTTTTTACTAAATGCATATGAAAGTAAATACGATACCTATAACTAAAATACAATTTTTAAAATTTTTGTCTGTCTGTCTGTCTGTCTGTTTGTTCCGGGTAATCTCCGAAACGGCTGGACCGATTTTGACGGGACTTTCACTGGCAGATAGCTGATTTCATAAGAAGTAACTTAGGCTACTTTTATTTTAGAAAAAGAATCAGGGTTCCGCGCAGAAACATAATAACCCTAACACGCGAACGAAGTCGCGGGGAACAGCTAGTAGAAAATAATTTCTTTAACCCGCCCTCAGATGGACTGAGCAGCACCATGTCGTCTGCATAGCTTATATTATTAACACATGTCTCGTCAATATGACAGCCGACATGTGTCCTAGCCAGTTCCACGTTAAGCTGGTTAATATATAAATTAAATAACAACGGTGAGCTTAAACCCCCTTGTCTGACACCAAATTTTAATCTATATTCATCTGATAGCGTACCCGCCCATCTCACCTGGTTTTTTTTTTTGATTACTGTACCAATACTTGATCAGAGAAGTATAATCCGCCCGCACACCTGCGTCCCTCAACTTGTTCCATAGTAAATCATAATTGACCAAGTCAAAAGCCTTGGACAAGTCGAGGAAACACGCGTATACCGGCGTCTTCCTACCCATGTAATAGCCGACAGTATGCTTCAGTGTAAGAATTGCACTTTCCGTCGACAACCCTACCCTGAATTCGAACTGGGCGTCATCTACATATTTTATGAGGCAACCATTTAAGAAACTGTCAAGTATTTTCGCCGCGGTCGTAGCCAGTGAGATAGGCCGGTAGTTGCAAATATCTGAAGCATCACCTGTCTTGTTTTTAATAATTGGTACCACTATTGTTCGCATCAGCCCCTCTGGCAGATGAGAGTGAACTAGACACTGGGTAAAAAACATGGCAAGAACTCGTGGTAAATGGATCCCTGCGTATTTAAAATGTTCAATACTGAGACCATCGTGACCCGGAGACTTCCCACGCTGCATTCTCTCAATAATCTGAGCCACCATTTTAGCAGGTATCTTAACATTACGTTCCTTCACGATGGTCTCACTATCGCTCATCTCCTCACACATGGGACTTAAGAGTGACTGCATGGTGAACTGTTTCTTAAAAGCATCTTTATGGTTAAAAGCACCACCGACGTCCACAGGGAGGCACGGCCTTATATTCATTCTATTTGTGTTTTTCCAGAAATTTTTAAACTTTTTCGAGTAGTGGTCGGAAGCAAAGCGATCCATTTCAAGTTGCTCCTGCCTGTCCTGGCACCATTTAAGTTTCGCTTTGAAGTGCCTCCTTGCCTCCGACATATCGTTAAAAATTTTACCACTAGCTGGCCGCCCAGCTAAATTCTACAATTTAAATTTCAGCCTTGCCTCTCGGTGGGGGCCCGCGACATGCTTATTCCATCCAATAACATAATCTCCTTTTTTTCGACATTTAACTTTATGTGTTTGGATAGCTGCCTCTGACAATATATTTATAATATGTAAATATAACTTATCTAAGGCTGAGTGGTGATTCTTGTTATTACAGAACTCATCACAACATGCACTTAGTTCCTGTGGAAACTCTATGAGTCTTAACTTAGCATGACAGAGGTCATGGTCAAGTTGCTGCTGCTGTCTCTCTCCCCATACGACACGGTTTATAGGTCGTTCTATATCCAATTTGGCCCATTTTGGCTTTAGTTTATCCAGATTACATACGATACTAGTGGTTAGTGGTCAGACCAATACACGTCATATTTTACCGTTACGCTAACGATTGTATTCCGCGTTGACTCTGTGACAATGCAGTGATCCAACCATCTATTACAACCGTGAGCCTAACTACAATAGGTATATGTATTACTGTCACACATATTTAAATCTACATAAACCCAATCAAGATCCACACAGAAGTCCAACATTACATCATAAAATAATTCACTAGGGTGTGCATTAAAGTCTCCTAAAATATAAAAAGCCGATACTCCATTGTTCTCCTCTATTTCTATTGTAATTGGGTCATTGTGATATAGGGTCTGTTTCTTTAAGCAAGCAGATGATATCCTCAATATTCCTTAGAGTTTTGCCCTGTCGTTTTCTAATTTTTGGTCGCTTGCTCACTGATTCGAATAGTAACGACTTTGCTAATTCAATTTCTTCAGCACTAAAAGAACTTTCACAAATCAGGCTTTGTTCATCCATCACATCTAGTTTATTTTGCACAAAGGCCAATACTTCACATATTACAATATTACAATTTGAACACTTCAATCGCTTCGATATGCTATCCATTGCAGCGGCAAAGATCAAGACAGCGTGCGCTTGCGTTCACGGCCTTAACCCGACTTTTTGCTACAGCCGTGATAGAAGCCTGCGTTCTTCGAATTTCTTCCTTCTCAGAAGTCTAACTTTACGCAATTCATCCTTCTCTGTACTGTCTGTGCTTCTATACAATGCACACCGTCTTGAAAATATAACGGCTAACAATTTTTATACATTCAAGAAGAAAGTTGGGGGTCATTGTAGAAGCGTGCTCGTCACGACCCCTGCCAGCCCTTTTCAGGGCTGCAATTCTACACAGCTGCGCACCCATGCCAACGAGGGTTAGGACGTCCCCCCAAGGCGACGCACACCAGCTCGTCCCCGTTGGTGTGGAATGCAGCGCGCAAAGCGGCGATGGTGACCGCCACCCGTCATGCTCAGCCCGACACGGCGGAAGGTGGAGGACAGAGTCCAGAGTTGGCACGTGGAATGTTAGAGGAGGCATGAGAGATAAGACGAATGAGTTGATCTAAATAATGAAAGAAAGAGAATTAGATGTCGTGTGTATGTCGGAAGGGCAGTGGTACTGAAGAGCTCCCTGGCGGGGCGTTAGCTCTATGGTCCGAAGTCCCGGAGAGCGAGAGCGCCTGCCAGGGAGTGGGGGTGCTGCTGTCGTCTCGGTTGGTCGATGTTATGACTGAATATAAGGTTGTGAACTCAAGACTTCTCTGGGTTCGCTTTAAATTGGGAGTGACGAAGTTATTCCTTTTGGCTGTTTATGCGCCGGTAGCTTCGTCGTCCAGGGCTGAGCTGGAGGAGTTTTGGGAGAATGTAAGAGAAGTTCTAGATTTGGTTAGGGGAAACGAAAGAATTCTTGTTGTACTCGGATACCTAGACGTGCATGTATGCAGAAGATAATGAATTTGAAAGAAGCGAAAGAGGTATGTAAGGATCGTGACACTTGGCGATCTGTTCTCTCTGGCTACCCCGTCAGGGATTGTGCGTGAAGATAAGTAAGTAAGTAAGTAAGAAGAAAGTTTGCGAACATTTTTAAATGAAAGCAGCAGAATCAGTTAGTACGTATTTTTTTAATATTATTTTTCTTTAATTTATATTTGTATCTTTTGTCATCTTCTACACGTAGTAGAGAATACCTTAGGCATTAAATACGCCTATGGATCAAATTATAATATTCTAGAAGTAAAATAAATATATAAAAAAGTTACTTTCCTGTTCATAATTTTATCCATTTTAATATTGTTTAATATATTTATTAAACGATGTGCATTTAAAATGAAAAATAACTTAAAACAAAAATTATCATACATACTCATCATTGTAAGCTGTTTTTTAAAAAAAGTCCCGCTGGGTTTCTTGCTGGTTCTTCCCAGGACAAAGGTTTTTTTCGAACTAGTGGTAATTAAACAAAGAGTGACTTTCAATATGTATTATTTATAATCTATATTGAATAAAAAAGTTACTGATTCTGTTTTTATATCAATATAGATTATATCTATATGAATGAAACAAATTAGTTTTACGAGTATTACATTTTCTTAAATTCGAAAATTTCTTACAAAGCAATTCTTAAACACAGTATCTAAGATTTCAACTTAAAATCTTCGCTGATAATAGTTAAGAAGATCCGGCGTAAAATTCATTTAACAAAGAAATGGAAATTTATAAAACGGCTGATAAAATCAAATCACTCGGGGACTTCACAGAACTTTCCGATAACCTAACCTTTCGAACAATGCAAAGTTTCCCCTCTATTAAATATACCCACTGCGACAATCGGATAGTGGTAAATGTATTAAGGGGATTGTACTCTGAATTGTAATTGTATTAAGTAACTATTCCTGATTCTTTCCTCTATTATGTTCTACTGAAGCTTAGTTTTTTTAATTGTGCTTGTTTGGGACTTATTTAATGTAATAAAAATATGAACTGAGTCACAGATCCTGTGGTATAGCTCTGTATCTGATCGAGAAATTTCCTTGTAATCGATTCAGCCCCTTTGAAGATTAGCTCGAACATACATAGCGATAGACTTTTAATAACCGGCGAAGTGCGTGTCGGACGCATGAAGAGTTCCGTACCATCGTAATACACGTTTCTAATAGCCCCTTTCAATTTTAAATTTATTTTACTTTTTATATGAAAGCTTTTAGAAAAATTTTACTTCGCAAATATCCGCGTTATAAAATAAAATGATGTGTCTTACCTAGTATGAAGAGCACCTCACGCACGCAATTGAGGGAGGGCGGGAGGTGCTCTTCATACTAGGTAAGACACATCATTTTATTTTAATACGCGGATATTTGCGAAGTAAAATTTTTCTAAAAGCTTTTATATAATGGATTTCCGCAAAGTAACGCCTGATTCTATCAATTATATTTACTTTTTATAATTTGTTGTTATAGCGGCAACAAAAATACACGTTCTGTGAAAATTTCAACTGTCTACCTATTACGAATTATGAGATACAACCCGTTGACAGACGGACGGACGGACAGTGGAGGCTTATTATTAGGGTCTCGTTGGATAGGTACCCTTTGGGTAAGGAGCTCTAAAACGGTTATCCATTATTTAATGAAATATAAATGACATTTATTTCTATATAACCGACAGACACTAATTTATTGATATGTATAGATTTATAGAGTAAAAAGACGCATTTTATTAAAGAGCTCTTTCTTTGTAAACACCAATACATAACTTCCGTTTCAACCCACATTCACCCACACCCATTGCCACATGAACACCTACGCCCTCGTCACTTGATGATGTTTTATTATCGGCTCTTTGTAGGTATCGATGGTCCATTTCTCTAATTTGATGGTTTTTGACTGTCAAAAAGTGCTTTGTAAAGGCGAAGTTTGAAAGAAATATTTTGACTTATGACTTTCATTTCATCATAAAATGGTTTTACTAGTTTGAATATTAACTACTTTTTTATCATTTGTAAATTTGGTTTTATTGTATTATAATAATGTATGTTCAGTGTTTTCCAAAAAGGACTACAATAACTATATTTTAGAAGTTTTTGAATGGTTGTCATCATGCGTAATAGAGTCCACTACCACATATTATTCCGTGGGTGTCGTAAGAATAACTATTATTATTAATAATAACTACTGTAATAAATAAAAATATGCAGGCAAAAAAACCCTATCAGAAGGGAGGGCAGACTTGTGCCCAGCAGTAGGCCGTATATAGGCTGTAACTTTAACTTTAAATTTAACTGCGGGCGATCTACGAGGAAAGCCTATGTTCATGGACTTATGATACTTATGATCTGCAATGAAACCATAATGCCATAATAAATAATAAATGAATCACTTGCATCTGCTTTTTTTTTATAAAACTGAAGAGTCAAAGGAACTTACACGTCCACCTGATTGTAAGGCTACTCCAGTCTACGAACATCTGCAGCAAACTTAAAAAAACCAGCCAAGTGCGAGTCGGACTCGCGCACCGAGGGTTCCGAACAAATCCGTAAGTATATAAGTTTCAAATAACTAAAAATATTTTTATTATATGCCGTAACTAAAAATTTATGTATTTCGCAATTTTTCCTTTATCTGTGCTATAATACGTTGCTTCGTACCAAATTTTAAGATTCTTAGTTCACGGGAAGTACCCTGTAGGTTTAGATTCCCTTGCGAATGTCGAAAATTTGCGGCATTAACGGCTGTATCTTTTGATTGCATTGGCTTAGAAGTTTGATTTTTTCACAGCTCCAAGGGACAACTAGACTTGTGTATTTGATATGAATTTCAGCTTGATACCTCTACCCGTTCCTGAGAAAAAGTGTCTTGACAGACTGACAGACAGACGGGCAACAAAGTGATCCTATAAGGGTTCCGTTTTTTCCTTTTGAAATACGGAACCCAAAAAATTAAAAAAAACTAAGAACACTACAAGTACAAATACGTTGCCTGTGAGATTGAATGTCTCGCAGCTTGTAATGAGGGTATCCACGACTTTTTCTGCCACTAGGGCGGCGCTACTAGAAAGTGAGGTATAATATTTGACAGATTTCATACCGGGGATGTTAATTTGTTCGGAAAATGTAAAGTTTATTGTTGTTTTCTGTGCTATTAGCTATATTTTATATTAATAACATTAAAGATAAATAAACCAAACCACAGATATTCATAAAAGTAGAAAAAATTAAAAAAAGTTAATAATATGCAAAAATTAAAGAGCAAATCACTGATGCATTGTTTTGTGTATTAATATAATATTCTAGAAACTGATAAACTTTTATTAAAAACCAGCTTCTCTAAAAACTTTACCTCAGTGTCAACTAGTGACATCTGGTGAGTAGAAAATTATTAGTCCTCATTATACTGACTCACTACAACCTTTAGACTGAAATGCAGCAGTGTAAACATTACTCTTTCGCGGCAGAAATAGGTGAGAGATTGGTACCTACCCATACGGACTCTCAGACATAAAAACTACCTACCCGTTCTACCACCTAGAAAAATGGAGAAGTTGCATTATTTTTTGCCACAAATTTATATATAAATGAAAGAATAATTTATTTAATGTATAGGTATTTAAAAAAATATTAACAATTCAATATTTTTAGTAATTATTACATAACAAAAAATAGTTAAGTTATTGAATGAAAAAAAAACGACTTGTGATTGGTTGTGACGTCATTATATCTCTTGAGGCTGTGAGCCTATGCTGTGAGCCAATTGCAATCATGCTATATTTTTGTATTTTCTATATTCGGATCACCATGTGTCATAACAAAGCATGTATCACCTGTAATAAGCAATGACAATTTTTTTTTAATTTTGACAACGTAAGACATGAGTGTTTTATCATTTCACCATGCGTTACTAAAGCGATACAATGACGTCACTGGCGTTTGAATCAACATTTTAGGAAAACTATTTTTAATTGTAAAATTACATGAAAAATCAATTATTAAAAAAATCTTTATAATTATTAGTGAACTTAAAAAAATTAAAAAACATGCAAATTCTCTATTCCTGCTTGTATAGAACAAAAGAAGTTAAAATATCAGTTCTAAGAGAAAGTCATCCTTGAATAAGGCTACCTACCTACCTACCTCTAAATTTTTATTCTTATAATTTATTTCCTCAAATCATTATAAATATGTTATTTCTGATACGATCGAAAAATCGCCCACGTAAAACTGAGATGCCTCACTGAATTTAATCAGTTCACTGATCACAAAATAACGAACTTTAAACACGTGGAAGTAAATTATTACCGGCATTAATATAGCTAGTCTTGTCTTGCTTATTAAGTAATAGAATTTGGAGTGCCTCGTTAGACTAGTGCCAGTAAGCGCGACTGCTGATTATATGGTCCCAAGATTGAATTCCGTGTCTGACTGAAATGGGTTATTAGTTTTTCTTTCAAGAAATACTTTCGCGGAGAAAATCACAAAAAGTCATGGAAAAAGGATGCCAGATCTCTCTTCGGTTGTGTCAGATTACTGTCCCATCGGGCAGAGTGAGGGAATAGAGAGTGCACCTGTGCTTGCGTGCACACTCGAGCGCTGTAACCCTGTCCTACACAGATGGCCAATCTCCTTTTATACTGGCTACTGTGACGAAAATCAAGTATAAGAATTCTCTACAAACTGTAATAGCAATCAAATACAGTTAAATACAAAAATGAATGGAAATGAAATTGTACCAACATAGGTATATAGACTTTTAAGTAGGTAGCCTAGCACAGGTAATTTTTTTATTATTATCTTTATATATTATATAATTCTTCTGTCCGAGTGTATGTGAAATTGAACTTCTCCTAAACGACTGGATCGATTTTGATAAAATTTTGTGTATGATAAATTAACTCGAGAATGCTTTAGATTCACAACTGGATCCGGCAGGTGGCGCTAACCGTGCGAAGCCGGCGCGGATGGCTGGTTTTGTATCTAGGGCCTGTTTTTCAATCCTCAGATAAAACGTCTAACAACTATCTAATTAATAAAATTTATTGGCTACTTTCGAATATTTGTTTTTTTACAATATATAATAAGGGTGACATACGAGCACATATATACGGGTCTTCAGTTTTCTACACTCACCATACGAAACACAGCAGCATTAAACTGACATTTTGCGCTGGCATTCGTTGGTTGTCTATTTTAATTGCTGTTTATCTCACAACACGTGTAGCTAGCTGTCTAACGGATCGATTGGAAACAAAAATATTTCATTAGCAAACGTTATGTGCAACATATTTTGTAAATATAGGTGTCGTAAGAGACGACAGAGGGAAACAAATCAGGAGATGGGCATCAGCGTCATCCCAATAACAATAAAATAAAACCTGCGGTTGCGAATACGCCTGTCAAGTGTGGCAACTATGACAAATATCCTTCTGATGAGGCAATCTATGGGGGAGGCCTACGTTCAACAGTGGAATTTAATAGGCTGTTGAATGGATGTATAGGAGATAATCTACCAGGAGCACATGACCCACTGAGAGGTGAAATTATTAAATCAACAGTAACATTACAACTATGACAAATATCCTTCTTATGAGGCAATCTATGGGGGAGGCCTATGTTCCGCAGTGGAATTTAATAGGATGTAATGGATGGATGTATAGAAGACAATCTACCAAGAGTATATGACCCACTGAGAAATAAAATTATTAAATCAACAGTAACATTACAACTATGACAAAAATATCCTTCTTATGAGGCAATCAATGGGGGAGGCCTATGTTCAGCAGTGGATTTTAATAGGCTATAACGATAACGGTAACGGAATGTGCAACAGGAGCAAGTTACTTATATTTCCTCGGAGGCAATACGTCACTAATAAGTATCATTTGTCAGTTTAAATCCAAGATTATGTTTTACCAGTTATTGTTTGTGTAGTTCGTTTATTTCGAAGCTCTTCTTATTTTGTTTGTAAAGAAGTAAATCAAAGAAAAAAGAGCGTATGAGTAATGTTAATATGCTGAGATTCGATTGAAAATTTACTTATGTGTTTTGTACTCTATTTTACCCCTCGTGAAAAGTAAATATTGCAGAGCTCTTTTAAATATCTGAATAGACGATGAAATGTTTTCGAATTTCACATAAAGTGATCGAGCACGGATCTAATTTTTTAATTTTCTTTAAAGTATATTTACTAACTAAGTAATAAGAACCTCTTTCTCAATTGCCAGTATCAATTATGTATGTCAAAAGTAACCATCACAAAACAATAAACTTTTTTCTTTTTTAGCTACTAAATTTGTAACCTGAAAAATTACTTTGGGGCCTTGACTTATAACAAAGTTGGTAAAAATTACTTTGCCTATATCCGCTCAATGAAATAAGATGATGTGTCTTACCTAGTATGAGGAGCACCTCCCGCCCTCCTCAATTGCGTGCACTATCCACATCACCACTAACCCTAACGCCACTACACTAGGAAAGACACACCACCGTCGATAATACGACACGTGTTTCGCTTCTACACGAGGAATTCTCAGGTGAAGTATCGTCAAAATATAATAATTTTAATAGATTTTTACTAGAAACGTGTTCAGTTGAGGATGGATGAGGTGTTGGGAGTATATAATATAAAACATACTAGATATATAAAAATACCGGTCTCTCGATTCCACAGAGTCAGTATAATTCATTCTTGTAGCAATGTATACGCTATTACAACAAAGTCCCAGAAAATATACAAGGTCATCTCTCATTCTACATCTCACATCTATTACAAAGTTTAAATATTTAATTAAACAAAACCTGTATAAAAAGGGTTATTATAATATAAATAAATACATGGTTGATAATAACCCCTGGGAATTAGGTGGTCGCTTCTCTAAAATAAATTTTGTAAATAGTTTGTAATCATTTATATAGTAAAAATTATTTTAAAAAAAGGTCCCGCTGGGTTTCTTGCTCGTTCTTCCCAGGACACAGGTTTTTTTCGAACCAGTGGTAAAGTAAAAAATGACTTTCAATAAGAATTACTTGTAATCAATATTGAATAAAACATTATTCTATTCTATTCTATTACTACTTATGAGTCACCTGGTCTAATCCTTTTATAGATACTTAAACAAAGAAGTAATGTTTCTAAGTTACTAAGCTACAAGATCAATATTTATGTGATTACATCACATGTGTTCCACTCAACACGGTCGTAAGACGCCATCCTTTATAAGAGTGATAGCTGTCTCAGGTGAGAAACTTTACAATTCAAGCACTCTACGTATTTAAGCACGCTTGCCTGTGTAAACAGTATGATGTCACGTATATACTAAAAGTCGTAAGATATTTATATCATCAGTGTTATATTACATATTACGGCTTAATAGCGTGGTGGATATGGACATTTAGTTAAGGCGCTGTGGGCTGCAGGTTCGGTTGTCGCACGGAACATGTTTTTTCATTTGATTTAAAAAAATTGAAGTGCTAAGCGAACTTTCTCCGAGATATATGATCGGCCTCATGCTACAAAAACGTGAAAAAATTACGTGGTAGAACCATGCTGCAGCTATATTAGTAGTATAGTTGTAGCACGAATGAGTTGGTTCGACCGGGGTAGGACCCGCTCTCATAGAATACCAGCGTAAAATAGCAGCGTAACGCTGCTGTGTTTCGTATGGTGAGTGTAGAGAACCGGAGACCCTTTTTACTGGAAAAGAGGCATTCTATATTAGTCCTCACGGGTGACAACGCATCTGCGTTTTGATTTGTAATAGAAGATAGACGTAGATGTCTATGGGCCGCAGCAACCACTTATCATCAGGTGGACTGTGTGCTCGTTTGTCACTCTTATCCTATAAAAAAAGAAAAACAAAACCTACGAAACCCAAAGAAAGCTACAGATACGTTTTCACCTCTGAGAACTAAGATGAAATAACTCACAGCCTGTAAGCATACTGGATCTCTATATCCTTCCGACGGAAACTTCTGCCGCGAAATAGCAGTGTGAGCATTGCTATTTTGCGGCAGAATAGGATAAAAGTGTACGGTAAAATTGTTTTTAGTCTAGTATATTATGTCTGTGATGTTAAATGCCTTTGTGGCAGCGCTATCATCGCGTCACAAGCGAAACACACCGAAGCCTAAATCACGCTATCGAAGTTTCGAAGGACTGCACTATATATAGAATAGCTCTGTAATCACACACGGAGCGTTAGCTGCTCCCCGGGCTGAACACCTTGCCCGATGAGAGATCTTCCCTTTTCCTCTCACTGCCAAAGTGCCAAAACTCTTTGGTAATCTCCTTTATAAATATCAACTGGCACCTAATAAAACTATCCCTTTCGACCTCTGGGATACTAGGCGACTATTTGAACTTCTATTTCTATATTTTCCGAATTCAAATATAGAAGGCGGTGCTCCTCAACGGTGCGGTCAACACCGCCCGCATCATCCGCCGGTTTTTGCTGTTTTTCTCTAACATACGTCCGTTCGGTTTTTACTGGTACGAGTTTCCGTTTCTTTTACTAGAGTATTCATCTGCGCAGTAAAGGGTACTGATGTACGAGTGTGTGCGCATGCATGAGTGCCCCCTCTGTTCACTTACCCTCGTAGTTCGTTGGGCCGGCAGTCCTACACAACCGAATTCTGAGAGAGATTAGGCTCAGAACCAACTTCCTTCACTGCAACACCACCAACTTATTTTCCACGTGACGCTGCTGGGAATTTCTCTTGAAAAATATCCAATAACTGATTTTAGCCCGACCCGGGATGCGAACCCGTGACTTGATCTGCAGTACTGCTTACAATCACTAAACCACCGAGACAGTTAAGCACTCCATAACAATGGGCTTATTTTTATTCTGTATTTATTCTTGTACTAAATAACACCCGAATTATTTGCATAAGTGTGATTAATCATACGGAAAAGGAACCTTTCTTCTTTTATAGGATTACGCCTGTTTTTATTGTAACGTCAGAATGTGCTTTATTGTGGAAGAAATACAAAAGCTTTTCCAATAAACATTGGTTCTACTCGACACATAAATGTCACTGATATATTTTTATAAAAAGTAGGTCGTATATAAACATGATAACCTATAAATGATCTGGATGTTTGTTGTTTGTTTTTATGAGAGAATTTTCCAGAATAGCTATAGCCTTAACCTACTTTTAGGTATAGAAATTTTAAAGATTTTTTAACATTACTTTCATAGTGATTACGTATAATTGTTTATCTACCGCGTGCACGACGACGAATGAAAACATCGTGAGGAAACCTATATACCTGAGGAAGAAAATATTCCGAGGACATGCAGGTCTACAAACAGACAATGCAATATAATGTTTTACGTTTTAAAACTATGCAACAATTACTTAATGGTTGTAGCACGAATGGATCGGCTCGACCAGGGAAGGAACACGCTCTCACACAATACCATTGTAATTTTTTTTTCATACAATAAGGTTGACAAACGAGCACACAGTCCACTTAAGGGTAAGTGGTTGCTGTTGCCCATAGACATCTACATCTATCTTCGTTTGCGAATTAAAATGAAGATGCGTTGTCAGCCGTGAGGACTAAGATTGAATGCCTCTTTTCCAGTAAAAAGGGTCTCCAGTTCTCTACACACTCCATGCGGAACACAGAGGCATTAAGCTGCTATTTTACGTTGGTATTCTGTTAGAACGTGGTCCTTCCCCGGTCGAGCCGACCCATGCGTGCTACAACTATACTATTAATATAGCTGCAGCATGGCTCTATCACGTATAAAAAAGGAACGTATAAGCAGCATTAAAATTTCAGCTTAATGATGCTATGTTTCAAATGGTGTGAGTATAGAGAACCGACAAATTTTACTAGATACGAAGCATTCCATCTTAGTAATCAGGGGTGAAAATACATCTGCATTTTGATTCTTAATCAAGGATAAATGTAGATGTCTATGGGTCACAGCACCCGCTTACTATCAGGTGGACTGTGTGACCGTTGGTGAACCTTATCCTATAAAAAATGTCTGGTGTTAGCTGTTCATTGCGGCGGTAGTTACTTACCTTCGAGTGAAGCGCTACCTCGCTTTTTGCGTTTGCATTATTTTATGTCCTAAATTCTGATAAATTTGTAATAAATCTACCATTGTATGTATCTCTATTATGTATCTACGAGTATAGATGATAGGCGATTTGGCGGTCTCTCATTTTATGACAAATTTGGAGCTTAGTATTCCTAAATATTTTAAATATGTCATTATCTTGTGGCCACAGACGTAATACATTTAACAGAACCGTATTTACTTATCCAAATTTAATATTATAAGAAACATTACTTACTGTTTCAAAATGTATTGCTTCGTCATAGTTAAGTATTCCCGCAAAATACTTAAAACGCATGAAATCAAATCGTAAGAAATTACACGCGGGCGAAGTCGCGGGGAACAGCTAGTACAACATGAAACAAAACACTGTTTCCCGTTAAGTACATTATCAGAATCAGCATCCTTTGCATTATCCCGGCAGTAAAATTATTTCCAAAGACCTCGCTTTACCGATGCGTGTGTCAGTTAGAGAGGTTATAAAACTACACACAGTTTGGAAACAATTTTATTTTAATTTAATAAACATTTTTATGATCGAGTTTATTGGATTGAAGTTATTTATATACGTTTAAATACTAATTCTGATACACTTAACGGGAACCACATAGGTTTTTGTTACATACTGGCTGTTTCCTGCGACCGCGTGGTAATTATTACGGCTTTGATTTATTTGCATTGAACCCTAATTGATTTTCTACTATCAAAGTAGCCTAAGTTACTCTACAACATCAGCTATCTACCAGTGGGAGTCCCGTCAAAATCGGTCCAGCCATTTTGGAGATTAGCCGCAACGAACAGATAGACAGACAAATTTTTTAAAATTTTGTTTAATTTTGTTTTAAGTACCGTATAAACTTTCATAAGCATTTAGAAAAATATGTTATTTTGACGTTACAAGCAGACACTTCAATTTTATTTATTTGTATGTATGTATGTATGTATATATATATATATATATATGTATATATATATATATATCTTTATATATAAAAATTACGTGTCACATTGCTTGTCCGCGATGAACTCCTAAACTATTGAACTGATTTCAATGAAATTTTTTGGTCCAACTTGAGAGATAGGATACTTTTTATCCCGATAAATTTCACAGTACGCGAGCAACGCGGGTTCGAACCCCGCCGGCACCAATGAAATTGTTAATTGCAATTTTAAGTGCTGATTTACCACATGCCGCAAGAAAAATATAGTGAAGTTCGCCTACACGCAATTAGGGCGCGGCGGACACTTCCTTGCCCTAAAACACTCTCAGTAATGAGAGGATTCCTGTGCCCAGCATGGGACTTATATAGACTGTATTAATATATATATGTATGTATATATATATATATATATATATATATATATATATATATATATATATATATATATATATAATTTTGTTTATTATAACTGTCTTCGATGTTAAAAATTTATATTTTTACGCAAACGTCTTATTTTTAAAATTGGTGAAGTTCATCTAGCCAGTATTCAAACCTGACTAGGTAGATATAAAGATGGTACGAAAGAATATATATCGGTAAAAACATCGGGATTATGTTTCTTAAGTTATTACTTTGATACATTTGAGTCACTTTTAATAAAGCGTTCCCAAATTTGGGGACAATGCAATTTGTTGAAACATAATTCCCTTCAGTGTCAGTTTGTCAAAATTTGAAATGAGATAAATTGTGTCAGAACAAAGACTTCTCTGAAGTGTCTTAGACTATGGCCTCAGTGGAGAGCGTTTGGCGGAGCGTGCTGTGAAGCAGCACAAGTAACGAGCGAATAATTCGTAATGAAGCTACTGTTTTATTTTATAGAATATAAAACTAGCCCACATCATACGTGGATGCTCTAGCCCATAGATAACTTCATCTACCCTCGACTGAGAATCAAAATGCAGGTAAGTTATCACCTCTGAGGACTGAGAAGGAAAGCCTCGTTTCCTGTAAAAATTATTTTTGAACAGAAGCACTAAGCTGCTATACTATACTGCTAATTTACGTTGGTGTACTATGAGAGCGTGATTCTTTCCATGTCGAGCGGCCCCATTCGTGTTGCAACCATAACATAGTTTCATCGTGACTTTACCACGTGTGAAAGACTCCCTTTCTACCTGGAGTCCTTCTGGAACCAGACGGACCCTTGAAAGAAAAGGAAGAAAGTCCTACTACATAATTTCAACACCATCTAGCGTCATATATGTTATCAGGATATGATAATTACCGTTTACCACAAAAGGAAAACATCCTCGAATTCTCCCGAAGTTACCCAATGAGGGGTAGGCTTTTCTGCTCACCAGAAGTCGCTAGTTGACACTGAGATAAAGTTTTTTGTTACACAATGTAATTTAATTGAGAAATTGTTTTTTAATAAAAGTTTATCAGTTTATAGAGTATTATGTTAATATACAAAACAATGCGTAAGTGGTTTGCTCTTTAATTTTCTGCACTTTATTAAGTTTGTTTTATTTTTCTACCTTTATGATTATTTGTAGTTTTGTTTATTTATTTTTAATGCTATTAATATAAAATATAGCTAATAATACAAAAAGAAACAATAACTTTTCCATTTTCCGAACAAATTAACTTCCCCACTATGAAATCTGTCAAATATTATACCTCACTTTCTAGTGGCTCCGCCCTGGTGGCAGAAAAAGTGGTGGATGCCCTCATTGCACTGGCGCTGCAGGTCACTAAGGAACAGAAGTAAGCTAAGCACTAAGGTTAGCACGTAACTTTTCTCCAGGGTCTTAAAGAGTTGAATCAACTTACCGTTACCGTTACAGCCTACTACAGCGTGGCAAATATGACAAATAGCGTGACAACTCTCTGTCATAGTTGCCACGCTTAGCAAATGGGTTGTCGACCGCAGTTTCGTAGTCGTTATTTGGGAGACGCAGCTGCCCATCTCCTGATTTGTTTCCCTCTGTCACGTCTTACGACACACACGGGATGATATGGGGTAGTGGATATCCTTACACCGCCACTACGCGATACATCTTCCTAAGAATACTTAAGAATATTGTGAGTTAGTTCTTTTCGTCGCCTATAGGTGTAGGTAATAATTTATTACTTACTATATGTATTAGTAATAAATGATCCAAAGTCTATTTGAACATCACTGTATTTAATTCCACTCGGTTACAACTACCTATTCGGTCCGGGGCGAGAGGCTAACTGCACGTGCACGCCCGGCGTCGAAACGTTACATAGTACTATAATATTGCAACGAAAGCCCTTACACTATTCCCCCGGTTTAAACAAATAATAATAAAATAAATAAACAAAAGACCAGAAAAAAATATTACTAGTTACTTATTATAAACTGTGTAGGTGTATCAACTTAAACGTGCTCAAATTGTTTTTAATCAACCTTGAACACGTCTAAGTTACTACTTTGAACCTCTAATTAGCTTTCTAAAATTAGAATTACGAAATATTTGATGTAACAAATTTTACCCGAAATATTGTTGAGCTTACTGTAATCGTATTAAATTGATATCGCTGTAAGGTGTGATAGCTCATAATAATCCATATTTATTGTCTATGATCTCAATTTACATTCTGACTTATAATGAAAATTGAGATCATAGACAATAAATATGGAGTATAAAGTGAATCGGTATTATGTATATAAAAGTATGAAGCTATCAGCCATCATGACATAAACACAAATATCGTAATATTGTACTATTTAAATATTATATACTAGCGATCCGCCCCGGCTTTGCACGGTTAATTTCTGGATGTCATCAACAACGTGGTAGAGCCATGCTGCAACTATATTAATTGTATAGGTAGTTGTAGCATTGACGTCTATGGGCCACAACAACCACTTACCATCAGGTGGATTGTGTGTTCGTTTGTCACCCTCCTGTTTGAAATCGGTAGAAAATGCAAATATCTTTTCACTCCTGCGCAGTAATTTATAAACTAGAAGATTCCATCTAGAACACCTTGTTACCAGTAAAAAGGGTATCCACACTCAACCTACG
Source organism: Parnassius mnemosyne (assembly GCA_963668995.1). NCBI lineage: Eukaryota > Metazoa > Arthropoda > Insecta > Lepidoptera > Papilionidae > Parnassius > Parnassius mnemosyne. The sequence goes on from CAVLGL010000084.1 coordinate 35,363,935, forward strand.
AAACACAGCAGCAATATTCTGCTTCTTTACGCTGGAATTCTGTGCGAGTGTGAAACTACCCTTGTCAAGACAAACCATTCACGGTGCAGCCATCGTACTATCTGCATCGTGATAGAGCCACATTCAAAAATAAGTAATTGTAAACAGTCTCTTTGAAAAAGGTCTCGCTGAATTTATCACCGGTTATGCTTATCAACCCCAATATAACAAACTTAAAACCTATACATTAATCATTAATCTGCACTAAGGAGCACTGCACATACACTATGTGATATCCGAGGTGGGAGTGTATAGAAGTCCTGTGCAATACCCATACCGTATACCTTTCTCTTGTATGTTTTTTTTTATAGAATAAGGGTGACAAACGAGCACACAGTTCACCTGATGGTAAGTGGTTGCTGTGGCCCATAAACATCTACATCTTCATTTGCGAATAAAAATGCAGATGCGTTGTCACCCGTGAGGACTAAGATGGAATGCCTCTTTTACAGTAAAATGGGTCTCCGGTTCTCTACACTCATCATACGAAAGCAAGCAGCATTAAGCTGATATTTTACGCTGGTACTCTGTGAGAACGTGGTCCTTTCCCGGTCGAGCCGACCCATTCGTGCTACAACTATTACTATTAATATAGCTGCAGCTTGGCTCTACCACGTTAATAAAATGTTATAATTAAGTATTTAATCTGTATCTTGTTATATTTATATACCTATTTTATTAATCATTTATTATATAAGTACTTATATATATTTTTTCATGGGTTTCCAACCTCACATCATGCTGAATTGGTTCCCATTATATGGCACTACCGTGACGCATTAGTTATAAATATATATATTTTTTTCCTAATAATTTTAATTATTTTGTTTTCTCATTTTTAGCCTGTTTTTTCGTTCTTGAAATTGTTTTTTTTTTGTTTAGACTTCGTTTCTGTGTTCTGGTGCCTTGTGTATGTGTCAAAATAAATATTTTTCTTTCTTTCTTTCTTTTTATATCCTATTAAATAGTTCCCTTGCTCCACGATTCCGTTTTACATTCCAATAAAATAATATGTAAATCTATTCTATTCTATTATTTTCCAGTAGGGAACCGTGTACGAACTGTCGATGAATTTTGAGGATGATTAATTCTTTACGTGAGGAAATAATTCTGGCCACTTACATTTATAAGTATGCATTAATCTAAAAGAAACCGTAAACGAGTGTAAAGAAAGTCGTAATAAAACGGGAACCCATATAAATCATACATAAAACCGGTGTAAGCTACTAGCTTCACTTATAAATATTTATTGCTTTCGGCTTCTGGATTTTTCTTACATTGTTACACTCTTTAACACGAAAATCTTTTTTGAAATATTATTGTACGAACAGTTTACTTCGTATTCTGTATGTTATTATTCTTAGTTTTACATTTACACTGCTGTGCATAAGCTTCTTGATTGATTTATAAGTAAAATGACGGACTTGAGCCACCTGCATCTATCGACTACCTGCGTGTTACATCAGAATATAATAGAATAATTTAAAATTAAATTTTTTTTACAACCGACTTCAATAAAATATATTGAGAATAACTCAAAAACTTTTCATGTGACCTTGATCAAATTTATATGGGATCACATGTGAAGTACCAGCTTTCAAATAAAAAAAGAATCATCAAAATCAGTTCACCCAGTACAAAGTTATGAGGTAACACACATAAAAAAACATACAGTCGAATTGAGTACCGGCTCCTTTTTGAAGTCGGTAGATAAAATATAATAATTTTTATATTTTTACATACTTTACAAGTAATACTTATTGAAAATAATCTTTTTTTACTTTTACTACTGATTAGAAAGAAAACTTCTGCCCTGGGAAGAACCATAAAAAATCCAGCGGACTCTGTTTTTTAATAAAATAAGTAACAATATTGTATAATCGGTGAAAAAAAATTTGTTTGTACCAGATAATCAAAATTAAAATACTTTTACTACTAAAACTTACTATAACTTTTGGAAATCATCTTAATTTTTAACACCCTTTTAGCTTTGCGTGTATCTATTTATCTATCTATCTATATACCTAACTGAATCTTTTGACGTAATTTTTTTATTTAATTATTTTTTTAAAAAGTTACCTCGCATGATGTAGACCTTGTCTACATCACCTGAAGATGCCTCGTGTGGAGGCGAAACACTTGTCGTATTGTTGTCAATGGTGTGTCTTTTCTAGTGTAGTGGTGACGGTGATAGTGCACGCAATTGAGGGAGGGCGGGAGGTGCTCTTCATACTAGGTAAGACACATCATTTTATTTTATTGAGCGGATGTACGCGAGGTAACTTTTTAAAAATTTTAATATAATGGATTTCCGCAAAGTACCGCCTGATTCTATTAATTATTTTTGACTTTGATTGACTCGAAAATTTGCACCCGTATCAAGGACCGATGACAATACACGGAATACGGAATTCATCGCTTATGATCTTATTTTTTTTACTTCACCATGTTTCAAGAGGTTTACAGCACCACTGATCGCGGCACAGAGTAGTATTCAATCATAAGAGGAGTGAGGTGTAGGGGACTATATGAGCAGACGTTATCTATCTTATAGGTATCAAATATATTTTAACTTTTCAGACACTATGTTTCCCTTTTTATATAAGAACGAGCATGCGGCTCACCTGATGGTAAGTGACTACCGCCGCCCATGAACAACTGCAACACACACAACTTTTTTCTTCTCAATTTAAAAAGAAGATTAACAAAGCTATTTTCACTGCTAATAATCACTCCAAATAACTATTCATCACTCCAAATAACTATTATTAATTTTTAAAAGTGAGCGGTAAATAATAATAATGTCTTTCAGACCAAATTTCAATCACACCAACTGCGCACGACAGGATTATAAGCACAAGTATGTGCGCAAGCGAAGTTACACTCTATGCACTCATTCTCAAAGTTCAATATTCAATAGTACGGCAATCCGACATGACCGGAGAGAGATCAGGCGCAAGAGCAATGGCTTTTCGTGCTCTTCGAGGTACGGGTAAAACACCGCTAAATTCGTGAATCTGGACTGTTATTGCGGATTTATTAACAGAAAAACCAAATTCGTAAACCCGGGATTCAAACCCGAGATTATATGATAAGGAGGCGTGATTACTTCTAAACTAAGGAGGCATTCAAGGCTAGTGGTTATCCCAAGAGCTGCCGCAAATAAAATATGCGAAGAGAAAACTTTATAATTAAAACCCTTTATAAACGATATGCTTATACGAGTATGCGCGCACGGGCGAGTTTGACATTTGACATTGTTAAAGTTTATATTGAGAAGGAGTGCGCAAAGCTAAAATTTATATTTATCTAGCTGGTACCTGGCGCGTTGCAGCCGCAGAAGGAATATTTGTGGAAATATCGTTTTAAATTTGGAAGAGTTATATAGTTTAATGAGGAATGATATTACATGCGTTGAAGTTGAATAGTATATTATAACTTTCAAATAAAGTCGGTACGATACACGCGCTATCTACTGTAAGTTTATTGTACTATGCCTATAACCTTGTGCAAGTGCAAGTAATAAGCAGACAAAGTTTTACCGCAATGTGATGAACGGTATGGCAGCGCATAAAATACGAACCAACAAATATACATTTTTCTATAATAGATTTGTATTACAAATACATTATATAACGTCCATGTCACACCTATGCCGGTAGTTGTTGGGAGTACTAAGCTCGAAGTTGTTCACGAGGATGTTCACCTGAGACAAATAGTCCGACTAGGTAAGTCAAACTTCGACCGATAGGTCAATCTACGGATTCAACTCCGCTGGGCGGCGTTCGCGAAATTACGGCACATCTTCTCGTCCGGTAGATATATCTCAAAACTTGAAAACGAGACCGTACAACCAGTGCGTGTTGATAGTGATGACCTATGTAACTGAGACGTGGTCCTTCACTGCTGGCCGTATGAGGAACGCAAGGTCGCTCAGCGAGCTATGGAGAGGGCTATACTCGGGGTTTCTCTGCGTGATAAACTTAGAAATGAGGATATCCGCAGTAGAACCAGAGTGACCGACATAGCCCAACGGATTAGTAAGTCGAAGTGGCAATGGGCCGGCCATATAGCTCGAAGAATCGACAACCGATAGGGAAAAAAGTTTCTCGTACCAGCGGACGAAGTGTTGGGCATCCCCCCACTAGATAGAGTGACGACATGGTAAGATATGCAGACAGTCGATGGATGCAGGTGGCTCAGGACCGTGCTTTTTGGTATTCCTTGGGGGAGGCATATGTTCAGCAGTGAACTTGTGAAGGGCTGTAATGATGATGATGATGACAAATACAATATAGTAAATAGAAATATTTATTGTTTGTGTTGATACTGCCAATGTCAAGTAGATATTTCCACCAAAGAATTTTATAATGTTGCCAACCATTAGCTAATGCTAGAGTGACCGAATGCGCTGTCAATTTTATGATTTCAATGTTTCTTTTTCAATTATTTCTGGGGTGTATGTCAAAGAAAAAAGGCGTTTATTTTATATTTTGTATATTAAATATTTATGTTTTATTTATTGTTTATGTACGATATTTTACTGGGATTGGAAACTTACCGCTATAATCTCCCTGTAACCACAAATCCAAGGGTTGGCTAAAGGAACTTGGGGCAGTCGTTGCAATGATAGGAATATCAAGGTTCAGCAGAGTGTATCGCACAAGATTCCATAAGTCACAAGCACAACACTTCTACGGTGAAAGAGATCTAGAGAGATGGGCTTGAGTAACACGAAAGATATTTATATGCGTGCGCGTCGGTGGTTTTAATTAGACTGTTCACAATTGCCGCCAATCGATATGGCGCTTGTGTCACACCGAAAGCCATAACCCGCAAGATTATGTCTGCATTATTAATGAAAACAGTTGATCGCCAACCCCATGTATTTAATAGAAATATAGAAAAAATACTATCTTCAAAATGGTGTTGCCTTGTATTTGTTATAATATACGAAAAAAAAGAAACAAAAAAACATGCGTGAGTGTCGTGGAACACTCGGTTGGAACGAAGTTCCTTTCGTAGTATATTATTATTGATACACGTATTTATATTACTGATTAACAAATACAAATAAATGAATTGCTTGCGTTTATTAAAATGAATCATCATTTAAAATAAAATAACATTTCTTACATGGCAAGATAAGAAAAAGTGCGAGGGAGATGGATATTCCATCTATCTTCCTTATAGCAGCCAAGGCCGTCTACACTACGTCAGAAGTGGTCGTGACGGAAAAATCTTACACTTTTTCCCGCCTAGCCCCCATCCGCCAAATTCGTACATAATCTGTTCCAGTACGGAGAATTTATTAATATTACCGTGTAGTGGCGGTGTAAGAATATCCACTATCCCATATCGTGCCGTGGGTGTCGTATGAGCCGAAGGAGGGAAACAAATAGCAGTAGACGAGCAACAACGTCTGGCTGATAACAACTACAAATTTAAAAAAAAAAACTGCGGTCGTTGACCCGCTTGTCAAGTGCGGTAGCTATGGCTAATATTTCAACAATGGGGTAATCTATGGAGAGGCCTATGTTCAGCAGTGGACTTTGCTATGCCAAAAATACATGCTTTATATACAAGCTTAATAATTATAACTTTTAACAGAAATTATTTACTTGCTTTTAAGCTAATAGGGGTAGGGTTGCCATCTCCTAAAATGAAAAAGCCGGACTCGGCGCCCCAAAAAGCCAGACTTTTGGCCCTAAAAGCCGGACAGTAATTTTTAGCCAAACATACCTTTCTGAGGCCGTGCAGCCAAAAAACTCACCAACTCCAATCCCCGAGAAAAAAAAAACTAAAATACTCCGTTACATACGTTAATTGTTTATTAATCAATCACAGCACAGTTTCAAGTGTATACGTTACTTGTTTATTTATTCTGCAAGCGATGCGTGCAACGCGTTACAGTAACAAAAAGCCTAACAAAAGCCGGATAGGTCGGACACGTAAAAATTTGGTCGGATACAACCCGAAAAAGCCAAACATGTCCGGCTAGAACCGGACAGATGGCAACCCTAATTAGGGGTGAAATTCTTTCGCCACATTTTATATTTTTGTTGGTGTTTGGTTTTGGTTTTGGTGTTTTTCGAAATTTCTTCGAATGTCAATTAAAAATTTTAAGAATTACGGTCGCATATACCCCTATACGATAGCTAGTTAAAATTAAAATAATTACTGATATTTTTAGCTCACGACATTGCATTTCTACATGCTTTGTAGGTGAGAAGGCGAAATAAATAATTATAAAAACAACAAGTTTAACTAATTGTAACTAAACACGCGAACAACGTTTACATTTAAGTGCAATGTGGAATATAAAGACGTAACCGCATTTTCACACTTAACACGGCTTTAGTGACAGTCACTCTACTAGGTTTCGTAACAAAAGTCAACCTAAGTCCAATAGATATAAGAATAACAGCAGAGCAAACAGAACTCTTCATCTATTCCGCATTATTTAGATAATTCTATATCATTCAAACAATTTTGAGTCTTATAAACAGTCTTATAAAGTTCAATTAGCATTGCACAGAAATAATGTATTAGGCAATAATTGGTTTAGAGTTCCGCGTTCCAACGTATGATTCATTGACGAATACTATATATATCTTAATTTATTAAGCCATTTTATTTGATTTTTCTATTATATTAAAGTGACAAAGAGTAAGAATAGAAAGTAATAATTCCACTTATGGAAAAAAACTACTGTGGTATATGCACACCTTTTAAAAAAAAAGAATTTCACAGTCACAGATTCATGGTTGTCACCTATGAGGACTTACTTGTAATGTCTCACAGCCCGTTATTCTTGTGGCAACCTTTACTAAGGCTACAGGTGCATTGTCACGTCTGAGGACTGTGATGGAATGTCTCACAATTAGCTTATTTTCTGTCGACTTCCAAAAAGGACATGGTACTCAATTCAACTGTATACTTTTTATTATGTGTGTTAACTCTTAACTCTTTACAGGGTGAACCGATTTCGATGATTATTTTTTTATTTGAAAGCTGGTACTTTTCGTGTGGTCCCATATGAATTTGATTAAGGTCAGTCCAATAGTTTTTGAGTTATTCTTAATAACTTATATTGAAGTTGACTGTACAAAATTTTTAATTTTAAATTATATCGAACTAAGGCTGATCACAGCAGCAAGAGCAAAGTAAAAATATGTAAGAAATCATTAAATCCCTTCACAAACCCATTGCTGAACACAGGCTTTCCCCAGGAATGCCACAAAATACACCACCACAAAATAGAGCCACATGCAATTGACTTCCTGCATATTTTTTTATAGGATAAGGTGACAAACGAGCACACAGTCCACCTGATTAAGTGGTTGCTGTGATTCATAGATATCTACATCTATCCTCCATAAAGACTCAAGATGCAGATGCGTTGTCATCCGTGAGGACTAAGATGGAATGCCTCTTTGCCAGTAAAAACGGTCTCCGGTTCTCTACACTCACCATACGAGACACAGCAGCGTTAAGCTGCTATTTTACGCTGGTTTTCTGTGACTTGTTCGACTGGGTTGTTTACTCTAGTCCTACTGTAAATATCTTCATAAATTATCTCACGCAGAGAAACTGCCTTTCTCCACATATCGCTGAGCGACTTATGTTTCTCATACAACCAATAGTGTAAAACCACGTCTCAGAACCATACTAACTACACGCACTAGTTGTACACTCTTGCTGTTAATTTTTGAGGAATACGTAACAAGAATATGTGTCGTAATCTCTCTCCTCCTCAGGCTACATACGTTGTCCGGCGCGAGGAAAAGGGTAGACCCTTTTTCTTCTACGGCTTAAACTTCTATAGGTAGCATGTTCAATAAAATTTGATCCGATACAAGTCAAAGAAAAAGGTTATATAATAAAAAAATATACGGAACCTTGATAAAAAATAAGCGAAGGAATCCCATCAATAAGACAGTAGTATGGGCAGTACCGTTGCTCAAATACTTCACTATTAGGAGCGAAAAAGACAGGTAGGTGTAAAGAGATAATGTGAACATAGCTGAATAATGCAACGAGGAGGCTGAGATGTGTAAATCTTTGGACCTCCGAGCCCGATCGTAACTAGCGTAGAATAATAACGAAATGTATTCTAAAGATCAGTGTAACGGACATTTATCTTTCTTGTTCAATTATCTGTATGCCACAAGGTGCTACTAAGTGGTTAGAGTGCTCTAATACGTCCCGAGTTGCGGGTTCGTGTCCAAACGGAAATCAATGTTTGAACAAAGACACATATTTTTATAGTGCCTCTGTATAACATGTACGATTTTGGCACTATAATCTGCCTAGATAAAACAGTATATTCGAAAAGCTGATCATGAACATGTGTTAGTAAAATTAAAATGAACTCAAAATAATTTTATTTTTTTAGATGTGCACGTTTCCTCAATGTTGTGCTTCACCGCCGAACTCGTGGTAAATTAACGCTCAAAATTACATTATACAATGTCATTGGTACTGGAAATGTTTGAATTCTAAAACTTCAAACCGTGGTAGAGCCATGCTGCAGCCATATTTTGGTTGCAGCACGAATGGTAGGACCACGCTCTCACAGAATACCAGCGTAAAATATGTTCCGTGTGTTGAGTGTAGAGAACCGGAGACGCTTTTTACTGGAAACGAGGCATTTCATCTCACTCATCTGGGGTGACAACGCATCTTTTTTTTATGGGGTAGGGTGCCAAACGAGTACACACTCCACCTGATGGAACATCCAGACCCGAAAAAATTGTTTGTAGGCCACACAAATATTTATTCAGAGCCTGATTCGAACCCGCAGCCCTCAGTGCTGCATCTAACTAATAATCTACTGCGCCATGAAGCCGTCAGAATGGGTAAATATAAAAGATTGTTACTCTGTACTTAAATATGAACTTGCTTTTTTTTTTGCACTTGTCGAGAACTTCTTTTTTTGTTTTAAAAAAAACGTAACCTCCACACTAGGATTTTCTCCTGTATCGTGGAGGCAGTTTAAAACACAAATTGCACAAGGACAAACATTCAGACCCGTAACAATTATTTGTAGGCCATACAAATACTTGTTCCGTGCGGGATTCGAACCTGCGGCCCCCAGCGCAGCAACTCATTGCTAAGCCACTGCGCCACAGAGCCGTCAAAGTCGTCTCCCGAAATCATTAACTTCGGGAGAGCTACGCTGAGCTGTAGCTATATTATAACCGCGGTACGAATGGTTAGGATTGACAGGAGAAGGGACACACTCTCACAGAATACCAGCTTAAAAATAGCTTATTGTTATTGTGTTTCGTATGGTGAGTGCTACTGATATCTTAGTGATAAGGGGTACCAACGAATTTCATGTGTTAATCTTGGATTGATGTGGGTGTCCAAAGACCACGGTATTCACTAACCATCAGGTGGTCTGTGTATTCGTTCATTCTATAATAATTTAAAATTAAAAATTTTGTACAGCCGACTTTATTAAAAGTTATTAAGAATAACTCAATAACTATTGGTTTGACCTAGATCAAATTCATATGGGACCATACGAGAAGTATCAGCTTTATAATAAAAAAAAAGTCATCGATATCGGTTTAAAAAATATGAGGTAACACACAAAAAAAACATACAGTCGAATTAAGTACCGTTTCCTTTTTGGAAATCGGCAGAAAAACTAAATACTTGACCGCTGGCAAATTGCTGCTTCTATATTATTTAAATTGGATTTTGTATATTAAATATATCTATTATGTATTAAAATAGTATGTGAACGAATAGAGAAAAAAATATGTTAAAAACGCTTCAATGGTGATAAAAGCCTTATGATATCTTGTTTGTCGACCTTAAAGTTTATTGAATGTCTGCTGGCTTAAATTTAAATGAAAAAAAAAATATATTTTTTTAAATTTCTTTTTCTGCTAAATCACTTTATTACCTTAATGTTTATCGAATGTCTGCTGACTTAAATTTAAATTAAAAAAATAATATATATTTTTTTAAATTTCTTTTTCTGCTAGATCACTTTCTTATTTTAAGCCAGTAAAGATTAAGTTGTACGACAAATTAGAACTTTGAAGCTATTTTTTTACTTCAAATTTGGTATTCTAAATTTTAAATAAAACATTTCATGACGTTGCGCTTTCCAAGACCTGTGGTCTTTGGGAGTGGATGGACTGAGTTTCTTGCACTCCTAACGCATGGGATAACTCAGGCTAGCTGGCTTTTTAGTGTTAGCGTTTATTCCGATCTGCGGAATATATAAAATAATAAGTAATCCTTTCGCAAACTTACCTGATGGTATATAATTTGACCTAAACTCCCGTTATAAAATCGCATTAACATAAAAACACTACAGATTTTTTTTTAAATTTGTACACAGCGAAATTTCATTACGATTTAATTTGTCCCCTTTGCAAACTTGCCACAGGACAATAAGGCGCATAACTAGGTCACATAACAGCACGCTACATTGTTGTAATGGTGATATGTATGTGAACTGGAATCTGCGGTGGATATTCATGGAATGCCTTTGGCGTACCTAGGTCCAAAGCAACTAACCAGCCTGCATTGTGTGATATTGACGTGCCCTAATTATATTAATTTACTGTAAACATCTTTAAATAGTTTGGAAAACCCAAAAATGCACGCCTCGTGAGCATTTCATTTAATTTTGATGAAAAAATAAAAAAAAGGTGTTTGCAAGAAAAAAAAACAGAGAATCTGATCGACTTTCATTAATAGCTTTTAAACGGTGTTGAGTTCAATAACAAAAATCAATGGGGATCCTCCTTAGAATGTATGGAATCTTAATCAATGAAACGAGGAGACTCACTGATGCACAGGCCAACGAACGGAAGTACAGAAATTTTTCAATTACATTTTTTGTTATAATAAAGTGAATCAATTAGAAAATAAACTAATCTTATAATTTAATGTGTAGTTATTATAACATTAATAATGATATGGATTTGATGTCTAGCTAAAAGTATAAAAACGATTTTATGTATGGTCACATATCGGGAGTAGAGCACTCCCTCACGTTGTGAGGCGTGCAAAATATAAAGAGCGGTAATTACGCCATGAGCCATTCTTTTCAAGACATTTCTAGAAGAATATTATGGTTATACTCCTTTCATTCATTTATCTAACTTTAAATATTCAACTTTATTGTTAATTATTACGTATTGTGCAGGTGACAGAACCACGTTAAATCGATTTGAAAAATCAAAATCATAACAAGGCGATTAACGATACATAACGCAAAGCAAAAGTTAGCGATTAGCTATCGATATAAAAACTAAAATCGAAACATATATTTCTTTATAAACTACAATGCATGTAAAATTAAGTTAAAGTTTAATACGAATTATGACATAACAGTTACATAATAGCTGTTCCCGGACCTTGCCAGATTTGTATTTATTACGGTTTGAATTCATGGGTTTTCGTTTTTTTGCTCGGAATCCAATCGGTATGACAGTTTATCAAAAAAAAATACGAAACTTCATAGGCGTGAGATCCATTCTATAGGGACGACATTTTTTGTGATAATGGCCTTACCTTAGCCAACGAGCAATGGCAAGACCATTTGTGTGCAAGCTATGTCTACATAACAAATGTTAGAATATAATTTTTGGAATATTTGTTTTATTATACTTGTAAGCATGTACCGCATACTGGCGGTGTAAGAATACCCCATTTCATCCTGTGGATGTCGTAAGAGGCGATAGAGGGAAACAATTCAGGAGATGGGAAGCAGCGTCTTTTTAATAACTATTAAAAATAAAAACTGCGGTTTTCAACCCGTTTGCCAAACGTGATCACTATAGCAAATATGCCCCATACGAGGCAATTTATGGGGGAGGCCAACGCTCCAACGTTATAACGGTAAGGATGTTGTAATTGTTTTAAGTTTTGTAGACCTAATAAAGAAAAAAAAAATCCATTCATCTACTACAGCCTATCAAAATTCCACTGCTGAAAACAAGCCTCCCCCATATATTGCCTCATATTGGGAATATTTGACTTGTTGCCAAGTTACTGTTGATTTAATAATTTCATCTCTCAGTGGGTCATGTGCTCCTGGTAAAATATCTGCTATACATCCATACATTACAGCCTATCAAAGTCCACTGCTGAACACAAGCCTCCCCCATAGATTGCCTCATAGAGGGAATATTTGATTTAGTTGCCATGTTACTGTTGATTTAATAATTTCACCTCTCAGTGGGTTATGTGTTCCTGGTAGATTATCTTCTATACATCAATCCATTACAGCATATCAAAGTCCACTACTGCCTGAACACAGGCCTCCCACATAGATTTTCTCATAGAGGGAATATTGGACTTAGTTGCTATGTTACTGTTGATTTAATAATTTCACCTCTCAGTGGGTCATGCGTTCCTGGTAGATTATCTTCTATACATCCATCCATTACAGCCTATCCACTGCTGAACACAAAGCTTTCCCCATAGATTGCCTCATATCATTCCTTATTCACTTAAGCGATCACACGGAATATAACAGTTTGTCCAAATTTATTCATAGAAAATGCGCCATTTTTTTATTTAAAATTACAACTTTTATAGAAAAGGGTACCGTGGTGTAGCTGAGATAGTTAACTGTCTCTGTAAATTTCATAGTACGCGAAGAACCCGGGTCGGTCCCCACTGGCACCAATTAAATTGTTGATTTCAATTTAAAGTGCTGATATACCACGTGCCTGGCGATGAAGGATAACGTCGTGAGGAAACCTGCACGTCTGAGAAATAAGAAAACAAATATATTTCGAACGCGTGTGAAGTTCGCCAACACGCATTGGGGCGGCATTTCGGACACTTTCTTGCCCTAAAACCCTCTCATAATTGAGAGGAGACCTGTGCCCAGCTGTGGGATGTATATAGGCTGTAACTTTAAGGGTGACAAACGTACACACAGTCCACCTGATGATAAGTATATGCTGTGGATGTGTGTATATTTTCTTTGAATGATGTAAAAAATCATTATAGGGAATTGTTATATTATGTCAATCCGTATGGCAAGCGAGTCGAGGGAAATCCCCTTTTCAAACGGGTGAGGCCTACGTACAATATATAACTTCACGGGCTGATGGAGGAGAAGAAGATTAATTTACATAAGTTTTACACGGCTAGGATTAGAAATTAGAACCGAGTAACGTACGCGATAAAGAAATTTATAAATACCATTGAGGTTAAATGTTTGGCGCGACGACAGCGCCACAAATGTTTTCTATTTATATATATTTTTTTATAGGATCGGGTGACAAACGAGCACACAGTCCACCTGATGGTAAGTGGTTACTGTGACCCATAGACATCTACATCTATCCTCAATAAAGACTCAAGATGCAGATGCGTTGTCACCCGTGAGGACTAAGATGGAATGCCTCTTTGCATGTAAAAAGGGTCTCCGGTTCTCTACACTCACCATACGAAACACAGCAGCGTTAAGCTGCTATTTTACGCTGGTTTTCTGTGAGAGCGTGGTCCTTCCTCGGTCGAGCCGACCCATTCGTGCTGCAACCAAAATATAGCTGCAGCATGGCTCTACCACGTATATGATAGAGCTGCAGCTATATTATGGTTATAGTAAGAATGGGGCGGATCCAGTGGGGAAGGATTACGCTCTCACAGAATACCAGCTTAATGCTGCTGTGTTTTGTATGGTGAGTGTAAAGAACCTAAGATCCCTTTTACTGGAAACGAGGCATTCCATCTTAATCCTCAAGGGTGATAAACGCATCAGCATTTAGATTCATAATTGAGATTTTTTTATAGGATAAGGATGACAAACGAGCATACAGTCCACTTGATGGTAAGTGGTTGCTGTGGCCCATAAACATCTACATCTATTTTCGATTACGAACCAAAATGCAGAAACGTTGTCACCCGCGAGGACTCAGATGGAATGCCTCGTTCCCAGAAAAAATAGTCTCCGGTTCTCTACACTCACCATACGAAACACAGCAGCGTTAAGTTGCTATTTTATGCTGGTTTTCTGTGAGAGTGTGGTCCTTCCCCGGTCGAGCCGACCCATTCGTGCTACAACCGTAACATAGGTGCAGCATGGCTCTAACCACGTAAATGTCTTTTTCTTTTTTATCTTAAAAAAAACTTTACCTCCACACTAAGATTTTCTCCTGTATCGTGGAGGCAGTTTAAATACATAAATTTCACAACGACAAATATTCGGGCCCGAAACAATTATTATTATTTATTTACAGGTTATACATATACCTACTTGTGCCGTGCGGGATCCGAACCCGCGGCCCTTAGTACTGCAGCTTATTACGAAGCCACTGCGCCATGGAGCAGTCAAATTAGATGTCTATGGGCCACAGCATCCACTTACCATCAGGTGGACTATGTGCTTGTTTGTCACCCCTCTATAATACAAATCATTTTGCAGCACAAAAATATCCGAACCAAACACGGTTTAACGTCCGTGTTATCGCCAACACTTACCGTGATGATAAATTAACCACGTTTAGACAGTCAATTAACTGTTTCCACATTAACTGTAGCGTGATAATGAACGAGCTTCCTGACTCCGCGTGCGGACAGACAAACCGACTTTGAGTTTAAGTAATGAGATTTGCATATTGAATTTTACATTTAGCTATATGATATCTTTGAAAGTATCGAGTGGTTATTACGTTTAACAAAAGCGAAGCTCTAAGTGCTAAAATCTATACATATAAATAGAATTGTAGGTTTGTGTGTGATATTAAAATAGCTGCCTTGTCAATAAAAACACAATAGTTGAGGTGGTTATTTGCATGGCATTATTACATAAATAACCATTTTCAAAATGTTTGTCTGTCAGGGCTTATTATTGGCCGAGCCGATTGTAATGTTCTAGGCTATATTTTGACCGGAAAACAGGGACATTTTTCTACCGACTTCAAAAAGGAGACGGTACTCAATTCGACTGTACGTTTTATTATGTGTTACCTCATAACTTTTTTCTGGGTGAACCGATTTCGATGATTCTTTATTTTATCTGAAAGCTGGTGTTTTCATGTAGTCGCATATAAATTTGACTAAGGTGTGACTGAATAATTTTTTAAATTATTCTTAATAATTTATATTGAAGTTAGTTCTAAAAAAAATTAATTTTAAATTATTTCTGCGAAGACTACACATTAAATGAAACTAATATTTATACCCAGTCGAAGGCCCCGGGTTGCTAGTTATTAATAATATTTGTTACGGATTTCTGGCAGGGGCAGGCAAGGGGTGAAAGACCGGCAACTTCCCCACTTCGAGATGCTACTTAGAATTTAATGACAGAAAAACTTATAACTGATTTTTTGATGTAGTTGAATACACGCATACATTCACGCAATACCTTTTCGTAGTTTAGTTGAATATCATTGTTTTTAAATTATGAAATATTTGTTATACTATGTTTTATTGTGTTTTTAACGTGGTATAGCCATGCTGCAGCTATATTAGTAGTATAATTGTAGCACGAATAGGTCGGCTCGACCGGCTTACCAGCGTAAAATACCTTAACGCTGCTGTGTATCGTATGGTAAGTGTAAAGAACCGGAGACCCTTTTTACTGGAAAAGAGGCATTCCATCTTAGTCCTCACGGGTGACAACGCATCTGCATTTTGGTTCTTTATTGAGGATAAACGTAGATTTCTATGGGTCACAGCAACCACTTACCATCAGGTGGACTGTGTGCTCGTTTGTTGCCCTTATTCTACAAAAAAAGTGGAATTTTATAGGCTATGAAGGTTAAGGACCATCTCACACATATGAGCAGACCATATAAATTAAAAAAAAATACATATAAAAATATTCCTTTAGAATTTCTTTTAATATCAAGCACTAGATTATCCTAATACTGTAGGTTTTTATGATATTTCACGTTATGTAATTTTACCGTAAGCCGTTTTAGTGAAACATATTACATATACATATATAGATATACAAGAATTCCTTAAGTAAAGTATAGGATTCTATCCGAGTAGAAATTTCCTAATACTCTTAAGAAGTCTCATACAAAGAATATAAAAGCTACCTTTCAAGCTTAAAGTAAGTTCAGCCTATAGATAGTTTAATATCTTTTGACCCCATTTCCATAAAACCTTTGCCCATTCATTACACTCTCGAGGGTGTCTTAGGAAACTTAATGTTTTATAAACTATTTTTCTAGGTTCTACGCAAATAAAGATTTTTAATAGTCACATTAGTTAAAATTTTATGTTATTAAGTAAAAATTTTGTATCTGTATTCACTTTACTGTGACCGGGAATCCATTAAAATAGAATAAAATTGAATAGATATGTAAACTTGTAGAAAGTCATACTTTTTGCCACTAGTTTGGTAAAAAGTCTCTGCTCTAGGAAGAACTAGCAAAATACCCAACAGTGCTAATATTTAAAGTAAACCGTAACATTTTACGGTGTAATAATTAAGCTCTATAATTATAAGAACAAACAGCTTGGAAGCAAACATCACATTCCAAGGGGTTATTCATCATCATCGTCATCATCATCATTACAGACCTTCACAAGTCCACTGCTGAAAATAGGCCTCCCCCAAAGAATGCCACAAAGCACGGTCTTGAGCCACCTGCATCTATCGACTTCCTGCATGTCTTATCAGGTCGTCACTCCATCTAGTGGGGGGACGCCCTACACTTCGCCTACCGGTACGAGGTTTCAACCCGAGAACCTTCCTTCCCCATCGGTTGTCGGTCCTTCGAGCTATATGGCCGGCCCATCGCCACTTCAGCTTATTAATCTGTTGGGCTATGTCAGTTACTCTGGTTACATAGGGGTTATTATCACCTATGTATTCATTAGTATAATGATAATCCTTTTCATAAAGCCTTAGTAAAATAACCGTTAATTAAATTTATCGACTTCATCACATAGATGTTAAAATTAAGTTCAAGATTAATGGTTGTAACATAGAACAAGAAAAAAAGAAAATACAATCAAATTTCTAGTTGTACGAGTACATAAAGATTTATTACTTTTAAACTGGAGAGCCGTGCTAACTACTATCGAAAATGCTTTTAATTCGAAGCATACGCGATGAGCTAACTACAGAACAACTAAAACTGTATACTATGGCTTATTTGAAAGTATAACTTTCTGACGACAAATGAAAAATAGCATGGTCTTGGCGCATCAGCAAATGTAAAACATTAGAAAAGTTTAAAATAACTCCATCTTAGTCCTCACGGGTGACAACGCATCTGCATTTTGCATAAATGTCCAAAACCACTTACCATCAGGTGGAATGTGTGCTCGTTTGTCGCCCTTACCTTACTATAAAAAACGAGAGTGAAAAAGAAAAGCAGAGTTAAAATGCCGATGCGTTGTCACCCGTGAGGACTAAGATGGAATGCCTAGTTTACAGTAAAAAGGGGTATCCGGTTCTCTACACTCACCACACGAAGCACAGCAGCAATAAGCTGCTACTTAACGCTGGTATTCTAAGAGTGATACTTCTCCGGTAGAGCCGAGTTATTCGTCATCAACATCTATCCTCAATTACGAATCAAAATGCAGATGCGTTGTCACCCGTGGAGATTAAGATGGAATGCCTCTTTATCCAGTAAAAAGGGGTCTCCGGTTCTCTACACTCACCATACGAAACACAGCAGCATTAAGATGCTGTTTTACGCTGGTATTCTGCGAGAGCGTGGTCCTTCCCCGATCGAGCCGACCCATACGTGCTACAACTATACTAGGAATATATCTGCATCATGGTTCTATCAAATAAAATACTGCTGCTGCCACTTACGAAACTCACGGCGTTGTATTATTTAAACTGCTACTACACGGCCTTGTCATCCGTTATACTCGTAATATAAAACTTGTATAAAAAAGCAAATAAAGTGCTAGAATTCTTATTATGAGATTGTCGAACTGCTTGACATTCATGGCCTGGGATCACTGTCGGCTGAGACGATACTGTTTATTAAATCGCTTGGCTATGTAAATTACACATCTTGTTAGTCGACGATACTTTTATGCTTGCTTCCATACACGTTTTTCTGAATACTTTTGTTTTTGTTTGAATTTGAACAAAAATTATTCATATTGAGACATTGCGGTCTCTCACAGAGATTGTAGTTAATATCATCATCATCATCATCATTACAGCCCTTCACAAGTCCACTGCTGAACATAGGCCTCCCCCAAAGAATGCCACAAAGCACGGTCCTGAGCCACCTGCATCCATCGACTTCCTGCATGTCTTACCAGGTCGTCACTCCATCTCGTGGGGGGACGCCCTACACTTCGCCTACCGGTACGAGGCTGCCACTCGAGAACCTTTCTTCCCCATCGGTTGTCGGTTCTTCGAGCTATATGGCCGGCCCACTGCCACTTCAGCTTACTAATCCGTTGGGCTATGTCGGTCACTCTGGTTCTACTGCGGATATCCTCATTCCTAAGTTTATCACGCAGAGAAACTCCGAGTTAATATAAATACAATAAATTCAATATTTTTAATACTCGAGTGTTTTCTACTGATTACAAATAATTGTTCCGGTGCGGGATGTTCGCCCATGTGAAATTTATATATCTATACAAATAAATAAAATTGAAATGTCTGTTTGTAATGTCAAAATAACAGCTTTTTCCTAAATGCATATGAAAGTTGATACCATAGATTATATTTTTATGGTTAATACGGCACTTATAGCCAAAAAAAAACACATTTTAAAATTTTTTGTTTTTCTGTATGTTTGTTTCTACTAATTTCCCAAATAGCTAGACTGATTTTGATGAGACTTTCACTAGCAGATAGCTAATGTTATAAGACGTAATTTAGGCTTCTTTTATGTTAGATAAATAATTAGTGTTCCGCTCAGTAAAATTAAAACCCATGAAATACAATCGTTCTAAATTCCACGAGAACGAAATCGCGGGAAAGAGCTAGTGTAATTTATATAAGCTGCCTCTTCCATATAGAAGGAAATCCTAGTGTAGGTGTAACATTTTCTAATTAAAAATATAAATATAGAAAAAATATATCATAAAGAATTATATTCTTTTTTCTTTTTTTTAAATATTAGTAATGCTATTAAACATTACTAATATTCCCTTTAACCACTTCTGGTAAGCTTAAAATGCTTGTGTTAGCAGTGGTTCACGACAGTAGTCGAATGGCGGATTCGAACCCACGACCTTTCGAGTTCGCGGTCCGCGCCCTGCCATTAACCTACTGACGCTTAAATTTATTTATTATTTTATTATTATATCAGCTTATTATCATGATCATCATCATTGTAGCACAAACAAAGTTTGAATCGACAGTAGCCGTATCTACCATTCCACTACTGTCGTGAAACACTCCTATCACAAGCATTTTCAGCTTACCAGGACTGGTTAAGGGAAATATTGTCATGTAATACTGTTTGTTCCAGCTAATCTTCGAAATAGCTGGACCGATTTTGATGGGACTCTCACTGGCAGATAGCTGGTGTTATAAGGATTAACTTAGGCTACTGTCATTTTAGAAAAATAAATAACAATTACGTGCAATAAAATTAGACCCATAAAATCTAATCGTAATAAATACCACGTGGATGAAATCTCGAGGAACAACTAGTAATCTTATATATTTTACGTCTTTTATTTAAATCTTCCTTTCTTTCTTATTTTCTGCCGAATTCTAAAAAGGAGACGGCACTCAATTCGACTGTATGTTTTTTTTATGTGTGCTACCTCATTACTTTTTACTGGGTGAACCGATTTTGATGATTCTTTTTTATTTAAAAGCTGGTACTTCTCGTGTGGTACTCTCGTAGTTCCCATATGAACTTGATCACGGTCAGACCAATACTTTAAGTTATTCTTAATAACTTATATTGAAGTCGGCTGTACAAAAATTTAATTTTAAATTATTAGGTATATATAAATACCATGTCCCTCAATTAAGTATTATTTTAAGCATTGTGAAAATAAAACACAAAAGCTTTTCTTCTTCTAGTTATTACATACTTACTTATTTCGAGCATCCTAATGATAGGGAGAACGGAATACAGATTGTTCATTTACAATATTATGATGTATTATATACAGAAATAACTCGTGCATTTGCAAATATAGTACCACCTTGCTAGCACGACGCAGCGTTTCTAGATTTTATTTACACTCCGGCGTTCTTATTAATGATTACTTGAATATACGAATCCTCAGTATATGTCTTCAACATTAGAAGTGAAACTTATTTATCGTATATTATTGAAAATGTTCATTATAATATATAAACTTCTACTTACAATAGCTGACCAGACAGACGTTGTTCTGGCCTTCCCGACGACCTTTTGTCCAATAAAAAGTTCTTATATTCGCAATAAAAAATATTGAGGGACACTTATCGGGATAAAAACTATCCTATTTCTCAAGTGGAACAAAACTGCACACAGTGCGCGAAATTTCATTGAAATCAGTTCAGTAGTTTAGGAGTTCGTCGCGGGAAAACAATGTGACACGTAATTTTTGTACTTAAAGATAAAAAAATACTTGTGTGACAACACCCTAAAATTACGTATCTCAGGGCATATTCTTTCCCGATAGAGCTGTAAGGGTATACGCATTGCTATACGGCCAGCCCTATGCATAATAATGAATAGAGATATTTACAAGACAATTTTGTGAATTTGTCGCGACGAACATGAGGATAAAATACGTAAGAATGAAGGAAGGATTTTCTTTTCATTTGAACAGAAAGAATTCTTATTTAAATTCCTTTTTCGAAGTACCGTTTGGAAATTGGATATCTGTTTTATTCATTAATGAAAGTAACAACAAATATGTATGTTTAATTACCTTTTGCACGTGGTAGAGCCATGCTGCAGTTATATTGGTTGTAGCACAATGGGTCGGCTCGACCGAAGACGTACCACGCTCTCACTAAATACCAGCGTAAAATAGCAGCTTGATGCATAGTATGGTGAGTGTAGAAAATCGGAGACCCTTTGTACTGGATACGAGGCATTCCATCTTAGTGCTCAGGGGCGACAACGCATCGGCATTTTGATTCTTAATTGGGGATAGATGTAGATGTATGTGGGCATGTACTTACCACTAGGTGGAATGTGTGCTCGTTTATCACTCTAATTATATAAAAAAGAAATTAAATCTAAAACGGACTAAAATCGTCAAGAATCTAGATTCGATGGATGAACTATGTACACACATTAATTAAGTACACACGGAACTGCACGCTGCACGCTCTTGTCAGGTTTTTACTGAAGCGTAACAAACCTTAAAGAGAGTTAGGTACTATTTTCTAAATCGGGACTCATGTCTTCAATGTTTAACCCCCGACGCAATCAGACGCTGTTATATGTTTAACGTGTGTATCTGTGTATATGTATGTGTATATGTGCACAGTATATGTGTGTCTAACTGTGGCATCATTGCTCACAAACATACGCAACAATATTGGCAAAGAGTTCTATTTTCAAAATTTGAACTTATCTTTTTATTATATCGTTTACAAGTGGCCAGTTCTAAAACCTTTCAGTGTCGCCCACGTAACGTGTGTATAAGTACATGTGTATGTATATGTGTGTCTAACTGTGGCATCATAGCTCACAAATAGATACACCGATTTAGATTAATTTTTTTTTGTTTCAAAGGCGACCTCATCGAGATTGTTCTTGGCTATAATTCAAGATAATCTTTTCAGCCGTTTGAAGATCATCAGCTCTTTTTAAAACCGGGGTTTTATAAATTTTCAATTTAAGTTATTTTTTACGTTTTTTTAACTAGCTCTCATTTAAATTAACGTATCATTTTGTTTGAAAATTTCGTTTTCAAATCATTTGGGGCGTGTTTAGGAGAAAGTTGAGCTAAAGGAAAGTTTGGGTTGTTATTTGATTCAGATATGAATAAAGTTTTGCCAAATATAGTATTCAGTATCTATTAAATACTTTGATGGGATATTTTTATAAATAACAAGCAAAATGCCCCGGCTTTGCTCGGATTGGGTCTATTATTGTGTCATTACTTAGATTTAGAATATTCGACAACCTTTTACCAATTATTCTTTATTTCAATAAAAAAAATTTTTTTGCTAAAATATATCCCAGATCTCTCCTGGCATTGCTTTGTATCTGTTTGTAAAGTTTTATCACATTAGGCTTAGCCATTTCGAAAGTTAGCCCGGACAGACTGGCAGACAATTTTTTTTTAAATATTTATGTCCTAATAGCATGAACAATTTTCTGATAACAGTACTGGAGTGGAAAGGATAGGATAATTACACCAATTGCGGGTACATCACTCACCTTCGATTTTCCGACAGAGACCTTATGGCAGAACCCCTTGAGGACCTAAGCACTACGCTCAATAACCTCAAAAGTGCCTTGCAACGGATAGGTATTAAGATGAACAAGGACAAAACGAAGATCATGTGTAACGTCCATATCACACATATGCCGGTAGTTGTTGGGAGCACTAAGCTCGAAGTTATTGACGAGTGTGTTTACCTGTGGCAAATAGTCTGACTAGGTAAGTCCAACTTCGACCCAGAGGTCAATTGCCGACACATCTTCTCGTCAGGTATACCTGAAAACTTGAAAACAAGATTGTACAACCAGTGCACGTTGCCAGTGATGACTTAATAATCTTAGACATGGTCTTTCACTGTTGGCCGTATAAAGAAGTTCAAGATCGCTCAGCGAGCTATGAAGAGAGCTATGCTCGGGGTTTACCTGTCTAATGAAGTTAGAAATGATGATATTCGCAGTAGAACCAGAATAGCTGACATAGCCATACGGATAAGTAAGCTGAAATGGCAATGTGCCGGTCATATAGCTCGAAAAACAACTGATGGGGAAAATAGGTTCTCGAGTGACAGCCCCGTACAGGTAGACAAAGTGTGGGACGGTCTCCCACTAGGTGGAGTGACGACCTGGTAAGACATGCAGGAAGTCGATATATGCAGGTGGATAATGACTGTGCTTTATGGCATTCCTTATGGGAGGCCTATGTTCAGCAGTGGAATAATAAAATTATTATTACAAAATAAAAAAAGACAGACTAATCGAGACGAATCAATAGTGCTAGAGCACTTAATCCGTCTACGGACTAATGAAGGATTAGAAGTATTTAAAAAAGTGTCTTTACTTTCACATTTCTTTGTTTTATGCCTGATAAGTATTGATTTCTTTTTGTATGGTATAAGGGTAATAAATTCAAAGTCCAACTGACTGTAAGAAGATATTTTGGCCCATATACAACTGCATCTATTCTCGATTAATAATTAAAATGCATATTTGTTGTCACGCTAGTGGACTAAGATGGAATGCATCATTATTTTTCTTAACAGCCAGAATTTTATTTTAAAATTCATTGTACTTACGTGAGTAGATTGAGTTAAGTTCGTGGCGACGGCGACGGCACGATACCGACTATTTAATGCAGTTTTAGTGTTGTTTTGCCACACGTTCATATTCTTAGGAGAACTGTTGGAGAATAATAAAGATTTCCGAGGTCGTGTCACGTCCGTTTACATGCACTCGAACTCCTTTTATTGCGCTATTACCATTAAATTTCTTTTGTCTTTTTTCACTATTATAATTCACCGCTGGAATACGAACCACTATATATTAGTAAGTGGTGCTGTAGTGGATGATGGTGAAGCGCACTGACTTAAAAAATCTATTTCTTTATCAGCTCACTTTTTGTCTGCTTCGTTGTTCAAGTGATATAGTCTAGAGTGTATTTTGTTCACCAGAGAACCCAGATTTCTAAATGAAAAGGTGACTTATGACCATTTTAATTCATTATAGCATAACAAAAATCCACAGCTGAACATAGTTAAGCATCCCCCAAAGGTGAGACTTTTTTTTATAGGATAGTATGACAAACGAGCACACAGTCCACCTGATGGTAAGTGGTTGCTGTGACCCATAGACATCTACATCTATCCTCTAGAGGACTAAGATGGAATGCTTCTTTTCCAGTGAAAAGGGCCTCCGATTCTCTACACTCACATACGAACTACAGCAGTGTTAAGCTGCTATTTTATGCTGGTATTCTGTAAGAACGTGGTCCGTCTCCGGTCGAGCCGGCCCGTTCGTGCTACAGCTATATTAGTAGTATAGTTGTAGCACAAATTGATCTGCTCGAACGGGAAAGGACCACGCTCTCACAGAATACCAAAATAAAATAGCAGCTTAACTACATTCTGATTATTTATTGAGGATGGAAATGTCTATGGGTCAGTGCATTTTATTATCGGGTATGCTGTGTGCTCGTTTGTCACCCTATCCTATACGAAAAAGCCAAGTTCTGAACAAAATGAGGAAGGTAAGGATTGCCTCATAAGGTAGATTTTTGCCACAGTTGCCTCACTTAGAAGGTGAGTTAGCAACCGTAGTTTTTTATTTCTTGGAGTTGCCTTTTCAGATATCCATTGAATGACATAATTATGGTAGTGAACTTTTTTGCTATGCCTCTATGCGGCAACTATCAAAGTCAAAGACAAATTAGAGCCGACCCATTCGTGCTGCAACTACAATATAGCTGCAGCATGACTCTACTACGAAACAGTAATTAAACACAAACTACTAAAAAGCATTTCGCTATAGGCGGTAATTATCAAAAAAGTAAATCAGGGAAATCTGTAATTATTGGTTTAATCCGGCACGAAGAACCAAAATAGGTGGATGTGTGGTGCATTTGTGAGGGAATTTTTACCAGATTAAGGTACACTCATATCTACTATAAATAATCACACACCTAGTGGCAAGTCCCCAAACACAAGGTACCCCTTTCTATAAGGCTTCCATTTTCGCTTGCTTAATGGATCCCCTTTTCCCGATTTTGTTATGCAGAGACACAGGCCATTTTGACTTAATTTAGTCTCGTTTTGAGCTCATATGAACGTTTAAATCTACACCGGTTTGCAAAAACAAGACCTTTCAAGACTGGCAAGAAACTCCGGAGTATTTTTTTTTTGTAGCCGTATTACAATTTCATTTACAATAATTATACTCTAAACAATTGTTAATAAAAACCGCCCAAAGGCTACGTAATGTGACGCGTCAACACATTGTAAAGCAGTTTACTATAAAGGATTATTATCACTTTATACTGAGATAAATAACAAAGGATTAAAGGACAAGCATCCAAGTCAAAAATGTTAACAAAAAATATGAATATTGGTAAAGTTCAGAAACATTTTAAAAATGTCAATATTAACAAAAAAATTATATTACCGTACTTCACGTACAACTGGGCATTAAATATTAAACACATATCTGATTTGGAACTGTTCCAGACATTATCAAACTTTTATCACAATCATAACAGCTGATTTTATAGCATGGCTCCATCGTAAAATTTAAAATTCTATTACACCAGAATTATACTCGTATTTCGCAGACGAATTGCATACTGTCTCCATGCATGCAAAATCAATGAACTTTACTAGAATTCAAATATGGGAATTAGCATAACCATTTGCTAACATGTCCAAATAACTGTTGTAAAACAAATCTGAAGCCAGCCATAAAAATGTGTACAACGAACTATGAACTTTGCATAGAGGATCGATATCGAGTGTTGATGCCAACCATAAGCAGACAGTAAAAAATAAACCGTTTTAAGTCACGAGCAAGAATTGTACAGTTAAACAATTTTTAGATTTATTTTTTAAGATATAAAATTGGGTTTGAAGAAAAAAATTAACTTTTAATGAAATGTAAAAGCTGAATTTAAATAATAATTCACGTACTGAAGTCAAGAATAATAATAGGCTCAAAAACAATCAGTAAATCAGTTTTGTCAGTTTTCCGTGCTGCCTCAATGCGCATTGACGTTTAATTTATTTAAATATTTTAATAATATTTTTCTATTATAATGCAAATAAGCACTTAAAATTACAATTAATAATCAGGAGCAAAGGGATCGCTGTAAACACAGTACGCGATAAATCAGGCTTCGAACCCCGCCGGCACCAATGATATGGTTAATTGCA
This sequence comes from Parnassius mnemosyne, assembly GCA_963668995.1. Classification (NCBI taxonomy): domain Eukaryota; kingdom Metazoa; phylum Arthropoda; class Insecta; order Lepidoptera; family Papilionidae; genus Parnassius; species Parnassius mnemosyne. Next base: position 35,389,949 of record CAVLGL010000084.1, read on the forward strand.
ATTTTAAGCACTGATTTATCACATGCATGGCGTTGAAAGAACACATCGTGTGGAAATCTGCATGTTTGAGAATTTAAAACGAAGATACATCTAAACTAAAGATAGTACATGCTTAGACAGGAGTAGACAATTAATCTTCAATTAATTCCCCATGTTTCGGGTGCTTTATACCACTGATGGTCACGGAGGGGGCTGAGGTGTTTGACGTCCCGATGTCATAGTTAGCCCTGCTACCTTCAGTTTTATGAATATAAATTAAAAAAATAATAATAAATAAATAAAATAAAAACTGAAGTTTCGTAGATCGAACTAAAAAAAAAATAATTTGTATTATAAAATTAATTATTATTTAAAATAAAATCCAAAACCTGAAGTTTCGCAGATTGGACAAAAAAATTATTATTCAAAAACTGAAGGTAGCCAAGCTAACAATGACGTCGGGACGTCAAACATCCCAGTCCCCTCCGTGACCATGGGTGCTGTAAAGCGCCCGAAACATCGGGAATTAAAAAGTTAAATTAAATGCGATAAAATCCGTAAACATTAGTTTCATTTAATGTATAGCCTTCGCGTAAATATATAAAATCATTATGATATGAAGTAGATACTGTTTTAAACGTAAGGGCAATGTTTGACCGCAAATTGGCATTTATTCCACATTATGATCATATTGTCAAGAAAGCATCGCAAATGCTAGGATTGATTATAAGAAACAGTAAAATTTTTCTCAGTTATCAAACAAAAAAATATGATATAATGCCTTTATTCGTAGCACTCTTGAGTATTGTAGAGTAGTATGGAGATCGCACTATGTTATCCATTATTTCCGGCTGGAAAGGATACAGAAGAGATTTCTTTGGCACCTGGCGTACTCTTCTCGAATGTCACAAAGGGGCTTCTCTTACTCTTACTCCTACAGAATAAAACATTTTAATATGGACTCTCTTGAAAAACTTAAATTTTTTTTTATAGGATAAGGGTGACAAACGAGCACACAGTCCACCTGATGGTAACTGGTCGCTGTGGCCCATAGACATCTACATCTATCTTCGATTAAGAGTCAAAATGCAGATGCGTTGTCACCCGTGAGGACTAAGATGGAATGCCTCGTTTCCAGTAAAAAGGGGTCTCCGGTTCTCTACACTCACCATACGAAACACAGCAGCGTTAAGCTACTATTTTACGGTGGTATTCTGTGAGAGCGTGGTCCTTCCCCGGTCGAACCGACCCATTCGTGCTACAACCATAATATAGATGCAGCATGGCTCTACCACGTAAAAAACAGTATTAAATAGCACCTACCACGTATTAAATAGCAGCTTAATGCAGCTGTGTTTCGTATGGTGAGTGTAGAGAACCGGAGACCCTTTTTACTGGAAAAGAGGCATTCTATCTTAGTCCTCACGGCTGACAACGCATCTGCATTTTAATTTGCAAACGAAGATAGATGTAGATGTCTATGGGCCACACACTTACGATCAGGTGGACTGTCACCCCCATTCTATAAAAAAAAAACTTAGAGCTATTATCGACCTAACTTTTATTTTCAAAATTTTAAGAAGTGAATAGACTGTCCCTAATTTCTAAGTTACTTTAAGTTTAGGGTGCCTAGGACACTCTTGCGAGATCTCGTTCTTCCACTTGCCCCTTCATTTCGTAGGACTGTGCTTGGTAACAACTCTCCTGTAGCTAAGTTAAGTAAACAATCTTTATAATGGGGTCAGTAGCCGGACTGATATAAATTTTGTTTCCTCGTACAAGTTTCGCAAGTACGTGTTAGATACAATTTAAAATTAAGTTTTTTTTTGTATATTTGTTACACATAATATCTAAATCACTGGTTGTTTTGTTTTAAAAGATTTTATTTATTTTTTTCTTAGCGTAATATGTAAATTAAGATTTTAATTATAGTTTTAATGAATAAAACTTTATTATACATTTAGATTTAGTTTGTAAATTGTAAAAATTGTTGGTAGACATTTTTTAAAATAAAATAAATTAAATTAAATTATAAAATATGTATTGGGTAGTGCAGGTGACATTATCCTTGCCCTAAAACCCTTCTAGAAATGAGATGCATTAGGCTGTAACGTTAGTTAACTTTTGGCGGAAATCGAAATCCATTTGCTTCAGTACTAAAAAAAATTAAACAAGCAGTAGTTAAGCTACCACGGTTCGTAGCTATACAGTTCAAATAATAAGGTAATATCAAAGTGTACAGAGTTTGCGGAACATCGTATTCTGTGTATCTTAAGATTCCGACGAACCTGCAGAGATTTCATACAATTGAGGTCAAATGGTTTTTAAGGATTAGCGTCTGTCTTTGCTGATGATACTCAAGCCTACTCATTTTTGTATAAGTACTCATTCCGGATTTCACAGAATTATCCATTCATTGTTTCTGAATTCTATTCCAAAAGAGCGTAACTATTGTAGATATAAATTTGAAACACAACTTGTGGATATATATTTAGTTCAATTTTAAATTATATAATTTGTCGTAGTATGTATTTTATTTTATTTTATTTATTTATTTAAGGGCAGCCAGAGATAATTACAATAATTCATGTTCACAAAACATAATATATAAGCTTATTTTTTAAATGTAAAATATATTAAAGGCAGCCACAACACACTTTAATACACGAGTAACACTTTATAACATAAATTAAAAAATATTAGAAACATAACCTAAAAATACCATATAATTTTTTACGTGGTAGAGCCATATTGCAGCTATATTAATAGTATAGTTGTAGCACGAATGGGTTGGCTCGACCGGGGAAGGACCATGCTCTGACAGAATACCAGCGTAAAATAGCAGCTTGACATTTTTTTACTGGAAAAGAGGCATTCCATCTTAGTCTTCACGGGTGACAACGCCTCTGCATTTTCATTCGCAAACGAGGATAGATGTAGATGTCTATGGGCTACAGCAACCACTTACCATCAGGTGGACTGTGTGCTCGTTTGTCACCCCATCCTATAAAAAAAAATCAAAAACCGAGAAATACCAAAAATATAAAAAATATAAACTAATAAACTGAGACACCTTAAAACATTACAGCGGGAAAATCACAATAATCAATTAAAACAAATAACAAAATTAATACATATCGAACTCTTAAATTCTGTAGCACTGTTTTTTTAAAATAGGATAAAGAACAACTAAAAATGTCCACAGAATCCGATATCAAATTCATCAAACGTGACATTCTTCCTAAACTATTGTTATGACCTAGATTAGATTTAGAAGGAAGTGGATAGTGCAAAGGTAAAGATTTACGCGGATAATGCCTTGGAACTTAAAATTTTATTTCTCGCAACAGCTCAGCGCTGTTCGTTGTTCCGCGCACTACTTTATAAAGCATTACCATGTCTAGATACTTTCTTCGGTTTGACAAGCTGTCAACGCCAAAGAATTTTAACTCCTCTGTATATTATTATAAGAGACATTCCATCGTCCTCTAAGGTCAAAATACCGCTGTTGCCTTCTTTGATTTGAGTTGGCTAAGAGAGACCACCTCTTATCAGATTTTTTTTTATATAACGAGGTAGACAAACGAGCATATATACCATATGATTGTAAATGGATGCTGTGGTTCATAGACATCTACATCTATCCTCGATTAAGAACCAAAATGCAGATGCTTTGTCACCCCTGAGGCCTAAAATGTAATGCCCCGTTTCCACTTCAAAGTTCCGTTTCTTTACACTCACCACACGAAACACGGCAGCATTAAGCTGCAATTTCACGCTGGTATTGACAGTGTGGTTCTTCCGCAGTCGAGCTAACCCATTTGTGCTACAACCATAATATAGCTGCAGCATGCCAGTACTACGTTTAGATTGTCAAGTAACCTTGTTTATTATTCTAATATAAATTCAGAAAGCACATTTATAATAATGTGTACACTAAAAAAAGTAAACTGTAACATATAAGATTGACCATTATTCCAAATAACAATATAAATTAAATTGGACAGCGTAGCATGTGAAACCATTTTTTCTTATATAATAGGAGTTCATAAGCATATTTCACAATGTATAGTTGTACAAACGTTGTAAGGAAGTGATAAAGTAAGCAGGAATTCACATTAGAGCCAGAGACGCTGCGTTAACGAACTTGGGGTGACAATAAACGGGCGGTGGGAACGCTGCGTTTTTATATTTACTTTTTTTTATACAAGTGAAGAGACAAAGGAATTTACAGTCTACTTGATAGTAAGTGGCTCCTACAGCAGATGGACAACAACAACCAACTTTAAACTAAGAAGTCTACAGATTCATCGTCACCTCTACACATCTGCGTCAGGACTAAGATGGAATGTCTTACAACATATAACTATACTGGCTCTCTTTACTTAGTATAAGACAACCACGCATTTATATCCATATGGTGACCGCTCAAGAAAATCCATTAACTTTTTTTTATAGGATAAGGGTGACAAACGAGCACACAGTCTACCTGATGGTAAGTGGTTGCTGTGGCCCATAGACATCTACATCTATACTAGATTACGAATCAAAATGCAGATACGTTGTCACCCATGAAGACTAAGATGGAATGCCTCTTTTTCCAGTAAAAAGGGTCTTGGATTCTATATACTCACCATAGGAAACACATCAGCGTTAAGCTAGTATTTTACGCTGGTATTCTGTGAGAGCGTGGTCTTTCTCCGGTAGAGCCGCCCCATTTATGCTACAACTATACTACTAATATAGCTGCAACATGGCTCTATACAACTTATTTTTACTACTAACTTATTTTTTATACAATCATCTGTAAGAGAAGCGCCTTGCTGGTAAGACGCATGCGCGAGACTTCAAACAGTATTCGGGGGCATTAGCAAATAGAGGGGGTCCTCCACTGCTGGAGACACTAGATTTATCTGCATGTGTCGGGCTCTCAGCGGGGCACAAAATTAAACTAATTAGATCATTAATATTACCACTAACACTGGATAAGTTTTAGTTGATAATAGCATCTGTAGATGAAAAATATGTTTTTTTATTTCTTTTTTAAAAGCAATACTAGTAATGCTATTAATCATTACTAATATTCCCTTCCACCACTTCTGGGAAGCTTAAAATGCATGTGTTAAATGTGGTTTACCACAGTAGTCGAATGGCGGATTCGAACCCACGATCTTTCGAGTTCGCCGTCCACGCTCAGCCATTAGGCTACTGATTTTATTTTATTTCTCCCCGTTGGCGCCATAAATGCGTCTATGTAATACCAGAAAAAACTTATTGCTTCCGATAGATGTATCAGTAAACAAGACTCATAAAATACTTTTACTGGCGACGTTCAGCGGCATGAAAGGTGTGAATTGGCACGACATTGCGATGGTCAATATGATCGCCAAGTGGAACTACTATAAATAAATGCAAGAAAAACGAGTTCCACCTTCACGAACATTGCAATCATCAGTTTAACTACTAAGCGGAATTACTATGAATAGTACGCAAGAAAACCGAGTTTCATCTTCACCAGTAGCAATGAAATTGTAAATACCAATTTATGGTTACTAATTTACTACACGCCATATGGTTAAGGAAAATAACATATAACCATGATAAATCAGTGGGGACCTGTGTTCAGTAGTGTGTTGATATAGGCTCTATATTCACTTTTTATATAGTCAGGTACATTTATCCTTAAATAAATATTTGATGCATTGCAATGTGTGACGAGGTTGACAGTAAAATATGTATTAAAAAACCGCCCGTGTGTGTAACACTCGGATCCTCAATATTTGTAAATGAATAGAGCTCAGCCCGAATGTCAAATGTTTGCCGTCGATAGAAAGAAATGTGATGTTTGATTTGTGTTTGTCCACAGTATCAGAATGCTGCGGACGAGACAGGTAATTTAACAACGGCACAGTTAGTTGCTAGTATGGTATTTATCTGTTTGAACAGTACGCTTATTGAGAGGTATTCGACAGAAGAGACTTTTTTCTGCCGACTTCCAAACGGAGACGGTACTCAATTCGACTGTATATTTTTTTTATGTGTGTTTCCTCATAACTTTTTACTGGGTGAACCGATTGCGGTGATTCTTTTTTTATATGAAGGCTGATACTTCTTGTGTGGTCCCATGTGAATTTGATCAAGGTAAGACCAATAGTTTTTGAGTTATTATTAATAACTTATATTGAAGTCGGCTGTACAAAAATTTTTAATTTTTAATTATTTAAAATAAAAACAAACATTTAAATTATTTTTTTGCTGTCCATTTCATTATATTTAGTTAATAGTCGATAAATGAAATATGAAATTAATAATTAATAAAATTAAAGCAATGATCAATTTTAGATGCAGGTAGTTTTATAAAAAGAAACACTTAAGATAACTCATTATATATTCGCTAAATACATTTTAAAATTTGTATTTTCCTAATATATCCAATTATTTCATCAGTACAACTATAAAAATTCCATGATATATTAAAAATAAATTTTATATATTTTAAGTAAAATAATATTTTTTAATATTCGAGACTAAGTCCGTATATAATTTTTAAATTAGACATAGATAAGCCCCCTTGACCCCTCCATAGTGACATACTCCTCAAATTCAGGCGACTTGATTCTAAACCCAACCCAATTATATCATGTTCTGGGCTGTATGCGCTTAGATCCTTTTGTCTTTCCTGCACGGAAAAAATATTACAAACCATCGTCTGCACAGCTCGATAAAACACATATAAGGTAATATATTATATAAATATGACCGGGTAGAATCTACAAGTTAGTCTGTGAATATGACCTTAATCGGCCAAGACGTGTAGAAGTTACACGACCACTACCAGACGTATCAACTCTCATTTAAATTTTGAAGATAAGTACATATTTGTTTTTTTTTAGTGTTAATGCGGAACTTTTGTTATATGTTTTTTATTTATAATTGTTTAAACCTTTTTACGAGTATACGATATGTAAGGTTGTGTTTTGTGTGTTGATTGATCTTCTTTTTATTAGGATTGACATAAGAAATAAACAATTTTGTGTTGCTCTGTAAATAAAGATTTTTATTTTATTTCTTATATGTGTTTTACCAGTTGTTATTACCAGGTCGTCACTCCATCTCGTGGGGGGACGCCCTACACTTCGCCTACCGGTACGAGGCTGCCACTCCAGAAACTTTTTCACCCATCGATTGTCGCTTCGTCGAGCTACTACAGCTTACTAATTCGTTAGTAAGACACGCAGAAAGTCGATGGATACAGGTGGCTCAGGACCGTGCTCTGTGACATTCTTTGGGGGAGGCCTATGTTCAACAGTGGACTTGTAAAGGGCTGTAATGATGATGATGATGATTAGTGCTATTATTCAACTAAAACTATTTACAAAAACTCTTATTTATTTGTAAATAAAGGAACATCATTTAAAGCTTGTTCCTTAATATGTGAATTCCCTTTAATAATCTTAATTTTTATTTAATTAAAATATAAAATATAATTTGATTAGTTACCTTTATTGCCACAGAAATACAATTTGTCACCTGCCCTTCAATACTTTTTCTATGCCTTAATATTTTCATATAAAACATGCGCAAACCGCAGCAAAATTAAAGAAATGCATTTTCTTTACATATACAGGGTTATTTTACAATAACCTGCTAAACTTGCAGGGAAGGTTCATAATAAGTAATATAGGCATATGGTGAAGAAAACTTAATTAAAAAAATCTCAAACATTCTGTTCCTTTTATCTTTTAAATTCAAGATGCGTATATAAATATTTTAACTGATTTTACTGCGCACGCACACATTCGTAAGAATCGATCGGTAGGCAAAAACGTTGTGGCCCATAAATCATATAAAATTTTGGATAATTTAAAAATTGCAATAACGTTATATCATTATTTATATATGAGAACTTAAATTTAAAATGGCTACTCTTTGTCAAAGCGTATCTGCAATTATTTACCTATATTTTCTTAAAATTTTAATGTACGTCCAAAATATATATTTATGATATATTTTCTTGGCCTTTGAGATAGGCCTTTTTTATTTCTTCTATACGAAAAAGTAGAATGTAAAAATATATTTTTTTTTATAGGTACGGGTGACAAACGAGCATACAGTCCACCTGATGGTAAGTGGTTACTGTGACCCATAGACATCTACATCTATCCTCAATAAAGACTCAAGATGCAGATGCGTTGTCACCCGTGAGGACTAAGGTGGAATGCCTCTTTGCCAGTAAAAAGTGTCTCCGGTTCTCTACACTCACCATACGAAACACAGCAGCATTAAGCTTCTATTTTACGCTGGTTTTCTGTGAGAGCGTGGTCCTTCCCCGGTCGAGCCGACCCATTCGTGCTACAACCATAATATAGCTGCAGCATGGCTCTACCACGTAGAAACTAGTATCTTAGAACTAAAGTAAATATTCCAATTCGTATACATTAAATTAAAAGTAATAAATAAAATAAATATACTAATACCAAAAGTCATTTATAACGAAACAAAACGTCCCTGCGATCTTAAGACAACCGAATTACGTTAATTAAACATCGAATTCAGACAAATTGTTTTGACAAATAGCAGCCCTATAAAATTAGGCTATTTAACTTCGCAAAGTTTAGGTAAAATCACGAAATCGCTCAAGACTTCGGCATAAATAATGCCATTGGATCGCTACAAACGGTTCTTACGCAAATAAACTGATTTGAATAATAAATTACATTCGAAATTACGCGGTGTTACTTCGCCGGAATGTAATATTTATCAACGAGTAGCATTAATACGTAAGTTTGTTTTCTAAATTGTCTAATTAAATTTTCTATAGTTTCGATTAAGACGTGATCCGACTAGCTTCAACTGCAGTAAAATGTTAATAACAATTATTTGTTAAGTACGATTAAAAGTTCTTGTGACTTACCTTCCAATTCACTATCTTAAAATGCACCTATATTTTGATATTTTATCGAGGATGGATGTATAGATGTATATAGTTCACATCGTCCCCTTACCATCAGGTGGAGTGGGAGCCCATTTATAACTTTAAATTACAGCCTATATACGTCCTGGTGCTTGGCACAGGCCGCCTCTCTTTTCTGAGAGGGTTTTAAGACAAGGAAATGTCCGCCACGGTGCCTGAAAGCGTGTTGGCGAACTTGACCCGTCCCTCAATTCTGAGAGGGTTTTAGGGCAAGGAAATGTCCGCCGCGCTGCCCGAAAGCGTGTTGACGAATTACACATCCCTATGAATTTGCTTTTCTTATTTCTCAGAAATGCAGATTTCCTCGCGATGTTTTCCTTCACGTCCGAGCACGTGGTAAACCAGCACTTAAATTTGCATCAACAATTTCATTGGAATACATATACAAAGCTTTATAATTTTATAGAAAAAAAAAGCTATCAGGAAAAGTAAAAGTTGACTATTTTTTTTTATAGGATAAGGGTGACAAGCGAGCACACAGTCCACCTGATGGTAAGTGGTTGCTGTGACCCATAGACATCTACATCTATCTTCGATTACGAATTAATATGCACATGCGTCGTCACCCGTGAGGACTAAGATAGGATGCCTCGTTTCCAGTAAAAAGGGTCTCCGGTTCTCTACACTCACCACACGAAACACAGCAGCGTTAAGCTGCTATTTTACGCTGGTATTCTGTGAGTATGGTATTGTGTGTGTATCAAATAAAAGAATATTGAACAATGTCACATCCTCAAGAAGACAATATACCTATATATAATATGTAGGAGAATTAAAGATACAATTTCAGAGTGTGAAGTCATTTTATATTCTTTTGAATTGTTTGAAGTGAGCTTTTACTTGTTTTTAAACTATATTTTTTTGTATTTTAGAGCGGAGTAATAAAAGAATCCCAATGATTCCAAATAAAAATTTCATCCTCTGTTTTTGAACTTTAGGGGTGGAGTTCTACTCCAAACTGATATGTACCAGCCTTCAAGTAGTTTTCATTAAATAGATTATAGCCATTTTTCTACGTGATAGAGCCATACTGCAGCTATATTATGGTTGTAGCACGAATGGGTCGGCTCGACCGGGGAAGGACCACGCTCTCACAGAAAACCAGCGTAAAATAGCAGCTTAACGCTGCTGTGTTTCGTATGGTGAGTGTAGAGAACCGGAGACCCTTTTTACTGGCAAAGAGGCATTCCATCTTAGTCCTCACGGGTGACAACGCATCTGCTATTCTGCATCTTGAGTCTTTATTGAGGATAGATGTAGATGTCTATGGGTTACAGTAACCACTTACCATCAGTTTGTCACCCGATCCTATAAAAAAAATATACAAAGAATCAACAATGTCGGTTATCAATGAACAAAGATTTCGCGTAGACCAAATACAAATAATTTAAAAATAAAAATTATGTCCAACCGACTTCAATTTGAAATTTTAAGAATAACTCAAAAACTATTGGTCAGACCTTGATCAACCATGACCACATGAGAAGCACCAGCTTTCAAATAAAAAAAGAATCATCCAAATCGGTTCACCCGGTAAAAAGTTATGAGCTAACACATAAAAGAACATATAGTCGAATTGAGTATTTCCTCCATCTTGAAGTCGGTAGAAAAAAAACATTCAATCGAATTCTATTTAAGAAAAGTACCAATTGAGAGTTACTCAATACTTTTGAAGTCGGCTCAAAATATATTACATGTACCACATCTATCCAGTATGGCATAACGGTAAGAAAACAAGCACAGATGTTTGTGTATCATAGTCCAAGATTCATAGTCCTGCATAGTCCAAGAGCCAAATTATTTTCAAACCGATTTTAAAGAAAACGAGGAGGTTCTCAATTCGACTTTTTGTTCTTTGTTGTATGTATGCTATGTGATTTCTTTGTTAGTTTGAACGGAATTTAATAATTATTTTTTGTCATTAAGTTCATATTTACTTTCCCTAAAACCCTCAGCAGTGGGACGTATATAGGCTGTAACTTTGAGTTCGTGGGGGTCTTCCCTTATACATTTGGAATAACTTCTGAAGTCGGCTATTTAATTCTACTATACATTATGTCATAATACCGACAAACTGTCTGGTATCTCCAAAAATAGCAAAATCTGAAAAAAATATAAATATACGTAATGAACACGAAGATGAATAAACCCAAATATGTGCCAACAGTAAGCTATAATCATAATAAACATACATGTTTACGACTTATTTGTAACATAAAAACCACCATCGTTCTAAAGCAATTTTTATAACAGTATGTGCAATATATTTATAATAATTTTCATAACACTGCAGGGTTTCTTGTTGATTCTTCCTAAGGTAGTTTTTTTTAGGAAGACACTTTAATTATGTTAATGTCTATATAAATATGCGCCTGTGTGTCTGACACTGCTTTTGAAACTATATTCAAATTTATCGCTTGGATACACAGAGGTAAAGTTTAGTGAGAGTTTTCTCTTTAATATAACTGTCGGAACTTCATCACAAGATCTCACTTCTGAAGTCAGAAATACAACAGGAGATCCCATTTCTGATCTCGCAAATACATCAGGATAAAGTTAATTGTTAAAAATAATAAAAGTGTGAGAACGAATGTTCAACTTGTTCTATATATAAATTCAGTATAGCGCAATTACAGTTCGACTATACCGTAATATATCCCCGCCATAATCACACACTGGTGTACGTGAAGAACATTATTGCATGATAACAGCAAAGTTTGCATACTTATACTACCAGCAGCAACATCACTAATCTCAATGTAACACAGAACAGCCTCTCAGCAACACCATCTTCGTGGGCTGCACTAGAAGAACCACCACAACGGACAGAACTCCGATACAACGAGTATCTTAGGCGTTATCATAGGCAAACTCTCACGTTTTATCATTAGAATGCATTACAATACATGCTTTCATTTAGAATTTTATGTGAATACCTCACTTTACCAAAAAAGGACACTTATTTATAGTATAATGGTGACAAAACGAACATACAGTCCACCTTAAGGTAAGTAGTTGCTGTGGCGCATAGACATCTATGTAGCGGGTGGAAGGAAAAGGGGAGATCTCCCGCCGGGCAAGGTGTTTTGCCCGGGGAGCGGCCAATACTTCGATTGGTAGTTCGGAGCTATTCTATATATGCTACTTTAACTTCGGAACTTTGTTAGTGCGATTTAGGTTTCGATGTGTTTCGCTTGTGGCGCGACGATAGCCACATCTACATCTATCCACGTTTGCGACTCAAAATGCAGATGCGTTGTCACCCGTGAAGACTAAGCTGTGTCGTTTCCATTAAAGATGTTTTCCGATTCTCTACACTCACCAAACGCAACACGGCAGCTTAAATTTGCTATTTTACGCTGGTATTCTGTGAGAGCGTGGTCCTTTCCCGGTCGAGCCGACCCATTCGTGCTACAACTATACTATTAATATAGCTGCAGCATGGCTCTACCACGTATAAAAACTGGATTACCACGTATAAACCACTGCACTGGATTATCACTATGGTTAAATATGTTCCTTCTACGTCTACTTCGTCATCGACCCGTAAAAGTAAATTACTGATCACAGGCCTTGCCAGTTGTAGGGTGTCTAATATGGAATCGAATTACTCAGTGATAAAAGGATAATATTAACTTAACTCTGGTAGCTCAGGGCTATGTTTCGTGGAATGTGTGTATTTTAATTCTGGGTATCACGTCGTTGGCAAATAAATACATTTTGAGTGAACATGGCTTGTGATACCCTATTTACGCGCATACTACACGTTAGATAAAACTTATTTTACGGATTTTAACGCGTTTAATTTTTAACTTTTTTACCGACTTAAAAATTGAGAAGGTACAAGGAGAGGAGGTCAATTCGAATGTATATTTTGCTATGTGTGTTACCTCATAACTTTTCTAACTACAGCCTACTAACTACTAACTAACTAACTAAACCGATTTCGATAATTTTTTTTATAATTCAAAAGCTGGTGCTTCTCACGCGTATAAACTTGATCAAGGTCTGACCTATAGTTTTTGAGTTATTCTTAACTATATATATTGAAGTCTGTTGTACAACATTTTTAATTTTTAATTATTTAATTCACAGTACCATGGTCATGGAGGGGACTCTACCTCCTGCGACCGCACCAATGTATTTTATGATCTCGTATAATTAGTTGCCTGAATGAAAATGAGCAATATTACTTACCTTACCAAAACGTATCTTCCTAAAACTGAAATTCTGTTAATAATATATAAGGTAGCGTTCAACACCAATCGCGTCGTTGCGGTGTAATAACACCCACCACACCAAGTCCCGTATTTATCATAAGAGGCGTCAGAGGGAAACAAACTAGGAGATGGGCACTAGCGTCTTCCAAATAGCAACAGAAAAAACTGCGGTTGCCAACCAAAAGCGTTGCAGCTATGATAAATATCGAACCAATTTAATACGTGGTAGAGCCATGGTGCAGCTATATTAGTAATATAGTTATAGCACGAATGGGACGGCTCGACCGTGGAAGGACCACGCTCTCACATACTACCAGCGTAAAATAGCAGCTTAATGCTGCTGTGTTTAGTATGGTGAGTGTAGAGAACCGTAGATTCATTTTACTGGAAAAAAGGTATTCCATCTTAGTCCTCACGGCTGACAACGCATCTGCATTTTGATTCACAAACGAGGATAGATGTAGATGTCTATGGGCCACAACAACCACTTACCATCAGGTGGACTGTGTGCTCGTTTGTCATCCTATCCTATAAAAAAAATGAGGTAATCTATGGACAACCTTTGTTCAGCAGTGGACTTTGGTGGCTGTAATGGTAACGATAAGCATTGAAAATATACATCATGGATACTGTGTAGCTATAGTAAATTTAATTTGAAATTTCGCGCTAAAATCCATAAAATTAATTTTGTTCAAAATATGAATATAATAATGGCAGTCAGCAAGTTGCAGTCGAATAGCGCGGGGGACTCTTTTCTAATTCACAAGCCTCACAAAAATAAGGAGAGGTCTGTTCCCGGCAGTCGGACGTCTATCAACTTACGATTTCACCTTCCAAAATTTTAAAAGTTATTTGTTTATTTTTATATTGAATATGTGGTGTCGACCACATACAAGAATAATATAAAAGAAGCCAATGGCAGTTACCTTTCTCTTTTATTTCAGATGTAAAATTCCCAGACCAATACATCAAAGAGGCGAGACGTTTAGTACTACAATCGTCGCCACAATGGAAGAAGCCATGTTAGCAATGGATTTGTGAGGGCTGATGAAGAATTAATATAATTAAAATCTGCATTAAAATATAACTACGAGTATGTCCGGATACTTATTTCACATACATATGCAGACCACCCACACATAAACAAAATAGATAATTTGATATATAGGTAATATGAACTAAGGTGTTGATGTGTCGAGGCGTCAAAATGTTCAAATTTATGCGACGAATCTGAAATGCAAAGTGCATTGGAACATAGAATATTCGGATTTGTCGCTAGGTAAGACTACATACACCTAATCCCTGCAAACACAAACAGTAGTGACACAGTTACTAAAAAAAAAACCAAAGAAAATAAACTAACCGACTATATACTCACCGGAATGAAGTAATCATTTGTATAATGATCGCAATAAAATAACCACCTATATAATTACCGAAATAAAATAATCTTTATATATACAAATTACGTGTCACATTGTTTGTCCGCGATGAACACCTAAACTATAACTAAACAATGCAATGAAATTTTGCACACTGTGTGCAGTTTGGTCCAACTTGAGAGATAGGATAGTTTTTATCCCGATAAATGACCCTCAACATTTTTATTACGAATTTAAGAATTTTATAGGACACAGGGTTGTCGGAGAGGACAGAACTAAGTCTGTTTGGCTAGCTAGTCTTCTATGTAAACAAAAGATTAAGATAACCATTAATACAACCATCGTAATAAAATAACCACCTCTGTAATCAGCGGAATAAAATAACCATCTATATAATCAACATAATAGAGTAACCACTTATTTAATCACCGGAATAAAGTAACCACCTACCACATACATACCAGATACATTATCACCAAGATAGAGTAACTGTCTGTATAATAAAAAGAATACGTGGTAGAGCCATGCTGCAGTTATATTATGATTGTAGCACAAATGGGTCAGCTCGACCGGGGAAGGACCACGATCTCACAGAATACCAGCGTAAAATAGAAGATTAACGCTGCTGTGATTCGTATGGTGAGTGTAGAGAACCGGAGACCCTTTTTACTAGAATCGAGGCATTCCATATTAGTCCTCACGGGTCACAATGCATCTGCATTTTGATTCGTAATCTAAGATAAATATAGATGTCTATGGACCACAGCAACCACTTACCATCAGGTGGACTGTGTGCTCGTTTGTCACCCTTATCCTATATAAAAAAAGAACAACGTAATCTATATAGCCTAAATAGCCACCGGAATATAATAACCGCCTCTGTAATCACCAGAATAAAGTAACCACCCACATAATTACCGAAATAAAATAATCGTCTTTATAATCAAAAGATTAAGGTAACCTTTAATACAACCCTCAGAATAACATAACCACCTCTGTAATCAGCAGAATAAAGTAACAGCCTATATAATCAACATAATAGAGTAACTGTATATATAATCATAGGAATAAAGTAACCGTTATAATCACCAGCCTCTCATTTTGAAAATAAGATTTTCGGAGTAGAGAAAGAGATTTCCTTTTATCGTCAAAATTGGCAGATGGATTGACGGTCGCAGTAGCATACGTCTCGCTTCTTTAACTCATCGTATTTATACGTGGTAGAGCCACGCTGTAGCTATATTAGTGTAACTCGAATGGATCGGCTCAACCGGTGTAGGATCACACTCTCACAGAATACCAGTGTAAAATAGCAGCCTAAGGCTTTTGTGTTACGTATGACCAGTGTAGAGAACCGGAGACCCTTTTACCTGGAAACGACGCATTCCATCATAGTCATCAGGGGTGAAAACGCATCTGCATTTTGATTCTTAATCAAGGATAAATGTACATGTCTTTGGGCTTCAGCATCTAATTACCATTAGGTTGACTGTGTGTTCGTTTGTCACACTAATTCTAAAAAACAAAATGGTAGCCAGTGTGCTTATTAACTTCCTTCTGCGTAGCATTGAAAGGAAGTTAATGGTTTTAGCTGGCAGTCTGTTAGTCTGAATGCCGACACGATAACTTCCGTTCCACTGGACCGATTGACTTTAAATTTGGTATGTAGATACCTTGAGGTAGTAGCTCGGTCGAGTTTGAATTTGGGTCCTGTAGGTCAAAGGGCACCAGAGATATGGGATTCACGTAGAAGGAAGTTGTTTTTCTTGAATTTACATTCAACTCGTTATTGTTACCAATGCATCTCGCAAATCTAACTCGATCGAATAAAGCAGGTCGTTTACCTGTTCCATAATAAAGCCATAAAACTAGTGCCAAGAATACCTCTATTTAACTAGCTTATCTCAGCCGACGTTCTTGTGTCAAAGAATAAAATTATAGTAACTATATATAAATGGTATGTACATTATAGTACAGTACCAAGTAGTAAGTCTAAAACTAGAAACTTTGTGTAATCTGTTAACAAAAATTTTTGGCCATTCGAAAGATTTCTATATAAAGGTTAAAATAAAATTAAACACATAATGATTAAAAACGGACATCTTTTGAATTAATAGCACGGAATACCAGCGTCAAATAGCAGCTTAATGGTGATGTTTTTCGTATGGTGAGCTTAAACAATCGGAGACCGTTTTTACTGGAAACGAGGCATCCCATTTTCGTCCCCAGAGATGTCAACACATCATCATTTTGGTTCTTATTCGAGGATAGATTTAGATGACTACGGGCCGCAGTATCCACTGGAAGTGATTCAGAAAAATACATTAGTAGGAACATGTACGCGGAAGCTTTTAGTCATTACTACTACGAGTACAAGCTTTAGTACAATTCTACACGTACGTTCCTCGCTTTTCTAGTAAAATCAAATAAAATTGGTTTTTATTTTTGTTTCGAGTAACATTGGGAAACTCGTGTTCATTCATTTTTGCTCTCTCTCTCTCTCTCTCTCTCTCTCTCTCTCTCTCTCTCTGCTGCTAATGTTCTCCCCTTTTTATTTTAAGTTTTCTATGACAATTCCTAAGCCAACGTTAAAAAGACGACATTATGTAGGACAACACTGTTTTTATGCCGGACTGTTGGACAGGAATTACTCTCTATTATAAAATTGAAAATGCAAACCAACTTGCAGTCCCTTTGATCGTAAATGATTGCTGCAGCCCATTGCCACTTTATTATAATAGAATAAGTATGACAAACGAGCACACAGTTCACCTGTTAGTAAGTGGATACATTGGCCTATAGACATCTACATCTGTCACATAAGACTAAAATGGAACACCTCCTTTCCAGTAAAATAGATCTCCGGTTCTCCACACTCACCATACCAAGCGCAGCAGCACTAAGCTGCCATTTCGTGATGGTATTTTGAGCCTATTGATAGTCAAGCCGACCCATTTGTGATACAACCATAATATAGCTGCAGCGTAGCTCTATTACGGAATGAAACAACCAACTTCAAACAAAAGAGGATATAGATTCGTTGTCTCTTAGGGCTAAGCTGGAATGTATCACAGTTTGAGATTATTCTTACATTGTACAATTGTCTTTATTTCGTTTTTAATACCTTTTAAGTATTTCGTATATCTATTATATCATCCCGGTTTGACGAGTACAAAGAGCGAATTATAATTAGCATTTAAACATGGCAACGCGGCTGTACCCTACTTTGTTTCAATTTGATTCCAGGTGTCTATGAATTGCAGCATTTATGGAGCTGTCAATCATTGTGTCACTTTATTGTTTAAAAGTTAAAGGGTTTACTTATGCGTCAATAAAATTTATTGAGCCTTAGCAAACTGTAGGCATTAAATGTGAATGGTCTCGTCTACTTCGGTAGCTCTTTGATACCATAGACGGAACGACGCCCGCGGCAATTTAAACAAATCCCGGCAGTGTTATGACAATATTTGTATTTGCCCAGCTCACCCCGCTGCCGGCGAACCGTGAACTTGTTCGCTACGTCTGAATTTACTCTGGAATTGACGTGTCCCTTTATTCATTCGTTATCTATCTAGACTGGGGAGAACTGGCTTTGTTTAAACTAAAATTCCAACTGCTTATCGCTTTAAAATGTGTACGGATTTGTATGAGGAGTTAAATTGTGAAATGAAGATTAGATACAGTTTTATCTTTATTCTTTACTATCTGTTCCCTCAACTTCGCTCGCGTGTAATATAGGGTTTTAGCTTAGTTGCGCGGAACCCTAATTATTTTTGAAAAATAGAATTAAACTAAGTTACTCCTTGCAGCATGAGCTATCTAACAGTGAAAGTCTCGTCAAAATCGGTCCAGCTGTTTCGGAGATTAGCCAGAACAAACAGACAGACAAAAATTTTAAACATTGTGTTTTTGTTACAAGTACCGTATATACTTTCATATGCAATTAGTGAAAAGCTGTTATTTTGACATTACAAACAGACACCAGTTTTATTTATTTGTATAAATGATTAGACCTCACATCTAATTTCATAATGGGTAAAGCCTATCGAGATTCTATATAATTTAACAGCACTGTGAGCTATTATGGCTGTCGTAAACTTACTATTCAATTAATCTATTTAATATCAAGTTATTTATACACAGGTGAGTATAGAGATGGGATTTGAACAAACATACATTAACTATACATTTAGTGCTGGTTAATAAGTATTGTACACGTCAGAATTTTGTTGAGGACTCTGCGCTCCAGAGGTGCATATCTTAAAATCATAAATATAAACAATCTATGCATTTAAAAAATTCATACACAATATACATAACACATATACATACATATAATGTACATAAATTTGTAACGTGATAGAGCCATGCTGCAGCTATATTCGTGGTATAGTTGTAGCACGAATGGGTCGGCTCGACCAGGGAAGGTATATATATATATATATATATATATATATATATACCATTATTACAGCCCTTCACACGTCCACTGCTGAACATACGCCTCTCCAAGAAATGCTACAAAGCACGGTCCTGAGCCAGCCCTACACATCGCCTACCGATATGAAGCTGCTACTCGAGAATCTTTCTTCCCCATCGGTTGTCGATGTGATGATTTATCACGTTTTAATATACAGCATATATATATATATACACTATAAATATACATATTAACGACAGTAATGTCGTATTTGAAAAACCCTACCAAATTGAGAAGTCACTCCCGCGTAAACGTTACATTAGGGCAATGTCAGGTTAAAAGTATAAATTCACCTCTTAAGCCCGCTAAGTGGTTGGGAATAAATTATGGAATCCGATAAATGCCTCACCATATCTCGCCGGCGGATAATATATATCCTTTTAAATTGTGAAATTCACTCCCTCCTGAAGTGGGCGAGTGGCTTTGGAATACCACGAAAAGGCATTTAACTCCGTAAGAAGAAATTGAATTGGTCCCAATTTTTTTTTTAAATAAAACTACCTTTCGATTTTACTGAATGCTACCGCCAAGTCGTTCGAAAAAAGATCTGAATATACTCAAGTCACATTGAAAGAAGTTTTATTTTAATAATAAATAAGTAAAATTCAAAATACATTTATCAAAAAACGTATGAAAATTTATTTAACCCCAAAATTAGGCAAGTTATGGGTGTACAACAATAAAGAGCAAATGAATAAAACAGGATAAATGCTAGTCCGGATAAGTCTCTAATTAGGGTTCCGTACAAATTTTAACCAATTTTTTTTCTAAAAAAAAGATCGTTTGTTTTTGCCTCAGCTTACAAACTACACGATGAATAGATGTTTTCAGTATTTGCAGTTTAAATAAAGTATACGATACATAATATACAGAAATATCAACTTCTTAACTACTTTAGATTTTTGTTCTAGATATAGTAACAAAACATTAGAAAACGATTTGCTTTATTACCCATTCTTTATTATTCTTCACTTTTGATGATAAAACAAAATAAAAATATATTTGTACTCTAAATATATTAAAAATGACACCCCTCATGCAAGGGTAAGAAAAAAATCAGCTACTTTTCCATCTTAGAAAACAGTATGAAAATAATTTAATTTAATTTCTAAATCAATATTCGGTTTTGAGTTAACATTTTACAACAGACAACCATATTTCAGGTCTGTAAGTCATTCCAACTACGAGCTAGAGATCTGTGTAATACGGACGAAAAAACGGAATGAGTAGGTAACAGACAGCAGACAGATTAACAGAGTTCCATCTTACGCTTTGGGTGCGGAAGATTAAAAAGGTTCACACAAGAGATAACTGCTAACTTGATTTAAATTTACACAGAAAGTAAGTGCATGTTAACATTTTTTTTAATGTTAACTCAACCGTAGGATTTTCTCCTGTATCGCGGGGGCAGTTTACATAAATACATTTCGTAAGGACAAACATCCAGACCCAGAACAATTATTTGTAGACTATAAAAATACTTGTTCCGTATGTGATTCGAATCCGCGGCTCTTAGTGCTGCAACTCATTGCTAAGCCACGGCGCCACGGAGCCGTATGACATAAGGTAGTTTTTAAATTTATTCTCTATTTTTTAATTTAAAAAATGTGAACTTTTCCACCTTTATACATGAGCAAAGAACTCTGAATTTTGTCCCTCGATTAGCCTGTAAGATTTGTGGTTTAAGTTCTTACACAAAACCGTCCTTTTTTCTGACGTCGCTTGTCACAAATTAGCCTGGAAATGGGATTTGTGTGATGAATGTGAAATCTCTACGAGCGTTGGAAAGTTACAAGCTTTTTACGAGTCAAGAAAATGTGTGACTGAGTTGCGATAGGAGCGATTAGAGTGGTTTAAGAAAATAACAAGTTATGCATCATTTTATTTAAAAAAAAAGAACAGGAAAATGTCAAAGCCTTACTTAATATATACATCTATAAATATTAATAAAATTTAAGTGTAATTTTATAGCGTCAGTAGCCTTATGGCTGGGCGCGGACCGTGAATTCGAAAGGTCGTGGGTTCGAATCCGCCATTCGACTACTATCGTGAACCACTTCTAACACAAGCATTTTAAGCTTACCAGAAGTGGTTAAAGGGAATAGTAATTTTTAATTGCATTACTACGGTTTAAAAATAAGAAAAAAAAAATATTTTATTGAGCTAATCGGGTTTTTTGCATGGCATTTGACAAATGGAATCTCGTAACTTAACACACGAAATACAACAGCATTATGCTTCTTTGTTTAAAACTGAAGTGACAAACGATAAACCTACCCGTAAGTGGCTATTGCTGCAGGCATTATTATACAAAGAAGACTTCAAATGTGCTATCATCCCATGGGTCTAAGATGGAATACCTCACAGTGTTTAATTATATTAACTCTTTACACCTATCAGGCTCATGACTGCTTCGTTGGTCGAGTGGTTGAAAAAGCGACTGCTGATCATGAGGTTCCGGGTTCGAATCTCGGGTCAAGCCAAAAAAATCAGTTATGAGTTTTTTTGTTAAGGAATTCTAAGTAGCTGCCCGGAGTCAGGAAGATGGCGGTGTCTCACCTCCGTGCCTCGAAAAGCACGTAAAGTCGTTTGTCCTGCGCCTGATCTCTCTCCAGTTACGTCGGTTTACCATCCCATCGGACTACGAGAGTGAGGGAATAGAGAGTGCACCTGTGCTTGCGCTTGCACTTGAGCACTATAATCCTGTCCTGCACCGATGGCTAGACTCCGCTGAGGCTGACTACCATAACTGAAATTCGGTCTGGAGAAAATTATTATTATTTTATTATCTATATAGTTTTCTCATTTGTTTGGGCTGTATAAATATATAATTGTAAATGTAAATATCAAATATACATACATATCAATAAAATTAAATAAATACATAAACAAATAAAAACCCAAGCAGATGGAAGCCCTCAGCAGGGTAGACCAAACGGCTGAGGGTTAGGGGTAAGGGAAAGAAACCGCCGGACGATGCGGGCGGTATCGAGGAGCACCCCCTTCTGCATTTGAGCTTGGAGCGGTCCGTCACGGAGTTCCAGTCACCTCAGAGGATCGACGACTACAGGTATAATTTCGGTCGGCAGTTCACCCCACACGTCGGGCACCTCGTGAGCCAGGTCTAGATAATTTGTTCGCTTATCTGTTTCGGCTTTCACGAGGTTCTTGTCATACGGGATGGTAATGTCGACCAAAAATATCCTTGACTGTGCCCAGTCCAACAGCACAATCTCAGGCTTATTCGCAAGAATAGTCCTGTCTGTGATGATGGCCCGGTCCCAGTAGAGCCTGGCGCGGTCATTTTCGAGCACGGCCTCCGGCAAGTACTTTTAATACGGCAATTTCAGGTCCACGAGACCATATTTCAGAGCGAACTCCTAGTGTAGAATTTTGGCTACTAGGTTGTGCTTGTGCAAATACTCAGAGTTAGCAAGCGCCGAACAATAGAATAGAATAGAATAGAATGATTTTTATTCAATATTGATTATTACATAATACTTGTAGAAAGTCATTTTTTTATTTACCACTGGTTCGGAAAATACCTCTGTCCTGGGAAGAACCAGCAAGAAACCCAGCGGGACTTTTTTTAAACATAATTTCACTTAACAATAATTTTGTTCATACAATTTTATATGAATTTTCTTAGAACCAGCATGGTGGCGATCACCTTATTTCCAGTGGTTATTTTCATTCATGTATTCCTTGATATTATAATAACGCTTTTTGTACAGTTTTTCTTTAATAAAACTTTTACAGTGGGAGATGACATGCCTAAGTGACTCCGAGGACGGCGACAAGCTCGACAGATGTCGACGGTGCCATCCCTTAGGATGTATCTCCGATAGTTGTTGATCTTAATAACCTGATCCTGTATTGCACAGACAAAACCCTCGGTTTTCCCAAAGAGGTCACCAAAACGTAGCTAGTGGAGGGACGCAGCTGTGTCTACGAAAGGCTCATGTAGAGCCTTTTAGAACCTCCCTCGGAGCTCCTTCTCCTTCCATACGGTCTCCCGGTCGGAAATGCTCTGTATACCGGGTCCTGCCATTGCTCATGATAGAGGGGTAAGTCCTTTATCACAACGTCCCTATTGAATGGCTCATCCGATCTCGTCAGAAAGTAATTACGGAGGCTGCACACTTCGCGATTATGCATGGTAAGCGCGATTAAAAGACCACGCCCACCTTGTTTCCGCGGCAAGTACAGCGTCAGTAGAGGAAGTGCAATAGTTTGTAAGATATGCATAAAATCTGTGATGCAGGTGGATCAGAACTGTTTTAACATTTATTAGGGAAGGCATATTTTCAGCAGTGGACTTGTGACGAACTGTAATGATGATGACGATAATAACGATAAAACGAATGATTAATTCTACGTTACCTTCAAATACGCCGAATACATTGCTGTCCTTTCACAGATTTAGATTGGTGTTGCGTGTTTTTTTTTTACTATTTTCTATATTCTGAAAATACGACAGAATATTCTAGATATTATTAGACAAAGATCATCTAATTACTTTAAATTATAAAACCTCAGAATAAAACGTCGCAAGACCTTTTAACGGAATAAATTTGACTGCCTCGAACTCTTAGTAAAAATCCTCTTTGAAATCCTATTTAAATATCCAGCTAACAAAATTAACCTTTTTCCTTTTAACTTCCGCATCTAAAAAATGTCCTTGATAAATAGTCTTCAATTTCCCGACTCTGCGGCTTTTAAATAAATTCAATCTCAATGATTCAATGACAGTCTTTAAAAGAAAATCAATAGCTGTTTTATTAAATTTATTATGTTTATGTGTCCATTTAAACGTGGTAGAGCCATGCTACAAGCTATATTATGATTGTACCACGAATGGGTCGGCTCGACCGGGAAAAGGCTATACTCTCATAGAATACCAGTTTAAAGTAGCTGCTCAATTTTGGTATGTTTCGTATAGTGAGCGTAGAGAACTGGCGACCCTTTTTATTGGAAACAAGCCATTCAATCATAGGGTGACGATAACGCATATGCATTTTGATTTCTAATCGAAGATAGATGTAGATGTCTATGGCCTCAGCATCCACTTGCCATTACGTGGGCTTTGTGCTCGCTTGTTAAACTTATTTAAAAAAAATGTTATCGACATCTAGTAATCAAATAAACCTCTACTATATCTTTTATTTTACTAATGCTTAATTTCCTTAGAGCGAAGTGTTCAGTATTTTAATGATATAAGCATTTAATTTTTTTCTTATTTAAAATTATTACTACTGGGAATTTATCCCGTACCGTAGAGGCAATTTACATACATAATTTTCACAGGGATAAACATCCAGACGCGGTACAAATATTTGTAGGCCATACGATACACATACTTGTACCGTGCGATATTCGAACCCGCGTCCGCAATGCCGCAACTAATTACTAAGCCCCTTCGCCACAGCTCCGCTCATTGTCTCGGACAAACAGAGAGGCATACAATTTTTTTTATGTAAAACATGCAAATAACCCCCTGAGTTTAATAGAAGCCAGTTATTTCAAATTTACAGACTGACAGTTCAATTTTGTTTCTATGTATAGATTAAATTCCCTGTACATTCTACTTAGGCTTGGTATTAGGGAGTTGTAGAGAAATAATAAGTTTTTTTTTTTAAATCATTATACAAAACTGGAAGATTTACCATGCAAATACACGTTACGACATAAAAATAAATAAGTCTTAAAACTTACCAATTAAAACTAAACACTTTTAGTATATTCAGTTCTTCCATAAAATTATATAACAAACTACCTGACATATGAAAAAAAATAGTGACATCATATTTACAAAAAAATTAAAACAATATCTAACTAATAAATTTAACTATAATATTAATGAATATGTTAGAAATAAAGTGTTAACACACACGCACACACACACACAAACATATATATATATATATATATATATATATATATATACAGGGTGTTTTTGGAACGCTCCCGAAAACTAAGACAGGCGACAACACCAAGTATACCTTTGATCATGGGTCACAAATAAATTCGATCCTGATGAAAAAAAAATCATCTTTTTACAAGGTTTTATTAGCTTTATTCACGCGCCATCATGTTAGTACAGCTAAATGAAACGATAATTTCATAAAAAATATCATGAAAATACTGAAACATAAAACCGGCAGTGGAATGACTGAATTGATATCACCTGACCTGAGCTAGATAAAGGTCAATGTACGCGCGAACACAAATTCGCGCGGCCCGCAACTAGCGGGCCTTCCAACAATACCTAATAATTTACAACACGTGTCTAAATACCTAACTTATCTACTTAACCTACTATTTTGCCACTGTGCTTATCTCCACGTAGCCACTTTAATCCGAATTTACAGGTTAAATAACCCAAATAACTGGTTCGATTCCCCGCTAATGAAGAAATACTTAAATGAAATGTAACCAAGGTTGGAGTCATGCGTTTTTATTCATCGTGTAGGTATGTTTATTATTCTCGTGTATTCAGTTATGTACCTATTCAGATTAGTCTAGTACTAAGTTATTTAAAAAAAAATAGTTATGAAACAGCTTACTGCTCTAAATCCTCCGTGGTCTTATGAGATGCGGCTCAAATTGTGCTCCATTCATTTCAAGGCAGACTTGGGTGCAGGCGGGGCATCATCGTGTGGTCTTCGACACAGTCCGTACGTAGTTTCTCGAAAGCATCCACGATCCTTTGGCGCATTTCTTCAGCACTATCACATTCACGATTAAAAACCCTTTCTTTCACATACCCCACAAAAAGAAGTCTAACGGAGTCAGATCTGGTGAGCGAGGTGGGCAAGCGTGTGGTCCTAGTCTGCCGATCCAGCGATCATCAAATAGCTCATTGAGGCGCTCACGGACGAACCTCACGAAATGTGGAGGGGCACCATCATGTTGGAACTATGTGCGGCGATATTCAGCCAACGATAGGTCGTTTAAAATGTCAACCAACTGTTCATTTATAAAGTTTAGGTATCGCTGTCCGTTCAGTCGCTCTGGCAGAAACACTGGTCCCAGTATGCGATCCTTAAATAAACCTGTCCATACGTTAACCGACCATCGGGTTTGGTGCCCGGTTTGTCGAACAGCGTGCGGGTTAACCTCTGAATACACGTGTGTATTTCTTCGGTTCCACAGGCCGTTTCTGGTAAATGTCGACTCATCCGTCCAGATAATGTGCTCAATGGAACCAGGCACACGTTGTTGCTGATATAATAACCAACGGCAGTATAATAACCACTATAAACGTACGCGTTAGGCATTATTAAAACAAAAAAGAATCCAAAAACGTAACAAAAACTTTAATATCAACACGTAATCACAAGTAAATTTATTAAACAAAACGATTGAACTGTCGCTCGCGCACGCGTGTACAAAATCAACCTTTGAAATCAACACGAAACTGTCTCAAAAACTAAAACCAACGAACCCCGTCAAGGCTGAAAATTACTGCGTCACAAGCGTGAGGCGACAGGGTTAGGCATTCTGCCGTCATAATAAAAAAGGAAGTAACTAACAAAAACGTAAAATGGAAATAAAAAATAAATTGATGAATTTTTCTTTCAGACCCCGTGTCTAAAGTATATTAAAAGGTATCTATATTGAAATATATACGTAGAGACATGAAGATTTTAAGGACGAACTTATTTTTTTTTTTAAATTTGTTTATTTATTTAAATAAAACGAATTTTCCTTTTCATCTTAGCTTAAAAAATACACCTGGCAACACAAAAACATCGAAGGAAAGACGCATATAACTATTTGCGTCTTTCCAACCTAATAAATTAAAAAAAAACTGCCATTCATTTAACAATTTTACATATTTTGGAAAGTTCATTTGAAGTTGAAAGGACGCTAATAGTAATTTACTACTTTTTTTTTTAATAAATATTAGAAAAGCATTGGTAGTGAGACACAAAAAATAATAATTTTAAAAAGTAATGATTTTAAAGGGGATATCATACAAGACTTACTACGATAATAATTAAAAATTAAAAATTTTGTACAACCGACTTTAATATAAATAATTAAGGATAACTCAAAAACTATTGGTCTGACCTCGATCAAATTTATATGGGACCACATGTGAAACACCAGCTCTTAACAATAAGATATAAGCTCTTAATAATAAGATATAGAATAATAAGACAAGACCAAGAATAATTGAAATTTAAGTAATCGATGCAAATATTGTTAATGATGACGTAGCAACTGGTTATATAAGTCTTTTCTTTTATGTTGAATTTGTATAAGTCTTTTCTACTAAAAAAAGTCATCTGTGATCAACAGTTACGTCTAAAATTCTTACGATAATTTCTAAAATATTGATATTTGTGAATATTAAAAAAATTTAGTAGATGCGCCTTCTTATCATGAATCGAATGTTATATTTAACTCATTTATTCATAAATTGTTAGATGCGCCCTTTTTTCTTACGACCGCGTGTTTCGTACCGTACGTACGTTGTCGATAGCGGAGGGGGTGTGGGTACAATCGCGTTCTAAAGTACTACATGGTATTGGGCTATTGTTTTATAATATTATAGTAATTAATTGTTTTAATGTAGAATCATAATAGGTGTTTTACTAGCTACTTAGAACTTTGGAAGAGGTGGGAATTAAAAATGGATAATGTTTACATGAGCATTATTTGTTATTTCTATCGTAAAATATAAAGTAGTTTGTAACAAGAAAACTTTAGCTAAGGGTAACACGCCGTCCATTATGACGTCTTGGGACACATGGAAGCCAGATGTTAATGGTGTGTTGGTGTTACTGGATGCTACTTGATCATCACTTTCATCTTCGCTTGAGCTTCCGTCATCAGGTCGATCACATGGTAATTTTTTCGGTATTCTTCCTCCACACTTTTAACTTTACTGCACAATTTTCCCCATTCACCTTCTCCTATCATATTTACCTTTTCGATCACTAGTTTAGTCATAAAACAATAGATATAAATAATTTTTCTTTCCTTCCTTTTTAAAACATCGTCGCGAGTCGCAAAGTAAGCTGTGTATGCGACTGTATTTTTGGAGCGAACAAAGCGCGGGAACCAATAGCATGCAGGCACACTAATACTGGCGGATTGTTCCCCCGTCGCGCGCCTTTCGTACCAATATGTGATAAATCGCTCAGTGCCCAAGTTCAAGGCCAGCGTTTGTTTTTCACCGTTCGCGCGTACATTAACCTCCATTAGTCAGGTGATATCAATTCAGTTTCCACTGCTGGTTTTATGTTTCAGTATTTTCATGATATTTTTTATGAAATTATCGTTTCATTTAGCTGTACTAACATGATGGCGCGTGAGTAAAGCTAATAAAACGTTGTTAAAAGATGATTTTTTTTTCATCAGGATCGACTTTATTTGTAACCCATGATCAAAGGTATACTTGGTGCTGTCGCCTGTCTTAGTTTTCGGGAGCGTTCCAAAAATACCCTGTATATATATATATATATGTGTGTGTGTGTGTGTGTGTGTGTGTGTGTGTGTGTGTGTGTGTGTGTCTGTGTGTGTGTGTGTGTTATACAAAATGATCACTCATTTAAATTGAATTCTATCTCAATAAACTACAATGACATTCTTGTAAGTACGCTTCCTCTCTTCTAGCCCAGCCCTAAATTGCGTGCAAAGCACAGTCCATAACACTGGTTTCACATTATAACATCTTGTGTACATTATGTCTTAGCAATAAGTATTTGAATTTGAGTTTAATATTAGTGCCAACATTTTCAAAACATTATAAAATGTTAATAAAAAAGAGGTTTAAAAGACAGTTGATTGCTGAGACAAAAGAGTGCCTTAAATTGCTTAAGCAAATACTTTCAATCCACCAGCAGCATGCTAAAATAATCTTAGTTAAGTCAGTGAGTTGCTTCACAGAGCTGTATAAAGTTCGCACCGGGAGAATTATTTAAACTGATTTCATTAGCTGAATAAACACACCAACCAAGTATATACATAATATGAATATTAATACAGAGACAAATAACAAATGTTAGCTAGAGAGTTGGAGATCCCCAAATACGATAAATTATCCGAGAAGCAATTTAATACGAAGCTCGGAACATTCCAGAAAATGCTATCGGAATTTCACTTCGAAAACCGAGTAATTGATATATGTCTTTTAAAATTAAAAAAAGCAAAGAGCAGTTCACCCGGCGTAACGCACCAATTCATCTACCGACATTTTCTCATATGAAAAAAGTTTTGTCAATTTTGCTGCAAAGAATTTTCTCTTATCTCGTTATCTCCGTGGTAATATTAGTTTATTTCTTAACACATATCTTTCTAGCATCTATTAAACATATATATCAGTGTAAGTATTATATATGTGTATGTATTTATATAATAAATCAGGACCGTACTTTAGGAAATCTATGGGGGAGCCGTATGTTTAGCAGTGGACATTTAATAGGCTATACTGAATGAATGAAAAGAATTAGCTATATGGTAGAGCCACGTTGCAGTAAGATTGTGGTTGTAGCACGAATGGATCGGCTCAACCGGTGATGCAAAACGCTCTCATAAAATGCCAAAATAGCGCATAATAGCAAATTAATACTATATTGTGTTTCGTATGGTGAGTGTAGAGAACCGAAGACCCTTTTTACTTGAAACGAGGCATTCCATCGTAGTCCTCAAACGCATCACAAATGTAGATGTCAATAGGCCACAGCATCTACTTATCATCAGGTGGATTGTGTGTTCATTTGTCACCCCATTCTCTAAAAAAATATAATAGAATACTATATATTAATGAATTCGCATATAGTCGCTATTGTTTATAAACTTTTGTAGCATAAATGTCTGGTATATAAAACGTTCGTATCGTAAGTTAAACTCGTACGTGTTACGAGTATACAACGAATAACAATACAACTAATTATTATTTGTATAAAATAGAACCAAAGACTATTTAATCGTTGTCTAAATAGTTCTTTTCTTTTCCACTCTATAAAAGACATTTAATTTTTACGAAGTATCTATTCTGTGGTACAATATTCAATTATTATATTTAAAAAAAAACAATATGTACCTACTCGGCAACGTCACTTTCGCAAACACATTGATTTATAAATAATGTTATTCTTTTCTTTCACAAAGAGGAGCATGATGTACGATTATTCTAATAATTATTTATTTTCAATTTTTTTTTTCGGTTAATTCAATTTTATAACTTCCAACTTATTGTGATATAGCGCATTTTTATTGAAATTGTTATTTTAGGCAAATTTACATCGGGAGGATTTTTATAAGGAGAGTTTTGGCCCTCACTGTTTATACACCTAGGTAGAGTAGCGTGGCCTTCTGAATAATTTAGAACGGTTGGATTGAAATACGTACCCATAGAAAGCCACGAAAGGCTGTTCAATGTTGAACAACAAATTCCTAAAAGGTATTAATTATTGATAACTGTGTTTATCGGCATTTCAAGTGATACACCTTGCCGGCATATACCGGCTATGGTAAATAAAAAATGACTTTCAATAAGTATTACGTAATAATATATATGGGATAGAAATATTCTATTCTATGCTATTCTATTATATTCAAGTAAAATGTTAATTGCAGTATTAAGTTCTGCACCACGATCTCAGTGCTGAAGAAAAGCATCGTGCTGAATCGATGAATCCTGCAGATCTGACAAACTAAAAAATATTTAGTAGACATGTGAATTCAGCCAATATACATCACACCGTCTTAGCAATAACAAGAAAAAAATCTATCGCATTTCCAACCAAAAGTGCTCTAAGGAATTGTTCGGATTAATTCCATTCGCCAAATTTCACCCATGCACATCGCGACAAAACTCATATTACCATTCCAGCACTCTCTTTTTTAAAAGGCCTGCAACGCACCCCCAATTCCCCTGGTGTTGCAATAGTTCATGGACGATGGTTAACACTTACCATCAGGTGAGCTGCTTGCTCCTTTTCTCGATAAAAGGAAAATGCTGTGTCGTATGTAGGCAGTTACTTTTTAATTTACCCATAAACCTGCGCATAGATTAATCTCTGTAATAAACAATTCCCTTTATATTCCGACAACGTTTGCAAAGCTGTAATAATAGAAGACCAGTGTAACATAAGCGAGACAGGCCGTCGCGAAGGCACAGAGTTAATTAAGAGGTTCGTCAAACGGAAGGACGTGTGGAGGAAAAAAATGTGTAACGAACTGTGCAGTTTGCGTTTACTATTTCCGATGGTACAAGTTACAGCTTTATAGCGATTTTTTTATGTTCACATTTTTACACTTATTATAGCCTGCCAGATATCCAGCCAATGCTTGACTACAATCCCACCTGATAGTAAATGGTTAACGAGCCCTAGACCGTACGTCGCATTGTTTCGAGATTATTTTTTATAAAATAGGATGACAAACGAGCAAACAGTCCACCCGATGGTAAGTGGTTGCTGTGACTCATAGATATCTACATCTATCCTCAATAAAGAATCAAAATGCAGATGCGTTGTCACCTGTGAGGACTAAGATGGAATGCCTCGTTTCCAGTAAAGAGGTCTCCGGTTCTCTACAATCATCATTCGAAACACAGCAGCATTAAGCTACTATTTTACGATGGTTTTCTGTGATAGTGTGGTCTATGGCGCTAGTGTGGTTGTCGGCTCCATGGCGCAGTGGCTTGGCAATGAGTTGCTGCGCTGGGGTCCGCGGGTCTGAATCCCGCACGGAACAAGTATTTGTATGGCTTACAAATAGTTGTTCCGGGTCTGGATGTTAAATCCTTGTACAATTTGTATTTGTAAACTGCCTCCACGATACAGGAGAAAATCCTAGTGTGGAGGGTAACGTTTTTTAAAAGAAGAGAATAGAATAGAAATGGGCTACAGCACCATTTCAGGTACTCTAGCTCATAGAAATCTACATTTATGCTCAATTAAAAATGAAAATTCGACCTAAAGACTAAGATGGAATGCGTTTTTCCAGTAAAGAGGGTATCCGGTTCTCTACACTTATCATTTGAAACACAGCAGCATTAAGCTACTATTTTACGATGGTTTTCTGTGAGAGCATGGTCCTTGCCCGGTTGAGCCGACCCAATCATGCTACAACCATAATAAAGCTGCAGTGTGTCTCTATCACGTAAGGCAACGGAAGCCTATTCAATCTTGCCTTGGTTTTCAAAGCAGGATTGAATTCGGGCGGAAAGACAGATCCTGGCAAATTATTTCACTCCCTCCATTTCTTCAAAACTTCCTTAAAAACGAGCCATTGTAGCTCAGGAGTTGTGCATTTACCTTAAATTCATATAACACGCGTAACACGAGTTCAATCGCTGCTTGAACTTAAATTGGTAATTGTAATTTTAAGTACAATCGTGGTAACGTGCTCGATGGTGGTTAAAAAGGTCATCAGGAAATCTGCATCACTGAGAAATCGAATCAGCCATCGCTAAAAGTACATAAAGGAATACTAAAATGAATCGGACGAAATTATTTATTTGCTACCCTCATGTGTGGAATTTTTTCTCCAATAAAAATATGAACACCCTTGAAGTATATCCAACCTGTTTAATTAAAAAAGAAACATCAAAATAGGTTCACAATTTGCAGAGATATCGCGTAACCTACATACAAAAAAATATACGCTCGAATTGAGAAGCTCCTCCTTTTTGAAATCGGTTAATACTTGAGATTTACACAACACACTTGTAATTTCTTATGGGAACACTTACGGGCTACTGAGGGTAGACAAAACCGCAGCCAAACTGATTTTACATCAATGATATTACTCTAAAATGACTTGTGCAAAATTACAGAAAAAAAAATCGCTTGTAACTTATACCATCAAACTCATCATGTTTACGAAGCGATTTCTCGTACAAATGAAAACATCAAAGACGTTTGCATTACAATTTACCGCCTTAGCAGGAAACCCGAAATATATTTTATCGTGTATTCGAAATGCCGGACGAATTTTTATTACTTATGCTCAGCAATTTCCCTTTTATCTAAATCAGCAAATTAAGTTATTTATATTAAATAAAAATATAGTCAACTAATTATATAAACACGCTTTATTATTTTTGTAACGGAGTCTGAAAAATTCAGATAAGCAATATTAAATGTTGATTGTTGCTGTATAGTGCAGCGTGAAAGAATTCAGTATCACATAAACAATCTCATGGGGGTTGTAAGAAGCAACAGAGGAAAATTGAAACAGGTGATAGACAACAGAACTAAACAATTGAAAATAAGAAGAAAGGCGGTTGTCAACCAGCCTACCAAGCGTGAGAACTACGGTCAAATCTTTCCTATGATGCAATCCGTTGTAGCGTCAGCAGTGAACTTTTGATAAGGTGTAATAAATTAAAAAAAATTGCGCGAGCCCAACCCCATACATCCCTCGTTAAGACGACCCATTCGTGATGAAACCTAACGTTGCAACCTAATTCAGCTAGGTATAACTTATGCATACATATAAATAAAAATAGAAGTGTCTGTCTATAATATTAAAATAACTAGCTTCTATTAAGCTCAGTTCGAAATGAATAAACCGATTGTTGGCTTCTATTTAGCTCAGTTCGGAATGAATGAACCGACATTGGCTTCTATTAAGCTCAGTTCGGAATGAATGGACCGATTGTTGACTTCTATTAAGCTCAGTGCGGAATGTATGAACCGATTGTTGGCTTCTATTAAGCTTAGTTCGGAATGAATGAAACGATTATTGGCTTCTATTAAGCTCAGTTCGGAATGAATGAACCGATTGTTGGCTTCGTTTAAGCTCAGTTCTGAATGTATGAACCGATTGTTGACTTCTATTAAACTTAGTTCGGAATGAATAAACCGATTGTGACGAAAATTTACGAACAGATAGCCAGTAATGTATCGAGGGACCTAGGCTATATTGATCTGTTATAAAATAAAAAACAAAATATTGATAAAATGCTGCAGCTATATTATGGTTGCAGCACGAATATATCGACTCGACCGGGGAGGGACCACGCACTCACAGAATACCAATGCTGTCCAATGCTGCAGCACTGCTGCTGTCCTTGATACGATGAGCTTAAAAACAGATATTATTTTTACTGAAACCGAGTCATTCCATTTTAGTCGTTTGGTGTCGCCTCTAAGAACTAAGATGGAATGCAACTGCATTTTAATTTTTAAACAAATTCTTTTGACGAATTTGTTCTCGTTTGGGTGGTGACACCCTTATTCTATAAAATATACAATAGTAAAGTGTTCGGAAGTACACAACACTTATAAATATTATAACACCACAGAAAAGATAACCAGTATTAGAAACGCGCGTCGTCCCCGGAGAAACGATATTTTATATTCCGCTCTGTTCCCACCTGTACTGTTTTTCATATCTGTCAAGTTATTTTAGTGCTCTGAATGCGTTTTATAACGTAACATTTTCCTAAGGCATTGTGGTATCACTTTGGATATTTTTTTTCACAGATATATTTATAGGAAAGTAACGTATTGTAAAATCAGACGCGTTCCATGTAGATTGTACTCGTAAGTCGGAAGGTTTTTTTTTATAGGATAAGGGTGACAAACGAGGACACAGTCCACCTGATGGTAAGTTGTTGTTGTGGCACAAAGATATCTACATCTATCCTCGATTACGAATCAAAATGCAGATGCTTTGTCACCCGTGAGGACTAAGATGGGATACCTCGTTTTCAGTACGACGACGAGAGACGGCTCCGTGGCGCAGTGGCTTAGCAATCAGTTGTTGCGCTGGGGGCCGCGGGTTCGAATCCCGCACGGAACAAGTATTTGTATGGCCTACAAATAATTATTCTGGGTCTGGATGTTTGTCCTTGTGCAATTTATGTTTGTAAACTGCCTCCACGACATAGGAGAAAATCCTAGAGTGGGGGTAACGTTTTTTTAAAAAAAAAGAAAAACAATAAAAAAAAAGAAAATAAAAGAAAAGTACCGGTCTCCGGTACTCTACGCTCACCACACGAAACACAGCAGCGTTAAGCTGCTATTTTACGCTGGTGTTCTTTGAGAGCGTAGTCCTTCCTCAATCTAACCGACCCATTCGCGCTACAACTATACCTGTAATATATCTGCAGCATGGGTCTACCACGTAAAAAGAACTTTAAGGTGACAAAGCAGTACGCAGTCAACCTGATGGTTAATGGATGCTGGGGCCCATATAGATTTATATTATAAGATTTACATTTATAGTATATATAAAACTGTGAGACGGTTAGTAGTGCATTTGCCAGTTTGACTATTGGCATGAATATTACGATAATTGTCACTTACTGTAGGATAAACCCGTACTCAATAGTTACGAAGAACAATAAAAAAGAATAAATACAAGAAAAAAGAGGAATTTTGAAACTTATACGTAGTAAAGTCACGCTGCAGTTATTACGTAATCAACATTACAGAGTAACTGTATATATAATCATAGGAATAAAGTAACCGGTATAATCACCGGTCTCTCAATTTGAAAATTAGATTTTTGGAGTAGAGACAGAGATTTTCTTTTAGGCCTGAATTCCTCCTACGCTGACGTCGGTTGCGTACGGTCGGTCGCGTACGTGTACGTAGCAAACTATGCGTCGCTGTCGTCAGCGTCGTAGTGTGGGGCTATGTAGAACACAATGTACATTAGTACGCGCGACCGACGTACGCGACCGACGTCAGCGTAGGAGGAATTCAGGCCTTTTCGTCAAAATTGGCAGATTGATTGATGATCGCAGTAGCATAAGTCTCGCTTCTTTGACTCATCGTATTTATACGTGGTGGAGCCACGCTGTGGCTATTTTAGTTTGTAGTGTTATGCTACTTACATATCATTTTACATTATTTTAAATTCATTTTTCCATTCTGTTTCGATTTTCTGCATTCACCTCAAAACTGGATATTTTACATCACCTTTATTTCCATAGGATCCTGTAACGATTTTAAACCATAAGAACACAATAACAAATCATTTCTACTTCGTATTTTCACATTATCAGCACTTTTAAATTGGTGTCAATGGAGTCTACCTTTTTTCGATCTTTTAGCTAGTTTTCCGTAACTCTACAATCTTGGGCTTTGTGTGGGCAGCTGCGCTACCTTTTTTCCTATATCAATAATATCTCATTTTCCACTTAAATCTTACCGTTTTCTTATTATAAACCTAAAACCTAAATTTGACATGTTTTGATATTGTTATTTATTTCGTTGCTATAGTAATTATATTCAAATTTGCTACCGATCTGTTGTTCCTATTTCGATAATTCCACATAAATACTTTTTTCTCTTGACCATTTACAAAAAATTTGCGTTTAATTTAAATAATTTTTCCGTTCTCTCTAGAAAGGTATAAAAGCCGAACAATCGGTGAAGAAAGGCAGTCTCGCTTCAGTTCGCGAATTGGAAGTATCTCCTAAAGGCCTTATCCCGGGGCCGCACTGCCCCGGGATCCTGCAAGCCTCCACCTACACGTGAAGTCTTCGGCGAAGCCTTCTTCAAACGCGGAGCCGCACCACTCCGGATTCCTACAAGCCTCCATCTACCTCGGAAGTCGCTTCGAGACTACTACAAGCGCGGGTGAAGTGAAGTGAAGTGTTAAATGTAGGTCTAAATATAATCTAGATAAGTTGAAAAACTAGATGAAGTTTTGTTCTAGAATAAAAATACTAAAGTGATGAATGTAAGTGAAGTGTTAAATGTAGGTCTAAATATAAGCCAGATACGTTGAAACACTAGATGAAGTGTTGTTTTAGAATTTGGAAGATTATCTACAATAAAGATATTAAAGTGATGAATGTAAGTGTTCAATGTAGGTCTAAATATAAGCCAGATAAGTTGAAACACTAAATGAAGTGTTGTTTTAGAATTTGGAAGATTATCTACAATAAAAATATTAAAGTGATGAATGTAAGTGTTGTGTGAAATGTAGGTCTAAATATAATCCAGATAAGTTGAAACACTAGATGAAGTGTTGTTTTAGAATTTGGAAGGTTATCTACAATAAAAATATTAAAGTGATGAATGTAAGTGTTGTGTGAAATGTAGGTCTAAATATAATCCAGATAAGTTGAAACACTAGATGAGGTGTTGTTTTAGAATTTGGAAGATTATCTACAATAAAATTATTAAAGTGGGCTGCAAACTTTTCAAGTCAGATCTTATTACTGTCTCTACTGCTAATAATCAAAAAGTTAATTCCTTGGGTTATTTTGACTTACCTATTCATTTCAATAATCAAACTCATTTAATTAAAGCTTACGTTTTCCCTGAAATTTTTCCTTCGCTAATATTAGGTATTGACTTTTGGAGAAAATTTAATCTTTTACCTAGTGTTTTATCTTCTCTTAACTTTACAGAATCTAAATGTTCTGCTATTGAAACTAAATATACTAAAGTTTTACCTTATGAGCATTTAACTCCTAATCAAAAGAACATCGCTAATGACATCATCCAACGCTTCAAGACAATTTCTTTTGAAGAAAAAGGTATCCTGGGATGCACACACTTAATCACCCACAAGATTGACACTGGTGATTCTCTTCCAATCAAACAAAGATGTTACAGACTGTCTCCTGAAAAACAAAAGGCGTTAATTAATGAAGTTGACAAGATGCTGCGATGGAACGTCATTGAACAATGCGAAAGTCCTTGGTTATCTCCAGTTCTCATCACTCCGAAGAAGAATGGTGAATGGCGTTTCTGCGTAGACAGCAGGAAGCTTAACTCAGTTACACGTCGTGATGCTTATAGTCTGCCACTAATAAGCGAAATTTTGGACAACTTGAGGAATGCCAAATACTTATCAAGCATCGACATTGCGAAAGCATTTTGGGAGATTCCCTTGAATCCTGCTGATAAGGATAAAACTGCATTTTATGTACCTGGAAGAGGTATGTTTAGATTCAAGGTAATGCCTTTTGGTCTTTCTAACTCACCTGCAACTCTACAAAGATTAATGGATATGCTTTTTACCCCTGAATTTGAGAACAAGGTATTTTGCTATCTGGACGACATCGTTATCATTAGCGAGACTTTTGATGAACACATATCACTCCTCATGAAAGTCCATGAAAAACTTTCATATGCTAATCTGACTATTAACTTTGAGAAGAGTCAATTCTTCAGGAAAGAACTGAAATACCTTGGTTTTCTAGTGGACGAGTACGGTCTACGTGCTGATCCAGATAAAATAAAAGCTATATTAGAATATCCTGTACCTACTTGTAGAAAAGAAGTGCGAAGATTCATAGGCACCTGCAGCTGGTTCAGAAGATTCATTCCAAACTTTAGCACTATTGCCTCTCCACTCAATCAACTAACCTGTTCCGGGAAGAACGCTCCTAAATTTCTTTGGAATTCACAAGCTGCAGCTGCTTTCCAGAAACTTAAAGAAGCTTTGGTAACTGCTCCTGTCCTTGCTTGTCCTAACTTCGAACTACCCTTCTCTGTACATTGTGATGCATCAAACTATGGCATAGGAGCAATGCTTACTCAACATCAAGATGACAAAGAAGTCGTGATTGCTTACATGAGTAAAGCACTAAACAAAAATCAACAGAACTACTCAACTACTGAAAGAGAAACATTGGCTGTAATAACTGCGTTAGAACATTGGCGATGTTACCTAGACAATGGTAAAGAATTTACAATATATACTGACCATGCTGCACTTAAATGGTTTCAGAACTTATCGAATCCATCAGGAAGACTTGCTCGCTGGACTTTACGCTTA
Organism: Parnassius mnemosyne; assembly: GCA_963668995.1. Taxonomy (NCBI): domain Eukaryota; kingdom Metazoa; phylum Arthropoda; class Insecta; order Lepidoptera; family Papilionidae; genus Parnassius; species Parnassius mnemosyne. The sequence goes on from CAVLGL010000084.1 coordinate 35,428,697, forward strand.
TCTTGCTTTAACTTTGTCCTGAAACATAAAAAAGGAAAGGATAACGTTGTTCCAGATTTATTATCAAGACATAAGAATCAAGAACGTCCTGATACACGAGAAATTTCACCTCAAGGCGTACATCCTATTACGATTGAAGAACCACCCGATCGTAAACTTGAGCACTACAACAAGATTTTTCTCGGATGCTCCAACAACCCAGACTCATATCCCAACTATACTATCAGGGATAACAAACTTTACCGCTGCATCCATTCTCCCGATCGTCTAAACGATGACTTTATTTGGAAAGAAGTTCCACTACCTCAAGATAGACATGCAATTATTGAAGTTAACCATGGTTCCCCTTCAGAACTCCATCTTGGTATCTTCAAGACATTCAAGAAAATATCTTTAAAATACTATTGGCCTGGTATGTTTAAGGATATTGCCAATTTAATCTCAACTTGTGAAACCTGCTTAACCTACAAACACCCTAATCATTCTCCCTATGGTCTTATGGGTAAACCTAAACTTTGCTCCAGACCTTTTCAAACTATATCCTTAGATCTTATGGGTCCATTGCCTATGACTCGAAGACGAAATCAGTATATTCTAGTAATTAACTGCAATTTTACTAAATATACTATGATTTTTCCCCTTAAACGTGCTACTTCAGCTAATATTATTAATGTTTTGGAAAATTCAGTTTTTCTAGTTCATGGCATTCCCCAAACTATTATAATAGACAATGCTGTTCAATTTCAGTCGCGAAAATTCCACTCATTCTTAAATTCTTATAACGTTCCTTTTATTTTTCACACAGCTTTATATTGCCCTCAGGTTAATCCTACGGAGAAGTTTAATAGTACAATTATTACAGCTCTAGCATCTCTAGTAGGAGACGATCATAGATCATGGGACAACCATCTTACTAAGATTCAGTACGCAATGAACAGCGCTACAAATGTAGCTACTGGCTTTACTCCAAACTTTTTAGTCTTTGGTAGGGAAACAATACCTTGTGGTTCCTTCTATACTCCAACTCAGAACCTCGAGGAATTAATATTTATGCCTCGTGATATTTACGCGTTTAATGCTGGTCTCCTCTCATCTATCTTTCACAAAGTTCAAACTAAACTTCACATAGCGCACGCTAAAAATAGCGCTCGCTATGATCTTCGCCGGGCTTTTAAAGAATTTAATGTGGGAGATACTTTTTGGCGTAAAAATCATGTTTTAAGCAATGCCGGCGCATACTTTAATGCTAAACTTGCCCCTAAGTTCATCAAGTGCAAAGTGATAGCTAAACTGTCACCACTAGTCTATGTACTTGAAGACCCTAATGGAGTTAGAGGCAAGTGGCACATCAAAGATGTAAAATCATAAATTTTCTTAACTTTTATTAACTATTAATTTGTATATATGTATAAATATCACCATCATTCTCACCTTATTATTTTTATTTCTTTTAATTTGTTTGTTTGTTTGATGATCCAGTGTTCTTCAACACATCTTGCTTTAGGACCTCGAACTTTCGTTGGTTAATCGTCACTTTTTATTTTTATTTCAGACACATCTCGTTGGTGATGTTGCTGTTCTCTGGCTTTGAGCCCTACCGCTCTGGCCGTTCTTAATCTTTACTTAAGTCATAGCGACTAAAGCTTACTTGAGGTATTTCTTTATCTTTATCTTCACTTGGGAGCGGCTGATTACTCCCTTAATAATTTTTTTTATCTTCACGCAGGAGCGGATGACAACTCCTTAAATAAGCCTGAATGTCCTTTCGAAAACACACTTTTAAGAGTGGTGTTTCTTCGACTAACTTATTTTTTTTTTCCACGCAGGAGCGGATGACTACTCCTTAAATAAGCCTTAATGTCGTTTTGAAAACACACTTTTAGAGTGGTAGTCATTGAATGTGAACTCCACCCTTACCTGAACGGCAGATGATGAATGTAAGAGATGGTATATCTGATTTTGCCTGGTGATGTCTGTTTCTGCAAAGCTGTGTTTTTATGGTTTATTTTAGAATGTATATATCAAAATTTTTGCTGAGTCAAAAATTTTCCAGGGTCGGGGGGAAAATGTAGTGTTATGCTACTTACATATCATTTTACATTATTTTAAATTCATTTTTCCATTCTGTTTCGATTTTCTGCATTCACCTCAAAACTGGATATTTTACATCACCTTTATTTCCATAGGATCCTGTAACGATTTTAAACCATAAGAACACAATAACAAATCATTTCTACTTCGTATTTTCACATTATCAGCACTTTTAAATTGGTGTCAATGGAGTCTACCTTTTTTCGATCTTTTAGCTAGTTTTCCGTAACTCTACAATCTTGGGCTTTGTGTGGGCAGCTGCGCTACCTTTTTTCCTATATCAATAATATCTCATTTTCCACTTAAATCTTACCGTTTTCTTATTATAAACCTAAAACCAAAATTTGACATGTTTTGATATTGTTATTTATTTCGTTGCTATAGTAATTATATTCAAATTTGCTACCGATCTGTTGTTCCTATTTCGATAATTCCACATAAATACTTTTTTCTCTTGACCATTTACAAAAAATTTGCGTTTAATTTAAATAATTTTTCCGTTCTCTCTAGAAAGGTATAAAAGCCGAACAATCGGTGAAGAAAGGCAGTCTCGCTTCAGTTCGCGAATTGGAAGTATCTCCTAAAGGCCTTATCCCGGGGCCGCACTGCCCCGGGATCCTGCAAGCCTCCACCTACACGTGAAGTCTTCAGCGAAGCCTTCTTCAAACGCGGAGCCGCACCACTCCGGATTCCTACAAGCCTCCATCTACCTCGGAAGTCGCTTCGAGACTACTACAAGCGCGGGGGCCACACTACTCCGGGCGCTACGACTACTTACTCCAGGCGCCGAGTGCACCTACCGCCGGCGCTACCTTTGGGCGCTGCAACTGCTGGCTCTAAGCGTTGAGCGCACCTACTCCAGGCGCTACGTGCGCTGGCTCCGGACGCTGCGTGTGCTGGCTCCAGGCGTTGCGTGCCGTCGCTACTAAGAAACTTACCTCTACAAGCGCAACCGGCGTGTGCTGGCTTCAGGCGCTGCGTGTCGTCGCTGCTAAGAAACCTACCTCTACAATCGCAACGTGTGTCGCTTCGACTTTTAGGCCCCACTACATCTCTTTATTCCACTATTCTCCTACCTTTATATTTTTTTTTGTAATCTAATTGTACTCTCACTTCATTCATCATCATCCTCATTTCATTTTTTTATAAAATTGTAAATATCTTTGAATTTTGAATATATTTTTGTTTTTGTTGTATTTTTGTTGTTTTGTTGTTCTTAGGTTAGATTTATTATTGTCGCTTCACGACAAGTTGTAGCACGAATGGGTCGGCTCAGCCGGTGTAAAATAGCAGCTTAATGCTGCTGTGTTTCGTATGGTGAGTGTAGAGAACCGGACACCCTTTTTACTGGAAACGAGACATTCCATCTTAGTCCTCAGGGGTAACGACGCATCTGCATCTTAATTCTTAATTGAGTATAAATGTCCACAATGTACATGTGGCCGACAAAATCCACTTACCACCAGGTGGATTGTGTACTCGTTGTCACCCTTGTCAGTTTAAATTATCACCGAATCATCATTATAATAATTACAGATTTTCACAAGGCAAAACACAACATTTACTTCCTACATTGTACCAGGTCGTCAATCCACCGACTGGGGGCTTGCTTTACACTTTCTTTACTGGAACTAGGCTGCCACTCGAGAACCTTTCTTCGCCATCGGCTGACGGTTCTACAAGCTACGTAGTCAACGAATATACTATTCAAATTCTTAACAACATTATTATTTCTTATATTTACGCGAACACTACACATTGAATAAAATTACTTTTACGGATTCTATAGCGTTCAATGAGGGCATCCACGACTTTTTCTGCCACCAGGGTGACGACACTTAAAAGTGAGGTATAATATTTGACAGATTTCATAGCGGGGAAGTTAATTTGTTTGGAAAATGTAAAGGTTAATGTTTATTTCTGTACTTACTTAGCTTACTTTATAGTAATTAGATGAGAGAAATTACGATATTTTTTAATTTCATTAGCCTCGCGAATCATCCTTTGTGGGAATCGGTGTTCTTTTGCGAGGATTTGTAGTCTATCAAATCTAATGTAGTGGCTGGGACGATCATAAAAATGTTCACACACTGCAGACTTCCCGAAACGTCGGGAATTAAAAAGTTAAATTAAACGGGATAAAATTCCTGAAAATTAGTTTTATTTAATGTGTAGTCTTCGCTTAAATATAAGAAAACTTATTTTTTTATTGATTCCCGACGTTTTGGGTGTTTTACGTTACCATGAGTACTGTAAAGCACCCGACACGTCGGGAATTAATAAAAATTAAGTTAATTAAACGCGATAGAATCCGTAAAAGTAGTTTTATTTTTAACAATATGATTTATTAAGTAATGGAAAAACATTTTTGTTGAATAAGTTGCTGGCCGGAATAAAGAAAAATAAACATTCGTTGTAAACCGAACAAAACACGAGCGTTGCGCAGATAAATGGCCCAGTCAACTCCACATTCAGCGTCATACAGCGCTTAAGATAAAAACGTCTGAGCAAACAAAAACTACTCTGTGGAAGATATTACTCTGTACTCTTGTTAACAGTGAACGCTTGAACTTTATGATGTAATTAACATTTAAGTTTTAAGGTGTAATTTTACGTGGGTAGCATCGCTAGTCGTTTTTTTTATATAAGTGGGGAATGGCAAACGACATAGTTAACTTAATATTAATTGGCCACCACCATCCACAAACATCCCTAACACTAGAGAAATTTCAGGTGCATTGCCGGCCCTTTGAAAAACAGCAGAGTATACTTTTCTTTTTGTAAACATTAGAGAGAAGATTATTTAATAGAAAAATACAAGATACATATTTACATATTAATCACATTCACTAATGTGAGCATTAAGAGGGCGTTTAAAGCCTCCGTCTCGACGGAACGATTGTGACTGATTGCCAATCAGCGGTCAGTGATTGGTGAAACAGTGTGAAATAAATGCATGCGTATAACGAGTGCGATCGAGATAGACGACTGTGTTTTTCGTAGAACAAAAACGATGTATGCGCCATTTTTTTTTCGCACGTCCCGTAAATTAGAAAAACACTAGCTGGTACACGGCGTGTTGCTGTCGCTTAAGAAATAATTGCGAAAATATAATTTTAAATTTCGAATGATTGTATTGTTTGCTTGAGAATAATGATATATTAATTATAATTGAATAATATATAATTTTCAAATAAATTTTTCAGAACGATACGCGTGCCCTAGTCTAAGTTAATTGTACTATGCCTATAACCATCGCGCAAGTGTAAGCTTATACATAGTACTATTATTAATCTGTGGCATATAAGTTGACAAAATTTTACAGAAATCTGATGAACGGTATGACATAAAATTCCAATAAACAAAAACGAGTTTCTTTTAGAGGCTAGGGTGACAAACGAGCACACTGTCCACCCGATGGTAAGTTGTTGCTGTGGCCCATAGACATCTACATCTATCCTCGTTTGCGAATTAAAATGCAGATGCGTTGTCACCCGTGAGGACTAAAATGGAATGCCTCTTTTCCAGTAAAAAGGGTCTCCGGTTTTCTACACTCACCATACGAAACACAGCAGTGTTAAGCTGTTATTTTACGCTGGTATTCTGTGAGAGCGTGGTCTTTCTCCGGTCGAGCCGAAACATTCGTGCTACAACTAAACTACCAATAGAGCTGCAGCATGGCTCTACCACGTTTTATATGAGTACATTAGATTTAATAAGCCGTTCGTGTTATCACACAAGCAGTTTTTGTTCTGTCGAGATAATATGTTTATACGAGTATTATGTATTTAAATAATTACAGGACTAAATGATATTGAAACATCCTTACATGTTTTATTTTTGATTTTGAACTAAATGTACTATCATTACAGACTATCAAGGCTTTTTTTCAGCACAGCTGTACATAAGCCTATATTCTCGGCTTCTTAACATATTTCTCGGTGTTTAGTGGACCCCGGATCCCAAAGCAATTATATTACAAAATGTTGTTATAAACGCCTATTTCTATTCGCTACAAATAAAAATCGTATTACTGGAGCACACTGAATCGCTGTTATCCCTAAATATTTTAGGTGTGATTTAATTTCAGTTCACGTCGCGCTTTAATGATAACAAAGATTATCATATCAAACCATTAGTCATACCGACCATTACGGGTAACATGTATACTAACCCCCTTTTTCTTTACATAGTAGCTATGCTTGGTATGCTTTGTTATCAGGCCCATCTTCTGTTTTAATTTCCCTCAGCCACACCTAACCTCTTATAACACCTATGGAACTATATGTGGTAGTGGATATTCTTTCATAGTTCCTAATACGTGGTACAGCCACGCTGCAGCTATATTATGGTTGTAGCACGAATGGATCAGCTCGACCGGGGTATGACCACGCACGTGAGTGTAGAGAACCGGAGACCCTCTTTACTGGAAACGATTCATTCCATGTTAGGGGTAACAAAGCAACTTTATTTTGATTCTTAATTAAGGATTAATGTAGACGTTTATGGGCCATATAATCCACTCACCATCAGGTGGACTGTGTGCGCGTTTGTCACCCTTGTACAATGAAAAAGTTAGATTTGATTTATTATAGTAACTTGTTTATGCGCAGCTTTAAAAGTAGATTCAACAAATAATGCATAATAAAAACATAAAATATATTATAACATTAAACCAAGACCGGGGAAGGACAATGCTTTCACAGAACACCCGCATAAAGTAGCAACATAATGTTGTTTCGTATGCTGAGCAAAAGTGAAGTGAAGAGAACCGGAAACCCTCTTTATCTGATAACGAGACATTTTATTTTATTCCTCAGGTGTGATACGCATGTAAATTTGAAAATAAAAAATAAAAATTATATACCATATTTTTTTTTATATAGGATAAGGGTGACAAACGAGCACACAGTCCACCTGATGGTAAGTGGTTGCTGTGGCCCATAGACATCTACATCTATCCTCTGTTACAAATCAAAATGTAGACCCGTGAGGACTAAGATGGAATGCCTCATTTCCAGTAAAAAGGGCCTCCGGCCACCTGCACTCACCAAGCGAAACGCAGAGGTAAACCTCTACTTCACGCTGGTTTTCTGTGAGGTCGTGGTACTACCCCGGTTCGAGCCGGCCCATCCGTGCGACAGCAAAAGCTGCCGCGTGGCTCTACCACTGTTCAAATTCAAAATTCAAAAATTCAAATTCAAAAAAAAAAATTCAAGGTCAACTTATAAAAATTTCACTAAAACAACATTAATGAACATTAAGCAATGTTACGTATTTATGATCTGTGTTTTAATTCGATAAAACCAACCATACTAAATTATCTTTTACCAAAAAAAAAACATAAATTTAATCTCTATCTAATCTAATCTAATGTAATAAGTACACGCAGTCCACGTCTACCTAGCCTATTTATTGCGCCGAAGGAGCGTACAAAGTATTTAAAAAAAGGTACCTATCACCTTTGAGGAAACACAACTTTATTAGTCTATCGAAAACCATGAGGTTTTTATTTAAAACTAGCCGTTTCCCGCGACTTCGCCCGCGTGTAATTTAAGGTTTTAATTTTTTTGCGCGGAACCCTAATTCTTTTTCTAAAATAATAGTAACATAAGTTACTCCTTTTAACATCAGCTATCTGTGAGTGAAAGCCGCGTCAAAATCGGTCCACCCGTTTCGGAGTATAGTCGGAACACAGACAAAAATTTCAAAAATTATGTTTTTGTTCATACTTTCATATGCATATAGTAAAAAGCTGTTATTTTGACATCACAAATATACACTTTATTTTTATTTATTTGTATGTGTACATATTTTAAATTATTATTAACAAATTAATATTACAATATTTACAAAGCCTTTAAATAAGTTTAGTTTGCTGATCATTATTATTAGGATAGGATTATATTTCTCGTGTGCCTAAACACAGGTGTACTCTCTTATCCCTAACTCTTATAGTCCGACAGGGCGGAAATCCGACATTACCGGAAAGAGAGGAGAAACAGGCTCCGTTTTTCGTACTTCGCCTTTTCTGTACACTGTACAAGGACGCCGCTGTGACGTCATCGGACTCAGGTCTCATTTTAGTATACAGTACTGACGTGATTGATTCTCTAACATCGGCACCACGCAGCAATATATTAATTAGATAATTTTGTCTCTATATTTACGTGGATACTTGCAGTATAATATGACTTATGTAATTATTCCACATACACGCACACACACACACACACACACACACACACACACACACACACACACACACACACACACACGCACACGCACGCACGCACGCACGCACACTCACACACACAGTTTTTGTTATAGTGCCAACATTACAATAATTTGAATTTTTTATTTTAATAAGAACTAAGAATAGGGAAGGAAAAACTAGCCCCTGAAATACAGGTATATAATATCCTAGTGTAAGGGCTGTTGACCATATTATTATTATTAACTACAGATATTATATTGTGTGACATTATTTGTGGCATTCCTTGGGGAATGCCTATAAACACGGTCCTGAGCCACCTGCATCCATCGACTTTCTGTAAGTGTTAGCAGGTCGTCACTCCATGTAGTGAGGGGACACCCTACTCCTCGCATATCAGAGTGAGTAAAAATATGTATGTTTTCGTGATATTGTCATATTTTTATATTGTAAGTGTGCTCATTAAATACATAAATAAATTAACACTTTGACATAATAAACCCTTTTTGACGACAGTTGTCGGGTCCGCTGGACCCGATATTTTGAGCCATAAACAAAATGATGGAATGGACGGTTAAACAAAATAAATTCACACAAATAAAAATGGCGCCGCAATGAACCCCTCCTAATTTACGTGAAAGCTGTGAATTTTTTGACATATTGTTCGCAGGACAATGAATTTTTCTCATGCAAATTGCTTTTGTCCGTTCAAACAAATAGGACGAAGATGAAAATGGGACATTTGAGTAATTTCGGGTAAATACAATTTTTTTTAGATAAAATGTATTTTATTTTTATTTATTTATTTAAACTTTATTGTTATCATCTATAGAAATAAGGTAAAAGGACGGATTTAATCGAATCTCGCCATGGAACAAGTGTTTGTACAGCCTAAAAATAACTGTTAAGGGTCTGGAACACAAACTATAAATTAATGGATGTAAACCGCCTCTACGATACAGTAGAAATTACTACTGTGGGGGCTAAGTTTTTTTTTAAAATAAAGATTGTGATAAGCCCTGTGTTACGTAGTTCATGGATCAAGGTTATCAAACCATTGTTTTCGTAGGACATACATGAACACTTACGCCTATCACCCAGAGACTACGGACTTCCATTTGGCACGATCCTGACACATCTTTCTAGCCTCCTTTACATTCATATACCTACGCATACATGCTCGTCGGTTAAGGGTACTCCTAACCTGGCCTCTCTTTCATAATTTGGTCGATAAAATTTTTTCTAGGGCGTCCTTTTTTTTTGTTCACTTTTGCAACATAAATTAGCTTTGCCACTCTTTCGCCGTTCATTCTTTCTACATGATCTAACCACCGAAACATTCCTTTCTTAATTCATGTCACAATTTTCGAAGTCTCAGCTACTTATCATGAATTGAAATACCAATTGTTTATTTTCGATATATTGGCTACCTACTTACTATAACGTCCAACAATACGACCAAAAATTTAATTATATGACACGTTTTTCACTCCATAAGGGGACAATATAAGTTTAAGCTGCATAAATCAACCAATTTATCTTACATAGTAGAAATTTATTAAAACGACTCCTAAACAGTAAACAGTGCCATTTGTACACAGAACATATTCTGTGTACAAATGGCAACCACATAAAGTAAATCCCTATAACATTTAAATCAAAACCACTTGTCTAAAACTCACGGACGTTATAACGTGGTCACTTTATCAGACCGCAGTTGGCAGTATACTCAGATTTTGACAGATAAGGGATTTGCCAAAACCTATGACTTATGTCTCTAGTACAGGCGAGCTTGTTTCGAATATAAGATAAAAGCGATAAAAATTAATAAAAGTTGCCAGCATCTGTCTTTGATTGATGATATTTGATGATTTTTTATGTACGCTTTAGTGTACGGTCTCTTCGTTCGTAAAGTAGATATTGGGCTCTATTTCAAAATCAGAGCTGCTTTCATTAAGTTCACCAGCATAATATGAAGAATAGAAATAGGAATGCTCGTTTTTTTATCACTGATTATTTTTTTTGTGATGTGAATTTCAATTCTTTCTATTTTCTTTCTTTATTTCTTTCTTTCCATCCGGATAAGGGTGTCTTCAATACAAGAGTGAATAGGTATTTGATAGTTAAGTCAGTGTGATTTACGAGATTCACCTACTTCACCACTTATCACCAGGTGGGATAATAATCAAGCGCTGGCTTAGAAAGTTAAAGTTAAAGTTACAGCCAATTATATACGTCCCACAGGCACAGGCCTCTTTTCATTTCTAAGAGGGTTTTAGGGCGAGGAAGTGTCTGCCGCACTACTCACTGCGTGTTGGCGAACTTCTCACGTCTTCGAAATATTTTTTATTTCTTATATATGCAGGTAGCCACTGTAGCCTAAGGGCTAAGCGATCGCTGTAAATTTCACCGTACGTAAGCTGATTTACCACGTGGTCGGCAACATCGTGAAAACTAGCTTAGAGTAGCAAGTAAATATTAGGTATGTTTTAAAAATCATATTAATTTATCTCAACTGAGAGCATAACTTAAATTGAAAGTCAAGTTAAGGTTAAGTCTGATACAAAATCTGGTGACAAATGAGCACACAGACCACCTGATGGCAAATGGATGCTGTGGCCTATTTATATCTACATTTATCCTCAAGAATCATAATGCAGATGCGTTGTCACCCGTGAGGACTAAGATGTAATGCCTGTTTTCCGGTAGAAAAGGTCTCCGGTTCTCTACACTCATCATACGAAACACAACAGTGTTAAGCTGCTATTTTACGCTGGTATTCTATGCTGGTGTTTCCCAGTCGGGCCGACCCATTCGTGCTACAACTATACTACTAATATAGCTGCAACATGGCTCTATCAGCTATAATAGTAATCGTGCAATTTCAAAACGACGTCGACGACAGAGATAATATTGCATATTGGTATAATTAACACAATATACTTGTTTGCTAAAACGACGGTTCATAACTATTTTAGGATCCGATAGCGTTTTAGTGGAAGTATTAACAAATTCTATTATTGTGAACCAATACGGCGGATTTTCAAAACATATTTTGGTATAGTGCTAACTGCTAATGAAGAAAAATACAAACTCACCATTTACAGGTAAGGGCTGAGAAACATCTACCGGAACAGCTTGTACCATATATGATACTGTACCTGCGCTCATCAACATACTAAGCAGCGTAGTGATTGTAGTCAACTGTTTTTATAAAATAAATGTAACAAGCGAACAAACATCCCAACTGATGGTAAGTGAATACTGTTGCCCATAGATATTTACATCTATCCTGGATTAAGAATCAAAATGCATATGCGGATTTTATGATCTTTATTTTATATTCGAAGAATTATAGTTAATATAGAAATATAATTACATAAATTCGAATATCGATTGATTTTATTATAGGATAGGGTGACAAACGAGCACACAGTCCACCTGATGGTAAGTGGTCATGTAATATTATTTAAAAAAAAGAATTACATTAAAATATATATATATATATTTTAATGTAATTCTTTTTTTTAAATAATATTACATGACTCAATATCACGTTAACTTAATTCTATTCAATCCCACTTCCCCTACTTACCTTAAAGAGTGGTTTGAGTTTCTCGGTGACACTCACTGTCACTCTCTTCGCTCTGATAAAAACCTCACCCTAAAATTCTATCTCATAACACGTCCTTCTATTCTAAATCCTTTTCTGTTAAAGTTGTTAGGCTCTGGAACTCCCTGCCGCTGCACATTAGAAGTGCGCAGTCTATTGAAAAGTTTAAAAAACTTGTCAAAGCGCACTTCTTTCCTCCTTAAATAGTCATTCTTCAAAAATATTTCTACCTACTCATTTTTCCTTACGTTAAGGCTTTGACTTCACTTGTTTAATCGTTTCTGCTCTCGTATGTGCATGTCTATATTTTTGTATTTAAAACGTATTTATTATTATAGTATGTATTAATTTATTGATTATATAAGTAATATATATTTCGTGTGTATTTTCCAACAACCTGCGTACATCCTTACCCTTTCTCGCAGGTCATTTTATCCTCTGCAATAGTTGCCTGGTAGAGATCGCTCCTAAGCGATAATTGTATCTTTAAATAATTTATGATTTTTTTTCTCTCATATGTATTTCTGGTGTACAATAAAGTATATAAAAGCTTTTAGAAAAATTTACTTCGAAAATATCCGCGTTATAAATAGTTATAAATAGGTTTCAGTAATGGATTTCCGCAAAGTAACGCCTGATTCTATTAATTATAATAAAGTATATTTCATTAATTCATATTTTACCCCATTTTGTCTTATTATTGTAATTATAAAAAAAATGCATACTGAAAAATATACATACATACTGCCAATAGTCAAAATACGTAGTAAAAGAGCTATGTATGGCCAAACTCATTGGTCGTTCTCTATTTCGTATAGTAGAAGAGCACATCAATTCACAACATCACGAAACAAATCTGGTGCGGCTTATTGTGGAACGTTATCTAAGAGTTAGATTCTTTTATGAATCCTAAAAGATAATATTTCGCGGATAGTGTCATCAAAGCGACAGTTGTTTAGAAAACAGTTGGAGTTTCAGGGTTATTAAGTAAGAAATGTTTAATTTAAGTACATATTTGGGTATATTTTATATTATTTAATAAATATATGTTTAATTTCATGTTTTATTTGCATAGTTTTTCTCCTTCCGAATCTTGTTACTTTTTAATGCAAAGCGTAATATCCAACAAATTAATAATAATGTTCACTTGAAGCTGAACGCACTCTTAATTCCTTCTAATATATCTCTTCTATGAAAGTTGTATGTTGTTTACCTATACGCAAACATGTGTATGACCTTTACGTAGAAAAATAAATTTAGCATGTAGATTCTTAGAATGGCAAGAATCGAGATCAGTGTATGCTTTTATCCTGATTAACGCAGGTGAAGCCGCGGGCCACAGTCACAGCTGGTAATATGTAGAACGAATGAAAAAATATCTGACAGCTAAAATGATTATATGACAACTATTCACTTGTTATTTGTAAGTGGCGCTGGATAGGAAAAATTGCAAGAAATAGACGTACGTATTTTGCCCCCTTCAATTCTTCCACTTCTATATATATATAAAACCCTTGGGTTAAAGCACTGGAGTATTATATATAGAATCATAATTACAAAGATAAGTTCACATGGACATGTGAAATATATTATCTAATGTACTTTATAAGAATTTATGGAAGATAAATAACAGATATTTATATAAATATACCCCTTCTAATGGAATAATATAATTATATATTAGATTTTTGAATATTGTATTACAACACAAGTAATTTCGTATATAAATAATTTAATTATTACATTAGTTAACAAAAATAAATAATGTTATATTTCTCTCTTTGCAAGCAAATAATAAATAATTCCAAACGCTACCTAAATATTAATTCATTGATATTCAGGTAAATATTAAGTTTAGTAGCAGACGGGACCCATTAATTTTCTTTCGGTTTATAATTTGCAATTGGGTCCCGTCTGCTACTAAACTTAAGCCACTATATTTAGGCTTTCAGCTCATAATATAGTCTGTAAAACCGAAGAAGAGTTTATTTTGTTTATAGTTTATTTTAGTTATGTTTTCTATTCTCAGTCTTGTTTCGGTATTTTTGGTGCATTACTTCTAATTTGTATTTTTTGCAGTCAAGGTTTAAATTTTTCAAATTACTTATTTTATTTAAGACTTTTTAGTTTCCCGGCACACTCTTATGAACAAAAACTGTGTTACTATATAAGTCGAGCAAAATGTAGAAATGATTTATGGCATGCCGAACAAAACAAACAAATGAAAATTACAATTTACGTAAGCGGTTTAATTCTTCAAGAGAATTTTGATCGTGTGGTTGATATAGTAACTGTCTAGAATCAAGCAAATTAATCGCTAGACCTGAGAGTGATCTAACTCGGCTCAAAGCGACGTTTGCCTGACCTTTAGCGAAAAGATTACTGCTTCAAAAGCCTGGTCTAAAGTTATTCCCTGTAATTTATGTACTGTCACTGCCCAGCGGCCAATTAGTGAAAGCGTACGTCGCTCATTCTTTCCTTTACCACGTAAAGTATCAAATTCAGTAGTACAAGGCTCAATGCGGACAACAATGCCGGGTCGGTTGCCAGTTATACTAGAGTCATTTTGTTTTCTATTCTCAAACTTGTTTCGGACTTTTTATTGTATTACTACTCGGTTGCCAGTTATACTAGAGTCATCAAACTCAAGAAATTCAGCTTGAGGCAGTTCTCCCACTTCCAGCTGGTCTCGGCGTAAAGCAGGCCATTCTGTTACATCACAGTCACCCCCATATCACCATTTACTAGTCCATGATTAACATTTATATTACGCCTTAACATTTCTCGTGATCCAATGCCAAGTTTTATCATGTTTGGTATACCCCCTGTTTTATTGGGATCGTACGATATATATTCTTTTTTTGGACTTTGATCGCATGTTTTTAGAGTTCAGTGAGATATCTACTGCATTAATCTTAAAAATTTTAGTGCGCTTTTCTAGGTCTTCAGTTATGGTGGAGTTACAATTTTGCACAATCTTAGTTTTAGGAAAAATTCTAACTGCTTCCCCGTCACCGAACGCTCCTGTCAATGGTATTCTTCAGCTGTCTATTACGGACAGCTGTAGCATTGTCAATTCTCCAACGCGAAGACTATTCAATACATCTACAAAAGTGGTATTTCCAGCTTGCCTCATATTTTGAGGTAATTCGCAGAAACTGAATAAGTGCCATAAATTAATTTCGGCGGACAATATACGTAGCTGACGAAAGCTATTGATCCTCCAGCAACTTTCGAAACCGGGGGTAATTGCATCTGATCTCCAAAAAGAAGAACATTGAGTTCACCGAAAGTAGTTACGGCGATGTGGGCCGCGGGTCCGAATCTCGCACGGGACAAGTATGTGTATTGCCTATAAGTAATTGTTCCGGGTCTGAATGTTTGTCCTTGTACAATTTATGTATGTAAACTACCTCTACTATACAAGAGAAAATCCTCGTGTGGGGTTACATTTTTTTATCAGTATCAAATTTTCGCTTCAGTTGCATCTAGGGGGACCTTTCATAGGCGACAATCTGGGGGCACGGCAGTGCCCCCGCCAAGTCGAGCAAAAAAGTGGCACGGCCGTACCATCCTTTTCTCGAAGCAGTTCAGTTCATTTTCGAAACCCTATAACTTCGTTGTAGATAAAACTAGAAGCCTGAATTTTCAGTTACCAAGTAGGCATTGTGAAAACTCGATATATTTCAAATTTAACTAAATTTAAACTATTATTTTAAGAATTATACCTAGTCAAATTTTCTTAATTTTGTCACTCACTGACTGACTGATCATCCAAACTCTAAGGCACTTCTAGCAGACATAGAAGCTTAAAATTTGGAATTGGAAAATTTGAAAAACTAAAATATTTTGCAATTTATGTCCAGTTTTCGAGATACACCAACTGCATAAATAACTTTGTAATCCCATATAAATATATAGGCTTACAAGGTTACATTTGCAGTGAATGAATCAGTGTACCTATATAATATGTATAATATAATGAAATAATAGGTGTAGATAAGTACCTAGATATAACTATCTACAAAAAGAAATGAGATGCCATCAAAAACATAACTTGTAAAAAAACAAGTCTCGCAACTCAGTTCTTCTACCGTCAAAAGTTGTGAGATCCATGTAATACCAAGTCAGTTAATTTATTCAGTCCCTACTTAAGGGTCCTTCTGTCTTAAGTTATTACGTAATTAGCTAAACTAACAACATCTTATAGTGACCACGTCAATACTAAAAATCTTTTATATTTTAGCAAGCACAAGCTACTTAGGTTGTGAGTCAAACCAAGACGCAGAGAGCGCCATTGAGAATAGCGACCCGCCAAACAACCATCGCAGAGACGCAATGCTGCAGAATGCAACAAGCATCAATACGATTATCGTCGGGCTTACACCACCTTAATCATGGTAATTTTACTAATTGATAGAAGCCATTGGCTTCGTATAGTCGTAGAGATATGAAAGTTGATGGATATAACAGTAGAAGAAGGTCTTAGAAATTATGATGAACTGTATCAAGAATGGCGTGCGTAAGAAAAGAGTGGAGTTAGGAAATGACGGCTATTAGAAGAGAACGTGTACCCGTGTAGTGGCAGTGTAAGAATATCCACTACCACATATCATCCCGTGGGTGTCGTAAGAGGCGACAGAAGGAAACAAATCAGGAGAAAGGCAGCAACGTCTTCTCAATAACGACTAAAATTAAATTAAATTAAGGTATGCCAACCTGCTTGGCAAGCGTGGCAACTATGGCGAATGTCCCTCCTATGAGGCAATCTATAAGGGAGGACTATGTTCAGTAGTGGAATTTAATATGCTGTAACGGTATAGGAGAATGGAAGAGAAAGGTATGCTTTGTCGACCCCGAACAACTTAGAATAAGGACAGGATGAAGAGATGAAGGCCACTTTGGATTTTTCAACTTTTTGTCTGAATTTACATGTAAGGAGTTTTAGGAACATAACACAGTTTTATCTTAACCTAATAATACGGTCCTAACTTAATCTCTGTGGAATGAGAGTATCCACGATTTCATAACGGGGAAGTTATTTTTTTGGGAAAATGTAAAAGTTATTGTTTCTTTTTGTAATATTAGCTATATTTTATATTAATAACATTAAAAATAAATAAACCAAACCACAGATATTCATAAAAGTATCTATAATTAAAAAAAATTGGTAATATCCAAAAAATTCGGAGCAAACAACTGAGGCATTGTTTTGTGTATTAATATAATACTCTAGAAAGTGATAAACTTTAATAAAAAAACAACTTCTAAATTACATTGTGTAAAAAAAAACTTTAACTCAGTGTCCACTAGCGACATCTGGTGAGCAGAAAACTATTAGCCCTCATTGTATATAAATATTGTTCCTAATATAGGTTTTCTTTTTAGAGACAGAATTTCAGACTAGCAGTTGTATTTTATTTCATATTTGTTGACCACTTTACTGTAGACCAGTGAAAGTCTTAGAGGGCTTAAAATGCCTTTACTCAAGATTTCTCACGACGGTCCCATTCAAGTGCTAGTTTTTCATGAATCCGCTATTAGCTAGAATTTGCAGATATTTTTGAGGCTCGTGCGAAAGACCTCGATTTAAAAAAATGTGTTGCGACTACAGAAATAAACATATGCTTATTGCATATTGTAACAAGGTTTCGTCACATTACTTCTACAGAGTTTTTTTTTTAAAAGCGTTACTTTTTTTCTAAACTAGCGATCCGCTCCAACTTCGCCTGGATAAGATCTATTATTGTGGCGTTATTTAACTAAGATAATCAAAGACCATTTATTTTATTGATTTGTATTTTTCTAGATAAATTGTAGGCTAGATCTTTCGTGATATTACTCTCTATCTGTTCGTCAAGTCTCAACGCAATTGGTTCAGCCATTTCAATGATTGTCCCGGTCAAACAGAGACAGAGAGACAGACAAAAATTTTAAAATTGGCTATAGACATGTATAATCATTTTTTAAATTTTTGTCTACCAGTCTGTCTGTTTGACCCGGCTAATCTTCTTTTAATAATGACATGCAATTAATCCTTTCAACTATTTACTTTTCTTGGGGAAATCTTTTGTCCACCAGTGGACTAGTGAAGGGAGGTTTGTAATGATGATGATGATGATGGTGCGTAATATATATACTTTTATGCATGGTAGAGCCATGCTGCAGCTATATTTGCAGTATAGTTGTAGCACGAATGGGTCGGCTCGACCGGGGAAGGACCACGCTCTCACAGAATGTCAGCGTAAAATGGCAGCTTGACACTGCTGTGTTTCGTATGGTGAGTGTAGAGAACCGTAGACCCAATTTACTGGAAAAGAGGCATTCCATCTTAACCCTCACGGAATTAAGAATTACGGAATTACGCATCTGCATTTTGATTCTTTATTGAGGATAAATGTAAATGTCTATGGGCCACAGCGACCACTTACCATCAGGTGGACTGTCTGCTCGATTGTCACCCTATCCTATAAAAAAACTTGTAGTATATGCCTATATACAGACTTGTGAACATTTACGAAGAATATTTACACTTTCATAAAATACATTATATATCATATAAGTTATTCTATGTTTTAATGCGAGTACCTTAATATAACTTAATATAAATAACGAATATATAAGACCTTACAAATTTCGATAACGCAGAATAAATGCTAAACCTGGCAATACTGCGGTAAGGAAGGGCACAATTTTGTCCCGACGGGGCTAACTTCGCTCAGCATCCTTCCCTTCCATTACGACCTATAACCCTTCCCTGCAAATTATTCAAATGATTCACACATCGCATTACTATATATGGCTCGGGGGCAGTATTTAAACGAGACATATTCCTTGAGGAAAACCGCCGGTTATCATAATTCCCGAACCCAAATATTCTAGACATGCTTCGTCGACATTTTTATTTAGTTTAAGTGTGGCCTTAAGTTAGGCAAAACATTTATTACTTTGTAAGTACTTTAGGGTTTTCAATGTTACTTTGTGTGGAATTTAGTGCTAAATGTAATAATAATAATAAATAGATGGTAAACGATACAAGGCTCTTCTTCATCAGCCCATAATAGTTCGTTATAGGGCACATCATCATCATTATCATCATCATTACAACCTCTCAATGGTCCACATAAGATCACAAGAAATGCATGTATCAATTCAAAATCAAAATCAAAAAAACAAGAATTTATTGCATGCCTTAAGCGCAAAGCGCGTAGGTATGTTCCACTAGCGCCTAAAAATCAAGATTCCAACGTTTTCTCGCATAAAATCGTATCTAACAATCTTATTGAACATATAAATGATATAAGAAGCACATTGTCAGAAAGATAATTTATTTTATTATATTTATAACATTTATATACATTTGACTACATATTTTTGCCATTTGCTGTAGAGACTATCGGTCGTGGGCTCCACGTGCGGTGAAGTTCCTAAAGGAACTCCATCCGCGGCTGGTCGTTGCTACTGGTGACAAGAGGGCTGGTTCTTTTCTCGCTCAAAAGATAAGTATATCCATTAACCGGGGAAACGCAGCCAGCGTTCTTGGCACGATACCGTGGGGAGTAGGACTGTGTGATAATTAAGTTACTAGTTTTTTTTTATTATGGTTTTTAATAAATAAAATATTTACATGATATTAAAATATAAAATATTCATTACCACAAAAACTAAAACCAAAAACTTCCATTATCATTTTTTATACGTGGTAGAGTCATGCTGCAGCTATATTAGTAGTATAGTTGTAGCACGAATGGGTCGGTTCGACCGGGGAAGGACCACGCTCTCACAGAATACCAGCGTAAAATAGCAGCTTAACGCTGCTGTGTTTCGTATAATGAGTGTAGAGAACCGGAGACCCTTTTTACCGGGAATGAGGCATTCCATCTTAGTCCTCACGGGTGACAACGCATCTGCATTTGTCATAGAGGATAGATGTAGATGTCTATGGGTCGCAGCAACCACTTACCATCCGTTGGACTGTGTGTCACCCATATCCTATAAAAAAATATCATACAGTCCTACTCCCCGTGGTAAGTGGTGCCAAGAACACTGACTGTGTTTCTCAGTTAAATGGCTATATTTAGCCTTTGAACAAGGAAAGAACTAGTAGCGATCTTATTACTAGAGACGACGACTATTCGTAGGAAGAAACTTCACCGCACGTGTAATATACGGACCTATAGTCTCTTCAGCAAATGTAGATATCATCTAGTAGATGCTCATATTGCTACATTTTGCTTCATCGTTCGTCACGCGTATGGCAAAGGAGAGAAATAAGTTGAAAACATCTGTCTTTTCATCCGATTATACTCAAAATATCTTCTTCAAGGCAAGAGTGAATAGGCTTTTGTTAAGTCAGTGCGCTTTACCATCTTCGGCTACATCAGCACTTACCATCAGGTGAGATAGTAGTCAAACACAGCCTTAGAATAGTAAAAAAAATACATGCACTACTTACTCAGTTCAGGCACCTCTGTTGTTTTAAAACCAACATTCAGTTATTTTTTCCTCCGAACGTACCTTGAGAAAGCGTCATCAATCATAAAAACACCTAGGAGAAGCCGCTTGAAGCCGACTCGACTGTTAAAATGTTTTTACTTTTAAATTAATGAGCTTAGTGTAAAGTACTAAAAGCAGTCCGTCTCGCGCCATTTAGGTGTACTGAAGTTGTTTGTTGCTTGATTTATTTGTTAAGGAAGCGAAAAACGGACAGGGCTTCTTGGCTGTCCTTTTTTATTGTTGTTACAATTTACATTACGATACGTCATCTTTACAAGATGAATATTTCATTTATTTATTTAATTGTTTTTTTTTATGTACACACATACTTTGATTGGAAAGTGGTGAAAAGAATGCATGTAAAAAATGTTGATTTAATATATATTCCTATATTTTTGCTTATAACTGTTATTTTGACTAAAATCATAAAATATGCATATTCATTTGTTTAAGAATTTATGAGCACATATACTTTGATATGAAGATTTTAAAAATAAAACTTATACAAAAAATGTTTATTTAATGTATCTCCCTATATTTTTGCTTTTGACTGCACTATAGACCAAATTCATAGCATAATATATTAGCGTCATTTGGCGAATGAAATAAATATATGTGTAGCGTTAAATATGAAGTAAAATAACGCTCACTTTTATGTCTTGTATGTACGTATTGTGACGCCTCATAATTATTATTAATAAATAATAATTAAATTCATTATACAGACATTTAAAAATGTCATAGAAATTATAATTTAAACAATAAAATGCAAATAATAAGCATAGAGTTCAAAAATATCCATTTGGAATATTGAATATTATATATATTAGTAAACGCATAAAATGTCTCAAAAAATCTCTAAATTTATTAAAAACCTGCTTAAAATGTTCAAAATATATCAAATCATAGAAATACAATGCGATTATATTGCAATAACAAAGATAAATAACATTTGTAATATAATAGAAAAAATGGATTAAAATTTTCTAAGTTGATGAAGGTGTTCGTGTAATAATTGGAAAATTTCTAAGTTAATGAACGTGTTCTTGTAATGTTCCCTTATATTGGGGCGTTGTCGGAGACACATACCCAAGGTTGTACATATATATGGGGTGGTCGGCTGACCGACTGCTAGTACTAAGGTTGCACAATGACTAGTCCTATATTAGGGACTTAACATAGTAAGGTCTGACGAACCAAAGCATTAATATAGAAGGTCTCTATGATGCATAAGCATTATGATAGCAGAGTTATGACTTGAAGTCCCATATGAATAAGACATACAGTAGTATGGTCTATGAAATAAAGCAAATATGTGGAAGGTCTCAAATATGTAAAAGCATTATATTGAAAGAAATGGGACTTGAAAAGGATTATTATAGTGGCGTGTAGGTTGCTTCGCAGCCTCTGAGACCGAGGTAAACTTGGACTCACTAACCGATGTGTCCTAGACATATCATCTTAGTGCCGGTGGTAAGCGGGTTTGTTGTAGCAATACGACTTGCCCGTGGACATCGCACACCCCTACCGGTTGTGGGCGGCGTCTTAGCGCATAGCGTTATGATACGTCGGCTATCTTTCGGATTAGGGTGAGTGTGTTTGGTAGTACTTTTAAGTGCAGCAAGCATACTCAACTTCATGTCTTAGTGCAATAGCGCTATGATACGTGGAGTTTTGGCTACTGACGTCTTAGTACCGTACTACTATGATACGTCGGTGGTATTTTTAGTTAACAACATTATCAAATTTTGTTACCAAAGTCGATAGGGATCATGTGGGTGTGTTGTGAGGGGGCGCCATCCGTATGATAGTTGCATTGATGCTTACTGCTACTTGTAGTATTGCGTCTTGTGATGGATCTGCGGGTGTACTGCACCTGATTCGATGCATCTTGTGGTTCTGGTCGATGGAGGTATGCGGGTGGTGATGTCTGCTGGGACTGTATGGGGGACCTTGGGATGGTGTAAGCCCGACGATAGTCGTATTGATGCTTGTTGCATTCTGTAGCATTGCGTCTCTACGATGGTTGTTTGGCGGGTCGCTATTCTCAATGGCGCTCTCTGCGTCTTGGTTTGACACACAACCTAAGTAGCTTTGCCCAAGTCGGGTCCCTTCATTGCGGGGCTGCAGACTGTCTGCCCTCCATGATGTTTTATATAACAACTTAATAATATATCTCTATAAAGTTCCCACCTTTGAGAGATTGAAGGCAACTTGTTGGTGGGTGAGACAAACATGATCGAAAAATGCATATACTCAACGTCAGTGACACAAACCCTTTCTGATGGCGAATTATTACTATTATCTTATAACTGCCTATTGGCTATATCTGCCATTGTATTGGTTGGTGGAGCATATGTGTTGACCTCATGCGGGTGGTAGCTGGAGGGAGAATCTGAGGAGGCTCTCAAGGCTGCGGCCGAAAGCCGCGCAACGTGGGACCCCATTCCCTTGAGGTGAGCGGTAGACTCATGACACGCTCTGCGGCCAATTGGCCGTGCTGACCATGCAATTGGAGGTGATGCCTTACACTTACATCACGTCTGCAGGAACGGCGGTCTGGCAGGTGGTGGCGCTCACGGAAGGCTTTTTATGGTCAGTGTGCCTATTGTTGCCTAACCCGTGTGACGTACATTTCACTGTGGCTGGATTTGATCGTATTCTGTATGGCGTTTACACGCATTGACATGCGCGACTTCGGTCGATGTTTGTGCTTACGCACTATCAAGGGGCCAAGTCCTCTTTTACTGGTTCGCCAGTTATTTTGCTGTGGACTACGGTCCAGTTCCCAACTTTGCGTACCCTTCGGGGGGAGCGCATTAAAATGGTTGGCGCTCACCGTGCGCGGCGTGTGTGGGGCCGTGTACCTCCTCCACATTTTTTTAAAATGTGGGAGAGCGAAGCCCTTGTAACTGGTATTTGATATAAATATTGTGAGCCTTTTCCAAGCGGGAAGGGATTAATTAATAAGGAATTGACTGTTGTGAACCAGATACAAGTGGAATAGGGACAATTTATTGTTCTTAACCTTTTTGAGCTCCGTCTTCGTGAACGGGGTTCTCTAGCTTATAAGACTCTACCAACAGCTTTCGATTGCTCTCGTGAATATTCATTCTTCCAAGATACACCTAAAAGAACTAAGTTACTATACAAACACAACGTAAAAAAGGGTCCTAACTAAGACGATCACGCCATAAATTTATTAAACGGCCTATATTTAAACCTTTAGAAAGATCAAGTTATACTGGTCACGTAAATTAGATGTATTTATATATCTTACAGATATAGATTCTAAAGAAATACAAGTATAAGTGGGATATAGTAGAAAAGAAAAAAAGATGGGGGGGGGGTTCGTTACAGTATGTATGGCATGAATCAAGCGCAAACGCTTAAGTATGTTCTACTAGCGCCTAAAAATCAAAATTCCAAAGTTTTGTCGCATCTAACAATCATATTGAACATATAAATGATATAAAAAGCACATTGTCAGAAAGATAAATGATTGTTGATTAATTGCTATTTATACATAAAAAAGTGGTTCTAGTGGCTTATGGCGTAGATTTATTTTTTTTATTTATTTATTCTTTATTGCATTCCTTAATCTAAAAGAATACAAAGGGCGGACTTAATGCCTTGTGGCATTCTCTACTAGTCAACCCATGGAGTGGTGAGAATTTGAAGTAGGTGTAGCAATATAGAATAAAAACAAAATAGAAATGTATAATTAATTACGTTATATATACATTTTACTAATATATACAATAAATAAACTATAAAAATATATCCTATTTACACGTATACAAATATATACGTACATACATAAGCATACATATATTCATACCAACATACATATACAAATAATACATATAAATAACTATAAATATATACGTCTAAAATATAAATGACATGGATGATTCATCTAAGAAGCGTTGTCTTTAACAGATGATTACGCACCAACTTTTTAAAAGCAAACTTATTGGGAGCTTTTCTGATGTCGTCAGGCAAGGAGTACCAAAGGCGTGCAGCCTGAACTGTAAAAGAGTTACCATAGAACTCGGTGAAGTGAACTGGAATACATATTTTGTTGTTAGAAGAAGAACGTAGAACCCTATCATGAGATGAGGAGAGATAGTGAAATTTACTCTTAAGATAAGAAGGTGAAAATGGGTCTTTTAATATGGAAAAAAGAACAAGTAATATTCTGGAAATACGCCTCTGCCGGATTGTAAGCCAATTAAGCTATATTTCGCAATATAGATCTACTATATTGCGAAATATGGTCATACTTACGAAGCCCGAAAATAAATCTTATACAGTTATTGAGAAGGCGTTCCAGCTTGTTCAGAAGATCCTGGGACAGATCCGGGTAACACACATCTGCATAATCAATTAATATTATAATATTTATCAAGTCCGCATGGAGTGATAAACACGATAACTTGAAAATATCAAGTGTTTAACTAAATCTATATTTTAGTCTCCTCATCTACCATGTGGGAAGCCATGGAATGTAAATGGCTGTTTAATTTTCTTTTGTTTAGTTATAAATAATTTTTTCCTGCGTAGAAATCCGGAAATTTTCGGTGTTATAGCAAGCAGCCTTGTAATATTTTTTTTTTATTAAATAGAATGCCTCTGCCTCACCAGTGGTGGCAAGTAAGTCGATTTTTCTTCTTCTTCTTCGATCTTAAAGGGTGTCGGGCCACCGAAAATTGCGATTGGCGACTGCTCGCAATTTAGGCTACTTCGGAAAAAAACAAGGGCGATTTTTAGCTATTTGTTCCATAGTTTCTACGTATGTGCGTATGTATGTACATTTGTGTATAAGTACGTACATGTGTCGCCATGTAGTGTCGGCGTAAGAGCATCTACTAGTTCAGGGGTAGCGAACAAATGGCACGCGTACCATGGGTGGTACGCGATAAAATACTTTGGGCACGCCACTTTTCACAAAATTCACTATGAGTATTATATCGTTCGTAATATACCCGTATATTACGAACGAACGCGAGTAATGTTGCAGAGCGTTCGAGCGCGGTGCTCAGGGTCGCGGTAATCACGAAGTCAAAATTATTTATGGCACGTCTATGGCCTCATTAAACAGTTCTTTAGAAAAATGGCACGTTAATACATAAAGGTTTGCCACCCCTGCCCTAGTTCATATCATACCGTATCATACCGTGGGTGTCGTTAGAAGCGACAGAGGAAAACTGACACACGAAATGATTTACAGAATTTTTCTGATTATGTTTCACTGATAACATTAAAACTGCAAACATATCCCTATGCAGCTATTATGCTATTATGGGGGGGGGGGGGGGGGGGTCTATGTACAGCAGTGTAGCTTTATAGTCTGAAATGAATAAAATTATGAATGAAACAACATATAACAGCAGTAGGGATTTTTGATTTTTTTTTTAATAATGAGGGTTAATAATTTTCTGCTCACTAGATGTCGCTAGTTGACGCTGAAGTAAAGTTTTTTGCTACGTTATGTCATTTCATTGAGAAGTTAGTTTTTAGTAAAAGTTTATCAGTTTCTAGAGTATTATATTAATACACAAACAATGCCTCAGTGGTTTGCTCTTTAATTTTTTGCACATTTTTGACTTTTTTTTAATTTTTCTACTTTTGTGAATATCTAATATTCGGTTTATTTATTTTTAATCTAATTAATATAAAATATAACTAATAGTACAGAAAGAAACATTAACCTTTACATTTTCCGTACAAAAACTTCCCCACTATCAAATCTGTCAAATATTATACCTCACTTTTAAGTAGCGCCGCCCTAGTGGCAGAAAAAGTCATGGAAGTCATTACTAGGGATTGGCTTCGTACGGGTAATTTTTGAATCTTGACAACAGCGCAACCTACCGATACTAATTATAGAGAATCTAAATCATCCAAGAACCCATTCAGAAACGCAAAAAATATCATCAAGATTGGTCGAGCCATTTTCGAGTTTTCACGAAACTAACGCACGGCAGTTGATTTTTTTATAAATCGATTTTTTAATTATAGACGAATAATTTCACTTGAATTCGTTGCATGCTACATAACATTGACTGAAAGTACAAAACCGCAGTTAGTTAAATATGTGACCTCTTACCAACAGCGTTCTATAACTGAATTTTAACCACATTTGAGTTACATTCCCGACTTATTGTAACTAACGAAGCTCTATTCAGAATTCGTAAAGTGACATTCTGTTTCGGATGTCGTCTTTGAGTGGTTACAGCCTCTTATGTTACATAGATGTAGATATATATATAGAATTACTCAGTAGCAGGCCGGAGTTAAGAAGTTGACGATGTCACACCGCCGTGAGTCTGACAGCACATAAAGCCATTAGTCATTTATATACGTATAGAGCCATGCTGCAGCTATATTGGTAGTCGGCTCGATTGGGGAGGGACCACGCTCTCACAAAATACCAGCGTAAAATGGCAGCTTGACACTGCTGTGTTTCGTATGGTTAGTGTAGAGAACCGGAGACCAATTTTACTGGAAAACAGGCATTCCATCTTAGTCCTCACGGGTGACGATGCATCTGCATTTTGATTCTTTATTGAGGATAAATGTAAATGTCTATGAGGCATAGCAACCACTTACCATCAGGTGGACTATGTGCTCGTCTGTCACCCTATTCTATAAGAAAAGAAATATATATAAAAGACATTTATCCTCGGTTAAAAATCAAAATGCAGAAGCGTTCTGCGCTTGATCTTTTTCCGTGCGTGTTGGATTACCGTTCCATCACATTATGAGTTCTTGCGCATACACTCGGGCACTATAATCCTGTCCTACATAAATGTACCACCGTATGTCCACCGTCACAGAAATTCAGTTTTGAGGATATTATTATTATTAGTTGTAGATAATGTGGTCTTGGCAATATGGCCGCTAGTCTTACCCACAGCTTAGAGACCCTCTCCAAAAATGTGGTAATTATAAGCAACATCATTGTGGCACCAGGGCGGTACAGAAGCAACGGTTATTTTGGCACTTTATGCCAAAACGCATTATCGAAAATAAAGCACTACATAACACTAACATTTTTACAGAATTAGGGCTGCGTATTAAAATTGTCGATGGATGGTATTGCATTCATTAATGCTATATCGCAGTAATCAGGTAGAGGTTTTTTATGTGGTAGAGCCATGCTGCAGCTATATTAGTAGTAGTAAAGTTGTAGCACGAATGGGTCGGCTCGACCGGGAAAGGGCCACGTTCTCACAGAATACCAGCTTAAAATAGCAGCTTAATACTGCTGTGTTTCGTATGGTGAGTGTAGAGAACCGGAGACAATTTTTAATGGAAAAAAGGCATTCCATTTTAGTCCTCACGGGTGACAACGCATCTGTATTTTGATTCGCAAACGAGGATAAATGTAGATGTCTATGGGCCACTGCAACCACTTACCATCAGGTGGATTGTGTGCTCGTTTGTCATCCTATCCTATAAAAAAGAGCATTAAGAAGGGTGCACTCGAGCGCGCAGTCTGCCTGATGGAGAGTTCATACTGTATTTTTATATAGAACAAGGGTGAAAAACGAGCTCACAGCTTACCTGATGGCAAGTGCATGCTATGGCCCAAAGACTAGACTAGACTAGATACCTATCCTCTATTAAAAATGATGATGTTAAGATTCAAATGCGTGACACCCCTGAGAACTAAGATGAAATGCTTTATTTACAGTAAAAAGGGTATCTGGTTATCTACACTCACCAAATAAAATACAGCAGCATTAAGCTGCTATTCCACGCTGCTATTCTTTCCCTGTCGAGCTGACCATAAAACATCTGCAACATGGCTCTTTCACGTAAAAAACCTGTTGCCCGTGAATACCTAAACCTATCCTTGATTCAAAAGGAAGACGGGTTGCCGCCCTTGTCAGTTACGGTGGAATGCGTTATTCCCAGTAAAAATTGAACACTGCAGCAAAATTTTGCTATTTCACGCTGGTGTTCTATGTTATAAATGAAATAACGCTCAGTGACTCAGAACCGTGCCTTGTGACATTCCTTGGGCGAGGCCTATGATCAACAGCGTACTTATGATGAGCTAACAATGATGATGAAGATTCTATGTCGTGTAAAACGTGATACGTTTCCACGTGGCGAATACCCCATACATATAATTATTGTATTCAAAAGACCTAATATGTGAGGACACTAAGTTACACAGTTAATTACATAGTGGTAGTTATTTGCTTTTTGTTTGTACGTTACACAATAGACAACTAACGCGTGTAAATGGCGTGTAAAAAGGAGCGGGGAAGTAGGAAAAGGCTACAGACAAAGGAATGAACGAGGAAATGAAATGGGTGTTTACTTTTAACTAGCCTTTACCCGCGACTACGTTGACGTAGAACTTAGACAAAAAAAAACTGCAGAGTTTCTTTTAAAACGTTACCCACACACTAGGATTTTCTCCTGTATCGCGGAAGAAGTTTACAAAGAAAAATTTACACAAGGATAAACATCCAGACCCGGAGAATATAGTTGTAGGCCATACAAATACTTATTCCGTGCGGGATTCGAACCCGCGGCCCCCAGCGCTGCAACTCATTGCTAAGCCACTGCACTACGGAGCCGTCCAATAGTTATAGAAATAGAAACTCTTTAATTCAGTATAGATTATAAAAAATATTTACTAGGATCCTGAGAAAAACTAGCAAGAAACTCAACCGCATATTATCTACAATTATAGTGAGTGTTATTTTGGCAAGTATTACAACTATCTAAAAATCCACTTCAAGGTCAGTTTTAAGGTACTATCTTTAAATTTTGTATGGTATATTTTTTGGCTAAACGTGATCCAAGTAGTTCGCCGTTCTTTTAAACTCTGATGACCACCATGATGGTTACAGGCGTGATATGGGATATGGGAAATTATTTTTAAATAAAGATTGAAGAACTGTTTCCGTTTCCATTAAGCTCGCTATTTACTATGGGATATAATGTAATATATATATATATATATATATATATATATATATATATATATATATATATATATCAAGATATAAATTAATATTGCTCACCGTACTTTTAATGGAACCGTTTACAGTAAGATGTAATATATACTACTTTTTCGATAGACCGGGCAATATTATTGTTATATTTCGCCCCCTGTACCCCGCACACCGTTCCGCACCGCCGCAAAACGGTATGCGGGGTACAGGGTCTAATCCAATGAAGAACGCACACTGGTTAAAAGTTATATCTCACAGTGTGAAAGCGAATCGCGGCATATACTTTATATCTCGGTTTATAATATATATCGAGATATAAAGAGCGAGGATGTAATTACATCGGAGCTCATGAAAGCGGGTGGAAAACCGGTACTTGAAATCCTTCAGAAGCTCTTTAATTCCGTCTTCCATGGTCGCATTACACCGGAGGCGTGAAGCAGAAGTGCGGTGGTCTTGTTCTTCAAGAAAGGCGACAACGCTCTCTTGAAGAACTACAGACCGGTTTCCCTTCTGAGCCGCGTGTGCGTGCTGTTTTCGAGAGTCATTATGAATCGTCTCACGCGCAGACTTGACGACTTCCAGCCTCCCGAACAACCAGGTTTCCGAAAAGGCTTTAGCAATATAGACCACATATATACCCTTCGGCAAATTGTACAGAAGTCCGAGAAGTACAATTTGCCACTATGTCTGGCGTATGTGGACTATGAGAAAGCCTTTGGTTAAAGTGCTTGTACAGTGGGGCTACGATGGCTATACGAGTACAGAACCAGAGTACGAAACCTATCCAATTGCAGACAGGGTGACGTCATATCCCCGAAACTCTTTATCGCTGCATTGGAAGACGTTTTCAAGCTTCTAAACTGGAAAGGATACGGTACATCACTCATCTTCGATTTGCCGACGATATAGTCCTTATGGCAGAATCGCTGGAGGACCTAAGCACTATGCTCAATGACCTCAATAGTGTTTTCCAACGGATAGGTCTTAAGGTGAACATGGACAAAACAAAGATCATGTTTAATGTCTATGTCACACCTATGCCGGTAGTTGTTGGGAACACTAAGCTCGAAGTTGTTGAAGAGTATGTTTACCTGGGACAAATAGTCCGACTAGGTAAGCCCAACTTCGACCGAGAGGTCAATCGGCGGATTCAACTCGGTTGGGCAACGTTCGGGAAACTACGGCACATCTTCTCGTCGGTATACTTTAAAACTTGAAAACGAGACTGTACAACCAGTGCGTGTTGCCAGTGATGACATATCGAACTGAGACGTGGTCCTTCACTGCTGGCCGGATGAGAAAGCTCAAGCTCGCTCAGCGAGCTATGGAGAGGGCTATGCTCGGAGTTTCTCTGCGTGATAAACTTAGAAATGAGGATATCTGCAGTAGAACCAGAGTGACCGATATAGCCCAACGGATTAGTAAGCTGAAGTGGTAATGGGCCGGCCATATAGCTCGAAGAACCGACAATCGATGGGAAAAAAAGGTTCTCGAGTGGCAGCCTCGTACCGGTAGGTGAAGTGTAGGGTGACCCCCCACTAGATGGAGTGACGACCTGGTAAGATATGCAGGAAGTCGATGGATGCAGGTGGCTCAGGACCGTGTTTTGTGGCATTCCTTTTGGGGGGGCCTATGTTCAGCAGTGGACTTATGAAGGGCTGTAATAATGAAAATGATGATGATATAATATATACTATATCACATAGTGAAAAGCGAGCTATATAGTCTATCAAAAGTCTACTGCTCGACATAGGCCTCCCCTATAGTATACCTCATAGGGAGGAAGTTTGCCATAGTTGCTACCATTGGCAGGCGGGTTGGCAACTGCAGGTTTATATAAGTTGTTATTAGGAAGACACTCCTGCCTATCCCATTTCTTTCCCTGTGTCGCCTCTTACGACACCCAATTTCACTTAATAAAGGTCTACCTAATCACCTTATCACTTATAATTGAAATATCTGTTTCCAATATCAAAATAACAGCTATTTACTAAATGCATATGAAAGTGTTTTTTTTATAGGATAAGGGTGACAAACGAGCACACAGTCTACCTGATGGTAAGTGGTTGCTGCGGCCCATAGACATCTACATCAATCCTCTGTTACAAATCAAAATGTAGATGCGTTGTCACCCGTGAGGACTAAGATGGAATGCCTCATTTCCAGTAAAAAGGGCCTCCGGCCACCTGCACTCACCAAGCGAAACGCAGAGGTAAACCTCTACTTCACGCTGGTACTGTAAAGGGTACTCATCACAAAAACACAATTTTTAAAATTTTGGTCTGTCTGTCGGTATGTTTGTTCCAGCTAATCTCCGGAATGGCCGGATCGATTTTGACAGGACTTTCACTTGCAGATAGCTGATATTATAAGGAGTAACTTAGGCTATTATCAGGGAAAGAATTAGGATTCTACGCAAAAAAAATTAAAACCCATGAAATTCAATAACAATAAATTACACGTGGGCGAAGTCGCGGGGAATAGCTAGTTTGTAATAGGATGAAAGCTTTTGGAAAAACACCTGTGATTTAAAATCATTTCTATGTCTTATTTATTATGATCTATTACTCTATGCAAAATTATCTTTAAGAATCCGATCTTTCTTCTACTTTCTCTTCACAATTTCCCCTTCTACTTCCTAACAATAATCTCAATATCCTTTATCAGGTTACAAAAGTTAAAGTGGATATATGGACACCGCCTTCTACATAGAAGGCGGTGTCCATATATCCATATATACATGTACCATCATATATCCTATCATATATGCGATGATTCACGCATTTTATATAACAATCTCTTTCAACACTCACGCGATGAAATTATGATGAGTCTTTTACGCCGCCACCATGCGATAAAAAGCATATCTCTTGTATTTTCATTATATTCTTAAAATTTATTACTTATCGGTTATGTTTCAGATTGTATGATTTTTTTGCACTAAATCAATATAATATAATAGTATGTTAGCTTAAATACAGCCGCCTTTGTGCCGCGCCGCTTTGGTACGCGCCGCATCTTGTCAAAGGCACCGCCACGACTTTGATTGTTGCCGGCTCTGGCGTACACCCGCTGGGGAATTTGGCATTTTAAAACGAAGGGCCGCGGTGAAAGTTCTTTGCTACCTATATTGTGTTTGTTATTTATATTCGCATTTTATAACAATAACCATAAGAATAAAATGGTATTATATTTAATTCTTAGAATAGAAAAACATTTATTTAACAAACGCAGTAAAAATATTAAAATAAAAGCAGAATAGTAAATGTGCCTCCGGGTGTACCGAACAGACTATATAGTGGTTAGTCATTTGGTCTATAAATAGAGGCTTTGTAAATATATTGTTCGACTACAGCGTTATCTATCGGATTCTGGAATAAGCGTGAATCATATAGTTCATCAGCTTCACAAAAAAAAAATATTATGTACATATGACTTCAATCGGTCAAGCCATTTAAAAGCTGCACGATTACGAAATGACGTATTAATGACGTATATCTATCCACATATAAATAAAATTTAAGTGTCTATCTATCAATCGAAATAACTGCTTCCTATGACTTCAGGGAGTTCATCCACTCATTCATCCATTATACCCTATTAAACTCCACTGCTGAACATAGGCCTCCCCCATAGATTGTCTCTTGGCAGTCGGGTTGGTATCCGCAGATTTTTTATTATTGTTTATTATTTGTATAGATATTTATTTATTTGTATAGATATAGAAATTAGTAAAGCAACTGCTACGAACATAAAAAGAAATAGGAAGTCTTCTGAAATAAGAATAAACAACCTCAATTAAAATCTCCCACGCTAATTTGTTCAGCTTAAATCTTGACAACATAAAATTTTCATTAAAAGACACCGCCTAACAGTCGCCCTAACTGTCGGATTTAATTTTGTTCTAAACAAACGAATTTTGTCCAAACCTTTATTATAATACAGGCTATAATCGCGCGAAGAATAACATAAAGGTGAACAAATTGTACTAGATTGTTGTACATTTGATCCGTAAAAGCGGTTCGCTTGACATAGAATTTCAATTAATTATACAAACCATTAATCTGTATTTATAGCATTATCATTAACAAGTTTATGGTGTCAAAACCCCTTGTTCCGTAAGTTATACGCAGTCCCCTAAATAGTTCAAGTTACAATGTCGCTTTAGTTATAAAAAACTTTTTTGGTCATAAATCCATAGTATAAAATGTTTGAGACTGCTTATATCAATTTGGTTAAATACTTTCGTTGAATGTAAGTATAAAAAAGGAATAGTATAAAGTTATTTGAAAAGTTCCAACCACTACAAACTAATATATGTTTCTACCGACTTCAAACAGGAGGGGGTACTCAATTCGACTGGATGTTTTTTTTTT
The DNA here is from genome assembly GCA_963668995.1 of Parnassius mnemosyne. NCBI lineage: Eukaryota > Metazoa > Arthropoda > Insecta > Lepidoptera > Papilionidae > Parnassius > Parnassius mnemosyne. The sequence continues at coordinate 35,462,468 of CAVLGL010000084.1, forward strand.
CTATGTGTGTTACCTCATAACTTTTTTCTGGGTAAATCGTTTTCGATGATTCTTTTTTTAATTGAAAGCCGGTGCTTCACATGTGGCCCCATGGCCATATATATATATATATAATTTGATCGAGGTCTGACCATAGTTTTAGAGTTATTCTTAATACTTTATATTGAAGTCCATTGTACAAAACTTTTAATTTTTAATTATATTGCAATGATTGTTATAAAGATACCAACAAATGATATTATAAAACACATTTATTATTATTTAAAGTATTTCACTTCTCATAACAAATAGACTTTCACATGCAATGACAGCAAATTACAGACTATTTGCATCTGGTGCTTATATATTTATTTATTCATTTATTCAAAGTGGAACAGCTAACGGTTCATACGTGGTAGAGCCATGCTGCAGCTATATTATGGTTGTAGCATAAATGGTTCGGCTCGACCGGGGAACGACCATGCTCTCACAGAATACCAGCGTAAAATAGCAGCTTAACGCTGCTGTGTTTCGTATGGTGAGTGTAGAGAACCGGAGACCCTTTTTACTGGAAACGAGGCATTCCATCTTAGTCCTCACGGGTGGCAACGCATCTGCATTTTGATTCGTAATCGAAGATAGATGTAGATGTCTATGGGCCACAGCAACCACCTACCATCAGGTGGACTGTGTGCTCGTTTGTCACCATTAACCTATAAAAAAAAAATAACAGCTACATTATATATATTACATACAGATAGTACAGTAACATTAAAATACGCAATAATGCAGCCCACAGTGCTGTTCACAGATTACCTCTTGAGATAGATGATTAAGACGCTAGGAGACCTGCAGCTGTACAGAACATATTATATAAGTGTCAAAATATGGTCTGCAATGATATTATAATGTGACTGAGGTGACAAATTATTATCTGAAAAGTGTCTTGTATAAAAAACCACGAAACCTTTCCGTTGAGCATGTGAAAATATCTATATGCTCGAAGGTCTCATTATATGTGGCAACCATACGTCGAATCGGTGAATGTAGGTATTGGATCGACAGGCACTTACGGCAAAGAGAAATAGTTAATGACCAAAAAAAGAAGATGGAATTAAAGCGGAACTTTTTTTATAGGATAGGGTGACAAACTAGCACACAGTCCACCTGATGATAAGTGATTGCTGTGGCCCATAGACATCTACATCTACCCTAGTTTGCGAATCAAAATGCAGATGGGTTGTCACCCGTAAGGACTAAGATGGAATGCTTCTTTTCCAGTAAAAATGGTCTCCAGTTCTCTACATTCACCATATGAAACACAGCAGTGTTAAGCTGGTATTTTACGCTGGTATTATGTGAGATCCTGGTCCTTTCCCGGTCGAGCCGACACATTCGTGCTACAACTATACTACTAATATCGCTGCAGCATGGCTCTACCAAGTTGTTTACGCATACAATTAAATTTACACGAGAAAATAACTACGTATCGTTTTACGAATAAAAAATATCATCTTTAAAAAAACATCAATAAATTTTACGCTTGTGAATAATCGATATTTCTCATTGGCATAAATATTATGATCCCTTGGCACCGCGTCATCTTTATACGAAAAGCAAGTATATCAGTCTATGGTAATACTGTAATCAAACGCTAATCTCTGGAGACGTGCGTGGAAATTTGATATTTTAATCGATTGAACGTCGCTACCGGTTCATTGTATCGAAAGTGACTTTACGACAAAATGTTTAAGCGTGATATGGGAATTGGAATGAATAATCAAAGGCTTATCGATTTATTCAGATACTGTTTAGTGCTTACGTCGATTAAATATGTAATAAGGGTAGACTTAAATGAAACGCATGTTGCGTTTTTTTTATAGGATAGGAAGAGAAACGAGCACACAGTCCACCCGATGGTAAGTGGTTGCTGTGGCCCATAAAAATCTACATTTATCCTCGTTTGCGAATCAAAATGCAGATGCGTTGTCACCCGTGAGGACTAAGATGGAATGCCTCTTTTCCAGTAAAAAAGATCTCTGGTTCCCTACACTCACCATACAAAACACAGCAGCGTTAAGATACTATTTTACGCTAGTATTCTATGAGAGTGTGGTCCTTCCCCGGTCGAGTCGACCCATTCGTGCTACAACTATACTACTTATATAGCTTTACGTCGTAATTTGTTTTTATTAATAATTTGTTTTAAATTGTTTAGTTTTAATAAAATAATTATATACAATAGAATAGAATCATTTTATTCAATATAGGTTAAGATTACAAGTAATTCTTATTGAAAGTCATTTTTTTACAGTACCACTGGTTCGAAAAAAACCTCTGTCCTGGGAAGAACCAGCAAAAGTCTCAGCGTGATTTTTTTTTATAAATGTATTGTAATATATCCAAACTGTCCTGATTTTTGAACTTCTATTATTACCAAAGTAAAGTTAGTAATGATACGTATAAACATAAACACTCACGCCTGTCACCCAGAGGGGTAGGCAGAGACCATGGACTTCCATTTGGAACGATCCTGACACACATCTATCGCTTCCTCCACATCCATATACCTACGCATACACGCTCGTCGGTTAAAGGTACTCTTGATTTGGCCCATTTTCAATATACATATATCGCCAATTTGGTCAATGAAATTTCGCCTAGGGCGTCCCTTATCGACTCTACCGTACACCTCTGCAACATAAAATTGCTTTGTCACTCTTTCCTCATTCATTCTTTCTACATGACCAAACCACCGAAGCATTCCTTTCTTAATCCTGGTCACCACATCATCTTGCATGATACGTATAATAGGCTATATAGGTCCCACTCCTGGCCACAGGCCTTCTCTCTATTCTGAGTGAGTTTAAGGGCAAACTAATGTCCACCGAGCTGCCTTTGAAATATTGTTTTCATTTCTCAGACATGCCGGTTTCCACATCATGTTTTTCTTCAACGCAGAGCACGTAATAAATCACCTGTCAAACTTTGCCGTGCCGACAGGAATCGAAACCGGGTTACTCACTTACTGTGAATTTTATAACGAACACTCAATAAAGCTAGCTTAGCCTAACTTAAAGGTCCTAACCTACCTAAATAATATAAATATAGTATTTATTTCACAATAACACATATAAAATATCATATATAACTAGCAATCAGCCCCGGCTGCGCACGGTTGATTTCTGGATCTCTACAACAACGCCCCCCACCGGATCCAATTGTGAATCTAAACCTATCTCTAATCCACTTAATCACAAACTCGTTTCAGTCGTTTAGGAGGAGTTTAGTTACATACACACGGACAGAAGAATTATATAATATATAATATGCATATTATGCATATAAAATTATTTCTCTTGAATTATTCTGTCTATTGATGAACATTTCATCAAATTTTTTTGCGTAATTTAAAAGATATAAGCGTACAGATAGCGGGAAGTGACTTTGTTTTGTACTATGTAAGATAAGAAGATTGTAAAAAAAATATTACAAATTATTTATGATACAAAATGTAAAAGTTACCATTCTTAGCTAATTTTTTATTTTGAATCTGGACATCAACGCGTAAAGCAGTACTTTTGCAAGTGATGTGTATTAATATAAACATTTGACATTTTTTCCTTACTGCTTATAAAAACGGCAATTCATCTCAAAAAGATGACAGCTCAGTAGCTGTCGCTCGGAGTTGCGCGGTTGAATCTGTCGATGGAAAAAAGAACAGCACTACACACTATTCCTATTTATTGCTGTAACATTATTTTTCAATAGTGTGCAGATTTTAGGGACACGTGTAAGATATGTACAATCAGTAACAATTGATTGTGTGCTGTCCATGCATCCATTCATTAAATACGGCCTATAAAAGTTCACGGCTTAGCATAGGCCTCACCCATAGATTGCTTTATTGGGGGCATTTTGCCTTGGTTTCCACGGCAGCTTGGCGAATTGCTTTTGCTGGCACTATATATTTTTTTTTGCATTTCGTATCGTTCGTAAGTTTAATTTACGAAATATTCAATTAAAATGATTATGACGCGTACATCATTTATATTGCGAGAAAGACACGGTCGTGCATCTCCATCGTACTCGAACTACATGCAAGCATTTGTTTCGCTCTGTTTCGCCAATCACTAAACGCTGATTGGTAATTAGTCACAGTCGCTCGGTTGACGTAAGCTTTAAACGTGCTCTTTATGTAAAAGATTTAAACGCCTGCATTTTCTATATCCCTATATGGTTTTTATTATCGATATGTTGAACATATTCTTTAGATGATATTATAATAATGTTTAAGTCTTTGAAAATTCTTACCTGATTACATCAGAAAAGCACTCAATGAGTATTATAAAGTTGGAACGTTTTTTTTTATAGGATATGGTGACAAACGAGCAAACAGTCCACCTGATGGTAAGTGGTTACTGTGACCCATAGACATCTACATCTATCATCAATAAAGACTCAAGATGCAGATGCGTTGTCACCCGTGAGGACTAAGATAGAATGCCTCTTTGCCAGTAAAAAGGGTCTCCGGCTCTCTACACTCACCATACGAAACACAGCAACATTAAGCTGCTATTTTACGCCGGTTTTCTGTGAGAGCGTGGTCCTTCCCCGGTCGAGCCGACCCATTCGTGCTACAACTATACTACTAATATAGCTGCAGCATGGCTCTACCACGTTAAACGTGCTCATCTATTAAAAACAACACTTCTTTCATTAATCGTTCATGTCGTATGTATTGCTAAACAGATGTATATATTCATAGTTATTTGTATGTACTAATTGTTTAAGTATATAAATGTGTACATATGTATATATTTGTATATATTGTGTACATGGTTTTTAATTTTATTTTTGTTCTATATAGTGTAGCAACTAACGTCAAATTCTCACCACTCCATGGGTTGACTGGTAGAGAATGTCTCAAGGAATTTAGTCCGCCATTTGTATTCTTTTGTTTTAATTAATAAATAAATGTCCATTTGCCTAAGTACCCGTCATCTTAAGTGTCTTTATCATTTAAAAAAAATCCGTCCAAACACTGCAAGTCCAAATTTCACAGGCTCCAAATTGCACAGTTGCCGGAGAATTCCAATGCGAGGTTTTCTGCTTTGAGCTTTCGTAGCCCGCTCAACGCGATAATATTATAGGCAAAACTTCTGAACGATCGCATTTGTGTGGGATAACAGAGTTTTTTTTAATAACATTAAAGTGAAATTTTAATTGCAGAAAACCCAATTACTATACAAAATAAACCACGCGTGGTTGTCGTAGAACACTCGGTTAGAACGAAGTGTCTTTCGTAGTATATTATTATTGATAAACGTATTATATTATTGATTAACAAATACAAATAAATGAATTACTTGCATCTATTAAAATAATATTTCTTTAATGGGACGATAAGAAAGAGTACCAGGAAGATGGATTTTATTCCATCTCGCTCGCACTATAGAAAGAGGGTCGTGACGAAAAAAATCTTACACTTTTTCTCGCCTGGTCCCCATCCGTCAAATTCGTACCGTGCGTTAAGGAACTTCGTTCCAATAACTTTGTTTAACGATAACTGTACATAAAATTTAACGAAATTTCCGAATTTCACGAAAGCTGTATCTGTTTTCGTACTGGCCTGTAATATAATAAAATACATCTAAAAATTTTATAAGTTATTCTTGACCTCCTTAGAACGACGATCCCTTTTCTTCAAAATAAAAAAAATAAAGTAAACTGAAACTACCCCATCATCTAGGGTTAAAAATACTTAGCACGTTTCCCACCGACAATAAATCACGTAGTGCGGTCCCGCTCGATGATTTGTGGCCGAGCCTCGATTTTAACACTAAACTGCTTTCTAACGTCGCTTCTATATTTTATTAGATTTCTGTGATATTATTGCGTTTTTAGGAATTGTGATGTATCGTGAATTATAACATTAAATAAATGATATTAAATTTAAAATGAAACTAGTCATACAGTCTGACTATGCACGAGTAGACCCTTTTTACTGGAAATGAGGCTTTCCATCTTAGTCCTCACGGGTGGCAACGCATCTGCATTTTGATTTTTAATTGAGCATAGATGTAGATGTCTATGGGCCGCAGCAACCTCTTACCATCAGGTGGACTGTGTGCTCGTTTTTCACCCTTGTGCTATAAAATTTTATACGTGGCAGAGCCACGCTGCAGCTAAAAGAATAGTATAGTTGTAGCACGAATGGGTCGGCTCGACCGGGGAAGGACCACGCTTTCACAGAATATCAGCGTAAAATAGGAGCTTAACACTGCCGTGTTTCTAATGGTGAGTGTAGAGAACCGGAGACCCATTTTACTGGAAAAGAGGCATTCTATCTTAGTCCTCACGGCTGACAACGCATCTGCATTTTAATTCGCAAACGAAGATAGATGTAGATGTCTATGAGTCACAACAACCACTTACCATCAGGTGAACTGTGTGCTCGTTTGTCACCCTTATTCTATAAAAAAGAAACATCAACACTAGTAACCAAACAATATAAAATTTAACCGTGGATTTGTCAATATGCGCCGAGGGTGGAACACCATCGGGATTTAGTCTGTACAAGTCGGTATGCGAAGGCATTTATCTGAATACTGATATGGAATGCTACGATCCTAATAAAACTCTCCGGTTCTTGTAACCCACCGTGTAAAACCAAACAGGATAATAGTGTTTATTAAATGTCTGGTATTCTATCCTCTTCCAGTTGAGCCTTTGAGAGAATTTGAACTTGTATACATATTTTGGTCGGCTCAAAGCTTAGCTGTAGTGTTGTACTACAATTTAAAATAAAAATAAAAAGATATTTACAAAAATCGCTGGACAAATAATTCTTCTATTAAACTTAATGTTTGATACAACTTGATCTATATTTTTGTTTCATATGTAACTAAATTATTAATTAATCGCGAGTAAGTAAACAAGTGCAAGTTTGTAGTCCACTAAGTGTAAATGGCGTTGTCGGCGTACTTCAAAATTAATTAGATACTGTGGTTCATATAAATCTACATTTATCCTCGATTGACCTCAAACGCATGTGCGTTATCACCCCTGAAATCTGAGATGGAGTGCTTCGTTTCCAATAAAGACGGTCTCCGGTTATCTACACTCACCATACAAACAGCAGCATTAAGCTGCTATTTTACGCTGGTATTTTGTGTTGTCCTACCCCAGTTGAGACGACACATGCTACAACCAAATTTGCAAGAGACAGGTTTAAAGATAATTAATATTTAATTTAAGTAGGCGATAGTCAACAATTACAAGTAAGGACGTTTTAATCCAACAAATATCTTGTAAAGAAGGAAACTGTAGAAAAAGTTTGACTACGCAAGAACTACAAAAAGGCCGTTATTGATTTATATTAATGTGCGAACTATCAACACATTTCCAGTAATATTTATGTGTAAAGTAGCTAATGTGCTAGAACTTCTTCTAATTCGATTAATGCGTCACAAAATTATGGATATCATTAACATATTTACTTTAAAGAGAAAAAGAAAAAGAAATAATTATAAAACGATGTATTTTAGTTCCAATGTCTCGAGGCTTGTTCAGGTACGATACGCAGGTGTAAAAACGGAGTGGAGATGTAGCATCTCTTTGTATTTTTATCAACTCAGGTGGTGCGGACACGTCCCACTCATGGTAGGCGCCGTTTACCTAAAGCTGTCTTTTACACACAGATTTCTTTTCATACTTAGATAGGTCCTTCAGCACAGATATGTTAGAAAACTCTTACGTGGTAGAGTCAAACTGCAGCTATATTTATAGTATAGTTGTAGCATGAATGGGTCGGCTTGACCGAGGAAGGACCACGCTCTCACAGAATACCAGCGTAAAATAGCAGCTTAATGTTGCTGTGTTTCGTATGGTGAGTGTAGATAACCGGAGACCCTTTTTTCTGCAAAAGAGGCATTCTATCTTAGTCCTCAAGGCTGATAACGCATCTGCATTTTGATTCGCAAACGAAGATAGATGTAGATGTCTATGGGCCTCAGCAACCACTTACCATCAGGTGGACTGTGTGCTCTTTTGTCACCCTATTTCTATATAAAAAAAAAACCTCTTTTCATTATTCTAAGCGATCCTTGTGCTATTGAGTACTTGAAATCTAAAGTTCAGCATCTAGAAGATTCTCATAATTGTTTTCTCAATTCTTCGGATAATCTGAAGTTGCTAACGTCTTTATAGCGTATTGGTTATATGTCCCACACTTTTGGTCTTGCGGCTATAAAAGCCTGGAACGAAATACTTCTTGACATCAAAAAAGCTACCAACAAGTTTTTTTTTTTCAAAAACAAAAGTTCGTGAACACTTTAGAAAAGCATTGCAAGTTTAAGTTAACGCTTTTTCCTAAAGAATAATTCCATCGTCACATATTTTATTATTTAACATGGCATAAATATATATAATGTTGGTTATTTTATTATATGTATTCAAGTAGATTTATGTATCTTGTACGTCTGTGTTAATTTATTTATATTATATGCATTGTTTCTCATTATTAGTTTACTTTTGCTGCACTACCTCCCATATGTTTATCTCTGCTTAGCCTAATGGTTGACTGGGAGAGAATGCCTTAAGGCATTAAGTCCGCCATATGTGCGATTTGTGCATAAAAGTTTAAATAAATAAACAAATAACTTAAAACTATTTAAATTTTCTAGTAGCGCGCCAGTATCTTCAGTTTGACGTCAACAAACATAAGCAGCTTCATGTTTGGTTTTTACCGGTGAAGTACTAAAATTTTCCGCATGTGTGTTTTGAATGTGGACGCTGTTTACGGTTTACGGTTTACCGAAATGTTTTTGTTTTACGATTTACAGTGGCGTATGCAAACATATGGGTGTTTCTCACCATAACTTCCTTACTTGCGTATATAAGTGCAAACACACTTTTTTAGGTTATATGCCAAAACTGTATAATAAAATTGAATACAATAAACTGTAATAATGTGATTCCCCTGTTGCATGTCATATTAGTATTTTTATACTGATATGATGTATTTCCTGACTGTGCTCGCAAGTATACTTGAATGCTGTTTTAAAATCAAATAAATTTTCATTTTGAATGTCAGTGACATATTACTAGTAAATTCAATATTTTATTAATTCCTTCATAACGGCCTTCTTTGTCTAATTGCTTCATAGTGGAGATTTTTACATAATTGCCACACATGCGCATTGCTCAAGATGTTTACAAATCAGAGATGAGGCAGATCAGCATTTAAAATTACATTTAAAAATTGAATTGGTGTACCCGAGAATTTACAACCGACATTTAATCCCTGAACTACCACGGCTCAGTAAAAAATAATAAAGGCCACAATCTAAAACAATTGAAATATAAAAAAATATGTGTTTAGATTATACATACATGAGGAATGTTTTCTCTAAGCCTAAGTGAAGAAAAGTAGAAATGATAAAGTAGCAACTACAAATCCTGTAAAAACTAAATTTGCTTAACGGCAATACTCTACACATTCTGTATATATTTATAATAAGTTAAACAGACAAATTAGTATTTTTCAATTAAAATCGAGCTTATTGAAGGAAACTGTAAGTAAATGGTTTTTAAGAATGATCAACCATGATATAGAGTTAATACTTGAAGAAATTAACTGAATTAAACACACAAAATCACGCATGCTTGCTCACACGTTAAGACTATTAAGATTGTTAGTTTTTTTCTTTATTTTTATGCAACTTTAGAAAGATCAAATTTAGATATGGAAGAGCGGAGCCTCCTGACACACGTATACATAATACTCCAAACTTTGATTGTAATAAAACAACTGTCATTGTTATAGAAATATACATTTTTTTATTTCATTTTTTTTTCTGGAAACTAGACGTACAGAATCCAGACCGCCCGCGCAGTAACTAATCTAATAATAGCGTTCTTTAAAGTGAAATTTACATTTACCAATTAAATGTAATTTTAATTATAAAAACGTAAGAAGAACGCACCGTAAATTGACTAGAAAGGCAGTAGGAAGTAAACAAAATGATCATTACGCACAGCGGGTGGTTAAACGATATGATAAGATACATTTAATGTTGACGACAATATTATATTTGGTAACTGAAAGTCATTAATTTTCTTCATCAGTCCGTACAATCAAGAGCGGGACATAGATCTTTTGTGTTTATTTTTATTTTTTATTTATTTAAAAAAAAGGTCTACCTACAATTAATATAATTTAATATACTAAATCTAAATGTACAGTAAAGTCTTATACTAATTACACAATTACTTACAGGTAAACACCGCTAAACCATAATTAAAATCTTAATTTACATATTATGTTAAGAAAACAAATATATAATTAAAACATTTTAAAACAAAACAACAAAAGAACCAGTGATTTAGATATTATGTGTAATAAACATACAACAAAAAATAACTTTATTTGAAATTGTATCTAACAAGTACTTGCGAAATTTGTACGAGGAAACAAAATTTACATCAGTCCGGCTACTGGCCCCATTATAAAGTTTACTTAACCTAGCTACAGGAGAGTTGTTACCAAGCACAGTCCTACAAACGTGTTGTATGAGGGATTCAACAGGCAAATTTGCATTTGCGATGGCACTAAAAATATTTATTTATAAACTTTTTAGTGGCAAATGAACCTATAATCCACATTGTTGTAACTCTGCGACTCACATACATCAGCAAAGCCAACTACAAACAAAAAAGGATCTGTCGCCTTACTGAATTATATTATTAAAACTGAAGTGACAAACGAACTAACAATGCCCAAATGGTAAGTGGTTACTACAGTCGGTGGACACCTGCAACTAAAACCAAAAAGGCTCGAGATGCGTTGTCACTTCTGTGGAATAAAATGGATTAATTAATTATACTGGCTGTCCGTTACCGTCACCGTTACAGCCTATTAAAGTCCACTGCTGAGCATCGGCCTCCCCCATAGATTGTCTCATAGGGGGATATTTGCCATAGTTACCACGACTGAAGTTTGTCGGAAACCGCAATTTTTAAAGTTATACTTTTTGGGGCGTTTGGGACAAATGATGAGAGTGAATTTTTACGCTGCGCGCGCCCAACGACACCTAAAAACGATACCATGAAGTTGTCACGATGCGCGCGCACACTGACACCTAAAAGCTACAACTTCAGTGGGTAATTGTCTCTCAATTTTTTTTTGTTTTATTACGCTAAAGAAGTATAACTTCCTAGATGCGTACATAATTACACACACACTTTTTATCCGGTATTAGAAAGAGGCTGCTGCCCATCTCCTGATTTGCTTCGCTGTGTCGCCTCTTACAACACCCACGGAATAATATTATGGGGTAATGGATATTCTTGCACCGTCATTATACTAGCTGTCTATACCTTTTAAATCAGGCCATTGCAGGTCGCGCACTGCTGCTTGTCTGCTTGCAGAAATAGGTAAGATGTTAGAACTTTAAATAAAACTAATTTTTACGGATTCTATCGCGTTGAATTAAATTCATAATTCTCGTCGTTTGCACTCATGGTCACGGGGAGGACCATGCATGCTGTAAAGCACCCAAAACGTCGGGAATTAAAAAGTTAAATTAAATGTGATAGAATCCATAATAAAAGTTTTATTTAATGTGTAGTGTTCTCGTAAATATAAGAAATCATTAGGTTAGTACTTACCAAAACGGACTCCTAAACAGAGAATGAATCACAATCTAAACTTTGGAAAGCCTTTTTACCCTTCGAGTGTAGAGACACCCACTAATATTGTGTTCGAAAAGAAAAACTAATTCAGACAAATCATTCCAAATTTTTGCTCTACGAATCAATGCAAAACCCTTTTTCAGAATGCTAAGTTTATCAGCAACGAAAAATGGTATAAGATAATTTAAAATTAAAAAAATTTGTACAGCCGACTTCAATATAAATTATTAAGAATAACTCAAAAAACTTTTGGACAGATCTTGATCCAATTTATATTGGACCACATGTAAAGCACCAGATTTCAAATAAAACCAGAATCATCGATATCGATGCACTTAGTAAAAACACACATACAAAAATTACAGTAAAATTGAGTACCGTCTCCGTTTTGAAGTCGGTAGTAAAGCACGCCGAGGATTTCGTTTTTTGATGCCAAGAAGGGGTTACGGAACTACCTGGAGCTAATAAAATGTCATTGATATAGAATAAGGCGGGGTTCGAACCCCACCGCCCTTAGCGCAGTAACTCAATTGCCACTATGCCACGGAGCCGTCAAATACATTCCTCAGACATGCATTCCTCACGCCGAATCGTAGTAAATTATCACAAAAAATTCCAATAAACTACTATGCATTCTGAAATAAAAGGTTATTTTAGTGTCTACGTTTTAATTTCTTCTAACTTTACAACAACCTGTGTAGTGGTTATGTAAGAACATCCTCTACTCCATATCGTCACGTAGATGTCGTAAGAGGCGACAGAGGGAAACAAATCAGGAGATGGGCAGCAGCGTCTTCCTAATAACGACTAAAATAATAAAACTAACTATGCCAAATATCCCTTCTATGAAGCAGTCTATGGGGGAGGCTTGTGTTCAGCAGTGGACTTGGATAGGCTGTAATGGATGGACGTATAGAAGATAATCTACCAGGAACACATGACCCACTGAGAGGTGAAATTATTAAATCAACAGTAACATTACAACTAAGTCAATTATTCTCCCTATGAGACAATCTAATGGGGGAGGCTTGTGTTCAGCAGTGGACTTTGATAGGCTATAATGGATTGATGTATAGAAGATAATCTACCAGGAGTACATGACCCACTGAGAGGTGAAATTATTAAATCAACAGTAACGTTACAAGTATGGCAAATACGAGTATCACCCCTATGAGGCAATCTATGGGGGAGGCCTATTTTTAGCAGTCGACTTTAATAGGCTGTAATGGTAACAACAACAGTTAATTAAAAATCGCCCCATAAAATAAGTCGTCTCGCTCACGTGTCGTTGCGTATTAAATAGTTACATGCAAATATCATAAGGTTCAGCCTTTCAACCTACATCCCGTCGCGCGGCCTGGAAGCGGGTTCCGACTCGTCATTAGCAGCTGTCACTCCCACATTCGTGTTGATGGCGCATTACGTTCTGATCGTAAAAATTAATGCTAACACAGAACGATATCTGCCGCGATATTCGGGGTCAGTCGTTGACGCTTAATTTTATTACAAATATCCACACACATATTGCCGTGTAGTGTGCTGTAATGCCGTAGGGCTTCGACGTAAGAGAACTCACTACATCATATTAGTCCGCGTGTGTCGTAAGAGACAACAGAAAAACATTTAAACAGGCAATAGGCAGCAGCACAATTCTATAATTTAAAATTTAAAATTTTGTACAGCTGACTTTAATATAAGTTATTTAAGAATAACTCAAAAACTATTGGTCTGGCCTTAAACAAATTCATATGGGACCACACGAAAAGTATCAGCTTTCATATAAAAAAGGAATCAAATTGAGATTGACACATAAAAAAAAACTTACCATCGAATTGAGTACCGTATCCTTTTTGGAAGTCGGCAGAAAACAGTCCAAAATAATAAAAAAAACTGACTGGCAACTATGGCGTGTAACCCATGAACATGGTAGCGAAATTACACGTTAGACTACACCAGGAGGGTACCACCACCCCTGGAGAATCCCTCGCTGAGCATCCACGACCATGTTATTCCACTCCTGAGCGTGGGTGCTCAGGCTGCCCCGCGTATTCTGGGGGGGGGGGGAGGCAAAATTCCTCTCAAAAACATAACTGCTTGGGGCAAACTGAGCAACAAGACTAAGGCGACCCCTGCCACGCAATCCGTGAATTTCTGCAACATCAGGGGACTTCACTCGAACCTAAACGCCGTCCACTACCATCTCGAGACGGCGAAGCCGGCGTTGCTCTTTGTGACCGAGACGCGGGTCTCCTCTCCGGCTGATATTTCGTATCTCTCCTACCCGGGGTACAAATTGGAGCACTCCTTTGTGCCTCGGGCTGGAGTTTGCGTGTATGTCAGAGAAGACATCTGTTCTCGACGCCTCGGCAGTCTTGAAGGTCCACCTATGGCTACGCGTAGACAGCGACGATCATCCGAGCGTCTACAGGTGCCTCTATAGGTCCCATAGCGGTAATGCCGAAACAGACCGACTCATTGACCACGTCCAAATGGCTACAGATTCTTTGGTACAACAGGTCCCATCCGCAGAGATCGTGATCCTTGGCGATTTTAACGCCCACAACGCCGAATGGCTCGGTTCACGTTTAGCCGATCATGCGGGGAGATCTGTTTATGACTTTGATTTGGCATATGGTCTGACACAACTGGTTACTTCGCCTACGCGGATTCCAGATGTGGAGGATTATACACCTTCCCTATTGGACCTTCTGCTGACCTCTCACCTGGACGGATATCAGGTTTCCGTCGATGCCCCTCTCGGCTCTTCGGACCATTGTCTGATCCGGAGTGTGGTGCCACTCACGCTCCCCTCGCGGTTGCGTTCTGCAGGTTGCCGCCGTGTTTGGCATTACAAGTCGGCGGATTGGGACGGAATGCGGTCTTTCTTTGCATCCTACCCATGGTGGCGGGTTTGCTTCTCGCCGGATGGTCCCAGTGCTGTCGCTGACTCTGTCACTGATGTGGTGCTACAGGGAATGGAACTATTTATTCCATCATCTGTGGTACCCATCGGAGGCAGATCTCAGCCTTGGTTTGGTCGCTCCTGTAAGACTGCATTACGGAGTAAGCAGGAGTGTTATCAAGCCTGGACTGCGGCTTCGGCCACTCGAGATGTAAGCACCAGCACACTTAAAAAGAAGTATAATTTTGCCTCCAGGTCCTTCAAAAGAGTTATTGCCAAGGCAAAGTCAGAGCACATAGGCAGGATTGGCGAGAAACTAGTTCGCCTTCCTTCGGGAACCCGTGAATTCTGGTCTCTCGCCAAGTCTGTCCAAGGGAATTTCTGTAAGCCATCACTACCATCTCTGCACAGGGAGGACGACTCACTGGCTCAAGACGCAAAAGACAAAGCCGACCTTTTAGGCTCCCTTTTTGCGTCCAACTCGGCTCTTGATCACGGGGGGAGAACACCGCCGACCATCCCGCGGTGTGAGTGCTCCATGCCGGATGTGCTCTTCTCACAGCGCCGGTTTGCAAAGCACTCCTCTCCCTGGACATCCAGAAGTCGAGTGGGCCTGATGGAATCCCCCCAATTGTGCTGAGGATGTGTGCTCCGGAGTTGGCACCGGTCCTAACGCGTCTTTTCCGGTACTCCTACTCCTAAGGCGTAGTCCCGAATTCATGGAAGACAGCTTTTGTTCACCTGATCCCCAAAAAAGTCGACCGCTCAGACCCGTCTAGCTATAGGCCTATCGCGATCACCTCCTTGTTCTCCAAAATAATGGAATCAATTATTAACTGCCAGCTCATGCGGTACCTTGACGATCACCAGCTGATTAGTGACCGCCAATCCGGTTTTCGTCGGGGTCGATCAGCTGGTGATCTTCTCGTCTACCTGACCCATAGATGGGCAGATGCAGTAGAGTCTAAGGGGGAGGCGTTAGCCGTTAGTTTGGACATTGCGTAGGCCTTCGATCGGGTTTGCACAAAACGCTTCTTTCGAAGCTCCCTTCCTATGGGCTTTCCGAGAAATTGTGCGATTGGATCACCAGCTTCCTTGCAGATCGGAGCATCAAGGTCGTTGTAGACGGTGCATGCTCCGACTACAAGCCTATTAACGCTGGTGTTCCACAAGGCTGTGTGCTATCACCAACGCTGTTTCTTCTGCATATCAATGATATGTTGCTAACTGGTACCATTCATTGCTATGCGGATGACAGCACGGGTGATGCTCTATACACCGGCCATGCCAATATTTCTCGAAAACGTCGCCGAGTACCGGAACAAACTTGTGTCTGAAGTCGAGTCTTTGCTGAACAAAGTCTCGGATTGGGGGCGACTAAATCTAGTCCAGTTTAATCCTCAGAAGACACAAGTTTGCGCGTTTATCGCTAAAAAGAACACCTTTGTCGTATCTCCTCAGTTTCAAGGTACTCCCCATCTTGCCTCAACCAGTATTGGAATTCGTGGTCACTTGGAAGAGAAGGCCAAATTGGCCTCTAAAAAGCTTGGCGTGCTCAGCAGCGGCATGAAATACTATCCCGCTCTGCCTGCAACTTCACAAGGTGCAGGTTCGGCCTCACATGGATTACTGTTCCCATCTCTGGGCAGGGGCTCGCCAGTGCCAGCTCCTTCCACTTGACCGCATCCAGCGCAGAGCGGCTCGAATCGTCGACGACCGAGTCCTTTGCGATCGGCTCGATTCATTGTCACTGCGAAGAGATGTTTCATCCCTTTGCATTTTCTTTCGCATCTACCACGGGGAGTGCTCTGAGGAATTGTTCGGATTACTCCCAGCCGCCAAATTTCACGAACGCACATCGCGGCAGAACTCTCGATACCATCCACACCATCTATATGATTGGCGGTCCACCACTGTGCGATGAGAAGATGTTTTCTTCCTCGCACAACTTCCTTGTGGAATCGATTACCATCAGTGATTTTTCCGGACCGATACGACTTAGGGACAATAAAAGAGCGTACTCCTTTTAAAAGGCCGGCAACGCATCTGCGATTCCCTCCCTGGTGTTGCAGCTGTTCATGGGCGGCGGTAGTCACTTACCATCAGGTGAGCCGTATGCTCGTTTGCCCCCTCTCCTATAAAAAAATGGCCACACAGCCTCAAAGAGCCTGTCTAATATATTTTAAGCGATTTTAAAAGTTTTATTATAGCTAAGCTATATTATGATTGTAGTACAAATTAATAAATACCAGCGTAAAATAGCACCGTAATGTTGCTGTGTTTCGTACAATGGGTGTAGAGAATCGAACACCTTTTTCACTGGATAAGAAAGGCAAACTTGTTACTGGATACTGCGTAAAAAGGCAGCTTAACGCTGCTGTGTATTGTTTGGTGAGTGTAGAGAACCTGAGCCCCCAATTTTACTGGAAAAGAGGCATTCCATCTTAGTACTCAGGGGTGACTTTAATTGTAGATAAATGTATTTGTCTATGAGCCACAGCATCCACTTACCATCAGGTAGACTGTGTATTCGTTTGTTGTCTTAATAGTATAAAAAATATTGTTTTAGATTTTCTATATTGTACGATGTCAAATCCAATGTTTGATCACAGAGCTAAGTTGACTAGTCTCAGTACCAACAAGCTGCTACATAATTATCTTAAGTAGTTCAAATTGGCTTTCGATATCTTGAGAGCTTCTTTGGCGGATAATTATCCAGACAGTCTAAAAGTAAACAGTCTAAAGACTTCCCGAAAACCACTTAAAAGTTGTTTTCAAGAACTATCAGACATAACGCATCGAGTAGCGAAGATTACGACTTCTTACCTCGGGGCTGAGTTTTGAGAATTTGGCATTATATACCACATGGTACGGTATATAAGACAGTAGTCATTTTTTTAATATAGTATAGAATAAGGGTGACAAGCGAGCATACGTCCACCTGATATATAGTTCATGCTATAGCCTATAGACACTTATATCTATCCTTTATTAAGAATCAAAATGCAGGTGCATTGCCACGCCTAAAGACTATAAGAAAGAATGCCACGTTTCCAGTCAAAAAGGTCAAAAAGGTTTACATAATGATTTATTATATTTACGGAACACTACACATTCAAATAAAACTAGTTTTACAGATTTTATCACGTATTTTAACTTATTTTATATTCCCGATATTTAATAATATATAAAATAAGTTAATATACGCAATAAAATCCGTAAAACTAGTTTTATTTAAATGTCAAAAAGATTATTTAAATTTTATACTTATGATACGAAACACAGTAGCATCACACTTCTATTTGTATGTATTATCAGCTCCCGTTTCCTCTTTTCCTATGTATGCGTGGATTACACTATTCTTTTACCTAGGAATTATTTGCGAGCGTGAACCTAGCACTTTCAAGCAGACCCATTCGTGCTGTAGCAGGAATGGGTCGGTTCCACAAACAAACAAAAAAAGAAAGCATATTAGGGATGTAGACCTAATATGCTTTGTTTTTTTATGCAATTGGCAATGGACAAATCTTCTAAAAAGTCTTCATAGAAGATTAACCCGAACTCCTAGAAAGGCCAATTTGTGAACACAAAATAAACACCTACGCACGGATACTAAAATAAAAAAGTATTTGGATATTGTAAGACCGCCAGGCTTTTTTTTTGTTAAATAAAAATATAAAACAATACATTTTAGATTTCTCTTTTAATTCGGTACTATTCATAAATGCTGCTTTGAACTAATCTAAAACGTGCCACTGACGCATACTAAAGCAACCGAAAAGCAATATAACGAATTAATTAATTTACCGCAGTTTGTATTTAGATTGGAGTAATTAAGTTAATAAAATTATCATACGCGACGCCGAGTTACGCCATCTTGCGATCGTTAACTTCAAGAGTTTCTTTGTTTGGTACGTTTATGAATTCTATGGAAAAACGGATAGGTGTGTGGCAATGAAACATTTATAGTAACAGTTTAATGTTACGAATAGGGATTGGGGATGGATTACAAAAAATACAAAATAACCGTGCGAGTAAGTTCGAATATGTATTTAATTTCATTCAAAACATAGGCCTCAATTCAATCCAATTCAATTTTGTTAATTGTCAGAATGTAGTACATACAATTATAATGATCTTATTTGTTACTTACTAGCTGGCCCGGCAGACGTAGGACTACCCTTTCTGGTGGGTGGCGCGATTGGTTTCATTTTCACAGACACATTTCTATAAATTTATTATACGTACAGCCAAATCCTCTTTAGGACTAATAGAACCATCAGCAGCCACAATGACAATAAATTTAAAAAAGAAAAGGAAAAATATAACCCTTTTTTTCCTTTCGTAAGCGGATAAAAGTTGCCTATATGTTATGTTACACACGGCCATTTAGTGCCTATATACAACATTTCTTGTAATTTAGTTGGGTATCTTAGCGTGAATCGTGAACACACACTTTTCCTACATATTTGTTATATGTATAGATTAATGAGACCTTGTATACAAAACTATTATAATTGTTAATATTTAATGAAATAATCCAGTGGTAATAATTAACCTTCCCTATAGATTGCATTATAGGATATATTGCCATAGTTACCACATTTAGCGGGCTCTTATTATTTTGAGTTTTTACCAGGAAAATGTTGCTGCCTATCCTTTTACAACAAGCAACAGCAACAGTAGCCCAATGGTAGTTTGCGGGCTCCAAATTCAGAGGGTCGTGGGTTCGAATCCACCATTTCACTACTGTGGTGAACCACTTTTAACATTAGCATTTTTAAGCTTACTTAAAGTGGTTAATGGAAATATGTATATATTAATGGAAATATATATTTATGTTAATAGCGTCAATAGTATTTTTTTTAAATCTCCTATTTCATTTCACTCTGTCACCTCTTCCAACACCCATGGGTTGATATAGGGTAGTGGACACTTTCGCCGCCTATACACGGCCATGTTTAAAACATAATAATAGTTTTGAGACGAATTTATTTTATATGTATGATGATTATATTTTTTACAAGTTTTGAAACAAATATAAAATAAAGAAAACTGCGGTTGCCAACCCGCCTGCCAACGTGGCAACTATGGAAAATTATTTCTTATATTTGCACGAACACTACACAGTGAATAAAACTACTTTTACGGATTCCATCGCGTTTAATTAACTTATTTTTTATTGATTCCCGACGTTTCAGGTACTTTACATATACGAGTAGGTGACGTGAAACACCGACGTTTCGGAAAGTCCGCAGTGTGTGAACACGTTCAAGATCGTGCCCGCCATTACATTCATTTTTGTGGTTTATCAAACTGAATTTTTGGTAGGAATCGATTCCTACCAAGGATGATTCGCGAGGCTATTAAAATTAAAAAAAAACGTCCTAATTTCAATAGATAAAATGGATTGGTGCTGCCATCTGCTTGGGATTCTATAGTTAATAAAATTAAATCCAAACGCAAGCATACAACTGCCAGACTTCAAGATACTGTAAGTTCATTCTGCGTAGATCGGACCAAATATTAATATTCAAAAACTGAAGATAGCCGGGCTAACTGTGACATCGGGACGTCAAACACCTCAGTCCCCCCGTGACCATGGGTGCTGTAATGCACCCGAAACTTCGGGAATTAAAAAGGTAAATTAAACGCGATAAAATCCGTAAAAATTAGTTTCATTTAATCCGTAAAAGTAGTTTTATTCAACTATGGAAAATATCCCCCTTATGAGGCAATTAAATAAAAAAAATCAATAAAATTATTGTAATATTAAATTTAAGCAAAAGTATCATTTTTTATTTTAGACATTATTATACTATATTATATACTATATATATATATATATATATATATATATATATATATATATATATACATATGCTACATTATTATAGACCTCGTCGAAGGAAAGATGCCAAGAACGTTGGTTGGGTTTTCTCGCCAGTAGTTCAATATAAGAAGACATAGGTCTGTCCCCCAACCTAACAGGCACCTGTTATACCCCTAAGACGTTAAAACTCATACTAAAATATTTTATACAGTAACACATTTTTGGTTTTTGAATTTTATACACAAAACTAACTAGATTTTGTTTGCTTTTCATTGGTCACTAAGCTTTGAGTGCCCTTGGGCCTCTGATCTCCTCTGATCTACGACAGCCCTGAGAAAGTTTGACAAGAAAGTGTATATTAAAGATTCTTATGCTCTTCCAACAAACATTTATACATGGTAGAGTCATGTTGCAGCTATATTATTAGTGTAGTTGTAGCACGAATGGTTCGGCTCGACCGGGGAAGAACCACGCTCTCACAGAATACCAGCGTCAAATAGCATCTCAATGCTGCTGTGTTTCGTATGGTGAGTGTAGAGAACCGGAGACCTACCCTATTTAATGAAAATGAGGCATTTCATCTTAGTACTCATGGGTGATAACGCATCTGCTTTTTGTTTCGTAGTTGAGGATAGATGTAGATGTCTATGTGCCACAGCAACCACTTATCATCAGGTGGACTGTGTGCTCGTTTGTTACCCTTATCTTATAAAAAAAATGCATCTCCTGTACAAATATCAACAGAAAGGTCATACGGCAAGTTAGCGCGTGCATAGTTCCCAAAGTTCACAGCCCCACAATTTCTTATATCTATCTTTGTTTTGATACTTTTAAATATGAACGAAACTTTAATTTATGACTAAAATAACATATTGACGATTTTTTTATAATTGTAGCCTGTAAATTCTAATTGGATTTTAAATATTGTTTGTACCTGTATAAAATTCCCTCGGTATTATAGTTTTCAAGAACTTACTTCTAAAGTGAAAGGAGCTTACCTGAAACAAAAGAACAATAATAAGATTTAATAGAGAAATTACATAAATTTTTTTAGATTGTAATGAATCAAGGTTGCTAAATTTTATAAACAAAATTAATAAAACTATACACACAATTTAAGTGTATTCTAATTTTGATTTTAAAATTTTGGTTTTATATTTATCAGGGCTAATTCATCTTTCAAATCTGTCCATCAATGGCGGAGACCTATGTTCAGCTGTGGACTATGATGGGCTGTTACGGTAACGGTAACGGTACATTAAAGGTAACTCCGAAACTATGCTTAAATAATTGTAAAAACACGCACTCACTCACACTTAAGCATAAAAAATCATTTGCAACAAGCAACATAGTTTCATGCGCATGTATGTGTGTAATGTGCATCGAGTGAGTTTTTACAAAAAGAACGAAAGATCTGTGCATGAGAAGCGTGCCAAGAAGTTGTGCAAAGTTTCGTCGTCACATGAAATATATGTAGTGGTCTATTCTATCTTCCGTTGTTCGTCTGAGGCCAAACCGGAATTAGATAGGAAAGAATGTCATCTCGTGAATATTGTATTTGACAAATAATAATATAACTATATTAATGCAAAGTGAATTATTCAAATATGTTTTTATAGCAGAGAGGGCAAACGAGAATACGGCTCACCAGATGGTAAGTGACTACCGCCGCCCAGGAACAACTGTAACAGCAGGTGCGTTGCCAGCCTTTTAGAAAGGAGTAAGCTCTTTTCTTGGGGGTACTTAATTCATTTAGGTCCGGAAAAATCACTGATGATAAAATATTCCACAGAGCGATCGTACGAGGAAGAAAACTCCTAGTAAAATGTACAGAAGTGGACCGTCAAGCATCCAGATAGTGTCGACATGGTATCTGGAGTTTTGATGCGATGTGAGTTCGTGAAATTCGACTGAGATTAATTCATACAATTTCTCAGAACACTTCCCGTGACATAAAATGCAAAGGGATGCAACATCTCTTCGCAGTGCCACTGAATCGAGCCGATCGGAAAGGACTCGGTCGTCGACGATTCGAGTCACTCTGTGCTGGATGCGGTCAGTTGGGAGAAGCTGGTACTGGGGAGCCCCAGCCCAGAGATGGGAACAGTATTCCATGTGAGGCCGAACCTACGCCTTGTAACAGTGCCAGTATGAAATACTGTCCCACTTTGTTGAGCACGCGAAGCTTTTTAAAGGCCAATTAGGCCAAAAGCTTGGCTTAATGTATATTGTTAGTCAAAAAAGAAAGAAAAAAATGGATGAATAAAAAATTAAATAACTGAAAGAATGTATGAGGAAAGAGTGATAAAGCAAAGGCATGCTGCAGAAGTAAGTGACAGAGCAGGTAAGAGACGCTCTAGCCGAAAGTTTACCGACCAAATTGGCAATATATTTAAGATGGGCCGGTATGCGGGGAAGGTATGCCAGCATCGTACCAGGGTAGAAGGAGTGAGAGTATATATATGTGAGTTTTTTATTCAGTCAAAAATATCGTATAATACCCTATTTGTCAGAAAAAAACATAAAAATATTATTTGTGCTATGCGCCATTGGACAGCAGCAGAGATATCGAAGCCGAAGCACACGGGTTGGTTGTTTAAAAAGTTAAATATATTGTTATTTTAATGGAATTAGTGTGACAAACGAGCACATAGTCGACCTGATGGTAAGTTGATACATATGTGACCCATAGAAATCTACATTTATCCTCGGTTAAGAATCAAAATACAGATACGTGGTCTCCCCTGAGGACTAGAATGAAATGCCTCGTTTCCAGTAAAAATAATCTCCGGTTCTCTACACTCACCATACGAAACCCAGCAGAATTGACCAGCTATTTTACACTGGAATTCTGTGAGAGCGCCTTTAAACTTTTATCACTCATAACTCATAAGGTAATGCCGGCTTGACGTCTCACTGGCTATTTGCTGTGATTCTGCGAAGCCGTTTTTCGAATCTCTATACATACATTGTACATAAGTGTTGTGTTTGTATGGCTTACAAATAATTGTTCCGGGTCTTAATGTTTGTCTTTATACAGTTCATGTACATAAAACACCTCCATGATACAAAGTCAAATTCAAAAGTTTATTCAAAATTGGCTTTGTTCATACATCTAGTTAAACACCCACAAAGACCTCCTCATATATTATATGAAAGAAATGGACAAGTGAAATCTATACGCTGCTCTAGATATTTTCGTGTTCAAATACTCAGAAAATATAAATATATTCCTCAGAAAGGCAGGTTGCCTCAAGATGAGATCCTACATGATGAACACAACATTGATAATGTTCTCATTTTATTTATATTGAAGTCGCTTGTACAAAAGTTTTAATTTTACCACTTATTTATGTAACTCTTCAGACGATATTCGAGTTTGTAATATTCCTTAATCCATTTGAAAATAACTTAAAATTAGGCTTATGGTAGAGCGATGCTGCAGCTATATTATGGTTATAGCACTAATGGGTCGGATCGACCGGGGAAGGACCACGCTCTCACAGAATACCAGCGTAAAATAGCAGCTTAACGCTGCTGTGTTTCGTATGGTGAGTGGAGAGAACCGGAGACCATTTTTACTGAAAACGAGGCATTCCATCTCAGTCCTCACGGGTGACAACGCATCTGCATTTTGATTCGTAATCGAAGATAGATGTAGATGTCTATGGAACGCGGCAACCACTTACCATCAGGTGGACTGTGTGCTCGTTTGTCACCCTATCCTATAAAAAAAGGATTTAAAAATAATAATTTCCACATAACATATTCTGAAATCTGAGCTTTAATAATTCTATACACTATATCTTAGCAACGACTTGCGAAGCTATTATGTGCAAATTATTTTATTATTTTTAGTTTTATAAAGTCGGCTTTAACTTTGTAGTCGACTTCAAAAAAGAGTTAGCTTACAATTCGACTGTATTTTTTTATTTTGTATGTGTATGTTGCTCAATTGAGAACTGATTCAATGATTCTTTTTTGTTAAATAGGCTATGCTCATGAGTGGTCCTACTCCTACATAACTTTGGTAGAATAACTTTCATCTCTGAGGGTAAGAAAATGAGGGATGAAGTTTTTAATTTAGTTACTAAGATACTTTTACGAAAAGTTAATATGGATAGTTTTTTTTTTAAACGTAACCCCCACACTAGGATTTTCTCCTGTATCGTGGAGGCAGTTTACAAACACAAATTGCACAAGGACAAACATCCAGACCCGGAACAATTATTTGTAGGCCATACAAATACTTGTTCCGTGCGGGATTCAAACCCGCGGCCCACAGCGCTGCAACTCATTGCTAAGCCACTGCGCCACGGAGCCGTCAATGATTGAGATAGATTCTAAACCGGTGCTTTAACAATTCTACATACTATATTTAACACCCGAATTCTGAAGTCATTATGAGGAAATTATTTAATTGCATTTAGTTTTTGAAGCCGGCATTAATTTTCTAAAAGTCTAAATTTTAAGTTCTTATCTAGGCTGGTCTATACATAATATTACTTTATAATAGCTGGATAATATTACTATTTAAATATCATTTCGACACAAAATATATTCGATGCAGAAAAAATTACTAAGTTTCAGGATCCGAACTAAGTATCGACCCTGTACGACTATTTTTATTACATGTAAAACAGTTTTGATAAATAAAAAAAAAAAAACAAGTAGTGTGTCGTACGAATTGCCTAACATTAAGACGCAACCTCGAACCCCCGTCAACGTTACCCCCCGCAGCGCGATACCGACCAATAAGATCAATCGATTTTGTTTTAATCAGTAATCTTTGTAATCGTAAATTTAATATCGACTTAAATTATTGACCGTTTAACCCACATACCTACACAAGGTTCACAGGTTATGAAAATATTACATATTTCTTCGATGCTTTTGCAAGTGGAATAAAAACTATATCTGTATGTTAATTTTATTTGAATTGGTTTAGAAAAAAATATGAAAATTGAAGAGTGCCCATAACTCTTAGGCAAAACGTGAGGTATCGAAAAAAATTACAAATAAACAAACCAATGAAATAAAATGTTCGGTTTATTTGGACCGCAACACTGAATTTGTCAATTCATGTTGATAATTTACAACGTGCTTTGAAAACAGTCGTGAGAATACCTGAGAGAAAATTAATGAAATATGAAATCTGAGTCCCAATGCATTTTATCGCTTTCTGCCATCACTGAAAATCATCGTATTACATCGTGTACACTATTATATGCGTTAAAAGTGTGTGTCAAAAACAAATGTGCCAAACATTTTGTGTAGCTGGTTGCTTTCAGCTAAAACTATGTATAGTAAAGTCTGAATAATAATAATAAATAATGATAATGGGCCATCATCACAGACAGGACTATTCTTGCGAATAAGCCTGATATTGTGCTGATGGACCGGGCACAGTCAAGGATATTTTTGGTCGACATTACCATTCCTTATGACGAGAACCTCGTGAAAGCCGAAACAGATAAGCTGACAAAATATCTGGCTCACGAGGTGACCGACATGTGGGGTAGACTGCCGGCCGAAATTATACCTGTAGTCGTCTCTGCGAATGGGTTAATTCCAATCAGCCTCTCGGGTCATCTGAGGCGACTGGGACTCCGTGACGGACCGCTCCAAGCTCAAATGCAGAAGGCGGTGCTCCTCGATACCGCCCGCATCGTCCGCCGGTTTCTTTCCCTTTCCCCCTAATCCTCGGCCGTTTGGTCTCCCCTGCCGAGGGTTCTTTTATATATTAGAGGGGTTTTTATATATTTATGTATTTTTTATGTATTTATTTTATTTTATTGATATTTATGTACGTTTACCATGATTATTTACAATTATATATTTATATTTCCCAACCAGATGAGAAAACTTTATAGATACCACATAATAATAATGATTATAACTTCAAAATTGATACAAAGTCAAAATAGAGATGTTTAAATTACTTATTTATATTAACTTTGCATGAAAAAACCAAATGCTAAGCCAATGCATCACGGAGTCGTCTATATTTAAGATGAGCCAAATTAAGAGTACCCTTAACCGTCGAGTATGCATACGTAGATATATGGAAGTGAATGAAGCGAGAAAGGTGTGTGAAGATCGTGCTGAATGGAAATCCGTAATCTCTGCCTACCTTTCAGGGTGATGTGCTGTTTATGTTATTATATGTTTATGTTGTTTTAATAGTAGTATATATACAGGGTTATTTTGCTATAACCGGCTAAATTTGCAGAGGAGGTTCAGAATAGACAACATAAGTGAATGGTGAAAAAAAATTAACAAGAAAAAAACGGAACCATTTTATCCTTTTTATCCTTTATATTCAAAATGTGTGGAAACGTATTATATTAATTGCTTGTTATTCATAAATACGCACGCACACATTCGTAAGGGAGTGATGAGTGCGGAAGCAGTTGGTGTTGTTCGGCGCTCCCGCTCGGTTACAGATTAGGTATCTAATAGTTGTTTTGACACCGTAAAAACAAACGCGTCTCCCCCGCCCTCTCCCATACATTACACTGCTGGCTACGTTTACCTGGCCGGCCGACAGTCAGTGTTGACTTGACCGTGACCTCATTACGTAACGAGTGTCCGTCCTATTTTAAAATTTTTGTAAGTAGTATTACTTGTCACAGCCAGTACTACGTGTGAAAACTACTGAATTCTTCTAGATATCACCATTTTAGTACCAACGTGTGCAAGCACAGAATAATAAAGATGGTCTACCTCGAAGACATTTTTGTGAATGATTGTTGTCAAAAATTGATAATACTAACATTATGTGGACTGACGAAGCCCAATTTACGCGTGTAGGGTTTTATAGTAGTCGCAACGAACATTAGTGGCAATATACAATCCACACGATTTAAAAGATAGTTAGCATCAAGTGCGATTTAGTGTAAAGACAGACACATGTAATTATCTGAATGACAGGGTGAGAAATAGTGTGATAAGAGAAAAGTGTGGTTTGCAAGATGACGTTGTGACAAGGATTAAGAAACGAATGCTTCGGTGGTTTGGTCATGTAGAAAGAATGAACGAGGAAAGAGTGACAAAGCAAATTTATGTTGCGGAAGTGAACGGCAGGGTCGGGAAAGGACGCCCTAGACGAAGGTTTATCGACCAAATCGGCGATACATTAAAATGGGCCAGATTAGGAGTACCCTTAACCGACGAGCGTGTATGCGTAGATATATGGATGTAAAAGAGGCGAGAGAGGTGTGTCAGAATCGCGCCAAATGGAAGTCCGTAGTCTCTGCCTACCCCTCTGGGTGACAGGCGTGAGTGTTTATGTATGTTACATGTAATTAATGTGAAACATAATTTAAGGATGCGTTGTCTCCTCTGAGGACTGAGATGGAATACCTAATATCTTTTAATTATACTAGTTTGCTCTTTTTAAAAATAAAAACATAAATAAATATGTAAATATATCGCAGGCTTTTAGGTACCAAGAGAAACACAAAATTACATGCAATACAGATCCGAAAAGGACTAGCTTTATTTGATAACTAATATGACTTTCATCGCACAGAATCTAAGATTGGTAATGCAATCATGCTGATGACCATTTGAACTAATTAATAATTTGATCCAAAAATAATATTAATAATAATAATTTCCTAAGTTGAACCTTCAGCATTGCATATTCCTATATGTTATTAAGACATTGCAACATTCCAAATACACTGCATAAATTGTAAGAGAGCTCACCACCGCTAGTGTTGTAATTTAAATTAACATATTATCGATATTTTTAAACATGGTGGAACTATGCCGCAGCAATATTACAGTTATAGCACGAATGGGTCTGCTCGACCGGGGTATGACTACGATTTTATAGAATTCTATCGTAAGACTTCAAGACGACGAATCTTCATTTTGATTCTTAATCAAATATAGATGGACTATACGTTCGTTTTTTTTATAGGATAGGGTGACAAACGAGCACACAGTCCGTCTGATGGTAAGTGGTTGCTGTGGCTCATAGACATCTACATCTATCCTCGTTTGGGAATCAAAATGCAGATGCGTTGTCACCCGTGAGGACTAAAATGGAATGCCTATTTTCCAGTAAAATGGGTCTCCGTTTCTCTACACTCACCATACGAAATATAGCAGTGTTAAGCTGCTATTTTACGCTGGTATTCTGTGAGAGCGTGGTCCTTCCCCGGTCGAGCCGACCCATTCGTGCTACAACTATACTACTAATATAGCTGCAGCATAGCTCTACCACGTAAAATACCGTTTCACCATCTCGTTTGTCACCCACTATCGAAAAAAAAAACACAAGAACTATCGAAATAGCTTTGATACAATCAAAAATATTCTTCATTATTCTGTGAAATTAGGTATTAAAATTAAAAAGAATATTTTTACCAGCCAGGCTGTGCAGGCAGTGATTGAACGATTGCTTGACCCCATGGCACTAATGGATTTCAATTATTCTTTAATTTTTTTTGATCATCCCATTTGGATCTATGGGTGTCGTAAGAAGCAACTATAAGAAACGCTGGGCAAATTTCATTCCATCCAAAGATAACTATAATAATCCGTTAACGCCAGATGTTAAATATTCCGGTTATTATCTATACTTATTATAATATAATAGAGCGGAAGAGTTTGTTTGTTTTTTGTTTGTTTAAACACGCTAATCTCTGGAACTACAATTCCGATTTGAAAAATTATTTTTGTATATTATAGCCAGATTCATGTGGAATAGCATTGGCTATATAGCATTAAGATATATCACTTAACTAGCCTTAAATGTGGATATTTGTTAAGCAAGTCAGAAGAAAAAGCGCTCCCGAAATGATTTATCCGCGTACACTGGTGTTATGGTTAGGGATACGTAAATACAATGTTCCAGAAAAATATAGATCTTTACTCCGTCTAAAAAAAAGTCCGCGGTACCATATATCTATTTCTTACACATAAGCCATAAATAGGTATTTTGTGACAAAAAAATTAAAAAGTGATTTATAAGCGTTTTTATTAGGCATGGCTTATTTATCTTTACGAACGAAAGTTACTTCATCATCAAGACAATTTTATGAAGATAAACTTTGTTCTTTATACCATGTTATTTGGACGCAAAGTTTAAGAGATAATGTAAAATTAAAATAATTCAATACTTGGCTGGGCGCGCGAACGGCGCATAAACCCTAGCCGCCCGGTGAGAACTGCGAGAAGCCAGTATTGAAAGCTTCTATGAGCGAGGTTAGTTCAATTATTATAGCTAAAATAAATTAATTGAGTACTTTTATGCCAATGATTAGTTACATCTTTATTTCTGAACTCTTTCATTTCACGTTGCTATGGTATTTTGAAAATTTAATTGATTAATAAGTATAAGAGTTTGATAGCAAATTTATCAAGAATCATTTCATGCCTACACACTTTTCATATATCGTGTACGGTTTTATTTAAAACTGAAAAAAAATCGCGCTTCGGGACACTTTCTGGGACGTGAGGGGCGGGGGGGGGGGGAGGCGCTCAACCGGGAGGGGGAGGGAAAGAGGATAAAACTTAACTTCGCTCTACATCATACATAATATGCCGACAGATAAAAGTACTGCATTAATTATGCCAATTTTCCATATATTGCTATCAAATAAAATATTTAATTGCTATTATAAAATGCTTGAACTAGGTGTCATGTCATATCGCGCACCTCGGACACGTGATGACGCGAGTGAAACCGCGGGGCACAGCTAGTGTTATATATAGACCGGCGACAGGCAGCTGCAGGTGAGGTGTCTTGCACTGCGATCGTCAGACTGCTTTCCAAGCGCGGCGATGTTTTTTTTTTGGTAAAACAAACAATTACACAATGTGTTTAACAATATACTCTAATTCCTTAAGTAATAGTTATCCTTCGAGCGGGAATTGAATCTGCAGCCCGCAGCACCGCCGTCAATTACTGTGCTATCCAATCATCAGTATATTGATATGGGAACGGTTATAATTCTCAGTAGTTACCAGTAAATAAGAAATTGATTTATAAATCAAATTATCTAAGCATCGATAACTTTTCTGCGCAACCCTAATTTCAAATAACTTCGCACGTGGCGTCCACTTTCGTTTCAAATATTTCATACACTAATGAATTATTTATGAAAGTTATAACGTATTTATAAATGCTAATGTTATTTAGTAGCAAGACATAATTAATTGGCAGTAATTATGAATTATTAAATACTAAATTCTTAGCGTGCTTCAAAACCTTAATTAATGAAACTACTTGATTTCAATTTTTGGTGATTTATATTCGACAGATTATATTCTATATATTAAATATATTTATGTATGTACTGCCTCCACGATACAGGAGAAAACCATAATGTAGAGTAAAAAATTGTGTATGTAATTGTGTACACACGTACGAAGTAAAACTTCATTATGACATATCATTCTTATTTTATTGTATACTAGCTGTGCCCGCGGCGTAGCTCGCGTATACAGGTTTTACATAAAGAATTTGTCGTTTAGGTAAGAGAATATTAAACGATTTATTTTATTACTGTATCAATAAGTTGTAACTAAATAAATCATTATCATCAAAGTTCTAAGTCGTTTATGATAGAGCTTCTGTGCAAACGACGTTAGAAGTAGGCTTAGCCGGGGTGTACACAAAAAGGTTACGGGGGCTAATAACGCGGGAAAAAGCAACATAGAGTTGGCCATGTGCAAAACAGTCAGTACTGAGGTACACTCCTACAACGCGTAAAGTTTGACCTTGCGCTTTATTTACGGTCATCGCATAACACACGCTCACTGTAACTGGGAACTGAACGCGCTTAAAACTGAAAGGAAAGTTACTTCTTAATAGAGGATTTTTGGACAGTGCTGCCAGCTAAAAAAAACTCATTCAGCCCTAGGACAACACAAAAAGCGCTAGATTTCATGAAAACAGCGCTTTAAAAAAGCCCTAGATTTCGCGCTAAATTAACTACAAACAAAGTTTGTGTTTTTTTATATAATCATAATAATGAAAACAACATTAAGTTTTTTTTCTGGCAATATTTTTTTGATGTATCAATACTTTGCAGGACATCGACTTATAATTATGGCAATTGCTGTCAACAGTAGTTAGTACTGTACGAACAATAAAAATGTCATTAATTGTTTTAAAGTGCAATGTATTTCGCAACTTAGTTTCAGATGTCAGCATCTGATTGCGGTTGCTACACAGTTTCTTTGTGTTATAACTTCTAAGTAACTTTTAACTTAGCTGTGCTCTAAGCAACTGACTGAAACTGAATAAAGCAAAATAAATGCGTTGCCAAAACCATGAACGAAAACTTTAATAAAGGGGATTTCCCCGCTTATAGTCGTCGGTAAAAAAATAAAGTTGATCATCCTAAAGGGGAAGCCAGGAGATCCATAGCACAGGGTATCCTAGTTTGGACTCGTCTCCCATAATTTGCTTTGTGGAAAAAATATGTTTGAAAAAGATAAACTGCAATGTACTATTTGTGGGAAAAAATAATAAAGGTCATTATTATTATTATTATCGGTAATGTGGACTAACAGTGCTGCTATAAAAGAGTTAATAACCCGCTAGTCGCTAAAATATTGAAATGTGTGCTAATGCTATAAGCTTATAATGCTTATACACCAAAAAGCGCTGGATTAAGCTAGGTGCTAAAATTACGAAATGCGCGCTATACATTCCAAAAAAGGGCTAAATCTAGTTCCCAAAGCGCTAAAATGGCAGTACTGATCTTGCGTATATTATAAATACGATATCACGACATTTCGTTGCAAAATTTTTATTTTTGGTCGGGTTCCGTTGTATGGCTTCGATTACAAATTTCTTCAGTAAGTCTCAATACGATTCATCGGCGAAAAATCTCAACACAGCAATTCAGAAAAGTTTGTAATTTGTACAACTCCATCTATTACGTCCTTTGTGTGAGAAAACATCCTTTTTAAATCTCTTTTTGTGTTGTAAGTATAAATATATTAATAATTATGGAACGTTTTTTTTACACACAAATCTTTTTATTACTATTTCTGAGATTTTATGGCGCCATTGAACAAATTCGAACCTACATTTCAAAATAATAATCATTACTTTCGATAGAATTAACCAATTTTAATAAAACAAAGATTAAATGTAACTCGAAGATACGCTTTATGATTTTCTTAATGATTTCTTTGAAAATAAAAGATGTTTACTTTAGACGTGATGCGTTCATATAATAACAGACAAATAGACAGACAGATAATTCTAAAAATTATAAAATGTTCTTATTTAATTATTTTCAGTTCCCCATAATGATTTTAGCCACCAATATATATATATATATATATATATAATGTACACAAAGAGACACAACATGTTATCATCATTTTTATTATATGTATATATTTAAAGAGAGATGGCGCTGCTAACATCAATTCTAGAAATAAAAAAGATTAATTAACGCGATTGATACATTATATAAAACGCAAGAGAACTTATAAATCAGTGCCTGCACAGTAAGCAAAAAATAAAGTTTGACTCTCGCCAAAACCAACGCAATTGTTAATAGCTCTTTTAAAAATTGATTTACCACATAGAGTACTCGGCGGTAAAGAATAAATTGAGTTTGTCAACACGCAGTAGGGCAGCGAGTAATATAATAAAGATTAGCAGTAAATATGAAAACTCATCTACAGGAAAAAACCACATTGCAATTGCATTACATTTTCACAACACCACCATCTATCGAAGAAATGGGTTAACTATTGTGCTTCAGATTTAGTTAATAAGGTTAATAAATTTTTGTATAATATATTTAATACGTTCTTTAATAATTTTGTTTACTGCGTTTTAGATATACATAATTATATCATTATTTTACATAATTTAACTATGATTTATGATATGATATTAGTTTAAAATGCACTTGATGACTCAAACAAAGCCACCGTTGAGCAAATTCGTTCCTATACTTCCCTACCCATACTTTAGAATATTTATCATAACTTTTGATAGAATGAACTGATTTTAATGAAATAAAGACTAAATGTAACCCGAAGATACACTTTATAATTTCCTTAACAATTCTAATGATATAAATTAGTACTTTATACGTGATACGTTAACAAACAAACAGACAGACAGACAGACAGACAGAAAATTCTAAAAATGGTAGAAATGTATTTAATTACTTATTTTTAGTACCCCTCAATCACTTTTATTACAAAAATATAAAATGTACAGACATCTGCTATTTACAGTTTTATTATATGTATAGATTTATATACTCATACAACATATCATTATTCTTTTGTTTTATATTTGTATATTATACTCAGGCAGCCTTGGCGGTGAAAAGTTACAAGAAAAATTGACGTTTTTATATTTTCAATACCGTAATAAAATTCTTCACATAAAGAAGCTTAACTTCAAAAAGAACACAAAATATATTTTAAAGATATTTAAATAGTTATCAGAACATACAGAGAAGCATATTCTCTTCTTTACCTTTCTATATCATATGTGAAAATTAGCTACATGAAACAGGATGGACCAAGACCAAAATTCAAAAATTCAACTCGTTCCGTTTTTAATGTCACTATTACCTAGGTAGGTGTTATAGTAATTCCCGTAAGCTTGATACATTCTTTAGTCCACGCAAAAGGGTAAAAAGTTAAGAGAAAAAGCCGACTTTAAATTAATAAAAATTATAAAAATAATATTTTTATTTACGTATCTTTTTATTTCTAGACGTGGTAGAACTATATTGCAATTATATTATGGTTGGAACACGAATAGATCGGTTTCACCCGGGAAGGACCACGCTCTTACAGAATATCAGCGAACATATATACGAAATAGCAGCTTAATGCTGCTGTGTTATATATGGTGAGTATAGAGAACCGGAGACCTTTTTTACTGGAAACGAGGCATTCCATCTTAGTCCTCAAGGGTGACAACGCATCTGCGTTTTTTAATCGAGGTTAGATGTATCCTATCGTAGTATGTCTGTAGTATACCTATGGACCACATCATCCACTTACCATCAGGTGGATTGTGTGCTCGTCCTTTATTATATTAAAAATATATTTCCACATTAATAGATTTGTTTTTGAATTTCCTTCTAATATCTGAGCATTAATTGTTCTGTGCAGTATTTTCTAGCACTAAATGCAAATGTAATAATATGGAAACTATATTTCTTTTTAGGATGTAAGCTGACTTTTACTTTTGATTTAAAATTTATTCTTTTAAAAGACAGATCTTACCAATCGAAACAGTATCTTAATCGTTATTGAGCAATCAATTTTAAACTTAGTTATTTATTCTCGTTATTAATAAACAAAATGGCGTCGTAAACAAATATTTTATGCATAACGACCATTAGCAACTGCTCGCACAATTAATCAGACTGCAAATAAGACACTTTTATAGTTCTTATTCCGTTGTAATAAAGACACGATGATTGGTCGTATAATTTAAATTTGTAGAAAACATTAGAAGGTTTTAACAATTTATTAGTTTAATAATATGCAGAAAGTTTATGTTATTTCGATGGAAATTAGGGCCCAGATGTCGTGGTTATTGCGTATTTATTCAACATGTTAACTATCCATATTTTGTCAACACTAACCACCAACAAACAGAGATAAATCGATCTGGTATTCTTCTAGCGTAGTCATTTTCTACTCCACTATTCAAAATGTAACTACTTCAAATATATTAATTTTCTTTAACTGCTGGTATTCTTACCTGTTTTTCTTTTATTTACCGTTAGGATCCGTTTTTCTTTTATTTACCGTTAGGACATCAATGATCTGGACAATAATCTGGACGCAAAGATCATTACAGTAATCAAAAACTTGGTTACTCTAATGATCAAAGTCAGGACTGGCTTACTTTTTTTTTATAGGATACGGGCTTACTATAAAATTCAAAGCGAAAGCATAGCTTTATCTCTACGATTAGAGCAAATGAATTTTCTTTCATCCTGGAACACACTAAATAATTAATTGGACTTGGTTCAACATGAGATATCCGCTGGAGAGTCGGATTATAGGACATTAATTATACAAAGCTTTCTTAAGATCGATCGTTAGATAACGTTTTGCCCACTGAAATATAAACAAAGAAAACAAAATTTTTACGTGATACTGTAACATTTATATGTAGCAGATCCACACTGCAGCTACATTATGGTTATAATTTCACATTGTTATATTGATTAATAGAAAAGTTTTAGTATAACTGTTACTTTTAGTCTAAAATTATTGTAAATGTTTATTCATACTTTATATTAGAACAATAAATAAACTTATTTGACTATCTATACGTGGTAGAGCCACGCTACAGCTATATTATGGTTGTAGCATGAATGGGTCGGACCGACCGGGCAAGCAGCATGCTCTCATAGAATAAGAAAGTAAGCTGTTTTTCGTATGTTGACTTTAGAGAACCGACGTACTCTTTTTACTGGTAACGAGGTATGCCATCCAAGTCCTCAGGGATAACAACGCATTCTGTATATTGATCCTTAATCGAGGATGGGGGAGGCGTGAAGGGGTCTATGGGCCACGGCATCCACTTACCATCAGCTGGATAACGTGTTCGTTTGTCACCCTTATTGTATAAAAATAATAAGCCAGATTTAATGAGGTCGTGATCATTTCAAGTCAACAATAAAGCCCAACTTCTCCGCTTCGCGTTCGAGATGTGCAATGGCATACAAAAAACATTAACACAAGTAATAATTAGGGGCGAAATTAAAGTTAAAGATAAGCAATTCTGTACATGCATCTTAAAAACCGTTAGGAACTAAGTTTCTTTATTACTTAAAGAAGTCGAAAATCCAAACAAAGCCTACTTTTACGTGGCCTTTGTTTTTGAGAACTCCAAAAACAAAACGGGCTGGAAAACTTTTAATTAAAACTGCATTCACTTACAACTCGGCTCGAACAGTTGAATAAGATCCGGCGAACTAATAAGCACTTGTTGAACAAATTATTGCAGACTCAAAACTGCTCTCCGTTGCTTGATTTTTAATATGATTTTATCAAAAGTACATATGTAAGGCTTATTTATTAATTATGTATTTATTCAAGCTTCGTTACACAGAAATGTACAAAGGCGGACTTAACGCTTTAAGACGTTCTCTTCCAGTACGTTGAGTTTCACGAACGGCAGCCTCGTACAGGTAAGAAACGTGTAAGGCAGCCTCATCCAGGGAAGTGACAACCAGGTATGAGTTTTTTTTTTATAGAATTACGATGAGAATCGAGCATAGAATTCATCTGATGGTAAGTGGATACGGTAGTCCGTAGGCATCTACATTTATCTTCAATTAAGAATCAACATAAAAATGTGTTGTCAGTTGTCACCCTTCAGGACAAAGATGGAATGCCTCGTTTCCATTAAAAAAGGTCACCGGTTCTCCACACTCGCCATACGAAACACAACAGCCTTAAGCTGCTATTTTACGCTGGTATTCTGTGAGAGCGAGGTCCTTCCCTGGTGAAGACGATTCATTCGTGCTACAACCATAATATAGTTGCAGCATGGCTCTATCACGTCAATAAATAAAAAGGTACGTAAATAAAAATATTATTTTATTCTTTTTATTTATTTAAAAACGGCTTTAACTTTTAACTTTTTGAATCTTTTGCATGAACTAATGAATATCTCTAACTTTTTGAAGTCAGCATAAAGTAAATGCCAATATATCATTGGATTAAACAGTACAAGCAATAATTTATATATATATTTAAGTGAACGGGATATATTTACTTAAATATATATAAAAAATTACACCCCTAAGAGTGCAAAAATAAGGGATGAAGTTTTAAAAACTGTTTAGACAAAGTTCTCGTTCTAGGTGAATATGAAAAATATCAAACTTATAAAAAGTAAAAGCCGACGTCTAAAA
Organism: Parnassius mnemosyne; assembly: GCA_963668995.1. Lineage (NCBI taxonomy): Eukaryota > Metazoa > Arthropoda > Insecta > Lepidoptera > Papilionidae > Parnassius > Parnassius mnemosyne. The sequence continues at coordinate 35,499,771 of CAVLGL010000084.1, forward strand.
AAGAAAAAGAATAAAATAATGATAATTGATATTTATTACTTAACAATATATGTCTTTATACTTATTACTTTTAAAATCATTACAATAAGCAGTATAAGCAATAATTTAAATTATGTACCAAGTGAACATACCAAGGCCTACTGTCGTATTACGAGTACGTCAGTCCCGTGCTCGGGTCGCTGAGTTGAAAATCACCGTTTAAATGCTGCTTAGTGTAATTGTAAAAGTTTCAACGTGCCGAGAAAGCGACGCGGTCTACTTGCTTTGTACAAGTATACGGTCAGAATAGAAAAGATTAACTATACGCTTTTATTTAATCGTATAGTGGCGGTGTAAGTATATTTTTTTATATGAGAAGCGGAAAACAAGCATGCAGCTCACCTGACGGTATGGGACTATCGCCACCCATGAATAACTGCAACATCAGGTGGATTCCAGATGCGTTTCCGGCCTTTTAAAAAAGAGTAGACTCTCTTCTTGGGGGTCCCTAAGTCGTATCGGTCCGGAAAAACCGCTGGTGGTAGCCGATTCTACAAGAAACTTGTGCGAGGAAGAAAACTTCTTCTAAATCGCACAATGATGGACCGCCAATCATCCAGATGATATGAATAATATCACTAGTTTGTTCGCGATGTGCGCTGGTGAAATTGAGCGGCTGGAATTAGTCCGAACAATTCCTAAGAGCACTCCTCGTGGTAGATGCGATAAAATACGCAAAGAGATGCAACATCTCTTCGCAGCGCCAGTGAGTCAAGCCGATCGGAAAGAGTTCGATCAAAATAAATAAGTCCAATGGTTAAAGCAGTAATTTAAAAAAAGGTGACAACGTAAAAAGTCTACTGAATTGATTAAAAAATCTATTTTTTTTTTTTTGTAAAAACAAGGAGGTTTTATTAAGAAGTCAGTATAAACTATTAGGATGAAAACTATTTAAGAATACAGCAGATTTATTCCTTTATAGTAAAATACGCAAAGAGATGCAACATCTCTTCGCAGCGCCAGTGAGTCAAGCCGATCGGAAAGAGCTTGGTCGCCGACGATTCCAATTTAATATAAATTTTTTTTATAGGAAAGGGTGACAAACGATCACACAGTCCACCTGATGGTAAGTGGTTGCTGTGGAACATAGACATCTACACCTATCTTTTCGATTAAGAATCAAAATGCAGATGGGTGACAACGTATCTGCATTTTGATGTATACATGATACAGTGAAAATGTACGCAGTATTATAATATAACTGCATTAGAGACTTAGTCGCAGCAAAAGTGAACAAGATAAAAAATATATAAAATATTAACGAAACACAAAAATTTCTTTTAAATCTTTTTTTTTTAAAGAACAAGGGTGACAAACGAGCGCACAGTTCACCTGATGGTAAGTGGACCCATAGACTGCTATTTTACGCTGGTACTTTGTGAGAGCGTGGTTCTTCCCTGGTTCAGCCGTCCCATTCGTGCTACAACTATAATAATAATAATAATGTCTTTCGGACCGAATTTCGGTAACGGCGGTCAGCCTCAACGGAGACTAGCCATCGGCGCAGGACAGGATTATAGTGCCCAAGTGTATGCGCAAGCACAGGTGCACTCTCTATTCCCCCACTCACATAGTCCGATGGGATGGTAAACCGACACGACCGGAGACAGATCAGGCGCAGAACCAACGGCTTTACGTGCTTTCCGACGCACGGGGGTGAGATACCGCCAACTTCCTGACTCCGGGCAGCTACTGAGAATTTCTTGATGGAAAAATTCAATAACTGATTGTTTTGGCCCGACCCGGGATTCGAAATCGGTACCTCATGATCAGCAGTCGCACTACTACAACCTCTAGACCAACGAGTCATTCAACAGACAACTATACTACTAATACAGCTGCAGCATGACTCTACCACGAATGAAAGTTTGCAATCCTACTTTCGTTCTATAAGTGAAGGCGGAGTTTTAGTTTATTTGAGTAAGTAGCTTCTGCAGCCAATGGACACTTCATTCTAACACGACTGTAGATAAGTTGTCACTCCTAAGTTCTAAGATGGAATGCCTCACAGCCTGTATACTAGCTCTATATGTCTTTCAGATTTGAACACAGCAGTGAAGTTTTGGCGGGAACTTGACCGGCGACGGATTGTTGCTCTTGTATTATTGTTTAAATAATGGTTTGAAGTGGATTGTGATATGTAAAAGTGGTGCGATTTTGTGTATTGAATATCTACGCATATGAACTATTAGTGCAAACGGTGAAACAAGTGCTGTGATCGTGATGTGATTCTCAAGATAAGGTGTCTGTCTGCTTAGGTGCCTTGAGATACCATCGCCAACTGTCAGCTGTCTGTTGGCTCAAGTTGCCGTCAAAATCACCCAAGGGTTGCACAATGTGACGCATCAACATATTGTGAAGCAGTGTACTATGATGGATAATAATACATTGTAACTTCAGGCTCAGAAGGGCTTGAACCCAGAGCCGCAAAGCCAATTATTAAAAAAATGAACATAGTAGTGTTCACACTGCTACTTGGCGACAGGAATGGGTTAGAGGCTGGTACGCACCTGGATTCCTAGGCATAATAGCAGTCTTGCCACCTCCTGTCCTGAATGATATATAGCCATTTTCAAATTTTTATGAGACTAAATTAGAACACAGTTCCAAAATAACCCATCTAGCAAAAAAAAAGAAACAATAGAAATAAACGGATTCAAAGAAATCTCCAGAAGCTTTCAGTGATTATGTAAAAACCAGCGTTCTCTTTAAACGATTGTTTTGATTATCTCAAAGTAAAGATAAAGAACTTTGAATTTTTTATAAATACTGCAAACTGAACGGAAAGGTATAAAACGTTTGAAATGAGGATACATACCGTACAACGTTACACAATTGAATGGAGAATACACTTAAAAATGTGAAGTTTAATATTGATAGGGGAGGCATAATTAAATAGGGTATACACGATGTGTGTGTTATACCATGCATACATTCATACATATATTTATGTAGCAGTGAGATAGTTAAAGCAGTGATATAGCTATATCCCTAGTAATATAGCTATATACCGGTTCATAACTATCTTACTAGACTAATCTAGTGAAATAATTATAATTGTATACTATGCAAATGTACAGGAGGAACAAATTTCGCGATATTGAAGTTTTTGCTGTGTTGTTGTTTATGTTCCTATTTTGACAGTAGGTTAAGGTGTGACTGGGATAGTTTTTGGACCACCCTAAAGCCGCGTACATTATAACGATATAAAATGTAATATCGAAATAATTTAGCTTTTTAAATTCAAACATTCAAAAAGTATAAGTCAAAAGTAGTTTTGACTAACAGATTACAAACAAACTACAATTATAATTATTTCACTAGATTAGTCTAGTAAGATAATTATGAATCGCTTTCATATAACTATATTACGGTATATAGCCATATACCTAGGTATATACATAACTATATCACGGCCTTAACTATCTTACTGCGACCTATACATACATACATTATCATTAAAGCCTTTCACAAGTCTACTGCTGAACATTAGCTTCCACGATGGATGCCTCATACGGGGAATATTTTGCACAGTTGCCACGCTTGGCAGATGGTTGGCAATCAATCACAGTCTTTTTATTATTATTATTGAGTCGTTACCATTTGATTTTAATCTATCTTCTCCTGCGATACTAACGAGTAGATATTCATACACTACCACTATGTTTAATAACTAACTGACCTGTCTGACCTTATTGGCTCAGTTGAATAATTGTAGAAATACATACATACATAGAAACACACATACGCACAATGTGTAATTTTTTTGCTTTCGTCAGAGTCTCATCTGTTTGAAAAACAGGTGTTTTTTTCATAGTATATGGTGACCACACAGTCCAACTGATGGTAAGTGGTTGCTGTGGCCCATAGACATCTACATTTATCCTCGTTTGCGAATCAAAATGCAGATGCGTTGCCACCCGTGAGGACTAAGATGTGATGCCTCGTTTCCAGTAAAAAGGGTCTCTTGTTCTCTACACTCACCATACGAAACACAGCAGTGTTAAGCTGCTATTTGACGCTGGTATTCTGTGAGAGTGTGGTCCTTCCCCGGTCGAGCCGACTCATTCGTGCTACAACTATAATACTAATATAGCTGCAGCATGGCTCTGCCACAGGTGTAATATAATACCCTGTACTTATTAACAGTTAAGGCTTTGACAATAGCAAAAATTCATCGAATCGCCTTACCTAAATCATACAAACTAGTAATGAAGAAGAGCAACTTTGTAAAAGACTTGTAAGAAATACATAGAAAACTGTGAACCTTTTCGCTGTCATGTGCACTACATATAAGGTGATTGCTATTGTCTTACTATTGTTTCTGAATACCGGACAGTGAAAGTCTTGAGCGTGAGCCGGATTTGATGAGGCTTTCACTGGCAGATAGCTGATGTTGTAAGGAGTAACTTAAGACACTTTTATTTTAGGGTTCCTCGCAAATCCACGCGGGCGAAGTCGCAAGGAATAGCTAGTTATTTCTAAATGTTTAAACCATACCATTATACCGAGCAATTTCAATAAGCAATGCTTGCATAAATAAGCTTGTCAAATATTGCTAACGTAAATTGCCATAATTTTAAAATTTTATTTTGTTTGCAATGACCAAGACAAGAGGGCCGCTTAGAATTTTTTTAATTAAAACTCCTTTCTTTTCAAGCGTAACACGAAGCAGTCAATTAAAAATCCTGCACACAAATAAGCACTTGTTGAACAATTCATTACAAGCTTAAACAATCCCTCTAGCTGGCTGCATTCCGAAAGAAAGCTTCACGAAAAATTTGCATTTCAATTCTGATGTTTTAAACTATAGGCTCTTGAGATATGAGAGTGCGATCATAACTTTTTGTTAATACACGCGTGCAATGAATGTTGTTACAAGACTGGCATCACCAGGACCTATATTATCCACTGTGTGCGTTGCTATGAACTTCAGGAGTTCCTTAGATGTATGGACTCTCGTAGAGGTATGTAACAAGTTATTGTGTCCATATATATTATATTATATAAACCGACTCATATATTATTGTAGTAATGCTAGGTATCAAATTTAATATATAAAAATTAATTATTGCTTGTTCGTATTTTATGCGCTGCCATAGAGTTCATCAAAAAGAGTAAAGTACCAAAGTATTGATGATTGCAATTGAATTTTTTGAACGTCCGGATCAAACGATTGACAGGAACTACTGCCAAAGAGCATAATGATGTCCGACGACCGAGATTATCGAACGAGTCTCACAGATCTTAGAGTACTGAAAAAACTGTACTGAACAAAGTACTGATTCGTAAGACGGATCAATACTTGAACGATCGGGTAACTAGAAATGAATGAATGACATATGTCTATAAAAAAGATAAAGACATTTGTCGATTTCATATTTTAAAGATACATTGGAAATAAGGAGTGTGGGGGGGGGGGGGGCTTTAGTGACCCCGGGTGGCAACTAATCGAGCTACGCCACTGTTCCTAACTAATAACAAGCTATGACGTATTAGGGGATATGACATATTAGGCCGTAGGGGAATAAGTAAGAGTCGTTTGTAAACCATTTCGTCGTGGCGATATCGTAAAAGCTGGGAGAAATATCGGTGTTCCCAAAAGACCATATAACCACCATCTAAACAAGATGGTTTTAACACCTTCGTGCCACTCGTAAAAAACACAGCTTAAGCCTGGTAGTAAAAATACATACAGGTAAACATAATTTATAGAATATATAGTTATTTTCTGTGGGAAACTGAAAAAAGGAGATAGGCAGTAGCTTCGTCTTAAATACAACTAAAAAAAAGCTGCGGTCGCCAACCCGCTTGCCGAGAATATAATAGAATATTTTTGTTCAATATAGATTATTACATAATGCTCTTTAAATTTTGTTTTTATTAGGATAAGGATGACAAACGAGCACACAGTCCATCTGATCGTAAGTGATTGCTGTGACCCATAGACATCTACATCTATCCTCGATTACGAATTAAAATGCAGATGCGTTGTCACCCGTGAGGACTAAGATGGAATGCCTCGCTTACAGTCATAAGGGTCTCGGTTTACCACTAATTCGAAGAATTTCTCTGTCCTGGAAAAACCCAAGAAATAAACCCAAGTGTAGCATACTTATCCAAATCGCTTCTATGAAGATTGCTTCATAGGGGAGATTTTGATTAGGGATTTTTCATTAGGGAGGCCCTATGTTCAACAGTAAACTTTTGACGGGCTGTGGAGAATTAATAATTAAAAGTTAGAGAAGTTAAAGAAGTACTAGTAAGTTACTTCTTTAACTGTTCAAATGCAAAGTGAATCTTGTTGTTTGACTCAGTACGCCTCGCAGAGGAAATTGGCTAAGTAGATCAAGACTATAATATATATGTATAAACGTGGTCTGTAGCAAAGCTATTAGACGCTGCTTTAGATTGCCAATTAGAAGGCATGACTTACACGCGATTAGAACAATCTCTAAATGCAAGTTGGAGCGCATACAGGTACGTTAATTGGATGAAGTCAAGATAGAATTGGTCTATTGATCGTTAGTGTTCTAGTCTTTAATTCGGGATCACCTTTTCTCTCAGTGTGTCTGTTTGCCTGTCACAAAAGTTCTTCTCAGAGACTTGATAACAATAAGTTTACTGTCTATTTGTGTATTTTTTTTACAGTATATGTAGATAATCCGTTGTATTATATCGGTAACTCGAGTTCTACTGCGGATACACTCATTTTTAAGTATTACACGGAGAGAAACCCCGAGCATAGCCCAACGCATTAGTAAGCTGAAATGGCAATGGGCCGGTCATATAGCTCGAAGAACTGACAACTGATGGAGAAGAAAGTTTCTCGAGTGACAGCCTCGTACCGGTAGGTAACGTGTAGGACGCCCCCCCCCCCCCCCCCACCCACTAGATGGAGTGACGTCCTGGTAAGATATGCACGAAGTCGATGCATGCAGGTGGCTCAGGATCGTGCTATATGGCATTCCTGGGGAAGACCGATGTTCAGCAGTGGACTTGTGAAGACCTGAAATGATGTGATGTTAACTAGATAAATATGAAATGAATAAAAAAAATTAAGAACATAATCAATAGTAAAGAAGATACAATTTGTGTTAAAGACATTAAAAAAAAGCGCGGAACGATGTTACTTTTTATGGGCTTTAAAATAGAGGCCAATGTTGTCGTTAAACGATTGTTTTGGCAATCCATCTCGTAGAGGGGATAATAAAAAACGCTATACCGCTCGTATATACTTCAGAGCGAGCGGAAAGAAATAAAAACTTGGAAATGAGATACTCTCAGTGAGTTTTAGTGACTTCTGCATAGTTACACAATCGGATTTTCGAATAAATGTTCCGTAAACGATGACTGAAAATGTAAAACAAGTTTTTTCTGCGTGTGGTGGCGGCCTAAGTCGAAGTCAATTTAGGCTTATTACAAGATTTCTCTACAAGCACAAAGCTTTCTTCTATCTTCAATAAACTTTATTATTTGCTCTAAAGAACTTTTTTTATAGGATAATGTAAACAAATGAGCACACAGTCCACCTGATTGTAAGTGATTGCTATGCCCCATAGACATCTACATCTACCCTCGATTACGAATCAAAATGCAGATGCATTGTCACCTGTGAGGCCTAAAATAGAATGCCTCGTTTTCAATGAAAGGGTCTCCGGTTCTCTACACTCACCATACGAAAAACAGCAGCGTTAATCTGCTATTTTACGCTGGTATTCTGTGAGAGCATGGTCTTTCCCTGGTCGAGCCGACCCATTCACGCTACAACTATACCAGTAACATAGCTGTAGCATGGCTCTACCGCGTAAAATTCTCATTAAAACAATTAACACTTACATGAGAATAATAATAACTATATTATAATTATAATACTAGTGAATGTCCTGTATAACTCTTTTTTTCGTTAACTGGTCTGAAAAGTTAGGCACTTACAGAGAATAACCAGCAAAATTAAAACCTTACAACTCCACTATTTTTATCCGGCTGAGAAAGAGTTCGAAATGAAGATAATATTTTTGGCCGTATGTGTATCCCTACTCATGTTTAACCCGAAACGTCTACACTTCTTTTTCTTTTTCATGACGTGTCTCCCCCGTTTTAATAAGTATTTATTAATTTCATCGTATTTTAGTATTTGCCGTTTAAAATTCATATTATCCACACCAATTTATTTCGGCAGCTATTAGGTTTTTATGGCTTTTTCATATTTTTCACGTTAGACTATCAATGCTGACGTCATATAGTAAGACTATATGACGTCAGACCGTGTGGTGCACATGAACTGACAAAAACTAACAACCTACATAAAGTTACGGCCTATATACGTCCTACTGCTGGGCACAGGCTTCCCCTCATTTTCGAGAGAGTTTTAGGACAAGTAAATGTCCGCCGCCCTGCCCCAACTCGTGTCTTGGAAATATTTTTTCTTATTCCTCAGACATGCAGGTTTCCTCACGATGTTTTCCTTCACCGGGTTCAATCCCCACCAGCACCAATGAAACGACCTACATAATAATGATAATTATAATAAATAATTAATCTATTGGGACCGAGCCAACATCACAAATAAGTTTATTATTGCATAATATTGTGTTAGTGGACCGGGTAGAGTCAAGGATAATTTTGCTCGACAGCAACATTATTTATGATGAGAAACTCATAAAAGCCGAAACAAACATTAATTACCTGGATCTGGCTCACGAGGTGACTAATATTTGAGGTCGTATACCTCACATGCTAGTCACCTTGACCACGTCAGCAAAAATGTTCCAGTAGTCGTCTCTGCAATCGAGCTAATCCCCGTCAGCCTTTTGAGTTATCTGAGCTCGGAGCGGTCCATCAAAGAGTCCCAGTAATCTGTGATGGACCGCTCCGAGCTCTAATGCAGAAGGCGGTGCTCCTCGTAGCGCCCGCCTCGTCCCCCGATTTCTTTCCCTTTCCCCCTAACGCACGGTCATTCATATTTCATTGTATTTTTTATGGTTTACATATCATTATAAGTATTAATGCATCCCAACCAGGAGAGAAAACAATAGAAAATGTAATCCAATACAATAAATCCCTTGAAATAATTCGTCCGAGAAGTCAATCGACGGATTCAACTCGGCTGGGCGGCTTTCGGGAAATTACGGGCATATCTTCTTGTCAGATATACCTCAAAACTTAATAACTAGACTGTACAACGAGGGAGGGTTGCCAGTGATGACTTATGGAACTGAAACGTGGTCCTTCCGTGCTGGCCGTATGAGGAAGCTCAAGGTCGCTCAGCGAGCTTAGTAGAGGGCTATCCTGGGGGTTTCTCTGCTTGATAGACTTATAAATAAGGATATGATGAAGATAACCAGAGTTATCGACATCGCTCAAAGAATTTGTAAGGTGAAGTGGCAATCGGCCGGCCATATACCTCGAAGAACCAACAACCGATATGGAAAGAAGGTTCTCGAGTGGCAGCCTCGTACCAGCGGACGAACTGTAGGGCGTCCCCCACTAGATGGCGTGACGACCTGGTAAGAAATGCAGGAAGTCGATGGATGCAGGTGGCTCAGGACCGTGCTTTGTGGCATTCATTGGGGCAGGCCTATGTTTAGCAGTGGACTTGTGAAAGACTGTAATGATGATGATGATGATGAAATCCTTTGAAAGTTTTCCTTTGTCTTAATTTACTATTTTAATTAGTTTTTATATTTTTATTTTAAAACGACCAGTTATATTGTAGACGTTAAAAGCTCTTATTGGAAGCGTTTGCTCCTTCAACACTTCGATATACCGACAGGAAACCGGCTTGTTCGGGAGGCTGGAAGTCGTCAAGTCTGCGCGCGAGACGATTCGTAATGACTCTCGAAAACAGAACGTAGACGCGGCTCAGAAGGGAAATCGGTCTGTAGTTCTTCAAGAGAGCGTTGTCGCCTTTCTTGAAGAACAAGACCACCGCACTTCTGCTCCACGCCTCCGGTGTAATGCCACCATGGGGGACGGAATTAAAGAGCTTCTGAAGGACTTCAAGTACCGGTTTTCCACCCGCTTTCAGAAGCTCCGCTGTAATTCCATCCTGGCCTGGGGCCTTGCCGTTTTTAAGGTGCTGGAGTGCCATTCTAATCTCGCTCAGACTGACGTCCGGGATATCATCGGAATAATGTCGGATAAGACTCGCTCTTGGATCGTTACTCACACTTGCTTGTGGCTCCAACGATGACGTGTACAGCTGCCCATAGAACCTCTCAATCTCACTCAAAATCTCAGGTGCCCCGGAAACGATGCTGCCACATTCGGTCTTCAGCTTTAACAGTTGGCTCTTTCTGGCAGACAGATCTCTGGCAAAGACTTTGGAGCCTTGGTTCCGCTCGATCGCTTCTTCAATACGAGCTGTATTGAAGTTGCGTAAGTCCCGCCGCATGCATTTGGAGATCTGTCTGTTCAGTTGCCTGTATGCTGTCAAATCTGTTGAAGAATGTAGCTTCATCTCCCGTCTAACAGCCATGAGATTAAGAGTGTGATCGGAGAGTTTTTGTGTTCTTCTGCGGCGGGTCTTGCAGAACTTAGCTCCGACCGCATGGACAGTTTCCACGAGCTTGTCATTCAAATCGTCCACTTCATTGCAGTCTTCTAGGCACTGAAAACGGTTTTGCAACTGCGAAGTGAAGTGCTTGTACAGTAGGGCTACGATGGCTATCCGAGTACAGAACCAGAGTACGAAACCTATCCAATTGCAGAGAGGTGTAAGACAGGGTGACGTCATATCCCCGAAACTCTTTACCGCTGCATTGGAAGATGTTTTCAAGCTTCTGGACTGGAAAGGATACGGTATCAACATCAGTGGCGAGTACATCACTCACCTTCGATTTGCCGACGATATAGTCCTTATAGCAGAATCGCTGGAGGACCTAAGCACTATGCTCAATGACCTCAATAGTGTTTCCCAACGGATAGGTCTTAAGATGAACATGGACAAAACAAAGATCATGTTTAATGTCCATGTCACACCTATGCCGGTAGTTGTTGGGAACACTAAGCTCGAAGTTGTTGACGAGTATGTTTACCTGGGACAAATAGTCCGACTAGGTAAGTCCAACTTCGACCGAGAGATCAATCGACGGATTCAACTCGGTTGGGCAGCGTTCGAGAAATTACGGCACATCTTCTCGTCAGGTATACCTCAAAACTTGAAAACGAGACTGTACACCCAGTGCGTGTTGCCAGTGATGACATACGGAACTGAGACGTGGTCCTTCACTGCTGGCCGGATGAGGAAGCTCAAGGTCGCTCAGCGAGCTATGGAGAGGGCTATGCTCGGAGTTTCTCTGCGTGATAAACTCAGAAATGAGGATATCCGCAGTAGAACCAGAGTGACCGGCATAGCCCAACAGATTAGTAAGCTGAAGTGGCAATGGGCCGGCCATATAGCTCGAAGAACCGACAACCGATGGGGAAGAAAGGTTCTCGAGTGGCAGCCTCGTACCGGCAGGCGAAGTGTAGGGCGTCCCCCCACTAGATGGAGTGACGACCTGGTAAGATATGCAGGAAGTCGATGGATGCAGGTGGCTCAGGACCGTGCTTTGTGGCATTCTTTGGGGGAGGCCTATGTTCAGCAGTGCACTTGTGAAGGGCTGTAATGATGATGATGATGATTAGTAATACAAGAACAGTTACTCGTGGAACAGGCCAAGCGTATTTAAAATATTGTAAATACAAAATTGTAGGCATAATGCAAGTGCCTTCAAGGCAAGTGTAAATCAAATCGATTCAAATCAAAAATATTTATTGTATGACTACAGGTAAAATTAAATAAGATCTTAAGATTATGTTATGTACAAGTGTGCTCCATAGTCCTATTTCAGGTGTACAATATTAAGTCTCAATTATATTTATAAAAGTAATCGATATCTTTATCAAATATAAAGATTAATTCATTAATGTCAGCAGTAATTTTTTTATTAAATTATTATATTTATATATAAAATTTACGTGTCTCATTGTTTGTCCGCGATGAACTCCTAAACTACAGAACTGATTTCAATGAAATTTTGCACACTGTGTGCAGTTTGGTCCACCTTGAGAGATAGGATACTTTTTATCCCGATAAGTGACCTTCAATTTTTTTTTATTGCGAATTTAAGAATTTTTTTATGGGAAGGGTCGTTGGAAAGGGCAGAACAACGTCTGTCCGGCCAGCTAGTTACAATATATAATGTCAGTTTTCTATTCTAAGTTTTCTATACTTTACTTACGGTTTTAACTTTTTCAATATAATTTTATCTTAGTACTCAATAATAATTAGTTGGAATAATTTAATAATCGATTTTACCACCAAATATATCATTACTTTATTTAATCTTTGTTTTCTATAAAATTCGTAGAAGCATTTATCTAATAACCACGTGTTCAGTGCCTTTTTAAATCTTATATCGTTCATATTTTTAAAAGAGTCAGGATTGGATTGAAAAGAATCAGGCAAATACACTTTCGTCAAGCTAACTCAGGTACAGAAGTTTCTTTAGACCTTTTTTATAAAAAAACACTCACGCCTGTCACCCAGAGGGGTAGGCAGAGATTATGGACTTCCATTTGGCACGATCCTGACACACCTCTCTCGCTTCCTCCACATCCATATACCTACGCATACACGCTCGTCGGTTAAAGGTACTCTTGATTTGGCCCATTTTTAATATATCGCCAATTTGGTCGATAAACTTTCGCCTAGGGCGACCCTTCCCGACTATGCCGTTCACCTCTGCAACATAAATTTGCTTTGTCACTCTTTCCTCATTCATTCTTTCTACATGGCCAAACCACCGAAGCATTCCTTTCTTAATCCTGGTCACAACATCATCTTGCAAACCACACTCTTCTCTTATTAAACAATTTCTCACTCTGTCATTCAGCTTCATCCCTAACATACTCCTTAATGACCGCATTTCTACAGCATTTATTCTACTCTCATGCTTCTTCTGCCATACCCAACTTTCACTACCATACATTAAAGTAGGTACTAACACAGCATTGTGAATTGCCATACGTGCCTTTTTGGACACATTCTGACTTTTCACAATAGAGTGTAGAGCCCCATTCACTCTATTTCCTGCATTCACTCGTCGTTCTATATCCTTATCATATCTACCATCCCTGCTAAACACACATCCCAAATATACAAACTCATCTACTTGCTCTACCAACTCCCCTTCTATTCTTATTTCACATATCGTTTTACTTTCTTCTCTTTCAAAAACCATAACTTTCGTCTTACTTGCGTTCACTTTCATTCCCTTTTCTTTTAATGTCCTGTTCATTAATGTAACCATCATTTGCAACTCGGCTGCCGACGACGCAAGTATGACTTGATCATCGGCGTACAAAAGGCATTTGACGGTTAACTCACCCATTCTTAACCCGCATTCTTCTACTTTCAAATTTTCCAAACAACTGTTCATAAACAGGTTGAACAACCACGGGGAAGCCACACAGCCCTGTCTGACACCTTTATGGATGTCAAACCAGTCCGAGTAGGCCCCGTTGATCCTGACACAAGCACTAGAGTCCCTATATAGAGACTTCAATGCCTGTATCAGACCAGCGCTCAACCCAAATGAGTTCAGTGTTTGCCATAACACATCCCTGTCCACTCTGTCATAAGCCTTCTCCAAGTCCATGAACGCACAAAAAACTTTTTGGTTTTTGGCCAAAAACTTCTCGGCGATCATGCGCATGGAAAAGACCTGATCCGTACATCCCATTCCCTTTCTAAATCCCGCTTGCACATCCCAAATTTTTCCGTCAGTTTCTTTCATAACTCTTTCAATTAGTACCTTAGCATACAGTTTTCCCACAATGCTAAGAAGGCTGATACCACGGTAGTTTTTACAGTCCTGCTGTGATCCTTTTCCCTTATATATTGGGACTATCACGGCTTTGCACCAGTCTCCCGGTACCCGCTTAAGTTCCCAACATAAATTAAACAAGGTGTACAGCAGGTCTGCCACCACTCCTTCTCCAGCCCTTAGCATTTCGAGAGATACTCTATCATAACCAGCTGCCTTACCTACTTTCATACTTTTCATTGCTTTCATTATTTCATCTATACTTATATCTCTATCTATTTCCTCTTCTTTCGGAATTTCTATTTCATTTAATTCAAACGTCTCATCACTCATAAACACGCTTTCAAAGTATTCCTTCCATCTCCTTAAACTCAAAACTTCGTCATTCAGAATACAGCCATTCTGGTCTCGTATAGCATTCATTCTAGGCTGTTGTGAATGTCCCCTAGTAGTTCTTACGAGTTTCCAGAACATTTTAATGTTTTCCTGGAAGTTATCCGATATTCTTCTATCATTCTTATCCGTTCTTTCTTGCTTTTTCCTTTCAACTACTTCTTTTACTCTCTTATTTAGGTGTCTAAAAACCGCCTTTTTCCTTTCAATATCATCATTCATACTGCTAGAATTACTAGCCTTGGTTGCTAGTAAATCTAGCCATGCTTTCTTCTTTGCTTCAACTTCCATCCGTACCTCATCATCCCACCATAACGTGTTATTTTTCCTTTCATTTGTTCTCTTGCTTACACCACATACTTCGGTAGCTGCATCCACTAAACCTTTCTTGACATTATACCACACAGTCTCCAAGTCTAAATCATTCATACACAATTCAGCCATACCACTTATATTTTCTCTCAATCTACATTTGAACTTCTCTTTCACACCTTCATCTTGTAGCCTCTCTGTTTTTATACGCTGTAACGCTGTGGTAGACACAGATGTCCGATGCCTCCAACGTCTGAAAAGACCATTAATTCGGCATAAGACCAAGTAATGATCCGTCCCTACGTTAGAGCCCCGGTAAACCCTTGTATCTACCACCGCGCTCCTCATTCTTTCATCAACAATTATGAAATCTATCATACTTCTATCATCACCTCTTTCCCATGTATACGTGTGAATCTTCTTATGACGAAACAAAGTGTTCGTCACAACAAGATTCTTTTCCACGCATACGGCGAGAAGGCTTTCACCATTCTCATTTATACTTTCATCACCAAACGTTCCCAATATCCTTTCATAACCAAGCCTCCTCACCCCAACCCTTCCATTAAAATCGCCTAATATCACAATATTTTCATTAACCTTGCATTTCATTAGCACCATCCTTACCAACTCCCAAAACTGCTCTCGGATATAAGTGGGCTTAGACATGTCTGGGGCGTAGACCCCTAAAACAAACAACTTCTTTAAGCCCACTTTCATTCGTATCCATAGCAGTCTCGGGCTTACACATTCATACTCTTTTACACAATGACCCATTCTTTCTGAAAGGATGATACCGACTCCCTGGCATGCCCGCTCGGTCTCGTCTACACCAGACCAGTACGCGGTATACATGCCATGTGTAGTGGCATCCTTTCCCTTCCGTTTCGTCTCATTCACACATAACACGTCTATTCCTCTATCATACATCATATCGCATACTTCATCCATCTTATCATTCATTCCTCCACATACGTTCAATGTAGCCAGACGGGCTTCCGCAATCCACTTTTCGCCCCTCCGGGGGACAGAACGTGACGGGTGGCGAACCTCGTCGCCGGTTTTCCTCCCGGAGATTCTTCGCACCCCTGCCCCATTAAAGGGGCGCCGGGAACTCGGGGCCATTTCTTTAATATTTTGCCTCATGGTGCGAAAGTAAGTTGTGGTATTTTTTTTTTTTTTTTTTACGCCGCTACCACACGGCGAGGAGCCGAGTCAGTTCTTTCGGCTTTGTCGCTCGTTTAGCACCACCCGGGGGACACGTGTAGGATGGGCCTAGGATTAGGTGGTCGAAGCCTACGGACGCGAGCGACTCATCCCCCATTTATTTAGACCTTTTTTACTTTATTTATATGTTTAGTAAGTATAATTGTTGTAAATGTTGGGAGAAAAATAGTCTACTTTCAAAATTGTTATTACTTCCGCTTCCGCAGTAAAAGCTAGTCAAAGAGATGACGTAACTTTTGACTTTGAAGAGGTACTTTGTAAAAGCCAATTTTGAATAAAAATATTTTGACGTAGTCACTTACATTATTCACAGATTTTGTCCTCGTGGGTGACAACGAATCTACACTTTGATTATTAATATATAATGGATGTTGAGGTGAGGTGTTTTTGTACGGCAGTGTCCATAGAACCCATTTACCAACAGATATATGTGATGCCGGTATGCTCGTTTGTCACATCTATAAAGAAAAACGTTTAAAAAGTGATAATCTCTTTTTCGATGCAACACTTTTTTTTTAATATGTGAAAATTCATCTGATGCTGCTCACGCTCTTTATGTACAATAAAAGCAAGTAATTTTAGCTTGTACTACTTTATCCTTATATTTATTTTTGTTGCGAAACTACGAAAATAATCGTGTTTACTAAAGGCCCAAGGAAGAAAGGACCTTACGATTAAGGAAATAAGCTAGTTTTTATCATGTACTATTCTTTTCCTACACATTTTAGTTTGACAGGGGACACATGGATTGACTGATTTCCAATATATCGAAATAAACGCTGTCGTATTATTGTTCTTCTGGAAGGTTCTCTTGTAAATGTGACGCAACATACTAACTTACTTCAATAATCTCAACATAAAAAAATATATACCAATATGCACAACGATTCAATTGTAAATCATACTTGTACATGAAATATAAGGATATACCCAAATTAGGACTTAAGGCGATTTATACCTATTAAACGCTGCTTAGTTTTAAGATGCCGTTAAGTTTCGTGCTGTTTCTATCACTTTAATTCTAAGCGACTGTGTATTGCGAATTCAAAGTTAAATTAATAAATATTTTATATAGTTTAGGCTTACTAAAACCAGTTATGAAGGTCAAAATATACCACCAATTTAAAAACGACGCCTCCACTGAGATGAACCGGTAAGAACGTTCACGTTCTTTTTTTCTTTTTAGATAAAACGTTACCCCCCCCCCCCCCCCCAAAAAAAAAACTAGGATTTTCTTCTGTGTCTGATATGTTATGTTTTTATAGCAATTAACGTGCGGGGTTAACGTAAATAATTCTTAGTAGTTTTTATGGCCGTGTTTGTGTATGTGTGCGTGTGCGTGCGCGCGTGTCTGATTATGTATGTGCGCTTCTGTACACGATTTTAAGTACTTACAGTAATTATTACATGTGGTTATTTACCCCAAAATGGTTTTTAATTTTTCAGACAGGGAATGGCATAACACTTGAATCTTCTGTATACAACTGTGCAAACATTAACGAAGTTTTTATTAATTTTTCTTTATTTTACTCAAAATAATTGCCAAATAGTTTAAACCACTGTGATTGTTTAAATCTGTATAAACCTTCATTTTTTAATAAAAGATCATTTATGATACCCTTATTTCCTATATTACACAAAACATTACAAATATTTTAAAATTATTCATAAATAAACATTATAGTTAAGATAATACGTAGAAAGCGTACACTCTGACCCCACCCCTTTACCGTCAGCCTTGCATTACGGGCTCGCAGACTTCGCTATGCGACAAGCAAATGTCACAATAAATTACAAATAGCTACATACAATGCGTGTTTTTGTGACATTCGTGAACATCCTACGAAGATGAACGCGTGATGAATATGTAACTTGTGCGAATCACCAAAAGTAATTTATTCACGTCCCAGGTGCGTATAATAACATTGCGCGATGCCTCTGTGTGATTAGAAAATATTAATGTAGGTGTTCCATTAGAAGTTCGAACGCTCAAGGACTACAGTCTTAAGTCAACAGAGACCGGAAAATATTTATCGTCCTGCAGTAACAAGGCTGCAGCCGTAAATCTCTTTAACTGTAAAAAGCACCAGTTGCCTCGTGAAATTTTAATTGGTGCACTCTTAAAGGAGCGCACTCTTTTGTGTTTTATCTATAGTCAGAACAAGCCGTATCTGAGACCCCTTTTACTGGAATTGAGGCATTCTATCTTAGTCTTCAGAGATAACAATGCATCTGTATTTTGATTCTTAAACGAAGGCCACAGCGTCCACTTACTATCAAGTGGACTGTGTGCTACTTTGTCATCCTCATTCTATAATAAAAACAATGTTATATGTGGTAGAGCCATGCTGCAGCTATATTAGTAGTATAGCTGTAGCACGAATGGGTCGGCTCGACCGGGGACGGACCACGCTCTTACAGAATACCAGCATAAAATAGCAACTTAGCGCTGCTGTGTTTCGTATGGTGAGTGTAGAGAACCGGAGACCCTTTTTATTGGAAAAGAGGCATTCCGTCTTAGTCTTCACGGGTGACAGCGCTTCTGCATTTTAACGAAGGAGGATAGTTGTAGATGTCTATGGGCCACAGCAACCACTTACCATCAGGTGGACTGTGTGCTCGTTTGTCACGCTAAATCTATTAAAAAAAGTATAAGAAATAGCTAAAAGATTATAAAAGTCATGAAAAAATACATTTTTGTATATAAATCTTTGTTGCTGATAACGAGGCATTCCATCTTAGTCCTCAGGGGTGACAACGTATCCACATTTTGATTCTTAATCGAGGATAGATGTCCACGGGCCACACCATCCACTTACTATCTGGTAGACTTTGTGTGCTCGTTTATCATCTTTATTCTATAAATAAAATATTTTTACTAATACCATAAACCTGTTGTCTAAACATTCACAAGTTCAAATACAAAACAAGTTTCATATTTAATAACTAAAAAACTGATATATTACAAAAACTTTAAATAAAAATAAAAATAAGAAATAAAGAAGTAACTCCAACATAATTTCTATCCTTGTCAACTGTCTGTATCACGCTGTTAACAGAACGGTTAGTATATTGAATAATGTCTTATAACTGATTAATGCTAATCGATCGATTTAAATGCGTCATTTAATCGATTCCACTGATTGATAGACGCGGTTCAAATTATTTAAACATCCGTTAATTACTATAATTCATTTTGAATGCAAATTCTTGATCTACTTAGGTGTAGCTGTCGTATCTACTTAATCTTGAGCAATCTTGATTGGTCTATATTTTAGGACGACTTTTTATTAACACATACGTAATGATTGGTAAGATATATAATTGGTTTTGTAGCAAAATAGTGTTTAAATGGCCGTTTTTAGCGACCCTGGTTGTCAGATTTCAACCATATAAAATCAGTATTATTGTTCGTTTCTCTGTTTTATCATTGTCATCAAGTTATTGGTATATATAAAAATTGACAAATCTATATCTATACTATAAATCTATATCTATACAAATTAAAAAAAATTGAAGTGTCCGTTTGCAATGTTAAAATACAGCTTTCTACTAAATGCACATGAAAGTATATACGGTACTAATAACAAACAAAAAAAACAATTTTTAAATTTTTTGTCTGTCTGTCTGTTTGTTCCGGCTAATCTCCGAAACGGCTCGACCGATATTGACTAGACTTTCACTGATGCTACAAGGAGTAGCTTAGGATACTTTTATTTTTGAAAAATAATTAGGGTTCACCGCAAGAAAACTAAAATCCCATAAAATCATAGTAAATTCCACCCGGGCGAAGTCGCGGTGACCGGTTTTTTTATAGTATAAGGGTGACAAACGAGCATACAGTCCACCTGATGGTAACTGGCTGCTGTGACCCATAGACATCTACATCTATCCTCAATAAAGAATCAAAATGCGGATGCGTTGTCATCCGTGAAGACTAAGATGGAATGCCTCTTTTCAGTAAAATAAGTATCCGGTTCTCTACACTCACCATACGAAACATAGCAGCAATAAGCTGCTATT
Source organism: Parnassius mnemosyne (assembly GCA_963668995.1). Classification (NCBI taxonomy): domain Eukaryota; kingdom Metazoa; phylum Arthropoda; class Insecta; order Lepidoptera; family Papilionidae; genus Parnassius; species Parnassius mnemosyne. The sequence goes on from CAVLGL010000084.1 coordinate 35,519,579, forward strand.
TTACGCTGGTATTCTGTGAGAGCGTGGTACTTCACCAGTCGAGCTGACCCATACGTGCTACAACTATACTATTAATATAGCTGCAGCATGGCTCTACCACAAAAAAAATTTGTATACTTATATAAATAATCTACTCTATCAATTTCCCAATTGGTTCAATATTGCAGGATTACATTACTATTAAGTGGTAGAGTCATTCTGGAACTGTATTGTGGTTGGAGAATGAACAGTTCGGCTCTCACAGAATATGAGCGTAAAACAGCAGGTTAATGTCTTGTTCCTTTTTTACTGGAAACGGGGCATCCATATTAATGCTCAGGGATGTCAACCCATTTCCTTTTTTATTAATAACCATGGGCAGATGTAAATGTCAATGGGCCACAGTATTCACTTACCATCAAGTGGACTAGTATACTTTGAAAAAACAAGATTTTAAATAGACTTGTTCCATCCTACGGCATCATCGGGGTTCCGTTAGGAAAGGTATGCCGTAACGAAACCATTCAGTTTATATAATAAACTAGCTTAATATGGTAAATAAATAAGAATGATATGAAAAATAAGGGGGATTAGTCGATGATAGATAGGTGGTTATGGACCAGTGTTCACAGTGCTCGATTATCACCCTTATTTATATAGAAATAAAACTAGCTAAAATCTTAATGTGTCCTGGAGGCTCAGTCAGTCTGTAAAACTAGGGTGTGGCGTTTGTTTAATGTATTTTTTTCGTCCTCAATCAATCCTTAAAGTTACTGGGCACAGGCCTCCTGTCATTTCTGAGAGGGTTTTAGGGCGAGGAAATGTCCCACGCGCTGCCCCAATGCGTGTTGGCGAACTTCACATGTCTTCAAAATAATGTCTGAGAAATAAGAAAAATCTCAGACATGCAGGTTTCCTTACGATGTATTCCTTCACCGCCGAGCAAGTAGTAAATCAGCGCTTAAAATTGCAATCAACATTATTTCATTGGTACCGGCGGGAATCGAACCTGGGTTGCTTGTGTACTATGCTTAGCCCTTGAGGTGCCACGGCTCCATATAATCGATCTTTACACTTTGTCAATTATCGCGGCGATATTTAAGGAAAGTTATATAGTATTTTTCTGACGCGCAATTGTAAAATGGAATCTAATTATTTAACCATGCAGATCGCTTTTGTGTTTTTAACAGCCAATTAAATCACTATGTGGTTTACTCAAAATGCTCGATAAAAACAATTGAAATAACAAACAATTGAAAAAAAATAGTTTTTTATTTAAATACTAAAAAGGTTCTTTTTAAATATAATAAATTGAGAAACGAGCACATAATCCACCTGATAGAATATAATAGAATAGAATAATTTTTTATTCAATATAGATCACATGTGTAATTCTTAATGAAAGTAATTTTTTACTTTACCACTGGTTCGAAAAAAAACCTCTGTACTGGGAAGAACCAGCAAGAAACCCAGCGGGACTTTTTTTTAAAGCAAATTTTAAAATAATGGTTGTACAAACTATATAAGTACAAAATTTATTTTAGAAACAGCTTGGAAGCGATCATTTATACTATAATAACCCTTTTTATACAGTTTCAACTTAACAAAACATTTAAACTTGCTAATAGAGAGAGCCTGTACACTTTCCGGGACCTTGTTGTAATAGCGTATACATTGCCCCAAGAATGAATTACTGACTCTGTGAAGTCGAGAAACTGGTATCACTAGTTTGTGTTTGTTCCTAGTGTTTACAGAATGCACATCAGTTTTTTTACTAAAACTACCTTTGTTTTTGTGAACATACATAAAATTTTCGTAAATATACTGAGAGGCCAAAGTTAATATATTTATTTATTTAAATTTATCTCTAAGAGACTCTCTCGGTTTTAGGTTGTTAATAGCTCTAATGGCCCTCTTCTGTAAAACAAAAATAGTTTCTGAATCAGCCGCATTTCCCCATAGCAAAATCCCATAAGACATTATGCTATGGAAATAACTGAAATAAACTAATCTAGCTGTCTCGACACTAGTGAAACCTCTAATCTTTTTTACAGCATAGGCTGCAGAACTTAGTCTGCTTGCTTGTTTTCATATATGGGGGCCCCACTGAAGCTTTGCGTCGAGAGTGATGCCAAGAAAAACAGTGGATACAACAGGGCTCAGTTCCATATAGTATATAATATATTCAGATAGTAAGTGCAAGTTGTGGCTCATAGACAATCTCCATCAAAATGCAGATACGTTGTCACTTGATTTCCAGTAATAAGGGTCGGGTTCTCTCTACACACACCATTTGAAACTCAACAGAATTGTATTGCTAGTTTACTCTGGTATTCTGTGAGAGCGTCGTCCTTCCCCATTCAAGCCGACCCATTCGTGCTACAATAGCTGCAGCGTGGCTCTACCACGTATAAAGTTAAGCTCACCAACTGATATATAAATGAGCTTCTGAATTTATAAACGCAAGCTGCATAGTCGTAAATGTTATTAATTGCACTGGCTACAAGCACTAAACATGCCCCACCTCACCTAATATATTATAGTAATTAGCCTACAACTAGTGCTAAGCTGGCTGTGCTAATTAGCCTAGTTATGACCTCGATCTCGTTAAAAACTAAAAACGTATTCTTATTATTCTTTTGAAATTTCTTTTGAAACTCTTTGATACCTCGTTGTGTATACCACTTACTCTTTTATACAAAGGTAACAAAAGATCACACATTCTACATTTTTTTATAGGATACGGTGACAAACTAGCAAGCAGTCCACCTGATAGTAAGTGGTTACTGTGACCCATGGACGTCTACATCTATCCTCAATAAAGACTCAAGATGCAGATGCGTTTTCACCCGTGAAGACTAAGATGGAATGCCTCTTTGCCAGTAAAAAGAGTCTTCGGTTCTCTACACTCACCATACGAAACAGCAGTGTTAAGCTGATATTTTACGGTGGTATTCTGTGAGAGCGTGGTCCTTCCCCGGTCGAGCCGACCCATTCGTGCTACAACTGTACTACTAATATAGCTGCACCATGGCTCTATCACGTGACAAACATACTTTATGATAAGTGGATAATGAGGCCCATAGACAGTTATCCTGGATTAGGAATCAAAATGCGTTGCGTTGTCACCCGATGGAATGATTTTTAACAGTAAAAATGGCCTTCAGTTCTTATACAAAACACAACAGAATTGTGCTGCTACTTTATACTTTCTGTGAGAAAATGGTCCTTCGAACCGGTATAGAATAGAATAGAATAGAATAATTCTTTATTCAATATAGATCACATGTATAACTCTTATTGAAAGCCATATTATATCAATGCAGGAGCCATAATACGCCACAGCGTAACTCTGTCACGTTCAAAAATATTATGATCTTTCTTAATTTAAGCACAACACTTCATTCGAGGTGCTTAACCTATACGTGCATTAAAATAAAATTGAAGTGTCTGTACGTAATATCATGACGTCGTAGAGCCATGTTGCTATATTAGTAGTGTACTTGTAGCAGGAATGGGTCGGCTATAGACGGCTCGACCACGCTCTCACAGAATACCAGTGTAAAATAGCAGCTTAACACTGTTGTGTTTCGTGTGGTGAGTGTAAAGAACCAGACACCCTTTTACTGGAAAAGAGGCATTCTATATTAGGTCTCAAAGGTGATAACGCATCTGTATTTTGATTCGTCATCGAGGTTAGATGTAGATGTCTATGGGCCACAGCAATCACTTACAATCAGATGGACTGTGTGCTCGTTTGTCACCCTATCCTATAAAAAAATATATTGAAATAACTGCCTATTCGGGGGGTTATTTGTACGCTATTATGATATAAACAACCATTTTATTATTATGTCTGCTATTTCAAAAATAAGCACTAACCGTGCTTATTTTTGAAATAGCTGAACCGATTGTATTGAAAATTACCGAACATATAGAGAGCAATGTCAGGAGGGCAAAACATTTTTTTTGTTTTTTTTTTTTAATGAAAAAAATAGTAAAGTAGGTTCTTAAGTATCTTAAATCTAAATAATACTACTTCTGATAGATGCTATCTAGGCAAAGCCACCAGTAAATAAATACATTATTATTCTATTATACTTACAATAGTTCTAAACACTGAGGTAACAGCAAAAACTTAACTTTATGTAACTTAAAGCCAGTGGGTTCGAACCTTCTAAAGTTGTGACGTGGCCTTGATGAAAATAAACTCTAAAAGTTAGTCCGCACTCACTTTAAACTTCTCAATTATGTGAAATCGTGATTCATTCACAACAACGTACATTTCAATAAAGTTAAATGTTGCACGTTGGTTTGTAGTTTGTACATTAATTTTTTTTTATAGAAGTAAAATTAGTGAATGTAGTTAATTCCTTCAGATATGCACTTTTCTATCAAAACTGTTACCGTTACAGCCTACTAAAGACCACTGCTGGGCATGACCTTTTTTTATAAGATAAGGGTGGTAAACGAGCACACAGTTCACCTTATGGTAAGTGGTTGTTGCGGCCCATAAACATCTTCATCTATCTTCGATTAGGAATCAAAATGCAGATGCGTTCTCAACGGTGAGGACTAAGATGGAATGCCTCCTTTCCAGTAAAAAGGGTCTCCGGTTCTCTACACTCATCATACGAAACACAGCAGCGTTAAGCTGCTATTTTATTATGGTATTCTGTGAGAGCATGGTCCTTCCCTGGTCAAGCCGACCCATTCGTGCTACAACTATACTACTAATATAGCTGCAGCATAGCTCTACCACGTATAATTCCTTAGATTCCCTCACAGCGGGTTAGGAAGCGCAGTTTTTTTTTTAATTTTAGTCGTTATTAGGGATACGCTGCTACCTATCTCCTGATTTGTTTCACTCTATCGCCTCTTACGACATCCACGGAATGATACGTAGTTGTGGATATTCTTACACCGCCATTACACGGACCCTTCCATCAATAAACATAAGTAATTGAAATATAGAAAAAACACACAACAAACACACACACGCACGCACACAGACACACACACACGCACGCGTGCGCGCGTACTTACATTATTTTGTACGCGCATGCATACACACTCAAACAGACACGCAAACAGTTTTCTATTCCAAGGACTGGCCTCTCATTCAATTAAGTAATTAATTAGGTGATTAATCCCATTATTCTTTAGCCTAGCCTTTCTTAATATTTTTTCCGAATAAGTTCAATTTTTAATTTATCCCTTGTAATCAATGAACTTAAATTATAAGATTTTTTTTTATAGGATAAGGGTGACAAACAAGCACTCAGTCCACCTGATGGTAAGTGGTTGCTGCGGCCCATAGACATCTACATCTATCCTCTGTTACAAATCAAAATGTAGATGCGTTGTCAACCGTGAGGACTAAGATGGAATGCCTCATTTCCAGTAAAAAGGGCCTCCGACCATCTGCACTCACCAAGCGAAACGCAGAGGTAAACCTCTACTTCACGATGGTTTTCTGTGAGGTCGTGGTACTACCCCGGTTCGAGCGGGCCCATCCGTGCGACAGCAAAAGCTGCCGCGTGGCTCTACCACTGTTATAGACTTGCTTATATACTTAGACAGATGTACTAATATTGATGTAACTAATCTATACATATATCTATACATATATTGACTGCCTCGTTGGTCTAGTGGTTGTAGTAGTGCGACTGCTGATCATGAGGTTCGGGGTTCGAATCCCGGGTCGGGCTAAAAAAATCAGTTATTGAGTTTTTCTATCAAGAAATTCTCAGTAGCTGCCCGGAGTCAGGAAGTTGGCGGCATCTCACCCCCGTGCCTCGGAAAGCACGTTAAGCCGTTGGTCCTGCGCCTGATCTCTCTCCCGTCGTGTCGGTTTACCGTCCCATCGGACTATGAGAGTGAGGGAATAGAAAGTGTACCTGTGCTTGCGCATACACTTGGACACTATATTCCTGTCCTGCGCAGACGGCTAGTCTCCGTTGACACTGGCCGCCGTGACCAAAATTCGGTCTGGAGGACATTATTATTATCATACATCTAAATGAAATTGAATTGTCTGTTTGTGAAATTGAAATAACTGACTTATATTAAGTTGAAGGGGTTATTTTCATGCTGTTATGATATTCTGGCAGCGCTGTCGTCGTGCCACAAGCGAAACAAATCGAAGCCTAAATCGCGCTAACAAAGATCCGAAGTTAAATCAGTATATATAGAATAGCTCCGAACAACAACTCGGAGCGTAGCCGCTCCTCGGGCTTAACACCTTGCCCGGTGGAAGATCTCCCCTTTTCCTTTCACCCGTGGTGAAAGGAAAAGGGGAGATCTTCCACCGGGGAGCGGGGAGCGTCGGGGTCACACAGTGGTGACCCCGACGTGATATGAACACGCAACCAACAACCTTCTGAAACTACAACTTCAAAACCTTCGTCATCATCCTCAAGTACCCCTTTCATTCGCTCCCGAGCAGATATTGTCTGCAGTCTTCCCATTCTGCAAGCCATCTAGCTTTAAAAAGGTTCATCGCAGCACTGGAATAATAATGCTTCCTGTTCCTTCAAGCTACTCTCTGCGCTACAGTGTTCGAGCCTTACTGCTCGCCTCTGTTTCACAGCACTCTCGCAGATTACTTGCCTTCTTCTCGACTCACCGCAGGCTACAAGGCAATCCCTGGTTCTTGCTCCGGCTCATCGTTCTCACCGGCATCACTTGCAAGTGCGTAGTACGGCATGCATTACACACCGGCATATCGTTCGCACCAGCGTCACTTGCCCACCGGCATTAAGGACGCACCTGCAATCGGACTGCAGTATCGACCTCCGATCTGAGCAGGGGGGTGATGTGGCGGCGCTGTCGTCGTACCACAAGCGAAACAAATCGAAGCCTAAATCGCGCTACAAAGTTCGGAAGTTAAAGCAGTATATATAGAATAGCTCCGAACTACAACTCGGAGCGTTGGCCGCTCCCCGGGCTTAACATATTGACTGGTGGGAGATCTCCCCTTTTCCTTCCACCCGCTACAACATAAATAACTATTTCAAAAAAATTGTCTGTCTATCTGTCTGTCCGAGCTAGTCTTCGGAATGGCTGAACCGATTGTAATGAAACTTCACGAACAAATAGAAATCAATGTCAAGAGTGACATAGGGTATATTTTTATCCAACTTATATAAGAAAGAGGTATTCAATTCGAATGTATCTTATTTTTATGTTTTACCGCATAACTTTTTTCGAGGTGAACCGATTTAGACGATTCTTTTTTGTTAGAAAGCTGGTGCTTCTCATGTGGTTCCATATAAATTATATCAAGGTCTGATCAGCAGATTTTGTGTTATCCTAAATAATTTATATTGAAGTATGTAAACGGTACAACATTTCTAATGTTACCACTTGTATCCGAAAAACTCGGATAGATTTTAAAGAAACGTAAAATATATAAAATATATAATTAAACAAAATAAACTTTAATAAAAAAAAGGAGTAAATTTATCATCATATAGTCCTACTCCCCGCGGAAGAACGCTGGCTGCGTTTCCCCGCTGAATGGCTATACTTAGCCTTGGAGCGAGAAAAGAACCAGCTCTCTTATCACCAGCAACAACGACCAGCCATGGATGGAGTTCCTTTAGGAACTTCACCGCAAGTAGACCCCAGGGACCAATAGTCTCTACAGTAAATGGCACAAATATGTAGTCATCTCTCAGAGACTCATACTTAAACAAATAGATCATTTCAGTAATCTTTTTTTTCTTTTTCGGCCCTAAAAGTTTCACAGCTAGACATGCATCTCCGCCGTTGTTGGTTGGATTTGCCTTATCACACCTGGCAGGTGGATTGACGATAGCAGTGCCAGTCGTCTTTTGCCGCTGCTTCACATCGCTGGTCTGCTATACTCGTAACGCCTGTTAAAAGGAGATGAAGAGAAAAAGATAGTTTCCGAAGACCCTTACCCTCACGACGCATCTGCATTTTGATTCTTTATTGAGGATAAATGTAGACGTCTATGGGTCACAGAAACCGCTTACCATCAGGTGGACTGTGTGCTCGTTTATCACCATATCCTATAAAAAAGCACTTAACCACTGAGCTACCTTTCTATAATTGCTCAATTGAAATTATTTCTGCTAAGCCATATTCCTTAAAGTTGTGTACGAATAGTTAAATTGGATAATAAATCACGCTATATTAATGGAGCGTTGTTAATATAAAATAAAACTTTACAAAAACATCGGGGATAAATAACAAAAGTTTCAAATAACACGGAGGAACAATGGCGACGATATCATCGTTACCTAACAAATATTAATTATAAACAAACTCCGCGACAAGAGATTTTTCAATTCGGGGCAGGGAAATTTGTATCGTACAAGAGGAAATCTTGGCGCTTAGGGTACGCTTATAACGGAAGGAATTAGCGCGACATTAAAAAAGCGAAAGCGGTGGCGGATAGCTGGAATGCTGTAAGTGGGTGAAACAATATGCCTATATTTGAATGAAGCCATATTCAATGATGGAACAGGGCAGTATTATTAGTGGGATATATTTACATTTTATTTTATAGATTAAGGTTGACAAGCGAGCGCACATTCTGAGTGGATGCTGTGGCCCATAGATATAGGTGATTCTCACTAGATGGTGTAATGACCTAGTAAGTGATGCACTGTGATGTCGACCAATGCTGGTGGCACATGAACGTGCTTTATGGCGTTCCTTGGGGGAGGCTTATGTTCAGCAGTGGACTTGTGGTGGATTGTAATGATGACGCCAGAAATTTACATCTATCCTTAAATGCAAACGCATTGACATCCTAGAGGACTAAGATGGAATGCCTCATTTCGAGTAAAAAAGTATTAGGTGGTAGAGCCATGCTGCAGTTATATTAATAGTATAGTTGTAGCACGAATGGGTCGCCTCGACCGGGGTAGGACCACGTTCTCACAGAATACTACCGTAAAATAGCAGCTTAATGCTGATGTGTTTCGTATGGTGAGTGTAGAGAACCGGAGACCCTTTTTACTACTCGTAGAATAGAGGCATTCTATCTTAGTCGTCACGACTGACAACGCATCTGCATTTGAATTCGGAAACGATGATAGATGTCTATAAGCCACAGCAACCACTTACCATCAGGTGGACTGTGTGCCCGTTTGTCACCCTTATTTTATATAAAGAAAGGTTTCCGGTTACAAAACACTTCAAATTCAAATTTATTTATTGCTAGAATGTAGCACATAATATTATGATGTTGTTATTTATTAATGAGACCTTACATTCTACCATGATAATGACGTGTAATATCTTTACAATATACAAAAAATATATTATTATGACAATTTAATGAGGTAAATTATTAAAGAAAAATAATTATGTAATTATTTAAAAATTTTTAAGTGTCAAATTTTTAAATTTCAAAAAATACATGTCAAAAATTTTATTAATTATGTATTTTTTTATATATAAATGTCAAATATCTAAAAAAAATTAAATAAAAAATGTCAAAAAATAAAATAAATATTAAATGTCAATAAAATATTAATCAGTTTTTTTTACATTTCACCACATTTCGTTATAAGTCTTATATTCGTCTAAACTATAAAAACATTTTGTTGCCAGCCATTTTGTGAGTTTCCTTTTAAAAATAACGAAAGGGTGGTCTTGAAAAGTGTAAGGCAATTTGGTCTGCATACTGCAGCATTAGTCTACTGTTTTATGCTGGTATTCTGTGAGAACGTGATTAAAACTCGGCCGAGCCGACCCCGATAAGGTCATAGCGTTGTTTCTTATTCAAAACTTATCCCTGTCATTCTTATAAAAAATTCCATATTGTGGGATAGCAAATCTATCGACTCTAATAATATAATGATTAATTGAACTTAGCGGCCAGCCTCCGCAGAGTCTACTTCAGCTGAGGATGCCTCGTATAGAGGCGAAACACCTGTCGTATTTTCGAGAGTGGTGTGTCGTGCCTAGTTTGGTGGTTTGGGGATGGTAGTGCTAGGACGGACGGCGACGGGTATAGTTGGCGCGATTGAGGGATGATGGGAGGTCCCCTTAAAACTGGGCAGGACACATCATTTTCTTTTTTACGCGGAATTAAGTAAATTAGTTTATAGCAAACCTATTATAATGGACTTCCGCAAAGTAAAGCCTGGTTCTATAAATTAATAAAATGATTGCTATGGGCGAATATACAGTTGCATATTCACAGTTACTCGACTCCTCAGAGTCAGTAATACAAACATGGTAACGCTATAACAATGTATACGCTATTACCACAGAATAAATAATAGTACGGCTTAAATCAGAAACATTCATATAATTTTAATCTTTTTTTTTTATAGGAGAGGGGGCAAACGAGCATGCGTCTCACCTGATGGTAAGTGACTACCGCCGCCCATGAACAACTGCAACACCAGGGAGGGAATTGCAGATGCGTTGCCGGTCCTTTAAAAAGGAGTACGCTATTTTCTTGAAGGTCCCTAAGTCGTATCGGTCCGGAAAAATCGCTGATGGTAATCGATTCCACAAGGAAGTCGTGCGAGGAAGAAAACATCTAAATCGCACAGTGGTGGACCGCCAATCATCCAGATGGTGTGGATGGTATCGGGAGCTGTGCTGCGATGTGCGTTCGTGAAATTTGGCGGCTGGGATTAATCCGAACAATTCCTCAGAGCACTCCCCATGGTAAATGCGAAAAAAAATGCAAAGGGATGCAACATTTCTTCGCAGTGCCAATGAATCGTGCCGATCGGAAAGGGCTCGGTCGTCGACGATTCGAGCCGCTCTGCACTGGATGCGGTCAAGTGGAAGGAGCTGGCGCTGGGGAGCCCCTGCCCAGAGATGGGAACAGTATTCCATGTGAGGCCGAACCTGCGCCTTGTAAAGTTGCAGGCGGTGTGCCGGCATGAAATACTGTCCCGCTCTGCTGAGCACGCCAAGCTTTTTAGAGGCCGATTTGGCCTTCTCTTCCAAGTGACGACGTACTCGACGACGCTTTCCCGAGAAATATTGGCACTGCCGGTGTATAGAGCATCACCAGTGCTGTCATCCGCATAGCAATGAATGTTACCAGTTAGCAACATATTATTGATATGCAAAAGAAACAGCGTTGGTGATAGCACACAGCCTTGTGGAACACCAGCGTTAATAGGCTTGTAGTCGGAGCATGCACCGTCTACAACGACCTTGATGCTCCGATCTGCAAGGAAGCTGGTGATCCAATCGCACAATTTCTCGGGAAGCCCATAGGAAGGGAGCTTCGAAAAAAGCGTTTTGTGCCAAACCCGATCGAAGGCCTTCGCATGTCCAAATTAACGGCCAACGCCTCCCCCTTGGACTCTACTGCCTCTGCCCATCTATGGGTCAGGTAGACCAGAAGATCACCACCAGATCGAACCCGACGAAAACTGTATTGGCGGTCACTAATCACCTGGTGATCCTCAAGGTACCGCATGAGCTGGCAGTTAATAATTGATACCCTTATTTTGGAGAACAATACGCGATAGGCCTATAGTTAAACGGGTCTGAGCGGTCGCCTTTTTTAGTGATCGGGTGAACAAAAGCTGTTTTCCTTGAATTCGGGACTACGCCTTAGGAGTAAGAGTGCCGGAAAAGACGCGTTGGGACCGGTGCCAACTCCGGAGCATACGTCCTCAGCACAATTGGGGGGGTTCCGTCAAGCCCACTCGACTTCTGGATGTCCAGGGAGAGGAGTGCTTTGCGAACAGCACATCTGGCATGTAGCACTCACACCGCGGGATGGTCGGCGGTGTTTTCCCCCCGTAATCAAGAGTCGAGTTGGACGCAAAAAGGTAGCCTAAAAGGTCGGCTTTGTCTTTTGCGTCTTGGGCCAGTAAGTCGTCCTCTCTGTGCAGAGATGGTAGTGATGGCTTACAGAAATTCCCTTGGACAGCCTTGGCGAGAGACCAGAATTCACGGGTTCCCGAAGGAAGGCGAACTAGTTTCTCGCCAATTCTGCCTATGTGCTCTGACTTTGGCAATAACTCTTTTGAAGGACCTGGAGACGAAGTTATACTTCTTTTTAAGTGTGCTGGTGTTTACATCCCGAGTCGCCGAAGCCGCAGCCCAGGCTTTATAACACTCCTGCTTACTGTGTAATGCAGTCTTACAGGAGCGACCAAACCAAGGCTGATATCTGCCTCCGATGGGTACCAGAGATGATGGAATAAATAGTTCCATTCCCTGTAGCACCACATCAGTGACAGAGTCAGCAACAGCGCTGGAATCATCCGGCGAGAAGCAAACCCGCCCCTATGGGTAGGATGCAAAGAAAGACCGCATTCTGTCCCAATCCGCCGACTTGTAATGCCAAACACGGCGGCAACCTGCAGAACACAACCGCGAGGGGAGCGTGAGTGGCACCACACTCCGGATCAGACAATGGTCCGAAGAGCCGAGAGGGGCATCGACGGAAACCTGATATTCGTCCGGATGAGAGGTCAGCAGAAAGTGCAACAGGGAAGGTGTATGATCCTCCACATCTGGAATCCGCGTAGGCGAAGTAACCAGTTGTGCCAGACTATATGCCAAAGCAAAGTCATAAACAGATCTCCCCGCATGATCGGTTAAACGTGAACCGAGCCATTCGGCGTGGTGGGCGTTAAAATCGCCAAGGATCACGATCTCTGCGGATGGTACCTGTTGTAGCAAAGAATCTGTAGCCATTTGGACGTGGTCTCCGGCTACCTGCACTCACCAGACGAAACGCAGAAGCAGAGCCTCTACTTCACGCCGGTATTCTGTGAGGTCGTGGTACCAGCCCGGCTCGAGCCGGCCCATACGTGCAACAGCAAAAACTGCTGCGTGGCTCTACCACCGTCTAATCTGAAGGTTGCCGTGGTTAACTATGACATTGGGACGCCGAAAACCTCATTCCCCTCCATGATCATATGTGCTGTAAAATAATACTTCGGGAATCATCATCATCATTACAGCCCTTCACAAGTCCACTGCTGAACATAGGCCTCCCCCAAGGAATGCCACAAAGCACGTTTCTGAGCCACCTGCATCCATCAACTTCCTGTATGTCTTACCAGATCGTCACTCCATCACTAGATAACGCCCTGTACTTCGTCGGCCGGTACGAGGCTGCTACTCGAGAACCTATTTTCCCCATCGGTTATTGGTTCCTCGAGCTACATAACCGGCTCATTCCCATTTCAGCTTACTAACCCGTTGGGCTATGTCGTTCACTCTGGTTCTACTGCGGATATCCTCATTTCTAAGTTTATCACGCAGAGAAACTCCGAGCATAGCCCTCTCCATAGCTCGCTGAGCGACCTTACGCTTACTCATCCGGCCAGCAGTGAAGGACCATGTCTCAGTGTCATAAGTCATCACTGGCAACACGCACTGGTTATACATCTTCGGGAATATAAAAAAAATTAATACACGCGATCAAATCCTTTAAAACTATTTTTATTTAATGAGAACTAACTTTCAAAAATAATTTTTTATAATCTATATTGAATAAAATTCGTTCGTCGTCGCTTATCAAATAAAATTAGATCTAGTATATATTTTAACAAGCATAAAACCGAACGTCCTACGCAAACTAAACTAACTTAGTTTAATCTTAGCTCGCATAGCTGTGCCAGTTTTCCATACATGTGCGCCCACCGCTAAATCAGCTTTAGAGCCATTACAAAATAATTAAATTTTAAAAAATTACACCTACTTCAAAACAATAATTAAAATTATTACCGCGTTTTCAGTCCTGATTTATATTGTACGTTGCAAATTTCTAGAGCCACGGAAAGTTAGTTTAAAATCGATTGCATAATTTGTACTGAACAAACAAGAAAGCGAGTTAATGAAAACACGGTAAAAAAAAAGAATAAAACTATTTCCACATAATAGCTTCTGAATTCGAGGCTTTAGTAAACTATGTCTTGGCACCGACTGCAAAAGCTACTTAGTGAAAATTATTTTTTACTTTTTTGTTTTTGAAGTCTGCCTTACTTTTTTAAATTTATTTATTTCACCCATTTTGCGTAAACTAATGAATATCACAAGCTCAGTTTAATAACTAGAACTGAGTTATATATTTATACCATTTGCTGTAGAGACTATCAGTCCGTGAGGTCCACGTGCGGTGGAATGCCTAAAGGGACTCTACCCGAGACTGGTCGTTGCTGTTGGTGAAAAGAGGGCTGGTTATTTACTCGTTCAAAGAATAGAATAGAATAGAATGATTTTTATTCAATATTGATTATTACATAATACTTATTGAAAGTCATTTTTTATTTACCACTGGTTCGGAAAATACGTCTGTCCTGGGAAGAACCAGCCTGAAACCCAGCGGGACTTTTTTTAAACATAATTTTACTTAACAATAATTTTGTTTATTTAATTTTAAATGTTTTTTCATAGAACCAGCATGGTGGCGATCACCTTATTCCCAGGGGTTATTTTCATTCATGTATTCCTTGATATTATAATAACCCTTTTTGTACAGTTTTTTTCTTTAATAAAACTTTTAAACTTGTTTATTGACAAACTTTGAACATGTTGTGGAATTTTGTTGTAAAAGCCATTACATTGCCCCATAAATGAATTACTAATTCTGTGGAGTCTAGTAAGTGGCATTACAAGCTTATGTTTGTTCCTAGTGTTTAAGGTATGAACATCCTTATTCTTATTAAAGCTATTTATGTTTTTATGTACATACATTACATTTTCATAAATATGTATATTGCGATGCCAAAGTTAATATGTTTATTTCTTTAAATTTTTGTCTGAGGGACTCTTTACAATTTAGGTTATAAATCGCCCGTACGGCTCTCTTTTGCAAAACAAATATAGCTTCAATACCAGTCGCATTACCCCTTAGCAAAATTCCATAAGACTATGAACATGAGGCTATGAAAGTAACTAAAACACACTAATCTAGCTGTCTCAACATCAGTGAGACTTCTAATCTTTCTTACAGCATATGCTGCAGAACTAAGTCTGCTTGCTAATTTCGATATATAGGAGCCCCATTAAAGTTTAGCGTCAATAGTGATACCGAGAAACACAGTGGTAACCACAAGACTCAACTCCTCCCCATTTAAGAGCACATTGGTTTTCGATTGCTTTACATTAGGTAATGTAAATTTAATACATTTTTTCTTATTACCGTTTAAGAGCAAATTGTTGGCGTTAAACCAATGTACTAATTTCGATAGAGCATTATTTACATCGTCATAATTAATTGACTGCCGTTTGAGTTTGAAAATCAAAGAGGTATCGCAAAAAAATAATACTATATCGTGATTGTCCCCTACAAGATAAGGTAAGTCATTAATATAGATTAAGAACAGGAATGGGCCAAGAATCAAGCCCTGAGGAACGCCCATTGATACTACCGATCCGGAGGAACCTTTACCATTGATCACGATTTTTTGAGTTCTGTTACTTAAATATAAAGTAATAAGTCTAAGCGCCAAATTTTTTACACGATAATGTTGTAGTTTCCTGATTAATGTCTCATGATGAACACAATCGAAAGCCTTGGAAAGGTCACAAAAAATACCTAAGGCATCTTGTGAATTCTCCCAGGCATTAAAAAATATTTCTTAAGCTCAACACCGGCGTCAGACGTCGAGCGACCCCTTGTAAAACCAAATTAGTTTTTATGAAGTAATTTATTTGTATTAAAAAACTTAACAATTGATCCAAAATTATTTTTTCCAAAACTTTACTGAGAGTTGGTAGTTCAAAAATCGGTCTATAATTAGCGGGGTCCAATGGACTACCAGATTTAAATAAAGGTATTACTTTACTATACTTCATTAAATCAGGAAGCACACCAAAATCGATACAAGTATTAAAAATAAGAGCAAGATGAAGTGCAATTAAATCTATTATGGACGCAATAACTGTAACGTAATTCCCTCACAAATCTGCGGTTTTTTATTTACATCAATGGTTTTGAAGTATTTTACAATATTATGCGGTAATACTTTTTCAAATCTCAATTCTTTTAAACAGGTATTAACATTCTGTTTAAGTAATGACTCGGCGACAGTTGGAAAAGTATTCAATTACTCTGTTGTCAAGATAGGAACATCGGTGAAATATTTCTCAAACACCTCTGCAACTTCCTGATTTGATTGAGTCAATTCATTGTTAATTTTCAATTGATAGTTTGAGTTACGAGGTTTCTCTTTACCGGTTGCGCTGTTAATTATACTCCACGTCATTTTAATTTCAACAAAGGCTAAGTATAGTCACTCAGCAAGGAAACGCAGCCAGCGTTCTTGGCACGATACCACGAGGTCTACGAAATCTAGGACTGTATGATAATTAAGTAATATTTTTTTATTATAGTTTTTCTAATATTTTAAATATTAATAAACATTATTAAAAAAACGATTATAAAAAAGTTGAAACTTTTTACTTCAGAGGTAGTCTAGTTGCAAATCACAACGATGCTAAACAATTTTTCACTTCAAAAATAACAAGTGGTTAAATTAAAATTTTGTCAACCGACTTCAATATAAATAAAATGAGAACGTCGGCAATGTAGTCGAAGTCACAAAAACTACTGGTCAGATCCACCATCTTTAAAATAAAAAAGAATCATCAAAAACAGTTCACCTAAAAAAATTTGTGAGTACACACATAAAAAAATATTGTCGAATTGAGAACGTCCTTTTTAACCAAATTCAAAAAGGAGGAGGTACTCAATTCAACTATATTTTGTTTTTTTTATGTGTGATACCGCAAGGCCAAGTCAAGAGTACCCTAAACCGTAGAGCATGTATGAAGGGAATAATGAAAGTGGACGAAGCAAAACAAGTATGTAAGGATCGTAGCAACTGGAAAGAAGTGGTCTCTGCCTACCCCTACGGGAAAGAGGCGTGATTATATGTATGTATGTATGTATGTTATCGCATAACATTCTTTTAGGTGAACTGATTTAGATGATTATTTTTTTTAAAAAGTTGGTGGTTCTCATGTAGTCCCATATGAATTTGATCAAAGTCTGACCAGTAGTTTTTGTGTTATCCTTAATAATTTATATTGAAGTTGGTTGTACAAAATTTAATTTTACCACTTGTTTGAAGTCTGGTTAAAAACCAACTCCAAAAACTAAAATAAATAGAATAACTTCTATATTACAGCTTCTGTATTCTGGTTTTAATTGCTTTATACACTATGTCTCCGTACCGACTTAGTACTTCTCTTGGGACCAAAGTTGAGCAACAATCGTTGATGTTTAGTTACAGTGATAGCGTTTAGAAAAAAAACTACACTTTTATTAAAAATAAAAACCGATTTCAAAACCTGAAAAGAATAGAATTGTTTTGTAATTAAGAATAGCTCAAAACTTCGAAAGAATGAGATAAATGCCGAGTATCTGGAGTAGGATAATTAATAGGGTTTATTTATTATCAAAATTAGCAAAAAGTAAAGAAAAGTACAAATGAAAAAAATATTGTGTTTGTGTGTGTGTGTGTATGAGAGTGCGTGCGCGGTGCATGCTTGTGTGTGTGTGTGTGTGTGTGTGTGTGTGTGTGTGTGTGTGTGTGTTTGTGTGCGGGCTTGCGTGCGTGCGAGCGAGCGTGTGTGGGTGCGGGCTTGCGTGCTTGCGAGCGTGCGTGCGTGCGTGCGAGCATGCTTGCGTGCGTGCGTGCGTGCGTGCTTGCGTGCGTGCGTGCGTGCATGCGTGCGTGCGTGAGTGCGTGCGTGCGTGCGTGCGTGCGTGCGTGCATGCGTGCGGCGTGCGTGCGTGCGTGCGTGCGTGTGTGCGTTAGTGCGTGCGTGCGTGCGTGCATGCGTGCGTTCGTGCGTGCGTGCATGCGTGCGTGCGTGCATGCGTGCGTGCGTGCGTGTATGTGTGCATGCACGACCACGTGAGAATATAAGCAACGGTCAAGCTAGGATCTCTTCGGTTACTTCATACATTAGGCATTGTAGCCAATTTTTGAATTTATTTATATAATGAACATTTAGATTGTTTAACTATTGTTACTTTTTCGTGGACATTGAAACTGAGCAGTAGTAAGTTTCTCTTTTGAAACAATAAAACCCTTGCCCGGAACGTTTCATACGTAGTCACTTTGGTTGCGTCTCATCTTCGGGTGTCTGGTGTATGGCCGCGGCGTCATCCGAGGCGGCGGGAAAGTGTAAGCTGCATCTTCGAAATTTTATTGAGTAAATATACTTTTAAATTACAAACGACGACATTAAAATGACTTTATTGTGGCTAATTTTAGTAAATGGTGATAGTATATATTTTTGCACGTGGTAGAGCCATGCTGCACTTATATTAGTAGTATAGTTGTAGCACGAATGGGTCTGCACGACCGGGGAAGGACCACGCTCTCACAGAATACCAGCGTAAAATAGCAGCTTAACACTGCTGTGTTTCGTATGGTGAGTGTAGAGAACCGGTGACCCATTTTACTGAAAAAGATCTTAGTCCATCTTAGTCCCCACGGGTGACAACGCATCTGTATTCTGATTCTTTATTGAGAATAGATGTAGATGTCTATTGGTCACAGTAACCACTTACCATCAGTTTGCTTGTCACTCTATCCTATAAAAAATATATATACAGATTTTATTTTATTTTTATGTAATTGAAATCCAATAACTTACAAATCTTAAGTAAATAATATGTTAAATTTACAAGAAGCCAATAAACAGGTTCTCACTAATAAAAATACAAAAACATAATCATTCGTCGTTTAAACGAAAACAAGCATGAAAAATGGAGTCTAATTTAAATGTAAAACATGCATAAATTTAATAAGTGAAACAAACAATAAAAGCCACAAAATAAAAGAAAAGCAGGACTATACGCACTATATAATATTTATACATATATAGTATAACACATACATATTTCCTCACGATGTTTTCCTGCGCTGAAAACGTAGGATGGAACCCAGATAGCCTACGTACTGTGAAATTACCAACGAGCGGTTACCTCCTGAGCTACCACGGCTACTTACATAAAAATAGCATAAGCCATCGTTTATAATTCATAGAAAAGAAGAGGAAATAAATGTTCCACCGCAGCGTGACTAACTTTTCGTACATTTAAACATAAATAAAGCAATTTCCGGGTATATGGGCTTCCGTTTTGTAACACTGAATCACATGGAGCTAAAATATTTTGAAGTTTCATGTTGCCGTAACGTATTTTATCTGCACGATATACGACAAGGACCTCATTATTCTGCTTAAACAAGCTTTTAATTAATTCGCTTGTTTTGTATGTTCAAAAATTAATTACAAATGTTGAAATGGAATTCAAAATTTGTAATCAATCTTTGAAGCACTTACTGACATTCGATTGAGACCCTTATTAATGGAAATAAGGCATTTCATCTTAGTCCTCGAGGGTGACAACGCATCTGCGTTTTGATTCTTAATTGAAGATAGATGTATGCCTATGATCCACAGCATATACTTACTATAAGGTGAACTACGTGTTCATTTATCACCCTTACTCTTTATAATAATAAAAAATAAAATATCCAATTGAGCTGAATTTAGGCATTATTAACTAACTTCGATCGTAATGATATATATTTTTTTTATAGAATTAGGGTCACAAACGAGCACACAGTCCACAAATCAAAATGCAGTTACGTTGTCACCCGTGAGGACTAAGATGGAACGCCTCTTATCCAGTAAAAAGGGTCTCCGTTTCTCTACACTCACCATACGAAATACAGCAGTGTTAAGCTGCTATTTTACGCTGGTACTCTGTGAGAGCGTGGTCTTTCCCCGGTCGAGCCGACCCATTCATGCTACAACTTTACTACTAATATAGCTGCAGCATGGCTCTACCACGTATAAAACGCATAATATGGTGCCATGTAGATAGTCAGATGATGGATTGAGATAATAGCCATGCTTATTAATGCTTATTAGGACAGTAGTCACGCTACAAGCGAAATACATCGAAGCCTAACTCGCGCTATCAAAGTTCCGAAGTAAAACAGTATATATAGAATAGCTCCGAACTACCACCGCTGCACCCCCTTTCCCTAAAGGGGGTCGCTTCCGATACGACAATAAGGCCGTCAAGGCCAAAGCCAGTCCCAGAGGCGGTGCTTAGTTGGTAGGCACTTCATAGTGAGTTCCACATAACCACGCAGCCGGCTGAGTGGTATGCTAAGAGCATTCACCACCTCCCTCCCCCGCTCCCGGAAGGTAGCCCCCCGTTGGCCGCTCCCCGGTCAGAACACCTTGCCCCGCAGGAGATCTCCAATTTTGCTGCGACGGCTAAAGTACACAAATCTTCAATTACTGTAAGAAACATTTTTATGACTTCAAGACCTTAAATTGACAGCGTAGGTGATCAATAAAGAAGTTAAAATGTATTTAAAGTAACCACAGCCCGAAGAGCCACTAATTAGGGAATCAATTTCAAAACAAAACAAAATGGAAACTAAGTATAATATAAATTTTGAATGGGTAAACATCAGCCTTTGTCATACGTCGGTTCGTGTTTATTAAAGGGAAACATTGGCAGAGGGAAGATTCTCAACCTCAAGGTGTTTACTCTCGACAAATGCTAGAATTAACTTCAAGAACTTTAATTACTTGTACTTAAGTTGTATTAGGTATATATTACGGTGCGTACATACTATATAACATAACATTGTTATATAACATGTTTTAGTAATGTGGAGACTGAATGATATAAAACGTGTTATATAACGTGACACAAATGTTTTATAACGAGGGAGTATTTTTCTCTAATCAATAAACTAGGATGAACCCAGTATCTATGTTTTTTTCTTTTGTTATTTGAAAGTACAAGAGGTGCCACAGCAGCTAGCAAAACGTCATCTTGTGTCGACATTGTTAATAGCACTGCAGAACGACAATCGACAATGTCATATGACATTGTTATAATGCATTGTTGTTCTAACGTGTACAGTATTGTTATATGTTGCAATGTTGAAAAACAATGTAACATAATGTGGACGTGTTATAAAACAAAAGTTACACAACATGTTACTTAATCTGTAGGCACCCTCATACGCTGTGTTCACTGTAGCATATACCATTAATTTTTGTAGAATAATGGTGACGAACGAGTTTACAGTCAATCTGATGGTAAGTGGATGCTGTGGCCCATAGAAACCTACATCAAAAATGCAGATTGGTTGTCACCTGGTTTTTACGTAGCAGAGCCTTGCTGCAGTTATATTATGATAGTAACACGAATGGCTCGACCGGGGAAGAACCACACTCTCACAGAATACCAGCTTAATGTTGCTGTGTTTCGTATGGTGACTTTAAAGAACCGGCGAACCCTTTTACGTTAACGAGGCATTCCATCTAGTCCTCAGCGTGACAGCTCATCAGCATTTTGATTCGTAATCAAGGATAGATGTAGTTGTCTATGGGCCACAGCATCCACTTACCATCAGGTGGAATACGTGCTCGTTTGTCAGTCTTGTTCTATAAAAAAAAAACGGAGGAATAAAATGTAATGCCTCGTTTCCAGTAAAAAGGGTTATATTTGTAAGTGTATATAAGAAAAGTAAAAATTATGATTTGGTGGTTTCATCCATTTCAAAATAACGTTCTTCGATTTGTTTTACTACTATGATGTGAACAAAGGCTTACTACAACTAATTTTAACGAGTGTCTATTTGTGCATATATTTCTATTTCTATTCTCACGGCACTGCCCGTCGCAAATCTGGGTACATGAAATGTGTCTGTTTTCGCTCTTCTTAGTACTTTAGTTACATGCTTGTTAGTTATTCGGACAATACTGGCTGTGAATCAATATTTTGGTTACTTTTAACTTTTCTACCGACTTCAAAAAGGAGACGGTACTCAATTCGACTATATATTTTTTTATGTGTGTTACCTTATAACTTTTTACTGGGTGGACCGCTTCGATGATTCTTGTTTCATTTGAAAGCTGGTGCTTTACATGTGGTGTTACATGAATTTCATCAAGGTCTGATTAATAGTTTTTGAGTTATTCTTAATAATTTATATTGAAGGCGGTTCTACAAAATTTTAAATTTTAAATTATTTATTAATCAAACTACTACTTTAAAGATGTTAAAAATTAATTAGTATAAATGATTTAAGTAGTAAATAAAATAATGTGCCTTACCTAGTTTGTAAATCATCTCCGGTTCTCCTACAATAATGTGTACTATCCTCGTCACCACTGATCCTAGTTATCCCACTATTAGGGGGATATTTGCCATAGTCGTTACACGCTTGACAAGCGGGTTGGCAACAGCAGTTTTTTTATTATTATTTTGAGCCGTTACAGGAAGATGAAAATCTGCTGTCCATCTCCTGTTTCTAATTCTTAATCTTCATCTTACACCGCTACTACAATGGTGAATTTACTTGTATATATAGTCGTGATAATTTTTATTTATATATATACATATATATATATATATATATATATATATATATATATATATATATATATATATATGTGTAATATGTAACGAAAAACCCTGTGGTTCCCGTTAAGTACGTTATCAGGATCGTTATTCAAACGTATAGAAATATTATTTTTAAATCAACCATAAGATGATTTAGATGATTAGAGAACCGTTTATATTCACAATTGGATCCGGGAGGTGACGTTGTTATCGAGATCCAGAAATCCACCGTGTTAAGCCAAAAAAATCCCTTCCAGTCAAACCTATAATTTTAATAGAGATTATTAAAGGATTATGTTTAAATCTTACCTATCATAATGTCTACATCCTCTCAACCACAAGTCCCACCTTAATAAATTTGTCGTCCGTTTATAATTCCAAAGTGAAATATTTACACGAAACCTTGAATATTAATAAAGTCACGGGTGACTGACACTCTCAAAGGACATGTATTTGGCGAATTGTCCTCTGGAAATTATTCAAATCAGATGATACTCATAAAGAAATAAGGATGTTAGTAATTTTTTTTTGCTTTGATAACTGTTACCGTTATCGTTACAGCCTATTACAGCTTAGTCCACTGCTGAATATAAGCCTCTACATAGATTGGGATCATAGGGGGCATATTTGCCATGGTTTGTAATGTTACAGTTGATTTAATAATTTCACCTCTCAGCGGGTCATGTGCTCCTGGTAGATTATCTTCTATACATCCATACATTACAGCACATTAAAGTCTAATTTTTTTTTACAGGGGGGGGGGGCAAACGAACATGCGGCTCACCTGATGGTAAGTGACTACCGCCGCCCATGAACAACTGCAACACCAGAGGAATCGCAGATGCGTTGCCCAATTGCGTTGTACTGCTGAATATAGGCCTCCTCCATAGATTGCCTCGTAGGGAGAATATTTGGCACAGTTGTAATGTTACTGTTGATTTAATAATTTCACCTCTCAGTTGGTCATGTGCTGCTGGTAGATTGTCTTCTATACATCCATCCATTACAGCCCATTAAAGTCGACTGAATATTGGCCTCCCAAATAGATTGCCTCCTAGGGGGGATATTTGCCATAGTTTGTAATGTTACTGTTGATTTTATAATTTCACCTCTCAGCGGGTCTTGTGCTCCTGGTAGATTATCTTCTATACATCCATACATTACATTGCATTAAATTCTACTGCTGTGAATATAGGCCTCCTCCATAGATTGCCTCATAGGGAGGATATTTGCCACAGTTATAATGTTACCGTTGATTTAATAATTTCACCTCTCAGTGGGTCATGTACTCTTGGTAGATTGTCTTCTATACATCCATCCATTACAGCCCATTAAAGTCCACTGAATATAGGCCTACCCCATAGATAGCCTCAAAGGAAGGATATTTGCTTTGCAAGCGTGTTGGTAACTGCATTTTTTATTTTTAGTTGTTAAAAGGAAGACGCTGCTGTCCATCTCCTGATTGTTTGTCCCTCTGTCGCCTCTTACGACACCCACTGGATAATATAGGGTAGAGGATATTCTTACACCGTTACTTCACGGTTCGGTACCGGTAAGGGATATTTAAGATAATAAAAATGCATAGTTTTCTACTGTTTTTTTATACGTTAAGGATGACAGATGAGCACACAGTCCACCTGATGGTAAGTAGTTGCTGTGGCACATAGACATCTACATCTGTCCTCGATTACGAATCAAAATGCAGATGCGTTTTCGCCCGTGAGGACTAAAATGGAATGCCTCATTCCCGTAACCGTCTCCGGTTTCCTACACTCACCATACGAAACACAGCAGTGTTAACGCTGGTATTCTGTGAGAGCGTGGTCCTTCCCCGGTCGAGTCTACCCATTCGTGTTAAAACTATTCTACTAATATAGCTGCAGCATGGCTCTACCATGTGAAAAAACCAATAACTCATGATGTAGTTTAACTATCTCATTTGCTACCTCGTTGGTCTAGTCACCATAAAGTGGTTGCTGGTTATGAACTCCCGAGTCGGGCCAAAAAGTGAGTCATTGTTTTTTTTTTTTATTTAGAAATTTTCAGTAACAGCCCGGAGTTAGAAAGTTAACGGTGTTCCAAGCCCGTGCGTCGGAATGCACGTAAAGCCGTTGGTCATACTCCTGATCTCTATCCAGTTGTGTCGGATAACCGTCCCAAAACTTGTGCAAACAATCTAGCACTATAATCATCTCCTACGCAGATTGCTAGTCTTCGTTGAGACTGGCCGCCGTGATCGAAATTCGGTCTGAGGTCATATAGTGAAGAGCAACTCCTCCTGCCAAGGATGATACGCGAGGCTATTGAAATTAAAAAAAAACATCCAAATTGCAATAGAGGGAGAGGCTGGTAACTACCACTTGCTTGGGATCCTAAAATTATTAAAATTAAAACTAAACTCAACCATACAAAGTCTTGCAGTGATTTCAAGTCACAGTAAGTTCGTTCTGCGTACATCTTTTTTTTTATAGGATAGGGTAACAAACGAGCACACAGTCCACCTGATGTTATGTGGTTGCTGTGGCCCATAGACATCTACATTTACCCTGGTATGCGAATCAAAATGCAGATGCTTTGTCACCCGTGAGGACTAAGATGGAATGCCTCTTTTACAGTAAAAAGGACCAAAACTAATAATTAAAAAAGCTGAAGGTAGTCCGGGTTAACTTTGACATCGGGACGTCAATCACTTTAGTCCCCCGTGAACATCGGTGCTGTAAAGCACCCATGGAAACCCGCTGGGTTTCTCTACCAACCAACCAGTAGTAAATTAAACAAAATATTCACTTTCAATGAGTATAATTTAAAATCTATATTTAATAAAAAAAAATCTGTCTCTGTTTCTGTTTATTCAAATCTAGTGTGGCTAAGAGAATGCACTATAAACACACAATCTTAAAATATTAATACCTATATATACAAAATTAGTAATTAATTATATGTAAATTAATTATTTATATATAACAAGTTGTTTACCGCGACTTTGCGCGCGTCGAAATTATTACGAATGGATTTAATGGGTTTTAATTTTTTTGCGCAGAATCCTTATCATTTTTCCAAAGAAAAAGTAGCCCAAGTTACTCCTTATAACTTCAGCTATCTGCCAGTGAAAGTCCAAAAAATTTAAAAATTGTTTTTTTTTGTAATAAATATCATTTATGCTTTCATATGCATTTAGTAAATATATGTTAGTTTACATTACAAACAGACACTTCAATTTTATATATTTGTATAGACTTTAAAATAATAAAATACACGAAACTATGTTTACGTTTAAAATTACATAACTTTGGAAATATTTCAGGTGGCGGCAATCGCTTACAATGTTAATTTTATCATAACTTTTTATTGATTCTGGCTGGATTAAAATTCAATGGCCTTAGTTCTGTGCCTTTTGACATCAATTAATTTACACTAAACCATGTGGTCTACACAGTGTTCGAAACGGGCAAGGAAATTTTTCAATTAAATTGTATAACAAATAAAACTTTCGGGACCCTGTAACCGAACTCATCTTAAAGTTTATCACAGGCAAGGTGACGGCATTTTTCTGTCAGTTTCCTAAACTTAAATGTTGGGACTAACGGATCCCGAAGGAGTAAAGAAAGTTTTCCAATAAAAACTCTCATAATGGCATCCGTGATGTCTCAATACCAAAAAAATATAGAGGAATGTAGTGAGGACGCAGTTTTCAACTAGTCAAGCTTTGTAGTTTTTGATCCAATGATTTCTTATATTTACGCAAACACTACACATTGAATAAAACTACTTTTACGGATTCTATCGCGTTTATTTAACTTATTTTTTTTTTATTCCCGACGTTTTGGGTACTTTACAGCACCCATGGTCACGGGGTACTGAGGTGATTGACGTCCCGATGTCAAAGTTAACCCGGACTACCTTCAGCATTTTAATTATTAATTTTGGTCCGATCAATAAAAAAATAGTTAATTAAACGCGATAGAATCCCTAAAAGTCGTTTTATTCAATGTCTTTGATCGAAATTAAATAAAGTCGTTTTGTACGCGATAGAGCCGCTTGTCGGCTCGACCGGGGAAGGTCCACGCCCTCGCAGAATACTAGTGTAAAATAGCAGCTTAATGCTGATGTGTTTCGCATGGTGAGGGCAGAGACCCGAAGACACTTTGTTATCTGGAAACGAGTCTTTTAATAATAATATTCAGAGGTTATAACGCATCTGCATTTTAATTCTTAAACGAGAATAGATGTAGATGTCTATAGGCCACTTTGAAATAACGACTAAAACGAAATAGGGAAGAATAGAAAGAAAGGCTTGCTTTGTTGTCGGAGGCCAAGATCCACATTGAATAACTGAGCGAGCATAGTATATAAAAATATAAATAATAATAATGTTCTCCAGAACTAATTTCAAAAAAATTTCACGGTGGCCAGTCTTAATAGAGACTAACCGTCTGTGCAGGTCAGGATTATAGTGCTCAAGTGTACGCGCAAGCGCAGGTGCACTCTCTAATTCTACACTCTCATAGTCGGATAGGACGGTCACCTGACCACATACAGAGAGAGAGAGAGATAGAGAGAGAGAGAGAGAGAGAGAGATAAACGCAGGACCTATGGCTTTACGTGCTTTTTGAGGCACGGGCGTGAACTATCACCAACTTCCTTACTCTAGGCTGTTTAACTTTTTAATTCCCGATGTTTCGGGTGCCTTACAGCACCCAGGTCACGAGGGGATATCTTCAGTTTTGGAATATTAATTTTTGGTCCGATCTACGCAAAATGAGCTTATACTCGTAGTATCTTGAAGTCTTGTAGTGGTATGCTTGGGTTTGGATTTAATTTTATAATTATAGGATCTCAAGCAGATGGCAGCACCCATCCATATTCTCTATTGAAATTAGGATTTTTTTTTAATTTCAATAGCCTCGCGAATCATCCTTGGTAGGAATCGGTGTTCTTTTGCGAGGATTTGTGATCTATCAAATCTAATGTAACGGTGGGGACGATCTTGAACATGTTCATACACTGCAGAGTTCCGGAAGTCAGGAAGGAATAAAACCCAATAACTAATTTTGGTCAGACCTGGGATTCGATCCTGGAACCTCATGATCGGCTATCGCGTTTACGACGCCTAGACCAATGATGCAGTCATATAAATAATGACGTACTATTAAGTCATCTAATTTAAACAAAAGTAACATGTTGTAGAGAGTTTGGGTGAACGAAATTTCCACTAGAGTAATTAATTGTTTAACAAATCACCACACTATTAAAACTAATAATAAAAACAATCAACAAGGCAACGCGTCTTAGTTATTTAAAATATTTGCGGTATCAAAGAAGCGTACCACTAGTGCGGCCCAATCGCATAGTACGGGGATTGGTATTGGATTCCCAATATTTTATTTTTTATTTTCTATCAATACGTTTATACTGACCGTACGTGTTATGAAAGAAAAATAATTATTCTACATTTGAGACCTTACAAAGTTACTATTATTATTATGCCGGTCAGAACGATGCGCCTAAGCAACTGCCAGAAGTCTGCCTTATAAATCTGCGGTGAGTCGAGATGAAGACAAGTTGGACTAGCTTGCAGGAGCTGAAGACTGCAAAAGACGATTCTAGGGAGTGCTTGGTAAGGGTTCTTGAGGATAATGACGAAGGCTTGAAAGTTGTAGTTTCAGTCACCACTGTGGCCGGTCGAAGGAAGAACACACACACACACACACACACACACACACACACACACACACACACACAAGTGAAAATACATAGAAGCCTATATATATATATATATAAAGCAGTATATATATATATATATATGTATAAGTG
Source organism: Parnassius mnemosyne (assembly GCA_963668995.1). Classification (NCBI taxonomy): domain Eukaryota; kingdom Metazoa; phylum Arthropoda; class Insecta; order Lepidoptera; family Papilionidae; genus Parnassius; species Parnassius mnemosyne. The sequence goes on from CAVLGL010000084.1 coordinate 35,547,747, forward strand.
TATGTATATATATATATATATATATATATATATATATACTGATTTTACTTCGGAATATTGATAGTGCGATTTAGGCTTCGATGTATTTTCGATTCGCTTGTAGCGCGACGACAGCGCCGCCACATGCTCATGTCGAGGTCATCGGTGACGCCAACTCAATACCTTTTCCCCTACCATTAATCGCTCAACGTGGCTAAAGAAGTTTGCACTTCAAAAATAATTGTAAATATAGATTAGTAGATGAAACGTAAAACAAATAATAAAAGTATGTATTTTAAAAATATTATATAAATTGTGAAATCAAATATAACTCGCTAACCTAAATATTAAGTCTTTATAACATTTTAATTCGGTCTCAACATTCGCATCACTGATGCGGCGGCAGGCTTCATTGTTTGCTCGGTGCGCGTCGGTTTGTATAATTTTGTACTGCTTCAGGCACATCCAGACCTTATGACTTCATAAAGTAAGGCGAACCGATAACATTTTATTAAAACCGACGTCTACGATCCTTTACTGGAGACGTGGCTTGGTTTTACTGCGCTTTAATCAAATAAAGGCAGTATTTTATTAAATTAATATATTAATTAAGCGTCGCTAAGACATTAGCCCTGTTTCAGGGTAGGAGTGAGTGAAAGATATTATTGATTGTCAGTCACAAAATGTGATTTATGGTAGAAAAACATCATGTAGAAGAACATCATTTAGGTTAAGATACTGTGCTTTTTATAAGTCGGCTGTGGCAAAATACCAGCGGTGACCTCAAATCACCACATAGCTGAGTCACAGACCAGTTTGTCTCATTTTTAGGGTTCCGTACCTCAAAAGGAAAAAACGGAACCCTTATAGGATCACTTCGTTGTCCGTCTGTCTGTCTGTCAAGACCCTTTTTGCTCAGGAACGCGTAGAGGTGTCACGCTCAAATACTCAAGTCTACTGTCCCTTGGAGCTGTGAAAAAATCAAACTTCTAAACCAACGCAATCAAAAGATACAGCCGTTTATGTCGCAAATTTTCGACATACGCAAGGGAATCAAAACCTACAGGGTACTTCCCGTGAACTCAGAATCTTAAAATTTGGTACGAAGCAACGTATTATAGCACAGATAAAGGAAAAATTGCGAAAAGCATAAAGGAGATGAACTTCGTTCCATACAAGCTTGGGCCCGGCGTAAACAAAGTTCAAATATACCATATTTTGAAGATTTAAACATTTGTTACTTATGACAAAAATCATAGTTTTGTAGGACCTGGGGTTTTGTTTTTATTTTGTTTTATATTTGTAGGTTATGTAGTAAAATCACACGTTCTTGGGATAAGTTATTTCAATAAATTGCAAAGAACACAAAAGGACGCCGCTTTTAGTTATTATTAAATAAAATAAAATACAACTGAAACTTTTCTAATTATTTAATTACTTTCTGCAATTACTAATAAAATGTAATCTAGAAAAGCAGCCGGGTAGGCTGTACATTGTCTGTTCTATTCCTCTCAAAATCCAAGTAACACATTATTGTCATTATTTGAGCGCAATAACCTACTGTCCTGTAAATCGAGAGAAAACCCAGGAGTCAAGTTAAATTAATTCACGAAAGTAAAAATACGAAATATATCCACAAACACAACCGCAATGTCAAATGCGTATGACAAGTTTTAAACTCGAAGTTGCCAAGTTACGTCTCCTTCGAAAGAATCAATGATCAACGACCATACAGCATATTCAATCGTGTCCGATATTATTCAAATATTTTGTTTAGTTTAATAACGTAGCCTATTCAATCGATTTTCTAAATATATTACTTTTATTCAATATTAATCTCTACAGAATCGCCTCAATGTTTCAATATTATGAGTTTTTTTTTATAATGAAGGCTAATTATTACAAAAACTAGCCTTCATTATCTAATACATAAAAATATTTAAAAGCGTTTTCTTTTTGCTATGGTAAAAGCATTAGCTTTCGTTTTTCAGTTTTAAAAAATGTTTTTGTGATTGTCCCATACACTACAGAAATAAAAATCATTTAATTACGCTTATAATTTATCGTTATACTACCTACATATCTTTGTAAAACTGTTACGAACGATGTCAACAACCCAATTTCATACATCTCCTTAAAAATATTTTTAATAATTTTAAACTTATATACCTACGAATTTATTCGGAACCCTCGGTGCGCTAGTCCGACTCGCACTTGGCCGGTTTTTTTTTTGTTAGCTAAGTAATATAGTAATCTTTTTTGTACACTTTTAACAACTATGTGTGAATAAAAACAAATGAACAAATAAACTACTTTATTCTTATTATTATTATAATATGTAGTTATAAATTTCTCTACCCTATGTCATGATCAAATTATTAAACTATATAAATATAAATAAAACTAAAGTGTCTGTATGTAATATTAAAATAGCAAATGGCATGCTATTTATACATAAACAACTTACAGACATTATGTGTGTTTGTCCGGGCTAATCTTCGTACCTAAATGCTGAACCGATTAAACTACGCTACTAAACAATTCTTCATTAATAGAACCTATCCAGGCGAAGCCGTCGCTAGCCTAAACATAAAGCTAAACCATAACACCATAAAGCCCAACCTTAAGACACAGAACCTGAATATTATCGGTTTTCAACCGACTTCAAAACAAGAAAGAGGTTCTCTTTTTTATATAGAATAAACTTGACAAACGAGCACACTGACCACCTGATAGTAAGTGGATACTGTGGCCCATAGACATCCACATGTATCCTCAATTAAGAATCAAAATTCAGATACGTTGTCACCCCTGAGAACGAAGATGGAATGCCTCGTTTTCAGTCAAAGGGTCTCCGGTTCTCTACACTCACCATACCAAACACAGCAGCATTACACTGTTATTTGACGCTGGTTTTCTATGAGAGTGTGGTCCTTGCCCGGTCGCGTGGACCAATTCATGCTACAACTATAATATAGCTGCAGTATGACTCTACCACGACTGTATTTCGACATTTCCTTTTATGTGTTACCTCAGAACTTTTTTATAAGTGAACCGATTTTAATGATAGTTTGTTTGAAATCTCGTGCTTTGCATGTGGTCCCATATAAATTTGATCAAGATCTGACCAGTAGTTTTTGAGTTATCCTTAATAATGCGTATTTAATTACCTTCGACTGCATTTATGATGTTCTCATTAGATTTATATTGAAGTCGGTTGCACAAAATTGTTTAGATCCGATGTCTTACAAACGATACGTGTTGGTTGTGTTGTCGAAAACTATACCGAAAACGGGAACTATAATAAATTAAACAAAAAAACCATAACGAAATTCTGAACGGTTTTTCGATCCCGGATACATTACAATTTTTATTTATTGTTATTTTTTTCTGCAAACAAACTGCTGAGCAGTTTAGCAGATGGTAAAACTGTAACGGTGTAAATTCTATTATGTTAAATAAATTAAAAACTTCACATCCTATCTCGTAAGTGTCGCAAAATTTGATTGCGGGATTGTTTTTATCTTGCGCCAGCAGTTACTCCAATTCTGACGGGAGTATATTGTTTATTTTCAGCAGAGTTTAGCATTACTTACAATAGAATAAACATTACAACTTTACTATATATTATATAACATTGTAACTTTATTGAATACAATAACATTACAATGTTTCGCAAGAAAATATTGTCAAAGATATTTGCGATTTGATTAAAAAATGTATATTACAATTTTCTTATTTATATAAAATAGTCTTATATAGATAATATAAAAGTTTTATATTGTTATTATTCTTTTACGCTGGTATTCCGTGAGGGCGTGGTCTTACCCCGGTCGAGCCGACCCATTCGTGCTACAACAATAATATAGCTGCAGCATGGCTCTACCAAGTATAGGAACTCAAGTTCATTAGTTAGTTTTCATAATAAGGTAACATTTTTCCATAAAAATTATTTTATCATTTTTGATTTAACATGAATCTTTGATTTCTAGTTCTATGCTATGGGACAACTGATAACCTTAATTTAATAATGCCTTATTAGTACAAAAAAAGACTAATATAAGATATAAGAGATAATAAAGAGCAGAGGGGGCAAACGAGCATGCGGCTCACCTGATGGTAACTGATCACAGCAGTCCATAAACAATTGTAACACCAGGGGAATTGCAGATGAGTTGCCGGCCTTTTAAAAAGGAGTAGGCATTTCTTGAAGGTCCCCAAGTCGTATCGGATCGAAAAAATCTCTGGTGGTTAACAAAAACACAATTTTTTAAATTTTTGTCTGTCTGTCTGTTTGTTCCGGCTAATCTCCGAAATGGCTGGACCAATTTCGACGGAACTTCCACTGGCAGATAGCTTATGTTATAAGGAGTAACTTAGGCTAATTATATTTGAGAAAAAGAATTAGATTTCCGCGCAACATAATTAAAACCCTAAATTACACGCGGGCGAAGTCACGGGGATACAGCTAGTATAAAATAAAATAAGAATTACATGTCGTAAAGAAGTTTCACTTCGTACGTTTGTTCATAATTACACGCACATTTTTTTTTATTTAAAGTAAATCAGTAGTTATATGTGCTTAATCAATGAAAATATTGAGGGAAAAAAATAGTAACTGATTGTTGCATATAATAATGTGATATAATCATATATCATTAATTTTAAAAGTCTACAGTTGGGCATTTTTTTTAATGAAATAAGGGTGATAAACGAGCGCAGTCCACCTGATGATACGTGGAGTCTGTGGCCCCTAGTCATCTACATATATCCTCGGTTAGGAGTCAAAATGCAGATACGGACCCGAGGACTAAGATCATCATCATCATCATCATCATTACAGTCCTTCACAAGTCCACTACTGAACATAGGCCTCCCCCAAGGAATGCCACAAAGCACGGTCCTAAGCCACCTGCATCCATCGACTTCCTGCATATCTTACCAGGTCGTCACTCCATCTAGTGGGGGGACGCCCTACACTTCGCCTGCCGGTACGAGGCTGCCACTCGAGAACCTTTCCTCCCCATCGGTTGTCGGTTCTTCGAGCTATATGGCCGGCCCATTGCCACTTCAGGTTACTAATCCGTTGGGCTATGTCGGTCACTCTGGTTCTACTGCGGATATCCTCATTCCTAAGTTTATCACGCAGAGAAACTCCGAGCATAGCCCTCTCCATAGCTCGCTGAGCGACCTTGAGCTTCCTCATCCGGCCAGTAGTGAAGGACCACGTCTCAGTTCCGTATGTCATCACTGGCAACACGCACTGGGTGTACAGTCTCGTTTTCAAGTTTTGAGGTATACCTGACGAGAAGATGTGCCGTAATTTCCCGAACGCTGCCCAACCGAGTTGAAGAGGACTAAGATACAATGTCTCAATTTCAGTAAAAAGGGTTGCCGGTCCTCTACACTCACAAAACACAAAACACAGCATTAAAATGCAATTTCACGGTGGACTTCATTCCAAGAGCTCTGAGTTGAGCTTCGTCGAGCTATAGCGCGCAAGAGCCGCATAGGCTAACATCATTAACATCACAGAAACTAGACTCTTCTGTAAGAGCGTGGTCCTTCTCCGTTTCAGCCGACCCATTCGTGCTACCATAATATAGCTGCAGTGTATCACTGCGACGTATATGAAAACGACATAAGTACCTCCCGGCGATTGAAGCAAATTGTCCCTGTTTTGTCATGATCGCCACGCTGAACAGAGGCATTAGCGATTAAAATATTATACTCGTAGTATCATACCATAAACTTTAAGTGTTAGTGGAGGAGTTCCGGGAAGGCAAAAGAATTTAGTGACGTTATTATCGTATAAATATTAATGTCAAGTATTTTATAATTTTTATTTTTTGACATAATATAACCGACTTCAAAAATGGAGGAGGTTCACAAATCGACTGAATTTATTTATGTGTGTTACGTCAGAACTTTTTTCAGTATTAACCGATTTTCTGTTTCCTGTTTTCTGTGGTCCCATAAAAATGTGATCAAGATATGACTAGTCATTTTTGAGTTATACTTAATAATGCGTATCTAATTGAATACAACTACATTAATGATGTTTTCATTTTATTTATATTGAAGTCGGTTGTTGTTGTTATTAGTTTTACCACTTACTTACTTCCTTACTAAACAAATTCAAGCTTAACTGTATTTTTTTTTTTTGATTAACAAAAGCCTTTTGTTACGCCATGTAACATTTTATGATATTACAATAAATTTTACCCACCCCTCTGAGAGGTCAGACTCTTATCTAAACGTACATAAAGCCTCCACTACACAATCCATAGCAAGTACCCTTATAAAACCCTCAGTGTCTAAAAGAATACATCCTTCAGTATAGGCTACGTTGCCGCACGATTCACCGTGCCACAATCAAAACAGCTTATGTACATCCGCTTGCAAATAACATTGAACTTTATTCATCTACCTTAAGGTTTGGTGTAAAATATTTTTATTCGGGCGTTGAGGTGTGAAACGCTGGTATAAAATTAAAGATATCTCAAAGAGAGTATTTAAGAAGGTGCGTTCAATTGGAGAGCCTATTGATTTTCACTTGTTCAGGCAATTTTATTACGCCCCTTCAAACCTGAATATTTTGAGCTCTCTGTTTACAGAAATGGTGTTTAAATGAATATAAAATATTATGTGTTCCTCTTTTTGGCACAGTGATTTAAGTAGACTAAAATATCGAAAACGGTTGCCTAATAATGATAAAAGAAGAAATAAAGAAAAAATGCGTGAGTGTCGTGGAACACTCGGTTGGAACCATTGAGTTATATGTACTACGTACTAGAGAAGCCATTCTAAACAAAAATTGTGCACTACTCTGTATTCGCGCATGCACGGGAGATAGATTCACGCATACGCAGTTGATTTAAGCGCATTGCGTCTGCGCGGTCAGTTTTTAATTTAAACTTTAATTTGAAATCTTGTATTATTAGCGAAGCTCCACACTGCATGAATATTGAAACTACAGACTAATTAGTAGCTATTATTTATTCTGTACTAGTAGATTGAAACCACACTAAATGACACAGTGTATGGATTGCAGTACAGTTCAGTTGAACATAGTGTATGTTTGGAATGCGAAATCTAGTACGTAGTACATATATATATATATATATATATATATATATATATATATATATATATATATATATATATATATATCGATGGTTGGAACGAAGTTCCTTGCGTAGTATATTATTATTGATAAACGTAGGTATTATATTATTGATTAACAAATACAAATAAATGAATTACTAGTGTCTTTTAAAATGAAGCGTCATTTAAAATAAAATAATATTTCTTTCATATTCTTTTATTTTAAATGACAGAAACAATGATAAGACATGACAATGATAAGAAAAAGTGCGAGGGAGATAGATATTATTCCATCTCACTTCCTTATTTCGCCGCAAAGGCCGTCTACACTATGACACAAGGGGTAGTGACGAAAAAAATCTTACACTTTTTGTCGCCTAGCTCCCATCCGCCAAACCCGTACCGTCCGATAAGGAACTTCGTTTTAAAAATACATTACATTCATTATCTGTATATTAATACGTGATTAAAAAACTTTGTACCCCTTTTGCACGCCTCAAAACGCGCGAGCGTTTCGGAGTGCTCTACTCCCGACATGCCGCTATGTAACGATTTTGCAATATAACATTGTTAGTATGTCTCAATTTAGACACAAAATCAATAAAAAAGGGATATTTTGAAAACTAGATATATTAGTTTATAAAGTCAGCGTATTTTTTTTATTTATTTGTTTAGTTATATTTACAAAAACTAAAATTAAAACATTATTAGTACGGCTGTGCACTTATTTGTCTTCAGGTTTCAGAAAAATATACGCAACGAAATATTTTTTTATAAAAAAAATACTAGTGTTGCTATTAAACATTACTAATATTCCCTTTAACCACTTCTGGTAAGCTTAAAATACTTGTGTTAGAAGTGGTTTACGACAGCAGTCGAATGGCGCGAACCACGACCTTTCGAGTTCGTGGTTCGCGCCTTGCCATTAGGCTGCTGACGCTTCTTAAATGAAATAAATCTTTCAGAATAAGTTTCCATTTATTCTCAGGATGATCCCTATTGCTGGTTGTTATCAGACTCAAAGACGTTTAAAAGATTTTTATCAAAATCAAATGAAATTATGATTAAAAAAAACGCACTTTTAGATTTTCCAAAACTATTTAATTATATTGTCCGCACGGAGGAGTGTGAGATTTGATACAGCTAAAGTTTTTTTGAATTTGTGTTAGAACACATTAAACAAAATAAATAAAAAATTCATTGTTTACGTTCATACGTATAATGTTAATCATAAACTACGTGCCAAACCGTGTTGTAGCGGTGCAAGAATATCCACCACCCCGTATCATGCGTCTATTTTCCTGCCTGTCCTACTAGGTCGTCACTCCATCTAATGAGCCGACCTACTCTTGCTGGCCTATTATAATATTATAGAAGATTAGCAACTATAGCAGATATTCCCTCTATGAGGCAATCAAGAATAAGAGTGACCAACGAACACCCAGTTCACCTGATGGTAAGTGGATGCTGACATCTACATTAAGAAAAAGAAATTTCCTTAAGTACCTTTATTTCAATAATAACAAAATACACAGACAATTAACTTACATTAAAATACTAGATAATTGTAATATATGTATGATTTCATTAAATGATCGAAGAGCGCTTATGGACTTGTGCTTGTTACACAAAATCGTTAATAATAAAATTAGCTCGAATAATGTTTTAGGTAAAATATCATATGTTGTTCCTAGACCTAATTCTAGAATAATAAATCATAGTTTATTCAAAACTAGGTATTGTTGAACAAATGTCGGATTATCAGCTCCAACCTTAATAGAACCTTAAAAACTTATGATGTCGAAAGGGTCGGCTCGACCGGGGAAGGACCACGCTCTCACAGAATACCAGCGTAAAATAGCAGCTTAATGCTGCTGTGTTTCGTATGGTGAGTGTAGAGAACCGGAGACCCTTTTTACTGGAAACGAGACATTCCATCTTAGTCCTCACGGGTGACAACGCATCTGCATTTCAATTCGCAAACGAAGATAGATGTAGATGTCTATGGGCCACAGCAACCACTTACCATCAGGTGGACTGTGTGCTCGTTTGTAACCCTTATCCTATAAAAAAAATGTAATTTCTAAATTAGTCGATATTGACATATTCAACGATTCTTATACTACTCATAAAAATAAAATTAAAAAACATTTTTAAAACAAAATTAAGATCACCTTATGTGTTATTGTAGAAAAAAAAATTACTTTTTTTGTTTCATGCATCAAAATAGGTTATTTTGTTATCCTTTCGTTTTTCAACAATAATGTGCGTTACTTATTATTTTACTTTAACATGTTAAGTTAGCCCATAAGTATGATATTTACTAAAATTGAGATTGATCAATAAAATTTGTAATCATTTTTTCATTGTAAAATATCATGTTGGCTTCCTACTAAATAAAATTAAAAAAAATACATTTATCCTCAATTAAGAATCAAAATTCAGATGCGTTTTCACAACTGAGGACTGAAATGGACCCTCGTTTAAAGTAAAAATGGTCTCCGGCTCACTACACACACCATACGAAACACAGCAGCATTAAGCTGCCATTTAACGCTGGTATACTGTGAGAGCGTTGTCCTACCCCGGACGAGTCATTTATGCTGCAACCACCTCTACCACGAAAAGTTGTATTTAATTGACTATAGCAATGAGAATGATAAAAACAGCAGCATATTATGCTTGAAACGAGTGAGGACCTGAAAACTATTTTTTGCTGGTTACCGACGATTAATTCATAATAGCTCTCACAGGGTGACAGGGGATGTGGGTGTCAGCGGGTCACAGCATCCACTTACCATTTAATGGACTGTGTGCTCGTTTATCATCCTTACCTGTATAAAACAGATTAATAAACTAAGTACGTCCGTGCTGCTAACAAAGATGGGGCGAAGTAATTTATTATAATAAAATTCATGATATACGTTTTGAAATGAAACATTAAGTGTTTAGAAATATTTTATACATATTTAGTAGAGAATCACAGTTGTTGGTAACTAAAAACTTAATGACTTCATATATTTAAACAATTAATACACATTATAAAACTATTTTTAAGGATTTTGTCGCGTTTGATTAACTTTTTTTTTATTTAGTTATTCGGATGTTTTAAGTGCTGTAAAGCAACCGAAACGTAAGTAAATTAAACGCGATAAAATCCGCACAAAATAGTTTTATTCAAAGTATTATTATTTTAAAATAAACACGTCTAATAATTAATAGTTCTTAAAATATTACAACTTTAATTACGTAGTATATGAACAAAGAGGAATAAAGTAATCAAATTACCGACATATTTTCAAATTTCAAATTTCAAAAATTTATTAAATTCAAATTCGACAAAAATTGACACTAATCATTTTTTACCGGTAGTCAATACACAAGTCTTAACGTTCAGAAATATTCCAATCATAATATATACAGTAACATCTACAGTAGGTACTACATACAAATTTGTGTTTATATGAAAGTCTTGATTTTTATACGACAGAGAAAATTAGAAATTAAGGTTGATAAGCGAGCACACAGTCCACCTGATGGTAAGTGAATTTTGTGGCCCATAGATTTTTTTTTATAGAATAAGGGTGACAAACGAGCACACAGTGCACCTGATGGTAAGTGGTTGCTGCGGCCCATAGACATCTACATCTATCCTCTATTACAAATCAAAATGTAGATGCGTTGTCACCCGTGAGGACTAACATTGGAACGCCTCATTTCCAGTAAAAAGGGCCTCCGGCCACCTGCACTCACTAAGCGAAACGCAGAGGTAAATCTCTACTTCACGCTGGTTTGAAGTAGATGTCTATAGATAGCTATGTGTATATATATGTAGATGCAAACATCTATCCTTAGTTAATAATCAAAATTCAGATGCATTGTAATCCCTTAGGACTAAGGCGGAATGCCTGGTTTCTAGTAAAAAGTGTCTACGGTTCTCTATACTCATCATACGAAACACAGCAAGATTAAACTGCCGTAAGGTATTCCGTGAGAGTGCAGACCTTCCTCGGTCGAGCCGACCCATTCGTGCTACAATCATAAATAACTGCAACATGGCTCTACCATGTACTAATACACATGAAATGAATTTATTCACGCTTCTTGCTATGTACATAGATTATCCTGTACGGAATTTCATCGAAATCGGACAATAAGTTTCAGAGGAGAAATCAATCGAAAATTGCTAAATAATTGCAATGGAGTCATGGATAAGAGGGCTACGCTCCGCTCAAATTAAACCTCTAACAATTTCGAGCAAAACTCGCCTCTCCTCAGACTTACATTTTATCAAATACCACCTCGATTTCATCTTTTTTTTCGGAAAATGATGTAATTACTAACGCCAGCCGTTCATTTGTCATTATTTTTATTTTTACACACAATATACGTGATCGAAAAAACTCGTAGTTAAAGACTAAACTCAATTTCATTAAGGTAATTTTTTTTACTATTGTGAGCCAGTGTTTAACCTAATGCTAAGTGGTGGTAGCCAAAGATGGTAAAGCGAAATGGCTAAGCTGTACAAAACCCTACTCACTATTGATTTGAAAACACCCACATTATAGAGACACACACAACAGGCGCAAGATGTATGGCTATACATGCTATCTGAGGCACAGGAGTAAAACTCCGTCAATTTCCTGACTACGAGCTACTCAGAACTCAATAACTCATTTTGATCCGACCCGTGACTTGAATCTAGGATATCATGATCATCACTCACATTTACAACCGCGAGATCAACGAGGCAGTCAAGTAAAATAGTATATACACGGCATATATACACAAAAGTATATAATATGTAACAAAAACACTTACTTCGCAGTTTTATCGCAGTACCATACGAAAAACGAAAATTCATTCCTATCTTAAATATTCCAAGCCGGCATTCTTTATTCAAACGCAGGGAAGGGATATGAGAGTCTAATTTATATTTTATACCGAGCTCGTGAGTATTAAAAAAACATTCCCTAGCCGAAGGTGAATTTAAAAATCACCGGCCTGAATTAAATCTGGTCAAATTGAGAATGTTATTTTCGTTTATCGTGTGTGCAATATTTTGTTAACAGCCAGTGTGTTTAGCTGCAAGTTTTATTGAAAAAAAAACATAATTGCATGTTTCTACTAAAGAATTAGTATGTAATACATAGTATTTAAAAATATCTCAAGTAACATACTAATCATAACATTTAAAAAGCAAATAAATAATATAATAATAGTGCACAAGCAACCTAAGTGCTGTCTCCAATGAAATTGTTGAATGATGGTAAACTAAAATATCGTGCGGATACCTGCATATCTGCCAAATAAAATATTTCGAAGACATATTATAACGTAAATTTAAGATGTTGAAAATTATCTACATAAAATAAAATCATGTGTTTTATCCAGTTTGAGGAGCACCTCGCGCGTGCTAATATCCCCGTCACCATTAATCCCAACACCACAACCACTTCCGTAAGAAACACACCACCGTCGACAATACGACGCGTGTTTCGCCTCTAACCGAGACATCCTCAGGTGAAATACACTTTGCGATACCTGTCTAACTGTCAATTGTCTGCTGTCAATTGCGAGAGAGTGATAGAGGATAATGGTTTGCCGCTAAGTAAACACTGTTTCTATTAAACATACGGCTATATAAATCATATATACCGCTGCATGATACAGTGGCTTAGCAATGACTTCCAGCGCTAAGGACCGCGGGACCAAATCCCGCACGGAGCAAATATTTGTATGGCCGACAAATAATTGATCCGGGTCTGGATGTTTGTGCTTGTGAAATTTATGTATGTAAACTACGCCAAAAAACAGGAGAAAATTCTAGTCTAAATATAAAGTTCGCCAACACGCATTAAAGCAGTTATAGTTCTACTACTGCTCTATTTCTTTATACAAACATAAACAATAAAGTAGATGGGTCCTCCTAGTAAGTTCAAAAGAAAACCTGTGTCTGGAGTCTCCGCGATTCCCTATCTAAAACAGTCTTAAATAGGAAAGCATTTAATTACAATGTTCAATTATTCAAGGATTAGCGGCGATTCAAAAAGGTAATTACTGAGAGTATTTAAATAGGGTGTGTGTGGCTGTGTGTTTGTGTGTGTGTGTGTGTGTGTGTGTGTGTGTTTGGTTTTCTTTAGAGAATGCTTAATAGCTTTGAAGATCTAGTTACAACCAAGCAGCAGTACGTATACAGCAATGTAAATGAGCCTCTCTCATTATAAGGACAATTTGCCTCTATCTTCCCGCTTGGCAGGTGGCCTGATGATCACAGTACCAGACGTGATCACATTTGACACTGATTCCCGTCACCAGTCCGGGTAATTTACATTTTAACGCCGGCCAAATAGCTAATCCGTACAAATAAAGAGGTCTATGTCCAGTAATAATGTGCTCTAGACCGAATTTCGGTCACAGCTGCCAGTTCCAATACAGACTATCCATCCATACATGGTAGAGTCACGCTGCAGCTATAATATGGTTCTAGCATTAATGGGTCGGCTCGACCGTGGAAAGATCACGCTCCCACAGAATACAAGCGTAAAATAGCATTTTAATGCTGCTGTGTTTCATATGGTGAGTGTAGAGAACCGGTGACGTTTTTAACTGGAAATGAGGCATTACATCGTAGTCCTTAGGGGTGACAACGCATCTGCATTTTGATTCTTAATTGAGGATAATTGTATATATGTCTATGGGTCACAGCATTCATTTTCCATCAGGTGGACTGTGTGCTCGTTTGTCACCCTTATTCTATAATAAAAAATCTATTCAATTCGAATCTCGACAGAATTATAGTGCCCAAGAGTATGCGCAAGAATAGAATAGAATAGAATCATTTTTATTCGATATAGATTATACATAATATTTATTGAACGTCATTTTTATTACTTTTACCACTGTTTCGCAAAAAAAACCTCTATTCTAGGAAAAACCCAGCAAGAAACCCTGCGGTCCTTTTTTTTAAAAAAGCACAATTTACAATATAATATTTTATACAACTGTTATAAAAACATTTAGGAACGGCATGGTAGTGATCATCTCATTCCCAGGGTTATAATCAGTCATGTACTCTTTAGTAGTATAATAATAATAAACACAAGTACGTACAAGCACAGCTGCACTCTCTATTCCTTCACTCTCATAGTACGATGGGACGACAATCCGACACGACCAATGACTACTTGCTTTTTGAGACACGGGAGTGAACCACCGCCAGCTACTTGACTACTAAGAATTTCTGGAGAGAAAAACTTAATAACTCATTTCGGTTCGACCCAGGATTCGAACCAAAGACCTTATGACCAGCTATCGCATTTACAACCACTAGACTTTTTTTAGTTTAAAAAACGTTACCCCCACACTAGGATGTTATCCTGTGTCGTGGAGGCAGTTTACAAACATAATTGCACAAAGACAAACATCCAGACCCGGAACAATTATTTGTAGGCCATACAAATACTTGATCCGTGCGGGATTCGAACCCGCGGCCCCCAGCGCAACAACTGATTGCTAAGCCACTGCGCCACGGAGCCGTCACTGACTCAACAAGGCATGTCCAATAGTGGACTTCTATGGGTAAGCATACACATAAAGAAGTAATGATAAAACATTGAAAAAATTGAATTTTTTTTCGGTAATACTCAGGAGAGCGCAATATATAAAATATAAATTAGACCTCATATCCTCAAACTGCTTTTGAATAAAGAATTTCGGGTCGAAGGTCGACGCAGTCATGTTTAAGCCTTTTCCCGTTACCAAATGCAAATAAAACTAAAAAAAGTTGAGCTATGGAAAATAAAAAATAATTGGGAAATACGAGTATGGAAAATAAAAAATAAATAATAATATCTTTTAAATATGGCAGACCAATTCTGTATCTATTTTATGGCTGCATCATGAATGGATCGGCTTAACTGGGGATGAACCACGCTCCCACCTGAAACCAATTTCAAATAAAACATAAATATGTATTGCTATTTCTGATGACAATCTGAATTAAAATAGAATATTATAACTTTTTATTAAAAATAGATTACAATTAATTCTAATTGAAAGTCATTTTTTACCTTTGCCACTTCTTTGGAAAAACCCTCTATATCCTGATAAAACCTGAAGCCAGATTGCCTCACATCGTATATGTTTTTTAAGGCGTTTCATTAACCAAATAACCTTGAGCGTGCAGTGCACTGCCGCCCGCACTCCGTGTACGCTCATTTATCATAGAATTCACACAAACTTTGGAATTAATTTTAATTAAAAAAAGAAAAGCGGACTTTAAAAATTAAATAAAACGTGAATAATATAGATTTTTAAATTATCTATCCATTAGTGTAATCCTTAAATGATTAGCCTTGCCTTTAGCAACTAATGCATGTAATCAATAATCTTAGTCAATTTTTTAATTTAAAAGTAGATTTTAAATGTACTTATAAGACATATAAACAAATTAAAACGTGGATTGTAATGATAGGATATCGAACATTAATAATGTGCTTTTAAATGTAGTTTATTTCTCATAACTAGTGAGATAATAGTCTTTGAATAACGAAGAAAACCGCACTATCGCAAGGTTTTGGTCGGGGTATCGCCTTAATGTTTCAGTGCTTGACTCCATCCTACCCGATGGAAAGCAGTGAAGTACTCGACCAAAATCCCACGCGCTTGCCTTTTAAACCTCCATAACTTGTCTTTGAGAGAGAGGAGAATATTGTAATTATAGAGATGTATCCATAATTACAATATTCTCTGACTCTTCAAAGTGAAACAGAGCAATTGTTGGTATGGCTGCTTAGCGGTAAAAATAAGAAACCTACACCCACGAACTCTTAGGACAACCATAATTTACAAGGAAATTAAAACAAATTACACACAACGTTTGCGCCTGCAAATACCCACAAAAAACAAAATCCAATTTTTCGGTAGGAACATAAATTGTCTCATTTAGTCCCCTCCGTGACCATAGGTGCTGTAAAGCACCCAAAACGTTGGGAATTTAAGTATGTGAAAATAACTTAAATTGACGCGATAAAGTCCGTAAAATTAATATTATTACGAGTACGTGTCATACAGTTTTTTACAATTCACTTAAATGAAATTGTGAAATTGGTTTTATGGACATGGAGCCTAGTAAATAATATTAATATGTATAATGCATTATAACTGGTTTTCAATAAATAAATACTTACCGGGTTCTATATGAGCAGCGTCGATATTCAAATTTTTTATGTGTTGTGAAAAATGCAAGCTGGTTTCACAACTTAAAAATATTAATGTTTAAATTTGAAATGCAAATATAATGGAAATATTGCATTCATATCGAATACAAAAACAGATAAAGACTTCTTAAAATATTAATACAATGTTATCTGTCATCGGAACAGACCATAATGATCGTATTTATTCCAGGATATGTTTGTTTTTAAACGCAAACGAAAGGCAATAAATAATTAAATCGTTCCAAGGAGACCACATGGTTCACCAAGACTAACTGTTCTCCGCAATGACATTCTACGACCGTTTGCACTATAGACAACAAAAGAAAATTAAAGAAATCAAAGAAAAAAGAATAAGTACGTTGAACGTACTAAGCGTTGATTTTTTTTGATATGTCATTCTCATTCACGCCACTGAAATTATTTAACGCTGGATATTGACCTGTGAGAACCAGCATATCTTGGAGTAAGAACAAACGAAGTATAATGTCACCAACCATCATCACAGCCTATCAGTCCACTGCTGAACATAGGACACATAGGTTTTCCTTTTCTTTAACCGCAGTTCTTTTAAAAAATTGAGTTGTTATAATGATTTGTAATATTTACGCATAGACTACACATTGAATGAAACTAATTTTTACGGATTTTATCGAGTGACCACGGGTGCAGTAAAGCATCCGAAACGTCGGGAATTAAAAAGTTAAATTAAACGCGATAAAATCCGTAAAAATTACTTTCATTCAATTGAGTTGTCATCACGAAGATGCTGCTGCCTTTTTTCTGTTTTAGTTTCCCTTTTTTTTTATAAAACTGAAGTGAAAAACGAAGTTACAGTCCACCTGATAGTAAGTGGCTGCTGCAGTCAATTAACAACATTTTTTTTATAGGACAGTGTGAAGAACGTGAACACAGTCCACTTGATGGTAAGTGGTTGTTGTGACCCATTGACATCTACATCTATCCTCAATAAAGAATCAAAATGCAGATGCGTTATCACCTCTGGGGGCCAAGATAGAATATCTCTTCTCCAGTAAAAAGAGTCTCCGGTTCTTTACACACACCATACGAAACACAGCAGCATTAAGCTGCTATTTTACGCTGGTATTCTGTGAGAGCGTGGTCCTTCCCCGGTCGAGCCGACCCATTCGTGCTACAACTATACTACTAATGTAGCTGCAGCGTGGTTCTAACACGTACATATATAGCTGCAGTTGGTGTCTAACTATAGCCAACTTCAAACAAAAAACGCTTCAGTTGTTTTCGTCGCCACTCCTGAGGACTACGATTGAATCACCGAAGGCACCACTAATGCCAGCACCACTACTTCCAATACCACTACACTAGGAAAGACACCAACGTCGATAATGCGACGGAATAATTGTGGGGGAGGGGCGACTTAAAGACTTGGCACACGGATTGGCAACCGCAGGTTTTTAAATAATTTTGTGTTGTTATAATGCTACGGTTCATCTCCTTTATGATTTCCTTCTGTCGTCTCTTACGACACTCACGGGACAGTTTGTTTTAGTGGATAATCTTAAACTACCACGGTCGTAAGATTAGAAATACAAAATACTATCTCAACTTTGATATATCTTTTATACGTGATAAAGCTATGCTACAGCTATATTATGGTAGCGCGAATGGGTCGGCTCGACCGGTGAAGAACTACGTTCACACAGAATACCATCGTGAAATATCAACTTATTACTGGTGTGTTTCGTACGATCAGTGTAGAGAACCAAAGACCCTATTTTCTGTGAACGAGGCATTCCATCTTAAGTCCACAGGGGTGACAACGAATCTGCATTTTTAATCTTAATCGACCATCCACTTACCATCAAGTAGACCGTGCGCTTGTCACCCTTATTCTATAAAAGAAGTCTTTTGTCTAGACGACTTTGAATTAAAAGTCACATAGGAAAAACAAAAAAAAATTGCTTACTTTGAAACATTCTCAAATACGAAATATTAAATAAGTTAGGAATTCCAGTCACATATTGACGTTGAAGCGAGATATTTTCGAACGCAAACAATGTTAGCACGTACATATTTTATTTCTAATTTTGCGTAGATCGTTCTTTATGAAAAATATAGAAAAAAATCTAATTTCATATCAGAATCTTGAGTTCAGTAAACTCACATTATTTATTTACGTCTGTCAGATAAGACGGAGCCATAATTGTTAGCCACTGCTCTAGAATTTGCTAACGATTGCTGACATATTTGAAAAATTAAATGGCGGGAAGTTAGTTTGTTAGAAGAATGTAAGAGTTTATGATACTTTTTGTAATATAGTCACTTCGGTTATATATACTATCCGGTTAATATGGTCACTCTTTATTATAACTCAAGAACTACAGCCGTGTTTGCATACATGGTTTTGTGATCGATAGCTCTTCATTAGTCAATCAAATAATAAAGGGTCAAAGGGGCGCCACTTTATCAACGCCATTTTGACAGCCTACATCATAGTAAATATTTTAGTCGATTTTAGTATTGTGTAGTGTAATTTGTTTTTTTAAGTTGATTTTTCGAAGTTTTCCTAATAATTGCCAACGAATATTAGTTTTCAATAAAAAAAACTGCGGTTGCCAACCTGCTCGCCAAGCATGGCAACTATGGCAATATACCCCCACGATGAAAGTAACGAAGAGACGGCCCCGAGTCCCCGGCGGACCCGCTATTCCTGGCTACGGTGGCGGCCATGGTAACGGCGGGGCAGGAGGTGGTAAGAATCTCCGGTGCAGATTCGGTTGCCACCGACGAGGAGGTAGAGCACACGTATGAGGATATATCAAGAGCCATGCATTCTTCCAAAACCCACTATACGGGACTTATGCAACTTTAATACTGCTCGTATTGAAGAAGTGATCGAGTGGAACCAGGGCTCCAAAGTTTTTGCTAGAGATCTGTCTGCCAGAAAGAGCCAACTATCAAGGCTTAGACCGAGTATAGCAGCGTCGTTTCCGGGATACTGAGATTTTAAATGAGATCCTTCACATCGGAGGCGTGGAGCAGAAGTGCGGTGGTCTTGTTCTTCAAGAAAGGCGACAATGCTCTCTTGAAGAACTACAGACCGATTTCCCTTGTGAGCCGCGTCTGTGCTGTTTTCGAGAGTCATTAATAATAATAATAATATTTATTGTTTCTCACATAACTTATACATACATAAATCATATTGAAACTCTATAGCCCGTGATAGTTGAAAACTGTGTTACAGGCAACAGCGTCTTTACCGTTTTCAAAGACACATATTTGTAATGTGGAAAACTAGCAAACAATAGAAAATTTAAAAAGAATAATATAAAAAAAAACAATAAAATAAAAACTAACAAAATAAAAAAGGAAAAACTAATTATATAAAAAAATGTGTGTGAGTGATTATGTGTATATGTACGTGTGTGTGTATGTGTACGTGCGTTTGTATGTGTATGTGTGTGTGTGTGTGTGTGTGTGTGTGTGTGTTTGAGTGTGTGAGATTATGTGTATGTGTACGTGTGTGTGTATGCATGTGCGCGTGCGTTTGCATGTTCGTGTGTGTGTGTGTGTGTGTGTGTGTGAGAGAGAGAGAGAGAGAGAGAGAGATTATGTGTATGTGTAAGTGTGTGTATGTGCGTGTGCGTATGCGTGTGCGTGTGCGTTTGCATATATGTGTGCGTGCGTGCGTGCGTGTGTGTGTGTGTGTGTGTGTGTGTGTGTGTGTGTGTGTGTGTGTGTGTGCGTGTGTGTGCGTGTGTGTCTCTTTGTGTGTATGTGTGTAATAGTGCGTATACATGCGTCATATTATTATATATTTGTATTATTTAGAGGAAACAATAAGATTTTCAGTTGCGTTATACTTAAATACTTTAATAAAATTGATTACTTAGATGTGTTGTTTTAAAAACGGTGTTTAATTTGTTATAGAGTAATGTAGCAGAGTAGTTAAAGTGTCTTCTAGCGAATTTGCTCTTGTAGGCAGGCAAGGGATAACGGACGGTCCTTTTATCACTTCTTTGGAGTTGAGAAGCAGTACTTTTGTGAAATTTACGAAAAGACTGGAAAATGTATAATTTGCGTATGGTAAGTACGCTACATTTTCTGTATAAGTCATCAGTAGGGTGTCTAATAGGTAAGCCATTACGAATCGTCTTGCACGCAGACATGACGACTCCCAGCCTCCCGAGCAAGCAGGTTTCCTAAAAGGCTTTATCACCATAGACCACATACATACCCTTCGGCAAATCGTACTGAAGACTGATTATAATCTACCACTTTGTCTTGCATTTGTAGACTATGAGAAAGCCTTTGATTCCGTCGAAATTTGGGTGGGGTTGCAGTTCCTTCAGCGGTGCCAAGTTGAATGTAAATATATCGAAGTGCTGAAGTGTTTGTACAGTAGGGCTACGATGACTATCCGAGTACAGAAACAGAGTACGAAACCCATCCAACTGCAGAGAGGTGTAAGACAGGCTGACGTTCCCCTAAACTGGTCACCACTGTATTGGAAGACGTTTTCAAGCTACTGGACTGGGAATCATACGATATTAACGTTAATGGCGAGTACATCACTCGCCTTAGATTTGCCAACTATATAGTCCATATGGCAGAATCGTTGGAGGACATAACCACTATGCTCAATGACCTCAATAGTGTCTCCCAACGGATAGGTCTTAAGATGAACATGGACAAAACAAAAGTCATGTGTAAATTCCATGTCACACTTATGCTGGCAGTTGCTGGGGACACTAAGCTCGAAGTTGTTGACGATTATGTTTACCTGAGACAAATAGTGCTAATAGGTAAGTCAAACTTCGACCAAGAGATCAATCGATGTATTCAAATCGGCTGGGCAGCGTTCGAGAAATTACGGCATATCTACTCATTAGGTATACCTCAAAACTTAAAAACTGGACTGTACAACCAGTGCATGTCGCCAGTGATGACCTATGGAAATGAATCGTGGTCCTTCCCTGCTGGTCATATGAGGAGCTCACGTTCGCTCAGCGGGCTATGGAGAGGGTATGCTCGGGGTTTCTCTACGTGATAAACTTAGAAATGAGGATATCCGCTGTAGAACCAGAGTTACCGACATAGTCCAAAGGATTAGTAACCTGAAGTGGCAATGGGCCATCCTTATAGCTCGAAGAACCGACAACCGATGAGAAAAAAATGTTCTCGAGTGGCAACCTCGTTCCAGCAGGCGAAGTGTAGGGCATCCCCCCACTAGATGGAGTAACGACCTGGTAAGACATGCAGAAAGGCGATGGATGCAGGTGGCTCAGGACCGTACTTTGTGGCATTCCTTGGGGGAGGCCTATGTTCAGCAGTGGACTTGTGAAGGGCTGTAATGATTATGATGATGATATTAGTTATTGTATACGTCTTTGTGTTTTTGTCTCCTTCTAGTTTTGATTTTATGTGACAGCAAAGCTTTAGGTGACCTTATTACCCTCACGTACCTTATATATTTAAAATAATAAATCAAACAACTTATATTTCTATAATTAGCATCTTTAACTTTAGCTAATCTTCGTTCTTCAGACGTAGTTAGCCCTCAGTAATAGCAACGAAAATAATTATATTTACGTAAAAAACACTTTTACCGACACAAATATTATGTTGGTGGCTTATCCTACCTTTACAATTATACCTTTATAATAAAGCAATATAAAAGTAAACGGGATAAGTATATTATATCAATATAATTCAAGACCTGAATCGTTAGACTCGACATTTTCCTGTTACATTTTCGTAATGTGTTTCTTTGGAAAAAACCTCTGATTAATCCAGTCTGAAGCCAGATTGCCTCACATCCTATATGTTTTTAATGTTCCAGTGCTTTACTCTATCCTACCCGATGGAAAGCAGTGAAGTACTCGAACAAAAGGCCAAGCGCTTGCCTTATAAACCTCCATAATTACAATATTCTCTGACTCTTTAAAGTGAAACAGAGCAATTGTTGGGACGGCTGCTTAGCGGTAAAAATAAGAAACCTACACCTACGAACTCATAGGACGATCATTATTTACAAAGAAATTAAAACAAATTATATACATGGTCTGCGCCTGCAAAATCCCACAAAAAACAATATCAAATTTTTCGGTAAGAACATAAACTATGTCGTTTAGTCCCCTCCGTGACCATATGTGCTGCAAAGCACCCAAAACTTAGGAAATTAAAGTATTTTTTTATAGAATAGGGTGACAAACGAGCACACAGTCCACCTGATGGTAAGTGGTTGCTGTGGTCCATAGACACCTACATTTGTCCTAGTTTGCGAATCAAAATGTAGACGCGTTGTCACCCGTGAGGACTAAGATGGAATGCCTCTTTTACAGTAAAAAGGGTCTCCGGTTCTCTACACTCACCATACGAAACACAACAGTGTTAAACTGCTATTTTACGCTGGTATTCTGAGAGAGCGTGGTCTTTACCCGTTCGAGCTGACCCATTCGTGCTACAACTATACTACTTATACAGCTGTAGCATGGCTCTACCACGTAAAAACTGTATGTAAAAATAACTTAAATTGAACGCGATAAAGTCTGTAAAATTATTATTATTATAAGTACAGGTGTCATTCAGTTTTTTACGAGTACAAGTCACTTAAATTAAAACGAAGAATGTATGGCAAAAAATTTTCTTTTTATTAACCCGTTGATATAACATGCATAATGTGTTGTATGGGTTTTAGGGACATAGATCCTATTAAATAATATTAATATGTATAATGCACTGAACTGGTTTTCACCAAATAAATAAATGCTTACCGGGTTCTATATTAGCAGCGACGATATTCAAATTTTTTTGTGTTATGAAAAATGCATAGCTGGTTTCATAACTTAAAAATATTAATGTTTAAATTTTGAAATGCAAATATAATGGAAATATTGCATTCATATCGAACACAAAAAAGATAAAGACTTCTTAAAATATAATGTTATACAATGTTATCTATCATCGGAACTGACCGTAACGATCGTATTTATTCCAGGATATTTTTTGTTTTTAAACGCAAAGGAAAGGCATTAAATAATTAAATCGGTCCAAGGTTCACCAAAGCTAACTATTCACCGCTAACGGTCGTAGAACGTCATTCTATAGTCATTCTATATCGTTTGCGCTATAGAAAACAAAAAAAATACAGAAATCAACGCTTAGTATATTTAAATATGTCATTCTCATTATTATTATTTACTTCACTGAAATTATTTAACACTGGAAACAGCGTCCTGTAGGACCCAACATATCTTGGAAACGAAGTTTAATGTCACAATGACAAACAAACATAGAGTCCACCTGAGTGGCTGCTGCAGTCCATCGACAACTAAAGCCAACATCAAACAAAAATAGCTTCAGTTACGTCGCCACCCCTGAGGACTAAACTATTTTTGTTTTGCAAAAGAGAGCCATAAGAGCAATTTATAATCTAGATCCAAAGAAATCGCCTAGAGAAAATTTTTGAGAAATAAATATATTAACTTTTGGCCTCTCAATATAATTTCGAGAATTTAATGTATGTACAAAAAAACGAAAATAGTTTTATTAAAAATAGTGATGTATAGTCTGTAAATACTAGGAACAAGCACAAGTTATTTATACCAGTTACTCGACTCCAAAGTGTCAGTAATTCCTTCATGGGGCAATGTATATGCTTTTACAACAAAGTCCCAGAAAATATACAGAACTTTTCTATCAAAAGGTCTAACTTATTTATTAACCAAAAATTGTCTAGTATGGGTTATTATACTACTAAAGAGTACATGACTGATAATAACCCCTGGGAATGAGGTGATCACTAACATGCCGTTCCTAAATGTTTTCATAATAATTGTATAAAATATTATATTGTAAATTGTGCTTTTTTAAAAAAAAGTCCCGCAGGGTTTCTTGCTGGTTCTTCCTAGGACAGAGGTTTTTTGCGAACCAGTGGTAAAAGTAAATAATCTATGTTTACGCCCGAACGCTGACTTCGGGATTGACGTCAGAGGGCGCGCGGCTCGGCGATACCAGTTTGACGTTCGGTCGTGCGTAGAACGTGCGAGGGCAAATAGGAGTCATTTGGCAGCTGTGCTTGGGACAGCACGTTGTCATTTTTTTGTTCGGGGATGCGGAATTGTGCACGCGCTCGTCGAGTAGATATACGGTCTAGGGTTCGAACCGCGCATTCCTTGTTCGAGAGCTTCTCCCGGTTGATCATCAGGAAATCATTATAATCGTGTCGTCGCGTTAAGTGCCCTTTTTTGTGTGTGTTGGCTTGTTAGTTTACGCGTCAACGAGGCGTATTTTGAATCTTTTCGCGACGTGGTTTTTGGTGTCGAATGAAGGAACTTAGTTGTGTTTAACTGAGTAGTATGACTCATTAATAGATCGCTTTAGTTCCCTCTTCATAATTTGTGATATGTGAATCCGGGACATTGAATGTTGAACTTTGAACTAATGTCCGTTACTGTGTCGGGTATCACGTGTTCGATTCTACGATGAATGTGGAATTAGGCGAGTTTTAGTTAGTTAAATGTACAATGAAGCTAATAGGACTGTCCTCGTTACGAACTAAGAAAGTGCCTGTGGACGACTCCGCGGAAGATTACCACAATTTGGAGCGGTGCTGAAGTCCGAGCTGCTGCCGACGGCAACGGTCTCATATGGTCTACCACACTCAGTCACACACAGATACACATCACTGACCCTTACTTCCCAGGCACCATACAACCACATGCGACCTGACCGAACCCTGAGGGACCAGTCGCCTTGGATATAGGTAAGTAAGCTCTGTTTAATATTCTCCCTGTTGGATTGCAGTAGGATAGAACGCTCCCCCTGATTGTTTATAGTTATTAGAGACTTTCCACGTAGCCCCTTGCTGATGCCCGACCGGCATAGGTTCTTCCTTCATGGGCTGGGAAGATCCTATTATTAGATAGGCAGCTGTAGGCCGTAACAATCTATATTAAATAAATTCTAATTTTAATATAAATCTATATTGAATAAAAATGCACTATTCTATTCTATTCTAATATTGAATCTCAACCTGTAATTATTCTCTCTGTACCCTTCAGAGCGGAGCACGGCTGTACAAGCACTGATTGGCGGCAGAAGTAGGTAAGATGGTGGTACCCTCTCAGACAGACGCCTAAGCGAAAAAGAAGGCGTACCACCTTATTTGCATGGCAGGGCGTAATATACATTTATAATAATTAATAACTCATTACTTTTCAAAGTAATAATATTGTGTTGTTATAATGCTACGGTTCATCTCCTTTTTAATTTCCTTCTGTCGTCTCTTACGGCACTCACGGGACGGTTTGTTTTAGTGGATATTCTTAAACTACCACGGTCGTAAGATAAGAAATACAAAATACTATCTCAACATGGATATATCTTTTATACGTGATAAAGCTATGCTACTGCTATATTATGGTAGCGCGAATGGGTCGGCTCGATCGGTGAAGAACTACGTTCACACAGAATACCATCGTGAAATATCAGCTTAATACTCGTGTGTTTTGTACGATGAGTGTAAAGAACCAAAGATCCTATTTTCTGTGAACGAGGCATTCAATCTTAAGTCCACAGGGGTGACAACGAATCTGCATTTTTAATCTTAATCGACTATCCACTTACCATCAAGTAGACTGTGCGCTTGTCACCCTTATTCTATAAAAGAAGTCTTTTGTCTAGACGACTTTGAATTAAAGGTCACATAGGAAAAACAAAAAAAAATAGCTTACTTTGATACATTCTCAAATACTAAATATTAAATAAGTTAGGAATTCCAGTCACATATTGACGTTGAAGCGAGATATTTTGGAACGCAAACAATGTTAACACGTACATATTTTATTTCTAATTTTGCGTAGATCGTTCTTTATGAAAAATATAGAAAAAAATCTAATTTCACATCAGAATCTTGAGTTCAGTAAACTCACATTATTTATTTACGTCTGTCAGATAAGACGGAGATACTTGATTCATATAACGATAAAGACTGAGAGCAAAACACCTATGTTAGGGAATATATAATTTTTTAAATGGTGATATTATTTTTTTATAATTATATTTATATTAATTCTTATATACGTATTTTTCTAATTAGAAATAAAGTAAACACAGAATGTATGTGTTTACTTGCACAATGCACAGGACCGTGATATTTCAGCGATCAATAAGGACTCAGTAGAGATCTTGTAAGCTGTGGTGATTCTTCTTTTTCAATTCTCATATAATATTCTGTTAATGTTACAGCCTATTAAAGCCCACTGTTTTATATAGGCCTGCCCCATAGACATGCCTCATAAGACAGATATTTGCCATAGTTGACACACTTGGCAAGCAGGTAGGCAATCCCAGTTCTTTTTTTATATTTAGATGCTACTGCTCATCTCCTGATTTATTTTCCTCTGTCGCCTCTTACGACACCCACGGGATACAATACTAGCTAGGAAACAAATGTGTACAACCTTTGCTTGTTGCCAGTCTTTGTCATCAACATATGGATGTGAAACGTGTTTTTTTTTAATAGGATGGGCAGGCAAACAAGTCCACCTGAGGGTAAGTGGATGCTGTGGCCCATAGACATTTACCTTCGATTAAGGATCAAAATGCACATGTGTCACCCCTGAGGACTAAGATGGATTACCTCGTTTCCAGTAAAAAGGATCTCCGGTTCACTACACTCGACCGGTTCATACAAAATACGGCAGCATTCTGTGAGAGTATGGTCCCATCCCGATAGAGCGAACCCATTCGTGGTACAAGCATAATGTAGCTGCAGCGTGTGGCTCTAACATTTATAACATCTTACAAGTAGTGATGGCTATTGGCATTGAGTTTAGTTTACTACGAGTTTTAGTATATATGTATAACATAGGTGCAGGGTGGGTCTAGTACAAGTTGCGGTACGTAAGTCTAGCGCTGAACGAAACGTGGAGGGGACGCGCACGAATTGAGTTGCATGAATGCGACTGGAGAGCCAATCAGCGTGTGCGAACAATACGCACGAGCCAATCAGCGCAACTTATGAGCAATAAACCTGCTCAATAACGGTCACGGCTAGACTTTCGTGCCGCTACTTATACGTAAAATTTTTGAAGAAACCTGTACCAATAATATAAAATATTTTTCGAGGAAATTTATTCTGCTGAAACTCGTTAAGGCAGCGCGATGGACTACATTACGCTGCTTTCAGATATGAAAGGAGGCCTGTGCCCAGCAGTGGGATGTAGAAAAATAAAATAAATAATAATTTTTATTTGCAAGAAACACGATGACAGGAGATGGTAAATAAATACAATGTAGCCGGACACATTTCACCGTTTGTGATATGCTAATTAATATCATACAACAAACAAAAGAGTCAATGAATTAATTAATTTTCCATGGCTCCAGAATACAATAAAACTCAAAAATTGTGAGTGAGTCATCATGTCAAAATTAAATTAAATAGTCAATAACAATTTACAAAAATACCACAATTTTAACATTATTTAAATATTATGTCGAAAACTTAAAAGCATTGCATACTCATGTGTAAAGAAGTCTTTGATTATATAGAAAGAGTGCTGAATGAGCCATTTTTTAGGTGAGTTTTCAATTTTATTGTTGGTAACTCTCTAATACCTTATTAAAAACTTTTATAGACATTATGTAACATTTTTTATTAAACAAAGCTATCCTGCAGCTTATAAAGGCTGTAATTTTAATTTATTCTCTTTATTATTTATCTTTAAATTTACTAAGAATTTCCTATGAAACAGCGCTTGATATACATAAAATACGCTTCCAGAAACATCAAGTCCAGATACAATTATTTGTGGTCTTATACGAATAATTGTGTCGTGCTCGATCCACTCGCCAATCAATAGCCACTGCTCTAGAATTTGCTAACGATTGGTGACATATTTGCAAAATAACATGGCGGGAAGTCAGTTTGTTAGAAAAATGTAAGGGTTTATGTTTCTTTTTGTATTATAGTCACTTATACTATCCGGTTAATATGGTCACTTTATTATAACTCAAAAACTTCAGCCTTGTTTGCATAGATGGTTTTGTGATCGATAGTTCTTCATTAGTCAATCAAATAACGGGTCAAAGGGGCGCCACTTTATCAACGCCATTTTGACAGCCTCCATCATAGTAAATATTTTAGTTGATTATAGTATTGTAGTATAGTAGTGTAATTTGTTTTTTTAAGTTGATTTTTCGAAGTTTTCCTAATAATTGCCAAAGCTTGTTTGCTATTTTTTCATATATATATATATATATATATATATATATATATATATATATATATATATATATATATATTAGTTATCAATAAAAAAACTGCGATTGACAACCTGCTCGCCAAGCATGGGAACTATGGCAATATACCCCCCATGAAAGTAACGAAGAGACGGCCCCCAGTCCTCGGCGGGCCCGCTATTCCTGGCTACGGTGGCGACCATGGTAACGGCAGGGCAGGAGGTGCTAAGAATCTCCAGTGGAGATTCGGCTGCCACCTACGATGACTCGACCTGCCAACATATAACGCACGCACCCTGAGGACTGACGAGAAGATCCTGGAGCTGGAAGAAGAGATGCGAAAATTGCGCTGGAATATAATAGGATTATCCGATTTCCGAAGAGTAGGGGAGGACATGGTAATCCTCGAATTCAGCAACTTGTTCTATCACCGGGAAGGCGAACATCTGTCCGAAGGAGGTGTCGGCTTTATCGTCCACAAGTTTCTCGTTAACAACGTTCTAAAGATTCAGAGTGTGTCGACGATGGTTGCGTACTTTATAGTCAGAATCACCAAACGGTATTCGCTGAAGGTCTTACAGGTAGAGGATACGTATGAGGATATATCAAGAGCCATGCATTCCTCCAAACCCACTATACGAGACTTATGCAACTTTAATACTGCTCGTATTGAAGAAGCGATCGAGCGGAACCAGGGCTCCAAAGTTTTTGCTAGAGATCTGTCTGCCAGAAAGAGCCAAACGTCAAAGCTGAAGACCGAATGTGGCAGCATCGTTTCCGGGACACCTGAGATTTTGAGTGAGATTGAGAGGTTTTACGGGCAGCTGTATCATCACTGGAGCCACATTCAAGTTGAGTAACAATCCAAGAGTAAGTCTTATCCGACACTATTCCTATGATATTCCGTACGTCAGTCTGAGCGAGATTAGAATGGCTCTCCAGCACCTTAAAAACAACAAGGACCCAGGCGAGGATGGAGTTACAGCAGAGCTTCTGAAAGCGGGTGGATTACCGGTACTTAAAGTCCTTCAGAAGCTCTTTAATTCCATCCTCCACATCGGAGCCGTGGAGCAGAAGTGCGGTGGTCTTATTCTTCAAGAAAGGCGATAACGCACCCTTGAAAAACTACAGACCGATTTCCCTTCTGATCCACGTCTACGTGCTGTTTTCGAGAGTTATTACGAATCGCCTTGCACGCAGACTTGAAGACTTCCGGCCTCCCGAACTAGCCGGTTTCCTAAGTCGGCTTTATCACCATAGACCACAGACATACCCTTCGGCAAATTGTATAGAAGTCCGAGGAGTACAATTAGCTACTATGTCTGGGGTATGTGGACTATGAGAAAGTGGTGCTGCAGTCCCTTCAGCTGTACCAAGTTGACTGTCAGTACATCGAAGTGTTGAAGTGCTTGTACAGTAGGGCTACGATGGCTATCCGAGTACAGAATCAGAGTACGAAACCTATCTAATTGCAGAGAGGTGTAAGACAGGGTGACGTCATATCCCCGAAACTCTTCACCGCTGCATTGGAAGACGTTTTCAAGCTTCTGGACTGGAAAGGATACGGTATCAACATCAATGGCGAGTACATCACTCACCTTCGATTTGCCGACTATATAGTCCTTATGGCAGAATCGCTGGAGGACCTAAGCACTATGCTCAATGATCCCAATAGTTTCTCCCAACGAATAGGTCTTAAGATATCATGTCAAGTTTGACATGGACGTTCCATGTTACACTTATGCCGGTAGTTGTTGGGTCACTAAGCTCGAAGTTGTTGACAAGTATGTTTACTTGGGACAAATAGTCCGACTGGGTAAGTTTAACTTCGACCAAGAGATTAATCAATGGATTCAACTCGGCTGGGCAGCGTTCGGGAAATTACGGCATATCTTCTCTTTTCTCTTTTTTTTCTTTTTTTAAAAACGTTACCCCCACATTAAGATTTTCCCCTGTATCGTGGAGGCAGTTTATAAACACAAATAGCACAAGGACAAACATCCAGACCCGGAACAATTATTTGTAGGCCATACAATACTTGATCCGTGCAGGATTCGAACCTTCTCATTAGGTATACCTCAAAACTTAAAAACGAGACTGTACAATCAGTGCGTGCTGCCAGTGATGACCTATGGAACTGAAACTTGGTCCTTCACTGCTGGCCATATGAGGAGCTCACGGTCGCTCAGCGAGCTATGGAAAGGGTATACTCGGGGTTTCTCTGCGTGATAAACTTAGAAATGAGGATATCCGCAGTAAAACCAGAGTTACCAACATAAGCCAACGGATTAGTAAGTTGAAGTGGTAATGGGCTGGCCATATAGCTCGAAGAACCGACAACCGATGAGGAAGAAAAGTTCTCGAGTGGCAACCTCGTTCCGGAAGGCGGAGTGTAGGGCATCCCCCATTAGATAGAGTGACCACCAGGTAAGACATGCAGGAAGTCGATGGATGCATGTGGCTCAGGACCGTGCTTTGTAGCATTCCTTGGGTGAGGCCTATGTTCAGCAGTGGACTTGTGAAGGGCTTTAATGATTATGATAATAATATTAGTTATAGTATATGTCTTTGTGTTTTTGTCTCTGTCCTCCTCCTAGTTTTGATTTTATATGGCAGCAAAGCTTAAGGTAACCATATTATCCTTACGTACCTCATATATTTTATATTAATTAAATTAAAAATTAATAAATAGAACAACGGATATTTTTGTATTTGGAATCTTTAGCTTCAGCTTTAGCTAATTATTTATTAATTATAGATCAGCCCTCAATAATAACAACGAAAATAATTATATTTACGTAACAAACACTTTTGCCGACACAAATCTTATTTTGGTGGCTTATCCTACCTCTACAATTATACCTTTATAATAAAGCAATATAAAAGTAAACGGGATAAGTATATTATATCAATATAATTCAAGACCTGAATCGTTAGACTCAACATTTTCCTGTTACATTTTCGTAATGTCTTTCCGTCCGGCTACAGTGTGAGTGATTTCAAGGCAAGGGCTTTTGTAACGCTAAGGGAGAATTGCCATCTAGTACTTCATCGCCACTTGGCATTTTTTTTTTGTAATCGAACCTTGAGTTATAAGTAACAAAATCGTATTATGCTCGAAATGCTTGTTCTTTGTTATAATAAAAATATTTTTCTTTGTTTTAATCCATTCAATTTCTTTGCAAATTTTAGCTACGTCTACAACTACCTTGTTAACTAACTATTTCATAAAGTACCTCAATTATAAAACCGCCTTACGTTATTTGGAACTTATAATAAGTATTGCCTTTTCAACGTGGTAGAGACATGCTGCAGCTATATTAACTGTATAGTTGTAGCACGAATGGCTCGACTCGACCTGGGAAGGACCACGCTCTCACAGAATACCAGCGTAAAATAGCAGCTTAATGCTGCCGGAGACCCTTTTTACAGTAAAAGAAGCATTGAATCTAAGTCCTTACGACTGACAACGTATCTGCGTTTATGATTCGCAAACGAGGATAGATGTAAATGTATATGGGCCACAACAACCAAATACCATCAGGTGGACTGTGTGCTTGCTTGTCACCCTTATCTTATAAAAAAAAATAACACGGTTCCTTATCAATTGAATCTAGAACACTAAAAACCGATATGTGCTTTTTCCACGATATCCTTCACAGTAACATAAATAGCCGCAATTTTCTCACTAGCTTCCGTTTCTGCACTCCTAAGTACCGTACTAGAAAAGGCCCTCTTTTCAGTGTACCCAAACATGGTACCAAATACGTAAATACGGTATGAATGTGCAAAATTTATACTAATAAATATCATAGTGTTGATTTTGATATGTCCAATTTGTCTAATCTAGCTTTAAACACCAACTTATCTTAAACTGTCTGAAACTAAAAAGCTGTAACCGCCGCTTAACGTAGTCGTTCATCTATTTTTTATCGACTCCATCGGTGTTACCTCAATTCGGTACCAGTATCAATTTTAAGGGCATGTTGGTATAATAGTTATAAAGGAGGTTAAGGGTACATAAAATAATATAAAAATCTCTTTATTTTATTTTGTATATATTATTTTATTTTTATTATATTTCTTTTATTGATACAGTAGCTGCCATTTTAAGCAAAACAATCTAAAAAAAAATGTAGAACCCGATACTAGATTTTTTTGTGGCCTCGAATATAAAATATTATATATTATATTATTATATCAAATCAAATATGTGCTTTAAAAATATATTAAGAATAATTTACAGGTATTACAAATTTAAAATTTTATTTGTGCAAAAGTCTCGTTTACTGTTTAATACTTATATTTTTTTTGTGATAGTAATTTTTTCTCTTCAACTCGTTACTTATTACTTATTGTTTATACTAATATGTGGTATACGGTGTTGAATGTACATATATTATACTCTTTTTTGATAATACTTTTATAAATACCTCTGTACATTTGTTTGTATATCTTAATAAATAAAATAAAATAAAAAAATATATTAAGTAACAACTTCTACTTTTTGCTTCCTAAGCATTATTCAGCGAGTTGTGATACTCCGTTTTCTAAGTATCATATAATATTATATATAATTTCAAGCACGATTATTAAAAAATGTAGTAAAGTTTCCTCATAAAAAATATAAAATATTGTACCTTGGCAGTTACTTACTTTAACATGTTGAATAAAAATACTCCTTATTGCAATATATTTAAGGTCTATGCCCCATCAGCAATACTGATCTTATTTCTTTTTATTACGTATATTATATTGTGGAAGAATTATTAAAGGAAAAACATTTTTCCTAAAACGGGGTCCGATATCACGAATTTCCATATCTTCTCCATCATTCTTGACGTACGATATTTTTTGTACTAATCTTATCCAAGGTATAAAACAAACATCTTCTACGTATTAATACGTGAAGGGAAAATTTGTGAAATTTAGTCCACTGGAATTGAAACTATATAGGTACTATACTTTGACAAAAACCCCAATGACATTCAAACTTAAAAATTCAATGAACTACAGTCGAATTTCGATTTCTGGGCGACCACTAGTATAATATATTATTTTGATTTCTATTTAAAAAAAACGCTAGGATTTTCCCTTGTGTCGTGGAGGCAGTTTACAAACATAAATTGCACGAGGACATTTAATGTTTTTGCATAACTATATATAGGATGTATTAGTAATATCAGCCCATTTAAAATGAGCCCTATCAAATGTTCACATAACCGTCCTCCATAGATTGACTCGTAGGGGGATATTAGTAATGATAATTGTCACGCTGAACTGGCGGGATGGCAACCGCAGTTTTTTTTTTCATTTGATATCGGAAAGATGCTTCAATCCTCTCTGTCTTTCTTATAAAACGCACGATATGGTAATGTGGAGAAGTGGGTTTCATTACGCCGCCACTACCCACTAATGTTATAAATAGGTACTTCTGTATGTTAGTTATTTTTTATAGGAGATTGGGCATACGAGCATGCGGCTCACCTGATGGTAAGTGAATACCGCCGCCCATGAACAACTGCAACACCAGGGGAATCGCAGATGCGTTGCCGGTCTTTTTAAAAGGAGTAGGCTCTTTTCTTGAAGGTCCCTAAATCGTATCGGTCCGGAAAAATCGCTGGTGGAAATCGATTCCACAAGGAAGTTGTGCGAGGAAGAAAACTTCTTCTAAATCGCACAGTAGTGGATCGCCAATCATCCAGATGGTATGGATGGTATCGCGAGTTTTGTCGCGATGTGCGATGGTGAAATTGGGCCGCTGGAATTAGTCCGAACAATTCCTCAGAGCACTCCCAAAACTAGTTTGTTTGTAGGAGGATAAACTCTGAATCTGATAATCCGATTTTGAAAAATCTTTCCATGATAAAAAAAAATTTGCTTCTTCTATGAGGTCATCATTTAATATATAAAAATTAATATTTGTTTGTTCGTATTTTATGCGCTTCCATACCATTCATCAGATTGCACTAAATCTTTGTCCACTTATTGCTTGCACTGGTGAAAAGATTATAGGCATAGTGCAATTAACTTATAATAGGTAGCGCGCGTACCCTACCAACAAAATTTGAAAGTTATACATCACGCAACTTCAATGAATGTATTATCATTCCTAATTAAACTCCTCCAAATTTAAAACAATATTTCGACAATTATTTTTTCTTTGGCAGCAACGCGTCGGGTACCAGCTAGTAATTAATGAAATTATATTCAAACCTAGGTCAAATACTAAATGGCTAATAAATTAGGTGCCGCAGTACCTTCACTAACTTATTGGCACATCTTAAATACATTCATCATCATTAACAATATCAGTTCGTAAGTTAAGTGGTTTACTGAGCCGTTTTTGTACTGGCTCCACCAAAATTGGTAGGATTTGCATTAGGCCGTGTGGTAACTTTTGGCAGATATAAACTTGTGATCAGAATCGAATAAGTTACCCGAATTGTTTCCTTGCGATAAAAGAGCTATTTCCCTTAAATAATTTTAATAAAAGATATTTATAATATAAAAAATATCACATTTTTTGTTAGTATATATATATAATATTTTAGTATATTTTTGTATGTACATATGTTACGAAATATCTTCGCCAATTGTGAACCGAAGTTTAGAGAAATTCCACCTTTAAAGGTGGGAAAATAGGGGATGAAGTTTTAATGTAACTATTTAGACCGTATTAAGATTATCGTATTCCTTAATCCACTCAAAATGGTAAAAAATAATAATTTTAACAAAAGGAAAAAAAATCATACACACTGTGTTAGCACCGATTTCAGAATGTGAAATAATTTTATTCATTTTAGTTCTTTGGACTCGTCTTTTAATATTTGTTAGAAGTATTTTTTTATAAAAATAAAAGCGACCAACGAGCAACAAGTCCACCGAATGGAAAGTGGATACTGTGACCCATAGACATCTACATCTGTCCTCGATTAGGGATCAAAATGCAGATATGTTGTCACCCCTGAGGACTAAGATGGAATGACTCGTTTGAAGTGAAAAGGGTCTCCAGTTCTCTACACTCACACAAACACAGCAGCATTAAACTACTATGCCATCAAAAACATAACTTGTAAAAAAAATCAAGTCTCGCAACTCAGTTATTCCACCGTAAAAATTTGTGAGATCCATGTAATACCAAGTCGGTTAATTTATTCAGACCTTACTTAAGGGTCCTTTTGTCTCAAGTTATTACGTAATTAGCTAACCTGACATCTTATAGTGACCATATCAATATTAAAAATATTTTATGTTTTAAATAAATAGATTGACTTGGCCGTACACAGTACCAGACGTCCAGCACCTTTGACGCTGCTGCCCATCACTGGTCTGGGTATTTTGTATCTGGAGTAAAAGAGATTTTACCGCCACCTGTCGGTACCCATAAGAATTTTCTGGTTTTTCCCGTAGTCGCCTCTTATGACACCCACGGGATGAAATGTGGTAAAATATTTTTTTCATACTGCCAACCCACGGGTCGAAACTAAACAATACCATAAAATACATGAAAAAGTGACGACAATTGCAATACGGTGCCGTAAAATATTAACATCAATTAGGAATTAATAAATTATTCCATGAGTTTTTCCATAAACTGGATAATCTCTGCTGGCCTTATCTTTGACGGACCGCTTCGGACTTAAGTGTGAAAGGCGTTGCTCCTCTATGTTTCTATCCCTTTCCCCCGTACAGTGTAGTTTTGGTAAATCTTTGGTCCCCAGCTGAACGCTTCCGCCTGATTGGCTTTTATTTATTATTTATTACGTTTTATCAATGGTATTATGTTAAATATACATTAAGTGTATTTATAATAACCTAATATTAAAAATTTGACGTTTAATAACATCCACAGCAAGAAAAAAATCAATATTTAAAATGGTACCTATCACAAATATAAAAAAATGCACTTTTGATAATTTCTCCCAACAAACAGTAAACTGACAGTAAATATAATAGGCGTACATATACACACAATTCGTCGTATATTGCCTACATAAAAGATTCCAACATCCACATCATTCCGTGGATGTCGTAAGAGTTGACACAGGGAAACTGAAACAGAAGGTGAGTAACAACTTAAAATAATAAGAGAACCCGAGAACGGGGATTCCCCAATGAGGTTCTTTTATTATTTTAATCTATGGGAAACCCTACGTTCAGTAGTAGACTTTGATAAGCTGTCATGATAATAATGACGATAGAAGGCCATTAAGCTCGAAAAAAAATTCCTCGAATGGCAGCCTTGTAAGACGGCCCCCCACAAAATGGAGTGAAGAGCTGGCAAACAATGTGGTAATCCGATAGATGCGGGTAGTAAAATTATAATTAACAATTTCGGGTTTTTCAAATCGAATAATGTTCAAAGATTTTTTTTTGTTTGATTGCAAATAACAAATGTTGATAGAAAATATATTAAAAGAAACATAAAGAGTTCATAAGAAAGATTTCTTTAGCGTATTGCCTTTTGGAAAACAAAGGAAAGATTTCACTTCGCATAAAATTACATTTTTGCAAAGTTGCCAACTCGTGCGGGAAATTCGTTTGATCTTTTGCGTAGTAAATACAAAGTTTGGACGTGATGATTTTATTTCTTTACTATGTTGTGGCGGCGAAAAGGAATCTATGACGTCATTTTGTCCCATGGGTGTCGTAAGAAAGGAATATGGGTAATGTCATAATAATCTTATGGCTTGAATGGATACGTGGTAGAGCCATGCTGCAACTATATTATGTTGTAGAACGAATGGATCGGCTCGACCGGGGAAAGACCACGCTCTTACAGAATACCAGCGTAAAATAGCAGCTTAACGCTGCTGCGTTTGGTGTGGTCAGTGTAGAGAACTGGAGGCTCTGTTTGTTGGAAGCGAGGTATTACATCTCACTTCTAAGCAATGACAACGCATCTGCATTTTGATTTTTAATCAAAGAAAGATAGATGTGTGCTCGTTTGTCACCTTACTATATAAAAAAATAGCGCTGTAAGCATCTCGTTTAAGCCGGACATCAAAAATCAGACCGATGACGCGCAGCAGCGTTAAAGGTGTAAGACTTCTGCGATCGTCAGACCATTTATTAAGCGTGGCGCCTTTTTTATAGAATAAGGGTGACAAACGAGCACACAGCCCACCTGATGGAAATTGTATGTTGTGGTCTATAACATCTATATCATCTATAACATCTTTAGTAAGAATCAAAATGCCACCAAAAAACCAATTACTCCCGAAGACTAAGATATAATCCCTCGTTTCCAATTAAAAGCATCTCCGATTCTCTACAGTCATATAAAACACAGCTACATTATGCTGCTATTTTAAGCTGCTATTCTGTTAGAGTATGTTTTTTTCTCCGTTCCAGCCAACGCCTATGTGCTTCGACTAGAATATTTTTATATGTGGTAGAGCCATGCTACACCTGACCACGTATAAAAGTAAGGTCAAGACAAATCCTGCCTACATCGGTACAGGTCAAAGTCCAAGGGTTTACTTCTACAAGCCGGATGAAGAAGACGAATTTTATTTATGTGTATATTCATACGATTTAAATATAATGTACGCGTGACCTAGTCGTAGACCTAGAGGATGCTACTGCTACGTAGCTGGTTGCTGATTTGGAATTGTCAATCACAGTAGTAGTACCTAACGTCCAGCACCTCTAACTACTCTCCCGGTTATCAGTCTAAAGTATCAGTAAGCTGAAGTGGCAATAGGCCGGCTATATGTCTCGAAGGACTAACAACTGATGGGTGAAAAAGACTATCGAGTGCAATCTCGTATCGATAAGTTATGCTTATTGGTTCCAACTAGATACGGTGACATTCTAGTAAGACATGCTGGGAGTCGATAGATGCAGGTGACTCAGGAGCAAGTTATGTGGCATTTATTGGAGAAGGCACGTGGTAGAGCCATGCTACAGCTGTATCAATAGTACAGTTGTAGCACGAATGGGTCGGCTCGACCGGGGAAGGATCACGCTCTCACAGAATACCAGCGTAAAAAGGCAGTTTAACGCTGCTGTGTTTCGTTTGGTGAGTGTAGAGAACCGGAGACCCTTTTAACTGGAAAAGAGGCATTCCATCTTAGTCCTCACGGCTAACAACGCATCCGCATTTTGATTCGCAAACGAGGATAGATTTAGATGTCTATGGGCCACAGCCACCACTTACCATCAGGTGGACTGTAGTATAAACCTATAAAAAAGGCATTTGTTCAGCAGTGGACTCGTGAAAGGCTTTAATAATAACGATATACATGATAATAATATCGAAGGTCATAAGATCTTTCTGGTCAATACTGTAATAACCTCTTAAAGCGTAGGTCATGAATAATTCATCTTTCTATAGTCATAAAAATATAATACAAATATATATATATATATATATATATATATATTATACGAGTACACCAAGATAAAATCAATCTATACTAAGAATATTTTATAGGAATAACTAAGGCTTCATCATCTGAACAGCCCCATGGTTTGATAATATTACATTGTCGTCTAAGTTATTCATGTGTGCCAAACTTCAGCTCAATCGGAATTCAGCAAGTGCTTCAAAATTGAATACAAACTTTGAACCGGAAAAACGAAAGACATATGAAGCAAGCAAGTTAAACATAAGCTTGTTGAAAGATAAACACAACGAAAAAGTACAAATATTGAAGAAAAAACAAAAGGCGGTCTTATTAATACACAGTCATTTGTTCAAGACAACCAAAAACAAATATACGCGTAGAAAAATTAACTGGTAGGTAGCACTATAATATGAAATATTAACAACTTAGTTTTGAAAAGGCAAGAGGCTTTTATCAATTGTTCAGTGACCATTAATGAAAATAAAAAGAGAGGGATTAGAAAGACAAATAACGTTCCTTAATTTGTTTTTTTTTATAGGATAGGGTGACAAACGAGCACACAGACCACCTGATGGTAATGAGATGTTGTGGCCTATAACATCTATGTCAACTATATCATTCTTTACCCTTGTAGATTAAATGTGCTCAATCCTTACATTTATTCAGGAAACACGTTTAACCACGTTTTAAGCGTGCTAGAGCCATGCTGCAGCTATATTAGTAGTTTATTTGTAGCACGAAGGGGTCGGCTCGATCGGGGAAGGACCACGCTCTCACAGAATACCAGCGTAAAATACCAGCTTAATACTGCTGTATTTCGTATGGTGAGTGTAGAGAACCGGAGACCCTTTTTACTGGAAACGAGGCATTCAACCTTAGTCCTCACGGGTGACAACGCATCTGCATTTTGATTCATAATCGAGGATACATGTAGATGTCTATGGGCCACAGCAACCACTTACCATCAGGTGGACTGTGTGCTCGTTTGTCACCCTTATCCTTTATAAAAAAAATTGGCTACTGCAGTCAGCTTATAGGTTATAGATATGTCACTCCCTATAAAGATTGTGTGGAATACTTTATACATGTTATTAAAGTGGGTCTTCTTTACCTTCAGCCCGTAGCATGGTAGTGCAAGCACTGCTGTATTGCGGCAGAAATAGGTAAGGAGCCAGCTATAGAAACCATTGTACGGGAAATTTTAAATAAAAAAAAAATATTTGTCAATTTTTTATGTAATATTATATTATTGCATGTCAACTAAAACTACAATATTTATAAATACAACTTCGTTTCAAATTACATCTTGTCTGGCCTCACATTATTCTCTTAGGAAATCCTTTAAAAGCTTTTTCATAGCACAACAACAATAATCTTTCAAACTCCAATAACACATTAGCGATCAACTACACCGAAAACCCTGGCTGCTATATACAAAAGAAACGTTTTAAGAATAAAAAAATATATCCCGCGAAAAAATGAATGTTGAGAGGAAAATAACGCGTAGAACACAAGTGGCTGGGCTTCGCACTTGTTTGCTACGAAATGAGGCCACAGGAGAAAAACTTTTTTTTTTTAAAGAAATATAGAGACCGCGGAAGCGTAGTGATGTGAAATCAACAATCATAATTACAATCGTACTTCTAAGTAACAAAAATAAGATTATGACGAGTGATTCTCGCCTCACCTGTCCGCGCATTAAATGTCAATATTTTGGGACTATCTCAACAAAAACGATTACTTACTAAAGACTCAAAGAATTCAAAATTTAATTTTGTTAAAAGAAAATTAGTCAAATTAAAAATAAAGCCTGAAAATAAAGCTTAAAAATGGGAATATAAAAAAAAATCGTATTTATTTTTTTATTTCGAGTTTTACAAGAAAAGTATCATACCTACTGGAGAGAATTATTTTATATTATAATAGTATATGATATTCCCTTTAAAATGACACCAATATCAATAATATCTTATATACTCAATATACATAAGTAAGATAATGTTTACCCAATACAAATTTGCATAAATAAATAAATAAATAAAAATAAGTTTTAACAATTTCTAGACACATCTCAACAGATATTTCTTTTATAAATGGCTATCAAAGTGTTAATATTGAATCATTCTTTTATATTTAGCATTCATTTAACACAGAAAACTGACTATTATTAGCTTAGTTTTTCGGTATTTTCATTTAATTTAATATGAAATCTCAAGCAATATCAATTGGATGCATAGTTGTTATGGCTATAACACATTATATCTGCATAGTATTCTAGTGGTCGAAAATGTGGTCGGGTGGAAATCAGTTATTGAATTTAACTGACAAGTAGTAGTAGCCCGGAGGCAGGTAGTTGACAT
Source organism: Parnassius mnemosyne (assembly GCA_963668995.1). NCBI lineage: Eukaryota > Metazoa > Arthropoda > Insecta > Lepidoptera > Papilionidae > Parnassius > Parnassius mnemosyne. The sequence continues at coordinate 35,588,997 of CAVLGL010000084.1, forward strand.
TGTTTCACACTCGTGTCTTGAAAATCACGTAAAGCCGTTGATACCTACTGCAGCTAATCTTGTTTGAGATTGCTGTCCCATCTAGGGTTACCATATCTCAGGATTTGTCCTGAGATTTCAGAATTTTTAGACTCTTCTCAGGATTGCGGCAGGATTTTGCAAATCTCATGAAATCTCAGGATTTTTAGAACTTTCAATATAATACAGCTTATATTTTAAAGATCTCTTTAATAAAAAGTTACATAATAAAAATAATTTTCCTTTGGTAATAATTCCACAATTAAAATCAAAACTTATTTATCCAAGTAGGTACATAAACAGTTTTATTATACTTAATATGTGAAGATACCTTTTTAAGTAAGGTTTTCTTCTCAAACTGTAAAAATCTCAGGATTTTTAAATGGAAATCAGGCCTCTTCTCCGGACTTTTAATTTTTTCATCTGGTAACCCTAGTCCCATCGGATTATGAGAGTGAGGGAACACCTGTGCTTGCGCACACACTCGTGCTCTATAATCCTGTAGTATCCGTCGTTGGACGCCGTAACCGATTCGATCTGGAGTACACACATTATGATAATGTTTCCCTCGATCAATTCTTTAAAAATCAAAATGTAATAATAATTAATATATATTATTTTATGTGTAGTGACAAAAATTGAGAAAGGTATGCTGAGATGGTTTGGCCATGGCAAAAGTTGAGAAAGGTATGCTGAGATGGTTCGACCATGTCGTGAGAATGAATGAGGAACGATTGACGAAAAAAGTGTATAAAGCGAGTGTGAAATAAAGTGTTAGAAGGGGTAGACCTAGGCGGACCTTTCTAGACCAAATCAGGGACGTCTTGAAAAAAGGCCAGATCAAGAGTACCCTAAACCGAAGAGCATGTATGAAGGGAATAATGAAAGTGGACGAAGCGAAACAAGTATATAAGGATCGCAGCAAGCGGAAAGAAGTATTCTCTGCCTACCCCTACGGGAAAGAGGCGTGATTATATGTATGTATGTATATTATTTTATTATTTAAGGTTATAAAAATCACTGCATAAAAATTGTATTGTTGAATATTTTAAGTCTATTACGATGAGATAAAATATATAACACCTCAATATAAAAAAAAAACAAAACCTGTGGTTGCCAACCCGCCTGCCCAGCGTGGCAACTATACGAAATCCACCCTTTGAGGCAATCTATGGGAAGTCTTATATTCAGCATTCGACTTTTGACAAGCTATGTTGAATGAATTAATTGATTAATTAGTATGCTATATAACTTATATTATAAATTTATAAGTAAAAATTTGTGTTATTTTTCACTTTATTTGATTAAAAATCTTTTGTGTACTAAAGTCTATCTCGGTAAACCAAATGACGATTTTGTTTCACATTTGGATATTGATACTAAAAAATGTGCGTGTAATTGTGTACACACATACGAAATGAAACTTCTTAACAATATGATATCATTCTTCTTATATTTTATTACTCATACAGTCACGGAGATGAAACGTTACAAGAAAACGTAACTTTTATTTCATACCGCACTAAATTTCTCCACTATGTCGATAAAGAAGTTTTACTTGAAAAAAATATATATATATAAAAATCAAATTCTTTAAAGACCGGTAAAAACTAAGCGGCGCATCACTAGTAGTTAGCAGTCATTTGTTCCGTCCGTTCGGAATTCAACGTAGAGTACGCTGAAAGAGCTCGTTGCGTTAAATGTCACATTGTTAAATAAGAATACGTTTGACACAACATGTTACTGATAGAACAAAAAAAGAAACACTTGTTCTGTATAAGCATTTTGTACGTTGTTCTGGGACTTATAGGTCCCATTTGTTTGTGGGACTTTAGGAAAAAAGAATGTGCCAACTGTGTTACTTGCCTAGCATGTTGCAAAAGGCGAATAATTCGGTTTATAATTAGATAGGCATAGGGCAGGCCTAGAATGTAACCCAAACAAGTACTTCGAGGATGCTAGGTGCAGTAAGGACTACCTCTGGGACGCACTTTAATAAAGTAAAGCGAGAGAGAGACCCAGGTTGCGTGCCAAACGGAGATCTCGGAAAACCTCGTATACGCTTATGGTGACCGCCGTGGGGTTTTAGCTGTTAGTAATCCGGTATAAACTTTCTGTTGCTACTGCAGCCGAAGATATCCATGAGGATTCCGCTTTCATAAAAAGGAATAGAGCGGGCAAGCATTCTTCCACTGAACGTACGAGTACTAAACGCACTGAGGTAGAGCTGTGATACCTCAGGGGTTAAGTCCTTGCTATAAATTTCACAATACTCGTACAACAGCAAACATGGGAAGTACTCAAATTAAAAAATAAAGTTTTTATTTCACAGGTTTCTAGGCGTGATTAATATCTATAACTATGCCGAATTACAGATTTGTAGCACCTAGGGTCTCTGAACAAAACCGCGGACGGACGGACATGGTGAAACTATATGGGTTCCTAGTGTAACTACGTATCCCGAAAAAAGACTGGATTAGACCAAGTGCTATAGTAAAGCTTATGGACGCCGCTGAAGTTAGTTGTCTACCTGGGTGATAGAATCTCAATATATGTCTGCCATGCAAAATATATATGTCAAATAATATTATCAACAACATATATAAATTGAAAATATCCGAGTAATTTATTGACATACCGTAAATCTGCCACTCACTGGCTCTTAGCCAATATGTGAAACATAATGGTAGGATCAAGAGCGCTTCACATATTTCCGGTGTAAAAATTTTTTGTAAGTCCTTGATTGACAATGATAAGTTCTGATTATTTTGGGGACAATTAGCCGGTCCGGGATGAAGGTAAAGGAGATTGCTCTTCTTTAGCTTCATCCCATCCACTATAATAACATGTTTAAAGTATTCCACACAATCTTTATAGGTAGTGATATATCTATAACCTTCTATAAGCTGACTGCAGTAGCCAATTTATTTTTATATAGGATAAAGGTGACAAACGAGTACACAGTCCTGCTGATGGTAAGTGGTTGATGTGGCCCATAGACATCTACATCTATCCTCGATTATGAATCAAAATGCAGATGCGTTGTCACCCGTGAGGACTAAGGACTAAGGTTGAATGCCTCGTTTCCAGAAAGGATCTCCAGTTCTCTACACTCACCATACGAAACACAGCAGTCTTAAGCTGGTATTTAACGCTGGTATTCTGTGAGAGCGTGGTCCTTCCCCGGTCGAGCCGACCCATTCACGCTACAACTATAGTACTAATATAGCTGCAGCATGGCTCTACCACGTATATATCTAACAGTAGTAGAGCTAAGCGGTAGCTTTTGCTGTCGCACGGATGGGCCAGCTCGAACCGGGGTGGTACCACGACCTCACAGATTACCAGCGTGAAGTAGAGGCTTACCTCTGCGATGCGCTTGGTGAGTGCAGGTGGCCGGAGGCCCAATCCCCCCCCCCCATCAACATGGTAGTGGAATTAAATAAAAGACTACCCCAGGAGGGTACCAGCACCCCTGGAGAATCCCTCGCTGAGCATCCACGAACAAACCACTTCACTCCTGAGCGTGGGTGCTCAGGCTGCCCCGCGTATTACGGGGGGGGGGGGCAAAATTCCGCTCGCGACTAATGCTGCTCGGGGCAAGCGTAGCAATTCAACCAAGGCGACCCCTGTCACGCTATCCGTGAATTTTCGCAACATCAGGGGACTTCATTCCAACCTTAACGCTGTCCATTACCATCTAGAGACGGCGAAGCCGGCCTTGTTTTTTTTAACCGAGACTCAGGTGTCCTCTACGGCCGATACTTCATATCTCTCCTACCCAGGGTACAAATTGGAATACTCCTTTGAGCCCCGGGCTGGAGTTTGCGTATACGTCAGAGAGGACATCTGTTTTCGACGCCTCGGCAGTCTCTACGGATCTGTCCATCCTATGGCTGCGCGTAGACAGCGACGACCATCCCCGCGTCTACGGGTGGCTCTATAGGTCCCATAGCGGTAATGCCGACACAATACCGACTCATCGACCACTTCCAAATGGCTGCAGTCTCCGTGATACAACAGGTCCCATCCGCACAGATCGTGATACTCGGTGATTTTAACGCCCACCACGCTGAATGGCTTGATTCTCATTTAACCGATCATGCGGGTAGTTCTGTCTATGACTTTGCTTTGGCATATTGTCTAACACAACTGGTTACTTCGCCGACGCGGATCCCAGATGTGGGAGATCATGGACCTTCCCTATTGGACCTTCTGCTGACCTCTCATCCGGACGCATATCAGGTCTCCGTCGATGCCCCTCTGGTCTCTTCGGACCATTATCTGATCCGGAGTACGGTGCCACTCACGCTCCAATCGCAGTTGCGATCTGCAGCTTGCCGCCGTGTTTGGCACTATAGGTCAACCCTCCACCTCCCATGGCCCCACCGACCCTCAGGTCATACGGGCCGAATCTCGGGAGATGCGCGCGGTACTTGCACGTGGCTCTTTCCCGCGCACACTTTCTTGACTCCCTACAAATATTTAATCTATTCCTTGTCCCAGTTTAACGTCATTCTCCCCCTTCTGGGGCTGACGACACATTGACGCCTACGTCGTCGGGCGCTCCTACCAGCCTTCCATCCTGCCTTGTCCTGCGATCGTGCCACCTATGCGCAAACTCGCGCAACAGTCCGTAGTTTACCACATCGCTGACGAGATCCGAGTAGTAAACTGGTCCCTGAACCGGACGAACTAGTCCATCCATCATTTTCACTCTTAGGTCATCATACAGAGGACATTCCCATAGAACATGGTGAACATCCTCCTCCGACATACCGCACTCACACATACTAATTTCACACAGTTTCATATCGCTCAGTCTCTTCCGAAAGCATCCATGTCCGGTGAGAATCTGAGAGGTTTGGTAGTCCGGTGAGACCCAGGTATAACTGAGTCTCAACGCCACGTCCGGGAAAAATCGATGTAGCTCACGTCCTTTTGTATCACACGTCCATCTATCCTGCCAGGCGCCTATCACCTCAGTCCAGATATCGCGATTCCGTCTGCTCAACTCCTCTTTGGGCGCGGTTAAACGTGCTATACCCATCCTACCAGCACGGATGACCTCTAGGTCAGCAGGGAGAACGCCAGCCAGCACCGGTAAGGCCGCCGTGCTAGTGGATCGGTACGCCTTGGTTAACAATACAAGAGCGGATCGCTGCGATCTCAGTAGTACGCTACGAACTGTGTACATGTTTGCACGCTCGTACCAACACTCTGCCGCATACGTAAGCGTGGACACAAACACTCCTCTATAAATTAATTTTAAACTCGGATATCGTACACCCCATGATGATGTAGATACGCGAGACATCTTGCCGAATCCCTTGGTCGCTCTTTCAGAGATATCGGATGCATGTTGCACAAAGGATAGTCCCGAGTCTAAAACCACGCCTAATACCTTAACGTTAGTCACTGTCTTAATAGATTCCCCACCAAGTTTAATAACGGGGGGGCGCTGAAGTTTCCCTCTAATAGTCATGGTGGTCGACTTTGAGGAGGAAAACTCCAGTCGATTCCTTAGCCCCCACTCCCGTACAAGGTCCAGAGTGACTCTGGCCCTGGATTCGATACCCGCTCTCGTACCCGATTCAATCAAGATTGTAACATCATCGGCATAGGCAGTCATGGCTACTCCCTCGGGCAGAGGGAGTCGGAGCAGGTCGTCCATCAGCACATTCCACAGTGTTGGGCCCAGCACGGAGCCTTGAGGACATCCCATGGTCGACGTCTTCCACTCTACCCGGTCTCCGATGTAGAGGCCCACACGCCTGGAGGTGAAGTAGTCCACCAACATTCTATAAATGTTGGGTGGACATCCACCCCTTTTGGCCTTGACCATCATCATCGGCCACCAGGCATTGTCGAAGGAGCCGGAGATATCTAAGAATATTGCTTGCACGTAGCATGCCTGAGAATACCTTGCCGTGCTGAGCAGTACACGCAGCGCTGTTACTGTAGACCGCCCCGGAGAAAATCCGTGCTGGTACTCGGATATCCCGCGGCTAATCGCGGGAGCACATCTTAAAATGACTCGTTCTAATAATTTTCCCAAAACAGGGAGGAGCGTTATTGGACGGTATGCCTTGACGTCGGTGAGCGGCTTGTCATTACCCTTGGGAATGACAATCAGTCTTCCGTCCTTCCATACATTGGGGAAAACCCCCTCTTCCACACACTTGGCATACACCGAGTGAAATTCCCTCGGTGCCGCAATCCACACATTCCTCACGATTCTCGCATTCACTCCATCGAGTCCCGGAGCCGTGTTGGGCAAGGCCTTAACTATACCACCCAGTTCCTCAACCTTAAGTGGAGGCGCAGCTCCACCCGACGGCATGAAAGCCGCCAGCAGACGAACCTGCCGGTGATAAGGCGAGTCGCAGTCAGTGCTGTCATCCGGACAGAGCGCAGACATTAATTTATGCATCGCTGCTTCCAGACCGTCCGGGTGTACACCCGCAAAGGCGATCCCATTGATCACATTTGCAGGCGGACGTACCCTGCCGCTGGAGAGCCTGTATGCAAAGCCCCATGGGTCCTCATTGCCAGAGTTGGCAATCTTCCTGTGCTGCGACTGCTGCGCCTCCACCATCATCTTCCTATATCTCGCACGCACACTATGGAAAGCCATCCTGGCTAACTCCTCAGACCTACCTCCCAGACGCCTTTTACTCTGCCAAGCACGCCTAAGTTTGCATTGCAACTTCCGAGTTTTATCCAGTTCAAATGTCCACCATTCATACCCCCCCGACCCCCTGGGGCGACGCTCCCCTAGGCCTTCCTCCGCAGAGCGAATTACGACCCCTGAGAACTCCTTCGCCAGGAGAGCCGCGGGTTTTTCTACGTGCAGCCATCCCATTCGTAATTTGACAATCGCCCGGAACCTTTCCCAATCCACCCCTCGGTCACGAAAACGGGGGGGATCCCTAACGGATGCTGCGCGCGTCGTCGGCCTGCTGGTAGTGGCCGTGTAAGTTATTAAATTATGATCGCTGGCGCATACCCCCTCGTGCACTCGCCACTCGGCAAGGTAGACGTCTCCAGTGGAGAGGGTCAGGTCCACGTTGGACTCACCTCTAGGCCCAGAGAAGGTGTAGGGCTGGTCAGGCATATTTGCCAAAGTTAGAGCATGTGTGATAATAAACGCCTCCATTTGCTGCCTTCGATATTGTACATTTTGTCCTCTTCCCACGTAGTGTCGGCGATCACAATACCAGAGTGGCGAGTGCGCATTGGCGTCGAGGCCCATAATCACCCTTCTGCCCTTAAGGCAACTCAGGGCGACCTCTAAGTGGTGCAGGTGGTCATCAATAGTGTCGCTAAATTTAAAGTACGCTGACACCACATAGAGGTCCCATCGGTCAACATGGCACACCACACAAAATTCGTTGCTGAGGTGGCTCAGCACTGCTACCCCTATTGCTGGGTCGGCAAGATAGATGCCCGCCCACGGGTGACAGCCCACCTGAACGATCCCCGCAACCTGGGAGTACTGTTCTTGTACAAGAACAATGTCCAGGTGCAGTTCACGCGCCAGGATGGGCAGCTCAGCCGCGGCGAGCTCCCCTCGACCCAGGTTGATTTGTCCTAATCGTAGTGACTTGTCTTCCTGGTTAACTATGGGGCTGCCCTTATCGGCAGTACTGAGTGGTGGCCACGGAGCGTTGCTCTGCATACAGCCTTGCTGGGCAGTTCCTCGCCATGGTCACGTGCGAGCCAGAGTCAGTTCTTCCAAATCGCTTGCACGTAGCGCACTTCTCCTCCGTGGACTTGCAGGCACCACGTTCATGTCCCGCCTCTCCACATTTCCCACATACGACCTCCTTCGATCGGCAGTACTTCGCAGGATGCCCATACTGTTGACTCGCAGGATGCCCATACTGTTGACGCACTATAGGTCAGTTGATTGGGACGGGATGCGGTCTTTTTTGGCATCCTACCCTTGGGGGCGGGCTTGCTTCTCGCCGGAAGATCCCAGCGTTGTTGCCGATTCTGTTGCTGATGTGGTACTTCAGGGTATGGAACTTTTTATTCCATCCTCTGTGGTGCCCATCGGTGGCAGATCCCAGACATGGTTTGGTCGCTCCTGTAAAATAGCATCACGCTATAAGCAGGAGTGCTACCGGGCCTGGGCTGACGCATCAACGTCTCGGGATGTAAACACCACGCCCGATGGAGTCCCTCCCATTGTGCTGAAGACGTGTGCTCCGGAATTGGCACCGGTTTTAACGCGTCTTTTCCGGTACTTCTACTCCCAAGGCGTAGTCCCGAATTCATGGAAGACAGCTTTGGTCTACCCGATCCCTAAAAAAGGCGACCGCTCAGACCCGTCCAACTACAGGCCTATCGCCATCACCTCCTTGTTCTCCAAAATAATGGAATCCATTATAAACTGCCAGCTCATGAGCTACCTTGAATATCATCAGCTGATTAGTGACCGCCAGTACGGTTTTCGTCGGGGTCGATCAGCTGGTGATCTTCTGGTCTACCTGACTCATAGATGGGCGGAGGCCGTAGAGTCCAAGGGGGAGGCATTGGCCGTTAGTTTGGACATTAGGACATTTGGACATAGCGAAGGCCTTCGATCGGGTCTGGCACAAAGCGCTTCTTTCGAAGCTTCCTTCTTATGGGCTTCCCGTGAAACTGTGCAAATAGATCATCAGTTTCCTTGCTAATCGGAGCATCAAGGTCGTAGTAGACGGTGCATGCTCTGATTTCAAGCCTATCAACGCTGGTGTTCCACAAGGCTGCGTGCTATTACCCACGCTGTTTCTCCTGGATATCAATGATATGTTGCTAACTGGTAGCATTCATTGCTATGCAGACGACAGCACTGGTGATGCCTTATATACCGGCCGTGCCAATATTTCTCGGGAAAACGTCGCCGAGTACCGGGACAAACTTGTGTCTGAAGTCGAGTCTTTGCTTAACAATGTCTCGGATTGGGGCCGACTAAATCTAGTCCAGTTCAATCCCCAGAAGACACAAGTTTGCGCGTTTACCGCTAAAAAGAACCCCTTTGTCGTATCTCCTCAGTTTCAAGGCATGCTGCCCCCCATGCTGCCTCAGCTAGTATTGGCATCCTTGGCGTCGACATATCGAATAGTGTGCAGTTTCTTGGTCACTTGGAAGGGAAGGCCAAATTGGCCTCTAAAATGCTTGGCGTGCTCAACAGAGCGAAACAGTATTTCATGCCGGCACATCGCTTGCAACTTTACAAAGCGCAAGTTCGGCCCCACATGGAATACTGTTCTCATCTCTGGGCCGGGGCACCCCAGTGCCAGCTCCTTCCACTTGACCGCATCCAGTGCAGAGCGGTTCGAATCGTCGACGACCGAGTTCTTTCTGATCGGCTCGATACACTGGCACTGCGTAGAGATGTTGCATCTCTTTGCGTATTTTTAGCATCTATCACGAGGAGTGCTCTGAGGAATTGTTCGGACTAATTCCAGCCGCTCAATTTCACCATCGCACATCGCGACAAAACTTGCGTTACCATCCATACCATCTGGATGATTGGCGGTCCACCACTGTGTGGTTTAGAAGAAGTTTTCTCCCTCGCACAACTTCCTTGTGGAATCAATTACCACCAGCGAATTTTCTGAACCGATACGACTTAGGAACCTTCAAGAAAAGAGCTTACACCTTTCTAAAAGACCGGCAACGCATCTGCAATTCCGCTGGTGTTGCGGTTGTTCATGGGCGGCGGTAGTCACTTACCATTAGGTGAGCCGCATGCTCGTTTGCCCCCTCTTCTATAAAAAAAAAATAACTACTATGCGCGCTTGGTAAAAATAAGACTGACAAACTGATACTTCGCTTCGCTTTACGCACAAACTTCAAATGCATGAGCAAAAATCAATGTGATTGAGCTAAAACTATACATTTAGCAAACAATCGATTGACGTTTCATGACGGTGCGGTGGAAATTGACGTTTATTTTGTTAGCTGAATTTCGAAATTAGTGTAGAGCATCGTGAAAAATATCTGTCACATCACTAACTTCATTAATTAAATAGCATAGTTTGACGACAGGTAAATAACGACCCATAACAGTTCCTCGGACAGGACAGGACAAGGGATTGTTTTACTTTGATCCCTCTATATGGTATTTTTAATTTAAATTGGGATAAATTTTGAGGGCAATCAATTTTATTAATAAATAGTGATAAAAAATGTTAAATCTACAAATTTCTTACGTGTGGACAAGGCATTTCTTTTTAATTTGAACAATCTATCTGTTACGGCCTACGGCTCTCCTCTGGGGCCCATTCAACAGAGTTTCAACGAACAGACGTACGTCGGGCCTCTATGACCGCGTGGAATTTCCTAATTACAATAAACAATAAGGGGGAGCGTTCTATACTACTGCCATTCAACAGGGAGAATATTAAACGGAGCTTACTTACCTATATCCAAGGCGACTGGTCCCTCAGGATTCGGTCAGGTCGCATGTGGTTGTGTGGCGCAAGGGAAATAAGGTGCTGTGATGTGTATCTGGGTGTGACTGGTGGTGATTGACCTTATTAGACCTTTGCCGTCGGCAGCAGCCCGGACGTCAGCACCGCTCCAAATTGAGGTAATCTTCCGCGGCGCCGTCCACAGTCACTTTCTTCGTTCGTCACGATGACAGTCCATTAACTCTATCGTACGATTAACTAACTTACAGAAGCCACTAACTCTCGTTTGTTATAAAGCTTAACACACAAAACGAACACGGAGTGTCCGGATCAAAGGTCACTACCGTTTCGCGTGGCAACAGTTATTTCTAGAATATCAAAGGCCGCACTAGCTAATATTGTCGAATACACTTATACAGATTCTGAGTCGGACACAGTAAGTCCCGGGAAAGGCTATCCAACAAGGAACGCGCGTTACAAATCCTAGACAGTATATTTACTAGACGCCTAAACTATTCCGCGGTTTCCGCACAAAAATTGACAGCGTGCTGACGTTAGCACAGCTGGAAGACGACCGCTTTGCGCTCGCGCGCGCTCGTCACACCCAAGTTAGCCCGAACGTGAAACCGGTATAGCACCGAGCCGCGCGCCCTTTGACGTCGATTCCGAAACAAGCGTTCGGGCGTAAACAAACCCCCGTCCCGGACATAAGGATTTCGGTCCGCGAGCAAACCGGTCAGCGGGACAGGGTCGCGACGGCAAGTTGCAAGACCGAATCTACAACCAAACTAGGCCATCTTAGGCACCCCATCAGATCTTGCAACCCTAACCAACGCCTCAAAATTACAGCCCCAACGTGGGCAAACCGGAGGGTTGAACTGGATGCCCTTCCTCCAGGATGTCCACATCGCAGCCCATAAATAAGTCCTATTCCTAGACAGAAGTCCGACGACCTCCTTCAAACACCTATCTGTGCTCCTATGATTAGTTCCGCAATCCGACTGGATCAGGTCTGCGAAAAGCGACGCGACACGAAGCGGCCCAGAGTGACCTCCTATGCTTCAGTGCAGAGAGCACCCCCAAATTCCCCATGAACGTCTTCTGTGGAGAGCCGAACGAACGCACAGATAGTCCCTAGTATGAATTTTCAAACAAGTAGACATAACCAAGCCATCCACCATATAATCATTTACCAAATGGTGCGACAGCTGATTTCCATCTGATAATCTACAAACTAGCCAGCCTGTTAGACAAGTAGTCCTATGCTCATATTTCAACTAATTTTTCAAAGCATCAATGTTCAACTACAGAATCAATTCAACCAGATTAATCACCGATGCACATAGGTCAACTTGACAAATTAAACAAAACAATAAACGCAAGAGACAGCCCTATTTCTCATTTAAATAACTTAGACAGTGCCAACAAAATGTAAACCAAAGGAGAATCGACTCCCACTCCCTTCGGAACAAATAGGGTTATCTAATTTCAGCCTTCCTTTTCACAAAGCAAAATGATTAAACACTATCACAAAACATATATATGATTTTCCAAATAGCGCGACATTCTATTTCAAATGAATTCAAACTTTCCTTTCAGCAAACAGACGCAGCAATCAAATACAATTACAAAGCATACGCACAAGAATTCAAAAGGTGTAGATTAAATTCAATTCTTTTAATCACTACCGCTACAAATATGAAAATTTCGCGGAAAACCCAAAAGCATTTTTAATTTTAATTTAAAGAATTTTTAGCTAAGTGCTCGACCAAACCAAATCTAATACCCCTTGATAGCGTGGTTCAACGCTCCAGGGGGAATCTTCCCACCACCAAGTGGAGGCCACACGGCGTGAACCCGAGACCAATAGAGCGCAATCCGCTAACAGTCGCCACTCGGGTGGTGTTGGATGGTTGGCCGTCACTGAGGCCGTCGACAACAAAACATTTTGACAAGTGGACTGTTGACGGCTTAAGGCTCAGTGGAGGCGGCCGTGGTGGGAGCTAAGGCGGCAGCTAGCTAGGGCCGCCTCCATCAAATGGGGAAGTGGTACACCAGTTGCGGCTACTCAGCTAACGGGAGTGAGAAGGGTCTAGCGAACTGATGAGTGGCCGTGAAGTTCCTCTCCACGCGCTGAGGGGGGGTGATGACACCCCCGCCCCTGGGGGAATTATCCCCCCCCCCGGTCGGGGGAGGGATCCCTTTCAAACCTAGGGGCCTGGTGGCTGGCCGGCGGGCGCCGAGAGTCGCCCGTCAGAGGGCGTGGCTGAGCGCCTCCGCCCGTGGGGGTCGAGGCCCTGAGTGGAGACGCCCTTCGCACCCAGGCACAAAACTGCATGGTGATTGCCCTGGCAATGCAGACAAGGCCGCCGATGCGGACAGTCTCGCTGGAGGTGCCCTCCCAAACATGAGCAGCACCAGCGGCGCTCCTTGGCGATAGTTCGCCTCGCCGGAACCGGCTTACCTAATAATTTCGGGCACAACGTTACCCGGAAATCAGATGCTCGACAATAAGGGCAGGGGGGGTTGACGACGACTTGCCTGGCGGATTCAGCCTCTCACTGGGCACGTCTCGTAAGTCGTCAACGGTGCCCGCCGCGTTCTCGATCTGCCGGCACTGCTCCTCCGAAAACCGCAGCAGGTCATAGAAGGGCAGAATATAGGAGGCCTCGTCCCCGCCATACCTCTCCTCAAAATGGATTCGAAGGTCGAGAGGTAGACGGGTCAGCACGATGCGGAGCAACAAAAAAGCCCATTCGCCCACTGGTAATTCCAGCCGCCTCAACGTATTACAGGCCACCAAGACTGGATCCAACAGGTCCGGACGTAGTCTGGCCCGGTCACTAAGCAGCGGGAGGCTTAGAATCTGCTTAAAATGTTAGGCGCAAACACTATCATTGTTAGATTTTATAATTTTTAGTACTCTGCACGAATATGCCACAGGAATCTTTTTTGTATTCTTTCTGATCTGAGAGAACGTGTGTAGTAAGTTCGCCAAAAGAGTGAAGTTGTCAGTAGCTCATTTTCTTAATTAGCCTTATATTCTTATCCTGTGTTCATAGTACCTTAAATTCAATACTTTTTTTAAGATTACCTCAACATCAAGATTTTCTCCTGTAGCGTGGCGGCAATTTACATACATAAATTTCACAAGGAAAAACAATCAGAACCGGAACCATTCTTTGTAGGCCATACAAATACTTGTTCCGTGCAGGATTTGAACCTGCGGCCCTTAAACCACTGCGCCATGGAGTCGTCAAAGCAAAAGCATTAGCATACATACGAATAAAAACAAAACAAAAGTACCTACAACTGCAACCCGCGTAATTGTCGGCACGCCTTAACCATTTTTGTACCCATTAGAGAGAAACACGGGCACAACTTTTTAGCCTTACATACTAAAAATATACTTCATTTGAATGTTATAAGTCATATTTATGCTGGAATACGCTTTTTATTAAACAAAATACCTTTCTTGTGTTTTTTTTTTCATAAATAAGATCAAAAGTATGATCAAAATGTAATATATCATGGTATGAGTAAAACTGGAACAAATAAGACTGTCTTTGTAAGCAAAAAGGCGTAATGTCATTTTCTTTCTATTATTTAGTTATATTGGAATATATTCAGAAATAAATAAAGAAATACAACACCTATTTTATGTTTGTATTTTTATGTTTTATTTTATTTATTAAGATATACAAACAAATGTACAAAGGTATTTATAAAAGTATTATCAAAAAAGAGTATGATATATGTACATTCAACACCGTATACCACATATTAGTATAAATAATAAGTAACGAGTTGAAGAGAAAAAGTTACTATCACAAAAAAAAAACGTAAGTATTAAACAGTATAAAAGAATCTTGCACAAATCAAATTTATTCTTAATATATTTTTTAAAGCACAAATGTGAGGCAGTAAAAATATCGATATCGATAAAGTAATCATTATATGATTGCACTATGCGTCTTAATGATCTAAACCTCACCTATTACAACGGCACAACTCTAGTATTATATAAACTGAATACCTATACTGTTCTTCGTTTTTTTTTAATCCGAAAACTGAAATTGAATTTTCGATTTGCCGTGAGTAGCGGCGGAAGATAATTCACTATTACATAATATCATACAGTGGATGTCGTAAGGACGACAGAAATAAACTGAAATAGGAAATGGACAGTGAGATCTGCTGCTATTTATTGGATTCCTGCGAGGTAATAGCCGAACGCTACTCAATTTTAAAATGTCGTTAAGTCTCGTGTTGTCACAGTCACATTTATTTAAAGCGATAGAGACAGCGCGAGACTTAACGGCATCTTAAAGTTAGTAGCGTATCAGTACTTGGGCATAAGAGACGTAATAATAGAAAATGAATGTATAACTATAACTACCCGCTGTGATGAGCGCAGAGATAGGGTATGTGTCAAGGAAGACTGCATTTTTTTTACCTTTACTACCGGTTCGGTAAAAAAACATCTGCCCCGGAAAGAACCAACAAGACATCCAGCGGGAAATCTTTTAAAAGAAAAATTTTACAATAAAAAAGGTTGAACAAACTGTTTACAACATTTTTTTAAAAACATACTGCTTGGAAGCGACCATCCCATTCCCAAGGGTTACCTATTATCAACCATGTATTTATTTATATTATAATAACCCTTTTTCTAGTTTTTGTTAAATAAAATATTTAAATACGAAATTATCCATTTTGCCTCTCTATTGTAAAAGTCTTCGTCGACTTGCCTTATGAATGAATTACTGTCACCGGAAATTTTCGTAAATATACTGATAGACCAAAGTGATATATTTATTTCTTTAAAATTTTCTCTTAAGGCGAGGATTTCCTACGTTAGCGCTACCTTCTCCGTTGCATGTATATGTCAAGTACAAAGTAAGCGTACGACATTCAGTAGACAAAAAGTCAGTTTATTTGAAACTTTTTTGCTTATTATTAGGAAATAAAAGACCTAAATAGAAATGTAGCGAAATAAAAATCTCATTCAATAACATGCCTTTCATGCTATCTAAAAATATTATACATTATACGCGATTATATATTATACGCGAACACTACACATTGAATAAAACTACTTTTACGGATTTTATCGCGTTTAATTATCTTGTTTTCGATTGATTTCCTACGTTTCGGGTACTTTACAGCACCCATGGTCACGGGGGACAGGCGATTGACATCCCGATGTCAGAGTTAACCCGGAGTAACTTCAGCTATTTTAATTATTAATTTCGGTTTAATTATTCATTGCTTTCACATTTTACCAAACTATTAGGTTGATAAAGATTCAGACTGATGAAATGTGTGTGCGTGCTTGTACAGCTCATTAAGTATTGCAAAACTAAATAACTTATCCCTCAGACTGTGAGTCAGCCGTTTTCTTGATGGAGCGCTACTTCAAGCGATAATGAAAATATTGTAGTTCTAAGCAACAAAATAATTTTATTTCTACATCAAGTACAAAATAAAATGCTTACAGTGCGTACACATTATATAACATAACATGTTAATAAACGTTGTTTTATAACATGTTTCAGAAATGTCATCATTCATCATTACAGCCCTTCACAAGTCCACTGCTGAACATAGGCCTCCCCCAAAGAATGCCACAAAGCACGGTCCTGAGCCACCTGCATCCATCGACTTCCTGCATGTCTTACCAGGTCGTCACTCCATCTCGTGGGGGGACGCCCTACACTTCGCCTACCGGTACAAGGCTGCCACTCGAGAACCTTTCTTCCCCATCGGTTGTCGGTTCTTCGAGCTATATGGCCGGCCCACTGCCACTTGAGCTTACTAATTCGTTGGGCTATGTCGGTTATTCTGGTTCTACTGCGGATATCCTCATTCCTAAGTTTATCACGCAGAGAAACTCCGAGCATAGTCCTCTCCATAGCTCGCTGAGCGACCTTGAGCTTCCTCATACGGCCAGCAGTGAAGGACCGCAGGAAATGTGGATGCTGAATATTATAAAACGTGTTATGTAACTTGACACAAATGTTATAGAACAGTACGACAATCGACAAAATCATATAACATTGTTATATTGCATTGTTATTCTAATGTTTACTGTATTGTTATATGTTGCAATGTTGAAAAACAATGTTACATAATGTGGACGTGTTATAAAACAAAAGTTACACAACATGTTACTTTTTTTTTATAGGATTGGGTGACAAACGAGCACACAGTCCAACTGATGGTAAGTGGTTACTGTGACCCATAGACATCTACATCTATCCTCAACAAAGACTCAAGATGCAGATGCGTTGTCACCCGTGAGGACTAAGATGGAATGCCTCTTTGCCAGTAAAATGGGTCTCCGGTTCTCTACACTCACCATACGAAACACAGCAGCGTTAAGCTGCTATTTTACGCTGGTTTTCTGTGAGAGCGTGGTCCTTCCCCGGCCGAGCCGACCCATTCGTGCTACAACCATAATATAGCTGCAGCATGGCTCTACCACGTTAATCTCTACGCACCCTTACACTACAATTCTTATTCTATTGCTGAGAATCTAATGCAGTATTGTTAGCACTGACAGTTCAAAGAGGGTTCTTTCTCGAATATATCGATTTATAAATCTAAAATCTTAAAATATAAATATTTCAAATGTTTTATTTTTAATGTGCAAGAACTATTCGCACTATTTACTGCTATCTGTCGCCGCAGTCAACGTGCAATATTAAAACAACTAATAACGTGGTGAAGAAGAATGTAAAATAAGGTAAAAAATATTACTATTTTTTTTAATAAATTCTATCTTAGATACTACTACCGTAACTGTTAACGTAACAGCGTAATAAAGTCAACGACTGAACATAAATTGGCTTATAGGGGGATATTTTCCATAGTCAATTTTTAGTAAATTTTTAGTCGTTATTAGGAAAACGCTGCTGCCCATCTCCTGATTCGTTTCCCTCTGTCGCCTGTTACGACACTCATGGGATGATTTTTTTTTATAGAAATATGGTGACAAACGAGCACACAGTCCACCTGTTTGTAAGTGGTTGCTGTGGCCTATAGACATCCACATCTATCCTCGTTAGTGAATCAAAATGCAGATGCGTTGTCAGCCAGAGGACTAGAATAGAATAGAATAGAATATTTTTTATTCAATATACTTTACATACATTACATGTGTGATGCTTATTGACAGCTCATTTTGTACTTTACCACTGGTTCGAAAAAACCCTCTGTCCTGGGAAGAACCAGCAAGAAACCCAGCGGGACTTTTAACTAAGACGAAATGCCTCTTTTCCAGTAAAAAGGGTCTCCGGTTCTCTACAGTCACCATACAAAACACAGCAGCATTAAGCTGCTATTTTAATCTGTGGCAGAGCATGGTCCTTCCCCGGTGGAGCCGACCGATTCGTGCTACAACTATATTATAAATATAGCTGTAGCTTGGCCCTACCATGTACAAAGTACAAGATATCGGGTAGTGTATATTTTTACACTGCCACTACACGATAAAGTAGTGGTGGTGTAAGTTACACTACAGGTACTACTTAAGACATCATTTTTTTTTGTTTTTTTAGAACGGCTGAAAGGTCTTTTATATGTTATTTCATAGGTTATCCATTTACTATCGTACATTTTTTATATAATGTGATAATCTAAATACGTCCAATTTTATTTCTAATAGGGTTATGGGCCCAATTACTAACGCTGACTTACCATGTATTCGGCACTAAAGCTAAGAATACCTGCATGTCTGACAAATTTAAAATATTTTATGCTTAAGGCAATGCAACAGATTCTTCCTTGCATCCAAAATCCACTAAGAAATGAGAGAAGGCCTGTGTCCAGCAGTGAGTCATTTATATTAATATACTTACTGACGCACACAGCCAATAAAATGCGTTGGGTAGAGACGTAGCGAAATTTGTCAACCTATTTCAATCATCTTTTGTCAGGGATTTCTAAAAACTGTTAAACAACAGTGTACAAAAAGTGCGTGTTGCCGGTAAAGACATACTCAGTGACATACAATATTTATGGATCTCAAACATGGTCTATCACTGCTGATCATATGAGGAAGCTTAAGATCGCTTAGATTTTTTTATACGATAGGGTGACAAACGAGCACACACCCATAGACATCTACATTTATCCTCAATAAAGTATCAAAATGCAGATGCGTCGTCACCAATGAGGACTTCTTAGTAAAAAAGAAGAGGCATTCTATCTTTGGAATGCCTCTTTTCCAGTAAAATGGTCTCCGGTTCTCTACACTCAACATACGAAACACAGTAGTGTCAAGCTGCCATTTTACGTTGGTATTCTGTGAGAGCGTGCTCCTTCCCTGGTCAAGCCGACTCATTCGTGCTACAACTATACTACTAATATAGCTGCATCATGTCTCTACCACGTATAAATGATATAACAGAGCTATGCTCGGAGTTTCCCTGCGTTATAAATTTTACAGGATTATAGAGTGTGTGTGCAAGCACAAGTGCACTCTCTATTCCTTTACTTTCATAGTATAATGGGACGGCAATCCAACACGAACAGAGAAAGAGAGAGAGAGAGAGAGAGAGAGAGAGAGAGAGATCAAGCGCAGGGCCAACGGCTTTACGTGCTATCTGATTTCATCACCGATATCTTCTTGACTTCAGGCTACTATTGATATCTTGATAGAAAACCCAATAACTGGTTTTAACCCGACCTGAAATTCAAGCTCACATGATCACACTTACGTACTTAATATCAACAAGGCATTACGAAGGTAGGTTTGAAATATATGGCAAGACTAAAAAAATATCAATTTATTTATTTAATATAAAAAAAAGATAAAGAAAGATAAGAAAAGAATACACGCTTAGACTCTGACCACACGTTGACCCGAGAAAACGCACTTTAGTAAACAAGCCAGTGATTAGTGTTGAGTTGGGGGCAAAACCCCCGGGGGATCCCTTCGCATCAAAGGATGCTAATCTAGGGGAGTGCGAAATGGAGTTAGGAAAATTGATACTTACTTTAAATTACTGCTAGTACGCGAGTGAAGAAACGGCTGTGATGCTCGTGTTTTCTGTGAAACATATTTCTTAAATCGTTTGTAATTCTAAGAAATGTTCCATTAAGGAATGAGCATTGAGCAAGCTGTGAACTTATTGAAGGAACCTACGTTTTTAATTTTTTTTAATTTTTTGTTATATTTAGGTTTACATACCTCAAAAGGGAAAAACGGAACCCTTATAGGATCACTTTGTTGTCCGTCTGTCTGTCTGTCTGTCAAGACTCTTTTTTCTCAGGAACGCGTGGAGGTATCAGGTTGAAATTCATATCAAATACACAAGTCTACTGTCCCTTGGAGTTGTGATAAATCAAACTTCTAAGCCAACACAATCAATAGATACAGCCGTTTATATATAAAGGGTACTTCCCGTGAACTAAGAATCTTAAAATTTGATACGAAGCAACGTATTATAGCACAGATAAAGGAAAAATTTGCGAAAAGTATAAATTTTTAGTAACATCATATATTATAAATATTTTTATTAATTTTAAAGTTATATACCTATAAAGTTATATATATATATCTAGCTTCAATCTAGCTTCAATCGGTTTGTTTAAATATAACTACAAAAAATACTTACTCAATATTCAAAAGTCAATTTATTGAAAATTATTTACTGTGTCTTACATACTTTGCTATTCCGTTTATTCGTTTCCTTTTAATCTTATTTAAGTAATTGCTATTTATATTATATTAATTTATTATAAGTACTTATGTGTGTTTTATTACTTATTATTATTAGTATAATCGTGTATATGATTTAAATATACTGTATTTGCATATTGACTAAACATTGTATAATAATGAATATTGTTAAGTTTTGTTTTTGTTAAATGTTATCGGCACCCACGGAAGATCAGTGTCGAAGTACTTTGTTAGTACCAAGACTATGCTGAGTTGGGTACCTTTTTAGTAACCGTTTATCTTAATTTGTTATTATGGTTAGCAAACTTCTAAAATGTGTTACTAAATAAACTTATTTTCTTTCTTCTTTCTTTCTATATACCTACGGATTTGTTCGGAACCCTCGGTGCGCGAGTCCGACTCGCACTTGGCCGGTTTTTTAATATATTATATAATATTATATAATATAATATTATATATATATAATATTTGTACTTTAGTCCTGCACGCAGTAGACATCATCAGATGCACTAGTTTGTTAGTCACTTTAGCTTTATATAAAAACACAAATAGGTGTGTTTTCTTAAAATTATATAGATAAGTGCCGAATGTTCGTTTTCGGTATTTTGTGGAAAAGGTTGAATTACGACAGAAGTAGTTTAGAACACAAGGAAATCTTAAAATTCGTAATAAACTAAGTTCATTGCCAGGAACCAGCACAACTTACAAGATACAACAAGTGGTAGAGGCATACTGCAGCGAATATATTATGACTGTGGCACGAATGGGTCTACTCGACCGAGGTAGGACCACTCTCTCACAGAATACCAGCGTGAAATAGCAGCTTATGGTAAGTGTTGAGAACTGGATACCCTTTTTACTGGAAACGAGGCGTCCCATCTTAGTTGTCAGAGGTCACGACGCATTTGAATTTTGATTCTTAATCGAGGATATATGTAGATGTCTATGGGCCACAGCTTCCACTTAACGAGCTGGATGCTGGTTTGTCACTCTTATTGCTTAAAAAACACTTATAAGTTTAATAGTAGCTTAGGAGGCTGATTGATCACGTGTAAAAATCATTTGTGGAGGCTTATGTTCAGCAGTGGACTTGTGAATGGCTGTAATGATGAATGATGATGTTACTATTAAAAATCTACATGTAGTTGTGAACACTCGTACGAAGTGAAACTTCTTTACGACATATCATTCTTTTAAGGGTTCCGTACCTCAAAAGAAAAAAATGGAACCCTTATAGGATCACTTTGTTGTCCGTCTGTCTGTCTGTCAAGACCCTTTTTCTCAGGAAAGCGTGAAGTTATCAAGCTGAAATTCATATCAAATACTCAAGTCTACTGTCCCTTAGAGCTGAAAAAAATCAAATTCTTAAGATTACGCAATCAAATGATACAGCCGTTTATGCCGCAAATTTTCGACATTCGCAAAGAAAACAAAACCTACAGGGTACTTCCCATGAACTCAGAATCTTAAAATTGGTACGAAGCAACGTATTATAGCACGGATACAGGAAAAATTGCGAAAAGTATACATTTTTAGTTACATCATAAAAATATTTTTAATAATTTTAAACTTATATACCTACGGATTTGTTCGGAACCCTCGGTGCGCGAGTCTGACTCGCACTTGGCCGGTTTTTATTTTATTTTATATTTGACATAAGTAGGTAAAATAATAGTATACTCATGCAGCCCGGCGGTGAAACATTACAAGAAAACGTGACGATTTTGTTTTTTTTTTGATACCATACTAAATTTCTCCACTACATCGATAAAGAAGCTGCGATTCGAAAAAAAATACGGTAACGTTACGGTAATTAAATGAAACTTACTATTAGTATATTAAGTTGTGATTTTGTTTAGTCCACTCAAGAAGGCAAAATAATTCTTTAAAAATAAATTCAATAAAACTGAGACTCTCAATACCTTTCAAAGGCTGCTTTCTCCCTTCCCTTACTTCCCGATTGATTTTCTCCTGATAAAGTACATCGGACAATGTCTACAGATGCCGAGATGGGAGATGCTTAGTGGCGCGGAACTAGTTGATATAAAAGGTCTATTTACATTGAATGTTCGGAAGGTGCTCGGAGATCAGTACACGAAATGGGCAAATTTCTTGTCAAGATGCTTAAATTTTGTTTTGCTTTTTTTGTATTATTGAAATAAAGTTTTGCAGGTGGTAGTAAATTTTGTAACTCTGCCATTTAATAATAATTTATTAGCTGATTATATTTAATCCTTATATCACTGAATAAAAATTAATTTTTATTGATAAACCATCCGATTATATTAAAACTCTATTGCCTAGTCAAGACATCTTTTATGTACGCCGGCTTCAAGTACTACGTTAACGTCTCAGGTGGCTGCCTATTCAACCTTGCAGGAATACTCACATCCTTACTACTTTATACTGTATACTTTTTTTATAGGTTCACCTGATGGTAAGTGACTACGGCCGCCCATGAACAACTGCAGCACCAGGGAAATTGCAGATGCGTTGCCGGCCTTTTAAAAAGGAGTAGGCTCTTTTCTTGAAGGTCCCTAAGTCGTATCAGTCCGGAAAAATCGCTGGTTGTAATTGATTCCATAAGGAAGTTTTGCGAGGAAGAAATCATCTTCTTAATCCCACAGTTGTGGACCGCCAATCATTCAGGTGGTGTGGATGGTATCGCGTTTTGTCGCGATGTGCGACGGTGAAATTGAGCGGCTGGCATTAGTCCGAACAATTCCTCAGAGCACTCCCCGTGGTACATGCGATAAAATACGGAAAGAAATGCAACTTCTCTACGCAGTGCCAGTGAGTCAAGCCGATCGCAAAGAAAGTCGACAATTCGAACCGCTCTGCGCTGGATACGGTCAAGTGGAAGGAGCTGGCACTGAGGAGCCCCTGCCCAGGGATGGAAACTGTTCAATTCCTTTAATATTTCCCATCATACTTCCCGCCTTTAATAATTGTATCTCTCATACTTATCCTCAACTCTCATCGTCTTGTGTTTTTATATTTTTTTTTTTTTCTAATTTAAGTTTGAACTCCACGGACTTTCATGTAAGAAAAGTGCTGGTAGGTTTTCACGGCACGGTTCTTTCAACGATGTCCTCCGAAGCGCTCCTCTCTCTATAAATGTTCCCTCGGTTTTAGAGCCTTGTGGAATATTTAGAGACGATGGCAAGAGACCCGACGGTACACATTGGTCCCATGGGAGAGAGGTAAACCCTTAATGTGAGATGCTACTTGTGTAGACACTTTGGCGACTTCTCATCTCAGGGGTACCTCGCTTAGAGCTGTGGAGGCAACAGAGGCAGCTGAACTGAGTAAGTGGCGCAAATATGAGTCTCTGAGAGATGACTACATATTTGTGTCATTTGCTGTAGAAACTATCAGTCCTTAGGGTCCACGTGCGGTAGAGTTCCTAAAGGAACTCCGAAACGGCTAGACCAATTTTGACGGCACTTTCACTGGCAGATAGCTGAGGTTATAAGGAGTAACTTAGGATAAATTAATTTCAAAAACAAAAAAGAATTAGGGTTCGCCGCAAAAAAATTAAAACCCATGAAATCGTGGTAAGTTCCACGCGGGTGAAGTCGCGAAGAACAGCTAGCTTAAAATAAATTAGCACCATTTTTTGAAACATAATCATTATTACAGCTCTTCACAAGTCCACAGTCGAATATAGGCCTCCCCTAAAAATAGCAAGAAATAATACACAGGAGCCCACTACATCCTTCAACTTCGGTACAAGGCTGACACATAAAATATCAAATTTTTTCCAAAATTATATGATTTAACTAGCTGTTAATGCGACTTTGCCCGCATGTTATTTAGAGTTTTAATTTTTTTGCGTGGACTCTAATTTTTTTTAAATATCAGTAGCCTAAGTTATTCCTTATAACATCAGCTATCTGCCAGTGAAAGTCCCGTCGAAATCGGTCCAGCCGTTTCGGAGATTCGCCGGAACAAACAAACAGACAGACAGACAGATAGACAGATACAAACAGACGGTCAAAAATTTAAAAAAATTGTGTTTTTATTATAAGTTCCCTATAAACTTTCATATGCATTTATTAAAAATGTGTTAATTTGACATTACAAACAGACACTTCAATTTTATTTATTTGTATAGATTTAACAATTAAGACAATTTGAACAATTCTATTTAAGAATAAACTCCGATGCCTGTTCTGTGAGATAAACTTAAGTCACTAAACTTATCTTCTAAAGTTTTAAGCCTACATTAAGCTGTATTGCCTTCCTGTGAATTTAATCTCGTCTCAATAAAAGGGCTTTTCTTATAAATTACTATGACTCACTAGTAGGTGTAATAGATAATAATAATAATAATGTCATGCAGATCGAATTTCTGTCACGACGTCCATCTCAACTGAGACTAGCCATTTGAAAAGGACAGAATTATATTGCGCAAGTGTATGCGCAAGTACAAGTGCACTCTCTATTCCCTCACTCTCACAGTTTTGTTTTATAGGATAAGGGTGACAAACGAGCACACAGTCCACCTGACGGTAACTGGTTGCTGTGGCCCATAGACATCTACATTTATCCTCGATTACGAATCAAGGAGGAGTGGAAAGGAAACCCGTGAGGACTAAAATGGAATGCCACGTTTCCTGTAAAAAGGGTCTTCGGTTCACTACACTCACTATACGAAACACAGCAGCGTTAAGCTGCTATTTGACGCTGGTATTCTGTGAGAGCGCGGTCCTTCCCCGGTCGAGCCGACCCACTCGTGCAACAACTATACTATTAATATAGCTGCAGCATGGCTCTAACACGTAAAATAGTCCGATGGAACGGCAATCCTGATGGGTGGTTTTTGAGGCATGTGGGTGAAACATGGCCAACTTCCCGACTCCAGACTGCTATTGAGAATTTCTTGATAGATAAACCCAACAACTGATTTTTTTTTGACGCGACCCAGGATTGGAACCCGGGACCTCATGGTCAACAATTGCGTTTACGACCACTAGAGCAACGAGACAGTCAATAGGTGATACTAATGATTAGTTGAGCATTTTTAAAAAAAAATGTTTATGACGTAATTGTAGTGTCCACTCCTTTTGATAATGCATTGCTTAGCAGATACAGCAACAATAGCAGTGAAATATTTTTTTTTTCTACTAAATTACTTATTTTTAATTTTAATTTTATACCATAACTGATAATAATTTAAATTAAATAAAAAATGAAACGACAAAAATCATTGACACACACACACAATTTGGTATGTCCACCACGGACCATGCTCATTTCAAAGTTCGATTAATAAGACGTAATCTTTTTTTATAATTAATAAATGGCCTATCATTGAAAAAATAAGAACTTGCTATATAAATTCTTCAATTAATCATATTTATTTGTCGATATACTATTAAATAAAGTAAATTTTAATGTTGTCCTCAAAATTCAGCAAGAAGGACTATCCACCTAAGTAACGACAATTATACCAACTAGAAATAAAAAAAAACTATCATTCTGTTTATTTTTTATACAATGGCAACACGCTTAATCTACTACAAAAAGCACATGGTCTTTATTTGCAGTTTGTTACTTTGTGTAGTGAGGTTAACAGGTTAGAAAAATTGTTCCATTGAGAACGCTTCATTATCAGGTAAGTAATAAGTTTTTCACTGTTTCGTGCTTCTATATTTATTTTCTAGTTATCAACCAATAATTAGAGAGATACAATTTCGATGTATTCATATTATTTATTATAAAATCAATACAGGGAATAATTTAAGGTAACACTTCGTAACGTCCACTAAGTAACGTTATGTATAAGCGGAAAGAGATTGTTACTTAATGGAACTGTAAAGGTGTATTCAGCATTGTGTTGTTGACTATTATGTAGTAACTACTACTAATTTCTTTGTGTGTTTGTGAAGCATTCGAGTGTAATCAGCCGACCAGAGTGAAATTTTACAAATTTACTATCGGGGGATAGTAACTGAAAAGGACATTAGATCGTCGCTTATGGATGGATGGTGTTGAGCTTGTTTTAAATTACATCTTTCAGTATAAGGAAAGCTACGGGTAAAAGCTCTAGTAATAAAATAAAATTGATTTCAAAAGTACAAAAATAATTTATTAGCTTTTGTCTGCGGGTTTGATCATGCGGGTTCAGAGCCCAGAAATTCTTTCCCAGTTTTGTCCAATAAAAATAAAATAAAATAATAAAAATATTTCATTTACTTATGGAGATTATAGCGTTGACAAAAATTGTGACTGAGATCCCCTTTTAAGCAAGCATTTTTTGCCTGTACGTGGTTTTATTACCCAATACCCCAATTTCCCCCGTGGACGTCATAAGTAGACAGAGAGAAACTGAAACGGGCGATATGCAGAAGCATCTGCCTGACAACGACTCAATAGAATAGAACAGAATAGAATATTTTTTATTCAATATACATTACATGTGTAATTCTTATTGAAAGTCATTTTTTACTTTACCACTGGTTCGAAAAAATACCCTCTGTCCTGGGAAGAACCAGCAAGAAACCCAGCGGGACTTTTTTTTAAAATAAATTTTACAATATAAATGATTACGAACTATTTACAAAATTTATTTTAGAAACTGCTTGGAAGCGATCACCTCATTCCCAGGGGTTATTATCAACCATGTATTATTAATACAGGGAAACCTGGCAACTTTGCCATTTTTGAAAGGACTTAAAAGTTTCGAACCAATTTTCCAACATAAAATGTACAGTCAGAATGGACGTCAATATTAAATGTGACATTATATTCTTCATAGATTTGTTATTTATTAATGATTTAAACAAATACTAACATTAAATAGTCAAAATACTCAAAAATAGAAAATGGCAAAGTTAACCTCACTTTGCGGCATCTTCGTCATCAGGGTATATAAAGAAAATAATACGATTTGACTTAAAGGTTGACGGTAAGTTTTCCTCATAATATAATACCTACACAACACTCAGTGTTATGATTTGCTACTTTAATTGTTTTGTAAATAGCAAAATTTACTCTTTTCAAGTTAGTTTTATAGATAAATATTAAGTCCAACACTTTAAAAACGTTATATTACATTTTTATATTACGGTACTACAAAGATATAGATACCTATATTCAGCATTTCAAACAAAAATAAACTAAAGTTCTGTAGTACTGAACAAAGAGATTATTTCGCCGGCACAATATATTTTTTTTTTATATAGGATCGGGTGACAAACGAGCACAAAGTCCACCTGATGGTAAGTGGTTACTGTGACCCATAGACATCTACATCTATCCTCAATAAAGACTCAAGATGCAGATGCGTTGTCACCCGTGAGGACTAAGATGGAATGCCTCTTTGCCAGTAAAAAGGGTCTCCGGTTCTCTACACTCACCATACGAAACACAGCAGTGTTAAGCTGCTATTTTACGCTGGTTTTCTGTGAGAAATTGCCGGCACAATTCCGCGTTAAACTAAAATGCCAAAATTAGCTCTCATGTTGACATATCGAAAGCAATGCTGTCAATTAATTATTGTATTTTCATCCAAAATATGGCATATCTCGAAAAAACGTTACCTTTTCCGTGTTAATCGTAATTTTGTACCAGTACACCCCTCATGGCAAATGGTTGGTTACCTTCCATTGGTAAAGTTGCAAGACTTGACTGCACAATAATAGTCAAAAAAATTGCGGTTACCAACCAGCCCGCAAAGCGTTGCAACTATGGCAAATATCTGCCCCCTAATAGACAATATATCAATGAGGCCTATGTTCAGGAGTGGAGTTGTTTTGAGTTATAATGAATGAATAAATGAATGAGAAATAAATAAATAAGACTTTTTTTATAGGATCGGGTGACAAACGAGCACACAGTCCACCTGATGGTAAGTGGTTGCTGTGTCCCATAGACGTCTACATCTATACTCGTTTGCGAATCAAAATGCAGATGCGTTGTCACTCGTGAGGACTAAGATGGAATGCCTCTTTTCCAGTACAAAAGGTCTCCGGTTCTCTACATTCACCATACGAAACAGCAGTGTTAAGTTGCTATTTTACGCTGGTATTCTGCGAGCTACAACTACACTACTAATATAGCTGCAGCATGGCTCTACCACGTATGAACTAACTATATGTGAATAAACTAACAACCATTTAAATAATTGCTGCATCTTTTTTTTCAACATCGTCCCTTAGGCGAAGCGTTAGTTAACCATCTAAAAATACGAACCTTTATCGTTGTGTTACAAAGCGAAATTCGAACGAAATTGAATTTACTGGCAGTTAGAATTGTGTGAAAAGTAAATAGAGTTTTTAGTCTGTGCCAAAAAGGACTCCGAACCTGTTTTGAATCCAAAAAAAGGGCAGAGCGCTGTGAATCGTTTTAGTTTTAAAAAAATCTTTTACAGTTTCTTTACTTTTACTAAAAAAAATAGTATTCATTATATGGGTCTTTATTGGCACAGCCTAAAAATGATATTTATTTTTAGTCTATATCAACAAAGGTCCTAGCTATTGTAGACTTATAATTTTTGATTTAATATAGATACTTATTGAAAGTCATTTTTTACTTTTACTACTTTAGTTTTTAGAAAGAAAACGTTCGCCTTACATTTCGAAATACGATTTTTTGACAACCACATTTTTTACTTAAGCCAGTGCTTGGCTGCAATTGTACCTGGTGGTAGGTAGTAGTGTAGCTCTAGGTGATAAATCTAATTGTCTTACCCTAACAAAAGCCTATTCACTCTTGCCACGAAGGAACCTAAATTGTAATCGTACTTAATGACAGATCGATTCTGATAGTTATATTTACTCGTGCTTACAGTTTAGTTTATTCACCTCGGTGTCGTTCTTGCATTTGTTTTTCTCTGATACTAGTTCCATGTTATTGCTAGTTATCGAAATAAAGATAATTTGTTCGTTATTGGAATTTCCGATTTAGGACGTTTTTTTTTAAGTGAAACCGTCTTTAGAATAGTTGTGATTTGAAAATTGATGAAATGAAAAAGCGGCATTAAAAAGAGGTAAATAATACATCTACAGTATACAGTGTTTCCTAATATCTATTATATGAATAGAATAAAATATAATAAAATAGAATGATTTTTATTCAATAAAGATTATTACATTATACTTATTGAAAGTATATTTTTTATTTACCTTAAAATAAATATATAAACTCTGAATGAAATTAATTTTTACAGATTCTATCGCGTTAAATTCAACTTCTCCATTCTCCGTAGGTACTTTAAAGCACGGTCCCGGGTGGAACTGAGATGTTTGAGTTCCCGATATCATAGTTAGCCCCACTACCTTCAGTTTTTGAATATTATTTTTGGTCCGATCTACGCAAAATGAGCATATAGTATCTTGAAGTCTTGCAGTGTTATGCTTGGGTTTGGATTTAATTTTATTAATTATAGGTCCCAAGTAGGTGGCAGCAACCACCCATCTTCTGTATTGAAGATGTGATGTTTTTTTAAATTTCAATAGAATAAAATCATGCTTGGTAGGAATCGGTGTTCTTTTGGGAGGATTTGTGGTCTATCAAATCTAATGTAATGTCGGGAACGATCTTGAACATGTTCACAAACTTCCCGGAACGTCGGTGCTATTCACCTGAATCACTATGGGGCCACCTTAATTACAAAAACTCTAAAATACAATTCACAATGAAGTAAGAGGCAAATAATTCTTTGGCTTTCCTAAATCCACGCCAACATCCATCACAGTTAGCTACCGTGGTAAAATATGTTTTTCAGATAGCACGCGAGATCTGTGATAGAAAACATCTGGCCGCCGAGCTTCAGCACGTCGAGCAAGTATTGAAAGACAACAAGCTTTGGGTCCCGCACCTACGTCACAGTGACCGAGTGACGCCGGCCACAGTCGAGTGTGTGCCTACTGTGCTACCCTATGGCAGAGGAGTCACAGACAAGGTTAGCTACATCTTGAAGCGAGTATCCATTAAAACATACTTCAATTCACCGAAGAAGATTAGTCAATTTTTACCATCCGTCAAGTGTAATATCCCTCTACAAGATGCAGGAGTGTACAAGCTAGATTGAGAATGTCGTCTCTCTTACATAGGACAAACAATAAGATCTATATAGACCCTCGTAAAAGAACATATAGCTGACTTGAAGCACCGACGTTCCGGGAAGCCTGCAGTTTGTGAACATGTTCAAGATCGTTCCCACATTACATTACATTTGATAGACTACAAATCCTCACAAAATAAAACCGATTCCTACCATGAATGATTCGCGAGGCTATTTTAGAAATTAAAAAAAAAACACCCTAATTTTAATACAGAAGATCCTATAATTAAAAACATACCACTGCAAGACTTCAAGATACTATAAAATCATTCTGCGTAGATGAGACTAAAAATTAATATTCAAAAACTGAAGGTAGCCGCGCTAACTATAACATCGGGACGTCAAACAGCTCAGTCTCCCCCGTAACCATGGGTGCTGTAAAGTACCCAAAACGTCGGGAATTAAAAAGTTAAATAAAACGCGATAAAATCTGTAAAAATTAGTTTCATTTAATTTGTAGTGTTCGCATAAATATGGAGAAATCATTATGTATTTGAAATTGAAAACTCAGACTTTGTATAATATGTTATGTAATATATTATGTAGTATAAAATGTAAAACAATTTTTAAACTTGGTAACAAATAAATATTTACTTTTAATATATTTATAATATTATATTTTTTATAACAAATAAACCCTACAATTATCCTACTGCTGGTAATTTGCATTCGGCTCATTAATTATAGTTTTCTGAAGGTTTCACACACAAACTGCACACATGTTTTTTAAATCGTCGTATAGGGTGATATTTAAAAGCTATACGTGGTAGAGCCATGCTTTAGCTATATTAGTAGTATAGTTGTAGCACGAATATGTCGGCTCGACCGGGGAAGGACCACGATCTCACTGAATACCAACGTAAAATAGCAGTTTAGCACTGCTGTGTTTCGTATGGTGAGTGTAGAACCGGAGACCTTTTTTACTGGAAAGAGGCATTCCATCTTAGTCCTCACGGGTGACCACGCATCTGCATTTTGATTCGCAAACGAGGATAGATATAGATGTCTACGGGCCACAGATACCACTTATCTTCAGGTGGACTGTGTGCTCGTTTGTCACCCTATCCTATAAAAAAGCTATAGAATAGAATAAAATAGTTTTTATTAAGTTTAGATTACATGAATACTTAATATGTCGAATGTCATTTAAGCTTTACTAGTTCTGTGAAGCACTATTGAGTGGAATAATTTGCCGGCGTTAATCTGGGTGTCTTCAAGGCAAGAGAGAATAGTCTTTTGTTACGCTAAGACAGTGCGATTTACCATCTAAGGCTACATCACTACTTACCACCAGATGGGATTGTGGTCAAGCACTGGCTTGTAATAAAAAAAGCTTAATTCATTACTTTATGATGGATTTGAAACTTCCCGTAGACACGCAACCCGTAAAAGGCGACAGAGGGAAATGAAATAGGAGATGGGCAGCGGTATCTTTCTGATCACAACTGAAAATAATAAAAAACTGCCCACCTACAAAGCGCAGCAATTGAGGGTTGATAGGTTATTATGAAAAAATTAATAAATGATTATGAAAATGTAATCAAGGCTTAACAAAGTTTTAGAAAAAATACTTCAAAACTGCTTTCTTCTTGACCGTTACTTTGAAAGTAAAAGAATTGTTGGAGTAGCGTATTTTTAAGAATTTTTTAATTTAACACTTTACAAAAACCTTAAGAATTTATATTTACTTTGATTTATTTTTCTACGTGGTAGAGTTCGACACGGAAAAGACCACGCTCTCACAGAATACCAGTGTAAAATAGCCGGTTAACGCTGCTGTGTACGGTGAGTGTGTCGTTCGGTGAGTGAACCGGAGACCCTTTTACTGAAAACGAGGCATTCCTCACGGGTGACAATGCATCTGTATTTTGTTCCGTAATCAAGGAAAGATGTAGATGTCCATGTGCCACAGCAACCACTACTATAAAGTGGACTCTCTGCTCGTTTGTTCGTTTGTTACCCTTATTCTATAAAAAAGTAAAGTTATATCTATACGTCTGAATACTGATGCTGATTACCGACTTAACGGGAACCAAAGGTTTTATACCTAGTACAAATACTAGGTTCATTGTATATACGTATACTTGTGTTAGGCTGTACTTACACGTGTCCTTAGCTAAAATCGAAGGGCTGATTAGAATCTCCAACGAAGCAGAACAAACTGATGTAACCTTTTTAGAATCCAATTTGACATAAATTAAGTAGAAAAAATGTTAGGGGATTTGACTCGAGCTCGACCGATTTGCCTATTTACTGCACAAATGGGAAGGTGAAATGAGTCTTCCCTTTCCTTTGTTTTCATAGCTGTATGTAATGGCCAGGTTATCTATTTTTTAAATAGTCCCCCACACTATGAATTTATCCTATATTGTGGAGTCTTGTTACATAATTTTGTTTTATAGAATACGAGTGACAAACGAGCACACAGTCCACCTGATGGTAAATGAATGCTGGCCCATATACATCTAAATTTTATTTTAAAATCATCTCAATTAAGAATCAAAATCATATGTACCATGCATAAATTTAACATTTATAAAAACTTTTTGAGCCATCAATCAATAGAGAAGATGGCTGGGTCCTACCATCTGCTTGGGATCCCATAATTAAAAAAATTAAATCCCAACCCAAGTATACAACTGCAAGACTTCATGATGCTGTTAGTTCATACTGCGTGGATCGGAACAAAAATTAATCATTTTTAATCTGAAGGTAGCCGTGGTTAACCATGACATTGGGACGTCATACACCTCAGTCCCCCCCGTGACCATGGGTGCTGGAAAGTGCTCGAAACGTCGGTAATATAAAATAAGTTAATATACGCGATAAAATCCGTAAAACTAGTTTTATTTAAATGTGTAGTGTTCGCGTAAATATAACAAAACGTCATTACTCTATTTCTATTTTTGATCTTTATGTAACCTATTTGGTAATGTATCCTTTGAAAGAATTGTTCATTGATTATTTAAACACGCTTTTATTAGCTTGGTGTGTATCTATGTAACGGAATTTTTGAATGTGATTTTCATCCCATTCAAAACGTCGGATTGATTTGAAACTTCGCACACTTATCAAGGACCGATGACAATGCAATGATTAAAATAGTTTGTCTCATTATGCTTAGCTCAGGATTTCCGAATAATTCATAAAACAACTACGATTTCTGCCATCTACTGTAAACCGCGTAAAAAAACTTCGTTCAAAAAAAAATCACGCTTTTGTAGTTAGCCGCAATAAAAAATAGAAAATAAAAGCTTAAAAAAACTAAAAAAAACGCTTTTGTAGATAACCGAACTAAAAAGTAAAAAATAATTTTCAATAAATTAAAAATAAGAAAATAGTGATTAACATAAAAAAAATTATTGTAAAAAAGCGTGGGGTGTTTGATGTCATTTGTTGTAAATCATTTTGTGAATATTTGTAAAATTAGCGTCATCATAGAAATACCTGAAAAAGCGCCAAAAGCTTGTTTTTTACTTTTTTTAAACTATTATTTATTTATATGGACAGTTAGCACCAACACCAACGCATGCGCAATACCTATCAATAAACAAAAAGAAAAAAGAAAATCATCGTTGCTTGGCATTACATCCCTCACGAAAACAAGTTTTCTGTAAAAGATTTATTTTTAATTGTTTATGTGTCCCCTGTATTGTATGTTTCTGTTTACTTCTAAATGTATACCATAAAGTTTTTATGCCAATAATACGGACATCTATTTTTATTTCTATGTCTATGGCTATGTCTATTACGTCCCGTGATTATCGTAATGCATCTACAGAAGCCAGTAACATCTTATGGCTTCCAATATATGGTGGTCTTGTTTAGTACAGGCGATAAATGACCAGTTAAATAACGCTCAGTCGCTTTGCTACCGAGTAATTATATAATTTAGAAGCATTTTAAAACATCCTTATATACGGGAATTATTAATATTATCATTTTTTAATATACCTCAATTCTTTCTTGCTTTTTGTTTTAGTTCCAACACTACTGTCAAATTAAATAAACTCAACCCAGAAAGACTGTTCTAATCGCGTTACTCCATCGCCAGAAGAGACGTCCGTCGGAAAGCGTCAAGTTTTGTCGGGAAAAGGAAAACACGAAAATAATTGTTTAGTTTTCTATTACAACAAAATGATGAAAGAACAACTAACCAACTTTAAGTATCTTGTGTACGTAGAGTATAACACGCTACCTTTAAGATACTGAACTGAAATTGAGTTGGTAATTATACTATGTAGATACTAAGGATGCTCCCCGGCTTCACTTGGGTGAGATCTATAAATGTGGCGTTATTTAGAGTTCAATAATTTGCAATCATTAGCCTGGACAGACAGACAAACAGACAAGTAGTTATTTATGAAATATGATGAAAAAGCACGAAAATAACCCCACCCCATAAGGTCAATAAAATGGCTTTTTTCGATATTACAGACAGTCATATCAATTTTAATGTATAGATGTACAGATTAGAACTTTCACAGGCAACCATCTCAATAGTAATTTTGACGTAATTTGTGATTTATACAATAAAGAGAAATATTCTTAGAGACGTAATCACCTCGACGTATGTCCTACGTCGAAGGAATTAATTTTATTTCGTTTATAATCCGAGGTGTTGACGCTGGCCCCCAGGGCGGTTTGACCCTATAAATTTCATTACACCGGCCTCCCATACGTCTGTTGTACCTCGTGGGAGAGGAGTTCGTGTTTACGTAAAAGTTATTTTTCAATAAACGACCAAATTTGCAGGGGTTCCGAATAAGCAATATAGGCAAAAGGTGAAGAATAATTTATTAAAAAAAGTCTCAAACGTTCTGTGCTTTTTATCTTATTATTTTAACTGACTGTCATTCATAAATATCTAACGCCTACTATTTTAATACGCACGCACACATTAGTAGGGATCGATCGGTCGGCAAAAGAATTGAAAGAATTGAATCGCACACAAAGGAGCGCGCGTATGCGAGCTGCTGCCCCATAAATCACATTCAGCTTGGGGTAATTACAAATAAAATTTAAAATTTACTCGTATTTTCTAATTTCGTACTATCTACCTGATATCAAGTAGCTACTGCATTCCATATTCACCTTAAACCAACTTCAAACGAAGACATCAAGAGGTACGTTGTAATTTGTAAGAAATGAAGATGGAAAGCCTTACAGTCTGTTATTATTCTGGCTCTCTATACACTCCAAACCAGAGTAGAGTAGTGCAAGCACTCTTTGGCAGTAAAAATAAGTAAGAGGGTGACTCCCAAGCAGATTAAGAGCCTAGTAAATTATTAAATTGCTTCTGAAATTTGTTTTTTGTTTGTCCTCAACCCACAACAGTCGAATGCTAATTATGAGTCGATCCTAGTATAGGAAGGATACCCTGTCATAATTTTTTTCATTCGAATATAAAACTTATTTATTAAATAAATTAAAACATGAATAAATATAAAAATGTAACACCTGAACTATGTTCATATAACTGCAATTTTTACTTTTTATTGTATTTTATACTATGTACAACTTTTCTTTTTGATTGCAAAGTTAATAGTATTATTATTTTATTAGATTAGCAACATATATTATTATAGCTAGTCTATAATTCAACAGAGCGTACACAGCAAAACAAAATAATAGGTTGCCTAAAAGTACTATATTACGCTTATGTTAGGAGCATCCTAGAATACTGTAGCATAATTTGGAACCCTCAGTATATCATTTATACTCAAGATTTGGAGAAAATGCAAGAAAAATTCATAAAACACTTAAAGTATCGGTTTCATTGCCTTTTTAAAAATTATGATGAATTGAAACTTGATGTCATATTTTGTTTTGTTAAAAAGTTGTAAAATTAAAAATGTTGTGCAACCAACTTCAATATAAATTATTAAGAATAAATCATAAACTATTGGCCATACATTGATGAAATTTATATGGGGCTATATAAAAAGCACGAACTATCAAATAAAAAAAGAATCATCGAAATCGGTTCAGGCGTCTTCGAGTAATCGGTGAACATACATAACAAGAAAATACTCCGACTAATTGAGAACCTCCTCTATTTTAAGTCGGTTAAAATTTTTATATAGTATGAGTATCGGTGATAAAACAAAAACTTATTTAATGATATTTTTGAAATTTATATATTAACATAGCAATTGTACATCTTTTAAATTGTGAGATATTAGAATTAAAAATGTCAAGACCAGTGCTACAATGTCTCAGCTCGTCAAGTCAACTATATTTGATATATATTTAATATAAAGTAAGAAATTGTTTACGTGGTAGAGCCATGCTGCAGCTATATTAGCAGTATAGTTGTGGCATGAATGGGTCGGCTCGACCGGGGAAGGACCACGCTCTCACAGATTACCAGCGTCAAATAGCAGCTTCCCTTTTTACTGGAAAAGAGGCATCCTATCTTAGTCCTCACGGGTGACAACGCGTCTGCATTTTAATTCGCAAACGAGGATAAATGAAGATGTCTATGGGCTGCAGCAACCACTTACCATCGGGTGGCCTGTGTGCTTGTTTGTCACCCTATCTTATAAAGAAAAAAAATTAGAAAGTACCTGACTAAACCTAGATAGTACAGAGATAAAATAATGCATCCTTACTCCACTATCCACAAACAGCAAACAGTAGAATATTGAAAGTCGAATACGTTCTTGGATACATTCTATTTTAAATTAAATAATTTAAAAGTGAACTAAATATATATCCACAAGTTTTGTTTCAAGTTTATATCTACAATAGTTACGCTCTTTTGGAAT
Source organism: Parnassius mnemosyne (assembly GCA_963668995.1). Classification (NCBI taxonomy): domain Eukaryota; kingdom Metazoa; phylum Arthropoda; class Insecta; order Lepidoptera; family Papilionidae; genus Parnassius; species Parnassius mnemosyne. Next base: position 35,625,951 of record CAVLGL010000084.1, read on the forward strand.
AGAATTCAGAAACAATGAATGGATAATCCTGTGAAATCCGGAATGAGTACTTATACAAAAATGAGTAGGCTTGAGTATCATCAGCAAAGACAGACGCTAATCCTTAAAAACCATTTGACCTCAATTGTATGAAATCTCTGCAGGTTCGTCGGAATCTTAAGATTGTCACAGAATGCGATGTTCCACAAACTCTCTAGATATTGATATTACCTTATTATTTGAATTGTATAGTTACGAACCGTGGTAGCTTTACTACTGCTTGTTTTATTTTTTTTAATACTGAAGATATTCCCATTCAATAACCCAGATAGGAATGAAATAGTGTGGCAAAAGTGGGTTATGTAGTATATTGTGTAAAATGTTAAAGTTAGTTAAAAGCGCAGACTATATATACGTCCTACTGTTGGACACAGGCCTCCTCTCATTTCTGAGAGAGTTTTAGGATAAAGGTGACAAACGAGCACACAGTTCACCTGATGGTAAACAGATGTCGTGGCCCTTAGACACGCGATGACATAGATAGACATACAGAGCCCCGTTTCCAGTTAAAAGGGTCTCCGTTTCTCTAAACCCACTATACGAAACACAGCAGCATTGAGCTGCTATTTTACGCTATTCTATGAGAGCGTGGTCCTCCCCCGATCAAGGTTATAGCACAAATGGCCGAACCAGAATATGCATCTGGCTGTATTGTGACTCCACCACCTTATAGATATGCAGATTTTCTCATGATATTTAACTTTAGCGCCGAGTACGTGGTAAGTCAGCACTTAAAATTTAATTTAGCAATTTCGTCGATTAGCGGGATTGAACTCAAGTTGGTCGTGTAATTGTAATGTGAACTATTTGTTGTATCCCCTCAGCTAAATAAAATAAAGACAATTAGATATTACAGACAAACACTTCAGTTATATATATATAATTGAAGTTAACATATATATAGGTTAACGGTGGCCCCCAGGGCGGTTTAACCCTGTAAATTTCATTATACCGCCCTCCGGTACGTCCACTGTACCTCGTAAGGTATATATCAGGACTTCGTGTTAATGTAAAAATAAATTTAGTAAAAGAGTAATCTGAATTAATGTTTTATGTATGTTTTATGATGAGCAAGAAAGGTTCTCGAGTGGCAACCCCCACTAGACGAAGTGATTACCTGGTAAGTTATGCGGGAAGTCGCTGGATGTAGGTGGCTCAGGACCGTGCTTTGTGGCATTCCTTGGGGGAAGCCTATGTTCAGCAGTGGACTTTTAAAGGGCTGTAATGATGATGATAATGATATGTATAAGATGATCGTCTTCATAATTCATCATCATCATCATTACAACCAACATACGCTTTCCCCATAAATTGGCTCATAATATTTGCTTTAGTTGACATTTTATTGTATTGAATTGATATCAGGAAGATGGCGCTACCCATCCTGTTTAATCTCTCTCTCCCGCCACACGTGTGACACTCACATGACGTTTTAATATTATTTCATTTATTTACACTTTCTCGTACATCTTAATAAAAGGATTACAAAGGCGGACTTAATGCTTTTTGGCATTCTCTCACAGTTAACCCGGGACGTGTGCAAAATAATGTGATAGGTGCCAAATATAAAATGAATATAATATTTTAGATTTAATATATATATATATATATATATATATATATATATATATATATTGGTATAAATAGAAATATAACATAAACATATAAATAAAATCTTTTAAACTCAGTCTTATTGAATATTTCTCTAACATCTTCGGGCAAACAGTTCCAGATCTGTTCGGCCTGAATAGTGAAGGATTTACCAACAAAATTGGTGAATTGTAGTGGTATACTTATTTTATTTCTAGACGAGAAACTCAGAGTTCTATCTTGCGTTGATGCAATATACTTAAATTTGTCCTTGAGATAAGATAGATGATGGATAATTTAGGATAGAGAGCAGAACAAGCTTTCTAGAGTCACGCCTCTGTTTAATAGTGAGTCATTTAAGGCGAGAGCAATAGAGAGAGATATGATCATATTTACGAAGACTGAAAAAGCGCTCTGGCTTGTTAAGAAGGTTTTGGTTTGAATCCGGTCAACACACGTCTCCATAATCAATAATCGTTAGTATAACTGTATAAGCAAAATTTTAGTCTTAATGAGAAGAAAATTTATAAGTAATAAGGAGAACGTAATGTACCAGAGGCTTTACATGTTTCAGAGATAAGAACAATCAGCTCAGAGTACTATCAATATAGAGATAAAGATTTTTAACTGAAGACGAGAAAGGTATCAGGTGATCATTATAATAGACGGAAGGTAGCCTAGTGGTATTAATTCTTGCACGCATCCTTGAACTACCTATAATCGTCGCTTGGCATTTTCTAGGGATGACAGACACTCCGAAGCGCATAGACCAATCATGGACACACTTGAGAGTGGAATTCAATTTTTCAATCGCATTATGAATATTGGATATGTCAGACTGTACATACATTTGTAGGTCATGAGCATGGTACGAAAATCAATATTGGATGTGATAGAATTAATAAAAACAAGGAAGATTAACGGGGAAAGTATACCGCCTTGCGGTACTCCAAAAATCAGGTCAACACAGTGTGAAGTATTTTGCTCCTCGTGGGCAGACTACTGACGTCCGAAGAAGATAAAATAAGAACCAAGCTAAGACTGACGATGCAAATTTCAAATAGCAAAAGGTAGTAAAAAGGATATCGTGGTCAACTGTGATAAAAGTATTAGAAAAGTCTATGAGCACCACAACTGTAACTTTCTTATTTTCCATACCCCTTTAATATTGTCAGTTATTTCCAATAAGGTAATGTTATGCTGTGACCAGGACGGAATCTGGACTGAAAAGTACTCAGCATATTATGTCTATATATTACTTACTTACTTACTTATCTTCACGCACAATCCCTGACGGGGTAGCCAGAGAGAACAGATCGCCAAGTGTCACGATCCTTACATATCTCTTTCGCTTCTTTCAGATTCATTATCTTCTTCATACATGCACGTCTAGGTATCCGAGTACTCTTGACCCTACCCTCTTCGAGCAATTTGCTCACATGGTCTTCGAAAGTTAGTCTCGGTCTACCTCGACACCTTTTAATATTAACTTTCGCGCTATATATTTTCTTCACCATTCGGTCTTCACTCATTCGCTCAACGTGCCCAAACCACCGAAGCACGCCCTTATCAATTTTTGTGATAAGGTCATCTTTCAAACCTGCCATATTGCGAATCTCTTCGTTTCGCTTTCGGTCGGCCATAGTAACGCCGCACATTTTACGAAGAGATCGCATCTCCACTGCATTCAACTTACTTTTATGCTTCTTCTGGCATACCCAGGTTTCGCTGCCATATAACAAAGTCGGTACCAACACTGCGTTATGTATTGCAAGGCGTGCACTCTTCGCTACGCCTTGCCTTTTGACTAACGCAGTCAGGGCACCATTGACTTTGTTGCCGGCAGCGACACGCCTGTCCACATCTAAATCACATCTTCCATCCCGGCTAAAAGCACTCCCCAAGTATACAATTTCATTTACCTGTTCTAGACATTCCTGATTTACCCATATTTCACACTTCGTTCTCTCTTCGTCCCTTTCAAATACCAGAACCTTAGTTTTATTAGCATTCAAACGGAGACCTTTAATTTCACATTCCTCTTTCATACACGTGACTAATGCCTGCAGTTCTGCCTCTGATGGTGCAATAAGCACTGCATCATCAGCATACAGCAGACAATTTACTTTTATGTCACCCAATTTCACACCCAAACAGCTATCTTTCAGCTTTTGTAAACAGCTGTCGAGATACAGTATGAACAGCCAGGAAGACATGACACAACCCTGTTTTACGCCCGTTTGGACGCTAAACATGGGTGACAGGTCATGCCCTACCCGCACACAGGCTTTACAGTCACAGTAAAGAGACTGCACAGCCCTTAGCAATCGGCAATCCACACCATACCCCGGCAACAGTTCCCACATTTTCTTCCTTACAACCTTATCAAATGCTTTCTCAAGATCCACAAAAGCACAGAAAATCTTCTGGTTAACAGCCAGAAGCTTTTCCGTGATCATACGGAGAGAAAACATTTGATCCGTGCATCCTCTTCCAGGTCTAAATCCGCATTGTGCCTCCCATAGAAATCTTTCCGATTTCTCTTGCATCCTACGTGTCAAAACCTTCGAGTAAACTTTACTTGCTAAACTGGTCAAGCTGATCGCCCGATAGCACCCGTAGTCAAAATGTGAACCTTTACCTTTATATAAAGGCACAATGACTGCGGACCGCCAATCATCCGGGACATCCCCCGTCCGCCAGCACAAATTGCACAGCAGATGAAAGCTGTCCCAGACGCGAGGCCCACCATACTTGACCATTTCAGCAGTAACTCTGTCTAGTCCCGCAGCCTTACCACATTTCAAACTTCGAATCGCACGTTCAATCTCTTTCATACTGATGACCTCAGTGTCATCGAGGTCAGGGTCTGGCGTGCCAGTCACGGCGTCATCTATATGAAATTGGAAATTTGCTTATGAACCTATCCTCACCTACAGGGTTTAAAAGAAAGACTGGTATGTGAGGAGATGGAATTGAAATATGTAAGTGACTGTTTGAAACCGGATTGAAAAGTCCAATACAGAAGCAAAAGCAAAATGAATATTCAAAACCTCGTGAGAAAGAGATTAATCACAATCCAGAGAAGGTGTTTTAACCGGTAATATTCCGTGGTGAAAGAGTAAATCTTTATTACGTATTTATAATTGTATAGATTTTTTTAATTAAATTTAATATACTTTTACGTAATGAAGCCACGCTTCAGCTATATAATGGCTGCAGTATAATCTGTTCAATTGGGGTACAACCACGCTCTGATCGAATACTAGCGTAAAATAGCAGCATATTGCTGCTGTGTTTCGTATGGTTTATGGTGTTAACCAGCCGCTAATGATTTCTTATATTTACGCGAACACTACACATTCAATTAAACTGGTTTTATGGATTTTATACCCGTGATCATGGTTGCTGCAAACCACCCCGAAACATCAGAAATTTAAAAAATGAGTAAAATTAAACGCGATAAAATCAGCAAAAATAGTTTTATCTAATGATTTCTTATATTTACGCGAACACTACACATTTTTAAATAAAACTAATTTTACGGATTTTATCGCGTATATTAACTTATTTTTAACTTATTTTTATATTCCCGACGTTTCGGGTGCTTTCCAGCACCCGTGGTCACGGGGGACTGAGTTGTTTGACGTCCTGCTGTCATAGTTAGCCCGGCTACCTTCAGTTTTTTAATATTAATTTTTGGTTCGATTTACGCAGAATGAGCTTACAGTATCTTGAAGTCTAGCAGTGGTATACTTGGGTTTGGATTTGATTTTATTAATTATGGGATCCCAAGCAGATGGCAGCACCCATCCATCTTCTCTATTGAAATTAGGATGTTTTTTAATTTCAATAGCCTCGCGAATCATCCTTGGGAGGAATCGGTGTTCTTTTGCGAGGATTTGTGGTCTATCAAATCTAATGTAATGACGGGGACGATCCTGAACATGTTCACAAACTGCAGACTTCCCGATACGTCGGTGCTTCACGTCAGCTATATGTTCTTTAACGCGGGTTTTAATAGATCTTTTTGTTTGTCCTATGTACGAGAGACCACATTCACAATCCAGCTTGTACACTCCTGCATCTTGTAGAGGGATATGACACTTGACGGATGGTAAAAATTGACCAATCTTCTTCAGCGGCTTGAAGTACGTTTTAATGGAAGCTCGCTTCAAGATGTAGCCAACCTTGTCTGTGACTCCTCTGACATAGGGTAGTACAGCAGGCACACGCTCGACTGTGGCTGGCTTCACTCGGTCACTGTGACGTAGGCGCGGGACCCGAAGCTTGTTGTCTTGCAGTACTTGCTCGACGTGCTGAAGCTCGGCGGCCAGATGTTTTCTGTCACAGATCCCTCGTGCTCTCTGAAACAAAGATTTTCCCACGGTAGCTAACTGTGAAGGATGATGGTGAGATTCACCATTTAAATATCGGTTGGTATGGGTATTTTTTCTGTACACAGTATGACCAATAGTGTTATCAGGATTTCGGATGACTAAAACATCTAGAAAAGCTAAAGTATTGTTTGCCTCTAACTCCATTGTGAATTGTATTTTAGGGTTTATGGAATTAAGGTGGTTTAAAAATGCAGTTACTTTGTCAGATGGTAAAATTGTGAAAGTATCGTCTACGTACCGCTTGTAGAATCTTGGATTTACAGGAGCAGTAAGAAGGGCTTTCTCCTCAAAGTCCTCCATGAATATGTCGGCGACCACGGGAGATACAGGTGAGCCCATTGCCACTCCATCTACTTGCATGTAGAACTCTTCTTTCCACAATAAATAGCCAGATGTGAGGCAGTGTTTGAGTACTACTGCATATTCTGTAGGCATGTTGTTATCTTCTAGCTTTCTAGTAACAATTGAGATGCAGTCTTCAATAGGTAGGCATGTGAATAGTGACTGAACATCAAAACTGACCATAGTTTCATTGTCAGCGAGATGTAGGTCTTTAATCTCACTAACAAATTGGTATGAATCCTTTGTGTGTGCTCTGGTATGTCCTCTTAGTGGTGACAGTATTTTCGCCAAGTGTTGAGCCAACTTATAAGTTGGTGAATCGATCTGGCTTACTATAGGACGTAGTGGAGCGTTTGGTTTGTGTATTTTCGGTAACCCATACAACCTCGGTGGTTTGGCACATGATGGTATTGTCGAATTCACGTCAAGATTTAATTTTTCGGAGTATTTCTTTATTAAATCAGTAGTTGTTTTGAGTGTATTAGTTGTAGGGTCTATTTTGACCTTTTTGTATGTACTTACGTCCGATAAAAGTTGTTGTATTTTGAAATTATACTCTGACGTGTCCATTATTACCGTAGCATTTCCTTTATCTGCGCGGAGAATCGTGAGCTCTGGTCTGTTGCGTAAGTTGTACAACGCTTTAAATTCGTCTTTGGGCAGGTTTAATTTCGGCGCTGAACTTCGACGTAACAAGGACGAAATGTCTTGACGTATAGCCTCTAAATCCTCTTTACCGATATTATTCTTAAACAGACAATCCTCAACACTACAGATAATTTCCTCGTACGGGATTTTTTGCGGCGTTATAGCAAAATTTAAGCCTTTCGACAATACTCTTATTGTTGGTTCGTCCAGTGTTTCTTTTGACAAATTATAGACCGTGCGTTGTTTATTGTTTGCGTCTGTGGTCAACGGTTGTTGCGTTTCGTTTCTACGTTGACATGGATGTTTGGCATTTGATTTGATAGTTAATTTTTGGTATTTTTCTATTTGTTTGTCTTTGCATTCATTATATTTCGATATTTCGCGTTTGTTTAAAGTTTCAATGCAATTATTAAAATCAAATGTCGTTAAAACGGTCTTTAACTCACTGGACAAATTGTCTATGGTATTATTTATGATTTGTAAATCGAACCGTTTTTGCTGAATCACCGTTCGTAACAACTTTTTACTTGCCTGATTTAAGATCTTAGCGCTTCCTCGAATGTCCTTTTTAGTAGATATTTTGACGCACGTAGGAATGAGCTGGTGGTCGCGGCACCTTTTCAGAAAATTCAACGATGTTACATATCTTGCGCGCTTGGTCATGAGATCTTCTAATCGGCGAATTTTATTTGCAATTACCAGTCCGTACTGGTTTACATAATGATTTCTTATATTTACGCGAACACTACACATTTTTAAATAAAACTAATTTTACGGATTTTATCGCGTATATTAACTTATTTTTAACTTATTTTTATATTCCCGACGTTTCGGGTGCTTTCCAGCACCCGTGGTCACGGGGGACTGAGTTGTTTGACGTCCTGCTGTCATAGTTAGCCCGGCTACCTTCAGTTTTTTAATATTAATTTTTGGTTCGATTTACGCAGAATGAGCTTACAGTATCTTGAAGTCTAGCAGTGGTATACTTGGGTTTGGATTTGATTTTATTAATTATGGGATCCCAAGCAGATGGCAGCACCCATCCATCTTCTCTATTGAAATTAGGATGTTTTTTAATTTCAATAGCCTCGCGAATCATCCTTGGGAGGAATCGGTGTTCTTTTGCGAGGATTTGTGGTCTATCAAATCTAATGTAATGACGGGGACGATCCTGAACATGTTCACAAACTGCAGACTTCCCGATACGTCGGTGCTTCACGTCAGCTATATGTTCTTTAACGCGGGTTTTAATAGATCTTTTTGTTTGTCCTATGTACGAGAGACCACATTCACAATCCAGCTTGTACACTCCTGCATCTTGTAGAGGGATATGACACTTGACGGATGGTAAAAATTGACCAATCTTCTTCAGCGGCTTGAAGTACGTTTTAATGGAAGCTCGCTTCAAGATGTAGCCAACCTTGTCTGTGACTCCTCTGACATAGGGTAGTACAGCAGGCACACGCTCGACTGTGGCTGGCTTCACTCGGTCACTGTGACGTAGGCGCGGGACCCGAAGCTTGTTGTCTTGCAGTACTTGCTCGACGTGCTGAAGCTCGGCGGCCAGATGTTTTCTGTCACAGATCCCTCGTGCTCTCTGAAACAAAGATTTTCCCACGGTAGCTAACTGTGAAGGATGATGGTGAGATTCACCATTTAAATATCGGTTGGTATGGGTATTTTTTCTGTACACAGTATGACCAATAGTGTTATCAGGATTTCGGATGACTAAAACATCTAGAAAAGCTAAAGTATTGTTTGCCTCTAACTCCATTGTGAATTGTATTTTAGGGTTTATGGAATTAAGGTGGTTTAAAAATGCAGTTACTTTGTCAGATGGTAAAATTGTGAAAGTATCGTCTACGTACCGCTTGTAGAATCTTGGATTTACAGGAGCAGTAAGAAGGGCTTTCTCCTCAAAGTCCTCCATGAATATGTCGGCGACCACGGGAGATACAGGTGAGCCCATTGCCACTCCATCTACTTGCATGTAGAACTCTTCTTTCCACAATAAATAGCCAGATGTGAGGCAGTGTTTGAGTACTACTGCATATTCTGTAGGCATGTTGTTATCTTCTAGCTTTCTAGTAACAATTGAGATGCAGTCTTCAATAGGTAGGCATGTGAATAGTGACTGAACATCAAAACTGACCATAGTTTCATTGTCAGCGAGATGTAGGTCTTTAATCTCACTAACAAATTGGTATGAATCCTTTGTGTGTGCTCTGGTATGTCCTCTTAGTGGTGACAGTATTTTCGCCAAGTGTTGAGCCAACTTATAAGTTGGTGAATCGATCTGGCTTACTATAGGACGTAGTGGAGCGTTTGGTTTGTGTATTTTCGGTAACCCATACAACCTCGGTGGTTTGGCACATGATGGTATTGTCGAATTCACGTCAAGATTTAATTTTTCGGAGTATTTCTTTATTAAATCAGTAGTTGTTTTGAGTGTATTAGTTGTAGGGTCTATTTTGACCTTTTTGTATGTACTTACGTCCGATAAAAGTTGTTGTATTTTGAAATTATACTCTGACGTGTCCATTATTACCGTAGCATTTCCTTTATCTGCGCGGAGAATCGTGAGCTCTGGTCTGTTGCGTAAGTTGTACAACGCTTTAAATTCGTCTTTGGGCAGGTTTAATTTCGGCGCTGAACTTCGACGTAACAAGGACGAAATGTCTTGACGTATAGCCTCTAAATCCTCTTTACCGATATTATTCTTAAACAGACAATCCTCAACACTACAGATAATTTCCTCGTACGGGATTTTTTGCGGCGTTATAGCAAAATTTAAGCCTTTCGACAATACTCTTATTGTTGGTTCGTCCAGTGTTTCTTTTGACAAATTATAGACCGTGCGTTGTTTATTGTTTGCGTCTGTGGTCAACGGTTGTTGCGTTTCGTTTCTACGTTGACATGGATGTTTGGCATTTGATTTGATAGTTAATTTTTGGTATTTTTCTATTTGTTTGTCTTTGCATTCATTATATTTCGATATTTCGCGTTTGTTTAAAGTTTCAATGCAATTATTAAAATCAAATGTCGTTAAAACGGTCTTTAACTCACTGGACAAATTGTCTATGGTATTATTTATGATTTGTAAATCGAACCGTTTTTGCTGAATCACCGTTCGTAACAACTTTTTACTTGCCTGATTTAAGATCTTAGCGCTTCCTCGAATGTCCTTTTTAGTAGATATTTTGACGCACGTAGGAATGAGCTGGTGGTCGCGGCACCTTTTCAGAAAATTCAACGATGTTACATATCTTGCGCGCTTGGTCATGAGATCTTCTAATCGGCGAATTTTATTTGCAATTACCAGTCCGTACTGGTTTACATAATGATTTCTTATATTTACGCGAACACTACACATTTTTAAATAAAACTAATTTTACGGATTTTATCGCGTATATTAACTTATTTTTAACTTATTTTTATATTCCCGACGTTTCGGGTGCTTTCCAGCACCCGTGGTCACGGGGGACTGAGTTGTTTGACGTCCTGCTGTCATAGTTAGCCCGGCTACCTTCAGTTTTTTAATATTAATTTTTGGTTCGATTTACGCAGAATGAGCTTACAGTATCTTGAAGTCTAGCAGTGGTATACTTGGGTTTGGATTTGATTTTATTAATTATGGGATCCCAAGCAGATGGCAGCACCCATCCATCTTCTCTATTGAAATTAGGATGTTTTTTAATTTCAATAGCCTCGCGAATCATCCTTGGGAGGAATCGGTGTTCTTTTGCGAGGATTTGTGGTCTATCAAATCTAATGTAATGACGGGGACGATCCTGAACATGTTCACAAACTGCAGACTTCCCGATACGTCGGTGCTTCACGTCAGCTATATGTTCTTTAACGCGGGTTTTAATAGATCTTTTTGTTTGTCCTATGTACGAGAGACCACATTCACAATCCAGCTTGTACACTCCTGCATCTTGTAGAGGGATATGACACTTGACGGATGGTAAAAATTGACCAATCTTCTTCAGCGGCTTGAAGTACGTTTTAATGGAAGCTCGCTTCAAGATGTAGCCAACCTTGTCTGTGACTCCTCTGACATAGGGTAGTACAGCAGGCACACGCTCGACTGTGGCTGGCTTCACTCGGTCACTGTGACGTAGGCGCGGGACCCGAAGCTTGTTGTCTTGCAGTACTTGCTCGACGTGCTGAAGCTCGGCGGCCAGATGTTTTCTGTCACAGATCCCTCGTGCTCTCTGAAACAAAGATTTTCCCACGGTAGCTAACTGTGAAGGATGATGGTGAGATTCACCATTTAAATATCGGTTGGTATGGGTATTTTTTCTGTACACAGTATGACCAATAGTGTTATCAGGATTTCGGATGACTAAAACATCTAGAAAAGCTAAAGTATTGTTTGCCTCTAACTCCATTGTGAATTGTATTTTAGGGTTTATGGAATTAAGGTGGTTTAAAAATGCAGTTACTTTGTCAGATGGTAAAATTGTGAAAGTATCGTCTACGTACCGCTTGTAGAATCTTGGATTTACAGGAGCAGTAAGAAGGGCTTTCTCCTCAAAGTCCTCCATGAATATGTCGGCGACCACGGGAGATACAGGTGAGCCCATTGCCACTCCATCTACTTGCATGTAGAACTCTTCTTTCCACAATAAATAGCCAGATGTGAGGCAGTGTTTGAGTACTACTGCATATTCTGTAGGCATGTTGTTATCTTCTAGCTTTCTAGTAACAATTGAGATGCAGTCTTCAATAGGTAGGCATGTGAATAGTGACTGAACATCAAAACTGACCATAGTTTCATTGTCAGCGAGATGTAGGTCTTTAATCTCACTAACAAATTGGTATGAATCCTTTGTGTGTGCTCTGGTATGTCCTCTTAGTGGTGACAGTATTTTCGCCAAGTGTTGAGCCAACTTATAAGTTGGTGAATCGATCTGGCTTACTATAGGACGTAGTGGAGCGTTTGGTTTGTGTATTTTCGGTAACCCATACAACCTCGGTGGTTTGGCACATGATGGTATTGTCGAATTCACGTCAAGATTTAATTTTTCGGAGTATTTCTTTATTAAATCAGTAGTTGTTTTGAGTGTATTAGTTGTAGGGTCTATTTTGACCTTTTTGTATGTACTTACGTCCGATAAAAGTTGTTGTATTTTGAAATTATACTCTGACGTGTCCATTATTACCGTAGCATTTCCTTTATCTGCGCGGAGAATCGTGAGCTCTGGTCTGTTGCGTAAGTTGTACAACGCTTTAAATTCGTCTTTGGGCAGGTTTAATTTCGGCGCTGAACTTCGACGTAACAAGGACGAAATGTCTTGACGTATAGCCTCTAAATCCTCTTTACCGATATTATTCTTAAACAGACAATCCTCAACACTACAGATAATTTCCTCGTACGGGATTTTTTGCGGCGTTATAGCAAAATTTAAGCCTTTCGACAATACTCTTATTGTTGGTTCGTCCAGTGTTTCTTTTGACAAATTATAGACCGTGCGTTGTTTATTGTTTGCGTCTGTGGTCAACGGTTGTTGCGTTTCGTTTCTACGTTGACATGGATGTTTGGCATTTGATTTGATAGTTAATTTTTGGTATTTTTCTATTTGTTTGTCTTTGCATTCATTATATTTCGATATTTCGCGTTTGTTTAAAGTTTCAATGCAATTATTAAAATCAAATGTCGTTAAAACGGTCTTTAACTCACTGGACAAATTGTCTATGGTATTATTTATGATTTGTAAATCGAACCGTTTTTGCTGAATCACCGTTCGTAACAACTTTTTACTTGCCTGATTTAAGATCTTAGCGCTTCCTCGAATGTCCTTTTTAGTAGATATTTTGACGCACGTAGGAATGAGCTGGTGGTCGCGGCACCTTTTCAGAAAATTCAACGATGTTACATATCTTGCGCGCTTGGTCATGAGATCTTCTAATCGGCGAATTTTATTTGCAATTACCAGTCCGTACTGGTTTACATAATGATTTCTTATATTTACGCGAACACTACACATTTTTAAATAAAACTAATTTTACGGATTTTATCGCGTATATTAACTTATTTTTAACTTATTTTTATATTCCCGACGTTTCGGGTGCTTTCCAGCACCCGTGGTCACGGGGGACTGAGTTGTTTGACGTCCTGCTGTCATAGTTAGCCCGGCTACCTTCAGTTTTTTAATATTAATTTTTGGTTCGATTTACGCAGAATGAGCTTACAGTATCTTGAAGTCTAGCAGTGGTATACTTGGGTTTGGATTTGATTTTATTAATTATGGGATCCCAAGCAGATGGCAGCACCCATCCATCTTCTCTATTGAAATTAGGATGTTTTTTAATTTCAATAGCCTCGCGAATCATCCTTGGGAGGAATCGGTGTTCTTTTGCGAGGATTTGTGGTCTATCAAATCTAATGTAATGACGGGGACGATCCTGAACATGTTCACAAACTGCAGACTTCCCGATACGTCGGTGCTTCACGTCAGCTATATGTTCTTTAACGCGGGTTTTAATAGATCTTTTTGTTTGTCCTATGTACGAGAGACCACATTCACAATCCAGCTTGTACACTCCTGCATCTTGTAGAGGGATATGACACTTGACGGATGGTAAAAATTGACCAATCTTCTTCAGCGGCTTGAAGTACGTTTTAATGGAAGCTCGCTTCAAGATGTAGCCAACCTTGTCTGTGACTCCTCTGACATAGGGTAGTACAGCAGGCACACGCTCGACTGTGGCTGGCTTCACTCGGTCACTGTGACGTAGGCGCGGGACCCGAAGCTTGTTGTCTTGCAGTACTTGCTCGACGTGCTGAAGCTCGGCGGCCAGATGTTTTCTGTCACAGATCCCTCGTGCTCTCTGAAACAAAGATTTTCCCACGGTAGCTAACTGTGAAGGATGATGGTGAGATTCACCATTTAAATATCGGTTGGTATGGGTATTTTTTCTGTACACAGTATGACCAATAGTGTTATCAGGATTTCGGATGACTAAAACATCTAGAAAAGCTAAAGTATTGTTTGCCTCTAACTCCATTGTGAATTGTATTTTAGGGTTTATGGAATTAAGGTGGTTTAAAAATGCAGTTACTTTGTCAGATGGTAAAATTGTGAAAGTATCGTCTACGTACCGCTTGTAGAATCTTGGATTTACAGGAGCAGTAAGAAGGGCTTTCTCCTCAAAGTCCTCCATGAATATGTCGGCGACCACGGGAGATACAGGTGAGCCCATTGCCACTCCATCTACTTGCATGTAGAACTCTTCTTTCCACAATAAATAGCCAGATGTGAGGCAGTGTTTGAGTACTACTGCATATTCTGTAGGCATGTTGTTATCTTCTAGCTTTCTAGTAACAATTGAGATGCAGTCTTCAATAGGTAGGCATGTGAATAGTGACTGAACATCAAAACTGACCATAGTTTCATTGTCAGCGAGATGTAGGTCTTTAATCTCACTAACAAATTGGTATGAATCCTTTGTGTGTGCTCTGGTATGTCCTCTTAGTGGTGACAGTATTTTCGCCAAGTGTTGAGCCAACTTATAAGTTGGTGAATCGATCTGGCTTACTATAGGACGTAGTGGAGCGTTTGGTTTGTGTATTTTCGGTAACCCATACAACCTCGGTGGTTTGGCACATGATGGTATTGTCGAATTCACGTCAAGATTTAATTTTTCGGAGTATTTCTTTATTAAATCAGTAGTTGTTTTGAGTGTATTAGTTGTAGGGTCTATTTTGACCTTTTTGTATGTACTTACGTCCGATAAAAGTTGTTGTATTTTGAAATTATACTCTGACGTGTCCATTATTACCGTAGCATTTCCTTTATCTGCGCGGAGAATCGTGAGCTCTGGTCTGTTGCGTAAGTTGTACAACGCTTTAAATTCGTCTTTGGGCAGGTTTAATTTCGGCGCTGAACTTCGACGTAACAAGGACGAAATGTCTTGACGTATAGCCTCTAAATCCTCTTTACCGATATTATTCTTAAACAGACAATCCTCAACACTACAGATAATTTCCTCGTACGGGATTTTTTGCGGCGTTATAGCAAAATTTAAGCCTTTCGACAATACTCTTATTGTTGGTTCGTCCAGTGTTTCTTTTGACAAATTATAGACCGTGCGTTGTTTATTGTTTGCGTCTGTGGTCAACGGTTGTTGCGTTTCGTTTCTACGTTGACATGGATGTTTGGCATTTGATTTGATAGTTAATTTTTGGTATTTTTCTATTTGTTTGTCTTTGCATTCATTATATTTCGATATTTCGCGTTTGTTTAAAGTTTCAATGCAATTATTAAAATCAAATGTCGTTAAAACGGTCTTTAACTCACTGGACAAATTGTCTATGGTATTATTTATGATTTGTAAATCGAACCGTTTTTGCTGAATCACCGTTCGTAACAACTTTTTACTTGCCTGATTTAAGATCTTAGCGCTTCCTCGAATGTCCTTTTTAGTAGATATTTTGACGCACGTAGGAATGAGCTGGTGGTCGCGGCACCTTTTCAGAAAATTCAACGATGTTACATATCTTGCGCGCTTGGTCATGAGATCTTCTAATCGGCGAATTTTATTTGCAATTACCAGTCCGTACTGGTTTACATAATGATTTCTTATATTTACGCGAACACTACACATTTTTAAATAAAACTAATTTTACGGATTTTATCGCGTATATTAACTTATTTTTAACTTATTTTTATATTCCCGACGTTTCGGGTGCTTTCCAGCACCCGTGGTCACGGGGGACTGAGTTGTTTGACGTCCTGCTGTCATAGTTAGCCCGGCTACCTTCAGTTTTTTAATATTAATTTTTGGTTCGATTTACGCAGAATGAGCTTACAGTATCTTGAAGTCTAGCAGTGGTATACTTGGGTTTGGATTTGATTTTATTAATTATGGGATCCCAAGCAGATGGCAGCACCCATCCATCTTCTCTATTGAAATTAGGATGTTTTTTAATTTCAATAGCCTCGCGAATCATCCTTGGGAGGAATCGGTGTTCTTTTGCGAGGATTTGTGGTCTATCAAATCTAATGTAATGACGGGGACGATCCTGAACATGTTCACAAACTGCAGACTTCCCGATACGTCGGTGCTTCACGTCAGCTATATGTTCTTTAACGCGGGTTTTAATAGATCTTTTTGTTTGTCCTATGTACGAGAGACCACATTCACAATCCAGCTTGTACACTCCTGCATCTTGTAGAGGGATATGACACTTGACGGATGGTAAAAATTGACCAATCTTCTTCAGCGGCTTGAAGTACGTTTTAATGGAAGCTCGCTTCAAGATGTAGCCAACCTTGTCTGTGACTCCTCTGACATAGGGTAGTACAGCAGGCACACGCTCGACTGTGGCTGGCTTCACTCGGTCACTGTGACGTAGGCGCGGGACCCGAAGCTTGTTGTCTTGCAGTACTTGCTCGACGTGCTGAAGCTCGGCGGCCAGATGTTTTCTGTCACAGATCCCTCGTGCTCTCTGAAACAAAGATTTTCCCACGGTAGCTAACTGTGAAGGATGATGGTGAGATTCACCATTTAAATATCGGTTGGTATGGGTATTTTTTCTGTACACAGTATGACCAATAGTGTTATCAGGATTTCGGATGACTAACTATGACAGCAGGACGTCAAACAACTCAGTCCCCCGTGACCACGGGTGCTGGAAAGCACCCGAAACGTCGGGAATATAAAAATAAGTTAAAAATAAGTTAATATACGCGATAAAATCCGTAAAATTAGTTTTATTTAAAAATGTGTAGTGTTCGCGTAAATATAAGAAATCATTATGTAAACCAGTACGGACTGGTAATTGCAAATAAAATTCGCCGATTAGAAGATCTCATGACCAAGCGCGCAAGATATGTAACATCGTTGAATTTTCTGAAAAGGTGCCGCGACCACCAGCTCATTCCTACGTGCGTCAAAATATCTACTAAAAAGGACATTCGAGGAAGCGCTAAGATCTTAAATCAGGCAAGTAAAAAGTTGTTACGAACGGTGATTCAGCAAAAACGGTTCGATTTACAAATCATAAATAATACCATAGACAATTTGTCCAGTGAGTTAAAGACCGTTTTAACGACATTTGATTTTAATAATTGCATTGAAACTTTAAACAAACGCGAAATATCGAAATATAATGAATGCAAAGACAAACAAATAGAAAAATACCAAAAATTAACTATCAAATCAAATGCCAAACATCCATGTCAACGTAGAAACGAAACGCAACAACCGTTGACCACAGACGCAAACAATAAACAACGCACGGTCTATAATTTGTCAAAAGAAACACTGGACGAACCAACAATAAGAGTATTGTCGAAAGGCTTAAATTTTGCTATAACGCCGCAAAAAATCCCGTACGAGGAAATTATCTGTAGTGTTGAGGATTGTCTGTTTAAGAATAATATCGGTAAAGAGGATTTAGAGGCTATACGTCGAGACATTTCGTCCTTGTTACGTCGAAGTTCAGCGCCGAAATTAAACCTGCCCAAAGACGAATTTAAAGCGTTGTACAACTTACGCAACAGACCAGAGCTCACGATTCTCCGCGCAGATAAAGGAAATGCTACGGTAATAATGGACACGTCAGAGTATAATTTCAAAATACAACAACTTTTATCGGACGTAAGTACATACAAAAAGGTCAAAATAGACCCTACAACTAATACACTCAAAACAACTACTGATTTAATAAAGAAATACTCCGAAAAATTAAATCTTGACGTGAATTCGACAATACCATCATGTGCCAAACCACCGAGGTTGTATGGGTTACCGAAAATACACAAACCAAACGCTCCACTACGTCCTATAGTAAGCCAGATCGATTCACCAACTTATAAGTTGGCTCAACACTTGGCGAAAATACTGTCACCACTAAGAGGACATACCAGAGCACACACAAAGGATTCATACCAATTTGTTAGTGAGATTAAAGACCTACATCTCGCTGACAATGAAACTATGGTCAGTTTTGATGTTCAGTCACTATTCACATGCCTACCTATTGAAGACTGCATCTCAATTGTTACTAGAAAGCTAGAAGATAACAACATGCCTACAGAATATGCAGTAGTACTCAAACACTGCCTCACATCTGGCTATTTATTGTGGAAAGAAGAGTTCTACATGCAAGTAGATGGAGTGGCAATGGGCTCACCTGTATCTCCCGTGGTCGCCGACATATTCATGGAGGACTTTGAGGAGAAAGCCCTTCTTACTGCTCCTGTAAATCCAAGATTCTACAAGCGGTACGTAGACGATACTTTCACAATTTTACCATCTGACAAAGTAACTGCATTTTTAAACCACCTTAATTCCATAAACCCTAAAATACAATTCACAATGGAGTTAGAGGCAAACAATACTTTAGCTTTTCTAGATGTTTTAGTCATCCGAAATCCTGATAACACTATTGGTCATACTGTGTACAGAAAAAATACCCATACCAACCGATATTTAAATGGTGAATCTCACCATCATCCTTCACAGTTAGCTACCGTGGGAAAATCTTTGTTTCAGAGAGCACGAGGGATCTGTGACAGAAAACATCTGGCCGCCGAGCTTCAGCACGTCGAGCAAGTACTGCAAGACAACAAGCTTCGGGTCCCGCGCCTACGTCACAGTGACCGAGTGAAGCCAGCCACAGTCGAGCGTGTGCCTGCTGTACTACCCTATGTCAGAGGAGTCACAGACAAGGTTGGCTACATCTTGAAGCGAGCTTCCATTAAAACGTACTTCAAGCCGCTGAAGAAGATTGGTCAATTTTTACCATCCGTCAAGTGTCATATCCCTCTACAAGATGCAGGAGTGTACAAGCTGGATTGTGAATGTGGTCTCTCGTACATAGGACAAACAAAAAGATCTATTAAAACCCGCGTTAAAGAACATATAGCTGACGTGAAGCACCGACGTATCGGGAAGTCTGCAGTTTGTGAACATGTTCAGGATCGTCCCCGTCATTACATTAGATTTGATAGACCACAAATCCTCGCAAAAGAACACCGATTCCTCCCAAGGATGATTCGCGAGGCTATTGAAATTAAAAAACATCCTAATTTCAATAGAGAAGATGGATGGGTGCTGCCATCTGCTTGGGATCCCATAATTAATAAAATCAAATCCAAACCCAAGTATACCACTGCTAGACTTCAAGATACTGTAAGCTCATTCTGCGTAAATCGAACCAAAAATTAATATTAAAAAACTGAAGGTAGCCGGGCTAACTATGACAGCAGGACGTCAAACAACTCAGTCCCCCGTGACCACGGGTGCTGGAAAGCACCCGAAACGTCGGGAATATAAAAATAAGTTAAAAATAAGTTAATATACGCGATAAAATCCGTAAAATTAGTTTTATTTAAAAATGTGTAGTGTTCGCGTAAATATAAGAAATCATTATGTAAACCAGTACGGACTGGTAATTGCAAATAAAATTCGCCGATTAGAAGATCTCATGACCAAGCGCGCAAGATATGTAACATCGTTGAATTTTCTGAAAAGGTGCCGCGACCACCAGCTCATTCCTACGTGCGTCAAAATATCTACTAAAAAGGACATTCGAGGAAGCGCTAAGATCTTAAATCAGGCAAGTAAAAAGTTGTTACGAACGGTGATTCAGCAAAAACGGTTCGATTTACAAATCATAAATAATACCATAGACAATTTGTCCAGTGAGTTAAAGACCGTTTTAACGACATTTGATTTTAATAATTGCATTGAAACTTTAAACAAACGCGAAATATCGAAATATAATGAATGCAAAGACAAACAAATAGAAAAATACCAAAAATTAACTATCAAATCAAATGCCAAACATCCATGTCAACGTAGAAACGAAACGCAACAACCGTTGACCACAGACGCAAACAATAAACAACGCACGGTCTATAATTTGTCAAAAGAAACACTGGACGAACCAACAATAAGAGTATTGTCGAAAGGCTTAAATTTTGCTATAACGCCGCAAAAAATCCCGTACGAGGAAATTATCTGTAGTGTTGAGGATTGTCTGTTTAAGAATAATATCGGTAAAGAGGATTTAGAGGCTATACGTCAAGACATTTCGTCCTTGTTACGTCGAAGTTCAGCGCCGAAATTAAACCTGCCCAAAGACGAATTTAAAGCGTTGTACAACTTACGCAACAGACCAGAGCTCACGATTCTCCGCGCAGATAAAGGAAATGCTACGGTAATAATGGACACGTCAGAGTATAATTTCAAAATACAACAACTTTTATCGGACGTAAGTACATACAAAAAGGTCAAAATAGACCCTACAACTAATACACTCAAAACAACTACTGATTTAATAAAGAAATACTCCGAAAAATTAAATCTTGACGTGAATTCGACAATACCATCATGTGCCAAACCACCGAGGTTGTATGGGTTACCGAAAATACACAAACCAAACGCTCCACTACGTCCTATAGTAAGCCAGATCGATTCACCAACTTATAAGTTGGCTCAACACTTGGCGAAAATACTGTCACCACTAAGAGGACATACCAGAGCACACACAAAGGATTCATACCAATTTGTTAGTGAGATTAAAGACCTACATCTCGCTGACAATGAAACTATGGTCAGTTTTGATGTTCAGTCACTATTCACATGCCTACCTATTGAAGACTGCATCTCAATTGTTACTAGAAAGCTAGAAGATAACAACATGCCTACAGAATATGCAGTAGTACTCAAACACTGCCTCACATCTGGCTATTTATTGTGGAAAGAAGAGTTCTACATGCAAGTAGATGGAGTGGCAATGGGCTCACCTGTATCTCCCGTGGTCGCCGACATATTCATGGAGGACTTTGAGGAGAAAGCCCTTCTTACTGCTCCTGTAAATCCAAGATTCTACAAGCGGTACGTAGACGATACTTTCACAATTTTACCATCTGACAAAGTAACTGCATTTTTAAACCACCTTAATTCCATAAACCCTAAAATACAATTCACAATGGAGTTAGAGGCAAACAATACTTTAGCTTTTCTAGATGTTTTAGTCATCCGAAATCCTGATAACACTATTGGTCATACTGTGTACAGAAAAAATACCCATACCAACCGATATTTAAATGGTGAATCTCACCATCATCCTTCACAGTTAGCTACCGTGGGAAAATCTTTGTTTCAGAGAGCACGAGGGATCTGTGACAGAAAACATCTGGCCGCCGAGCTTCAGCACGTCGAGCAAGTACTGCAAGACAACAAGCTTCGGGTCCCGCGCCTACGTCACAGTGACCGAGTGAAGCCAGCCACAGTCGAGCGTGTGCCTGCTGTACTACCCTATGTCAGAGGAGTCACAGACAAGGTTGGCTACATCTTGAAGCGAGCTTCCATTAAAACGTACTTCAAGCCGCTGAAGAAGATTGGTCAATTTTTACCATCCGTCAAGTGTCATATCCCTCTACAAGATGCAGGAGTGTACAAGCTGGATTGTGAATGTGGTCTCTCGTACATAGGACAAACAAAAAGATCTATTAAAACCCGCGTTAAAGAACATATAGCTGACGTGAAGCACCGACGTATCGGGAAGTCTGCAGTTTGTGAACATGTTCAGGATCGTCCCCGTCATTACATTAGATTTGATAGACCACAAATCCTCGCAAAAGAACACCGATTCCTCCCAAGGATGATTCGCGAGGCTATTGAAATTAAAAAACATCCTAATTTCAATAGAGAAGATGGATGGGTGCTGCCATCTGCTTGGGATCCCATAATTAATAAAATCAAATCCAAACCCAAGTATACCACTGCTAGACTTCAAGATACTGTAAGCTCATTCTGCGTAAATCGAACCAAAAATTAATATTAAAAAACTGAAGGTAGCCGGGCTAACTATGACAGCAGGACGTCAAACAACTCAGTCCCCCGTGACCACGGGTGCTGGAAAGCACCCGAAACGTCGGGAATATAAAAATAAGTTAAAAATAAGTTAATATACGCGATAAAATCCGTAAAATTAGTTTTATTTAAAAATGTGTAGTGTTCGCGTAAATATAAGAAATCATTATGTAAACCAGTACGGACTGGTAATTGCAAATAAAATTCGCCGATTAGAAGATCTCATGACCAAGCGCGCAAGATATGTAACATCGTTGAATTTTCTGAAAAGGTGCCGCGACCACCAGCTCATTCCTACGTGCGTCAAAATATCTACTAAAAAGGACATTCGAGGAAGCGCTAAGATCTTAAATCAGGCAAGTAAAAAGTTGTTACGAACGGTGATTCAGCAAAAACGGTTCGATTTACAAATCATAAATAATACCACAGACAATTTGTCCAGTGAGTTAAAGACCGTTTTAACGACATTTGATTTTAATAATTGCATTGAAACTTTAAACAAACGCGAAATATCGAAATATAATGAATGCAAAGACAAACAAATAGAAAAATACCAAAAATTAACTATCAAATCAAATGCCAAACATCCATGTCAACGTAGAAACGAAACGCAACAACCGTTGACCACAGACGCAAACAATAAACAACGCACGGTCTATAATTTGTCAAAAGAAACACTGGACGAACCAACAATAAGAGTATTGTCGAAAGGCTTAAATTTTGCTATAACGCCGCAAAAAATCCCGTACGAGGAAATTATCTGTAGTGTTGAGGATTGTCTGTTTAAGAATAATATCGGTAAAGAGGATTTAGAGGCTATACGTCAAGACATTTCGTCCTTGTTACGTCGAAGTTCAGCGCCGAAATTAAACCTGCCCAAAGACGAATTTAAAGCGTTGTACAACTTACGCAACAGACCAGAGCTCACGATTCTCCGCGCAGATAAAGGAAATGCTACGGTAATAATGGACACGTCAGAGTATAATTTCAAAATACAACAACTTTTATCGGACGTAAGTACATACAAAAAGGTCAAAATAGACCCTACAACTAATACACTCAAAACAACTACTGATTTAATAAAGAAATACTCCGAAAAATTAAATCTTGACGTGAATTCGACAATACCATCATGTGCCAAACCACCGAGGTTGTATGGGTTACCGAAAATACACAAACCAAACGCTCCACTACGTCCTATAGTAAGCCAGATCGATTCACCAACTTATAAGTTGGCTCAACACTTGGCGAAAATACTGTCACCACTAAGAGGACATACCAGAGCACACACAAAGGATTCATACCAATTTGTTAGTGAGATTAAAGACCTACATCTCGCTGACAATGAAACTATGGTCAGTTTTGATGTTCAGTCACTATTCACATGCCTACCTATTGAAGACTGCATCTCAATTGTTACTAGAAAGCTAGAAGATAACAACATGCCTACAGAATATGCAGTAGTACTCAAACACTGCCTCACATCTGGCTATTTATTGTGGAAAGAAGAGTTCTACATGCAAGTAGATGGAGTGGCAATGGGCTCACCTGTATCTCCCGTGGTCGCCGACATATTCATGGAGGACTTTGAGGAGAAAGCCCTTCTTACTGCTCCTGTAAATCCAAGATTCTACAAGCGGTACGTAGACGATACTTTCACAATTTTACCATCTGACAAAGTAACTGCATTTTTAAACCACCTTAATTCCATAAACCCTAAAATACAATTCACAATGGAGTTAGAGGCAAACAATACTTTAGCTTTTCTAGATGTTTTAGTCATCCGAAATCCTGATAACACTATTGGTCATACTGTGTACAGAAAAAATACCCATACCAACCGATATTTAAATGGTGAATCTCACCATCATCCTTCACAGTTAGCTACCGTGGGAAAATCTTTGTTTCAGAGAGCACGAGGGATCTGTGACAGAAAACATCTGGCCGCCGAGCTTCAGCACGTCGAGCAAGTACTGCAAGACAACAAGCTTCGGGTCCCGCGCCTACGTCACAGTGACCGAGTGAAGCCAGCCACAGTCGAGCGTGTGCCTGCTGTACTACCCTATGTCAGAGGAGTCACAGACAAGGTTGGCTACATCTTGAAGCGAGCTTCCATTAAAACGTACTTCAAGCCGCTGAAGAAGATTGGTCAATTTTTACCATCCGTCAAGTGTCATATCCCTCTACAAGATGCAGGAGTGTACAAGCTGGATTGTGAATGTGGTCTCTCGTACATAGGACAAACAAAAAGATCTATTAAAACCCGCGTTAAAGAACATATAGCTGACGTGAAGCACCGACGTATCGGGAAGTCTGCAGTTTGTGAACATGTTCAGGATCGTCCCCGTCATTACATTAGATTTGATAGACCACAAATCCTCGCAAAAGAACACCGATTCCTCCCAAGGATGATTCGCGAGGCTATTGAAATTAAAAAACATCCTAATTTCAATAGAGAAGATGGATGGGTGCTGCCATCTGCTTGGGATCCCATAATTAATAAAATCAAATCCAAACCCAAGTATACCACTGCTAGACTTCAAGATACTGTAAGCTCATTCTGCGTAAATCGAACCAAAAATTAATATTAAAAAACTGAAGGTAGCCGGGCTAACTATGACAGCAGGACGTCAAACAACTCAGTCCCCCGTGACCACGGGTGCTGGAAAGCACCCGAAACGTCGGGAATATAAAAATAAGTTAAAAATAAGTTAATATACGCGATAAAATCCGTAAAATTAGTTTTATCTATATAAATAAAATGATAGAGGTTTGTAGTTGTTCGCGCATCACGAAAAAACTACTGGATATATTTCATTTAGGTTTTGTAAGTTTTATTTTTAGATATATTATTATTTATTTTTAGATTTAGACAAATATTGTGATAACTTCATTTAATATATAGTTATTAAAGTTTTAAGAAACAACGAATTTTATTTAAAAGCACTACCTGTTCAATGATGTGTCTACAATAGCAACGCGGACGAAATCGCGGGTATCATCTAGTTCAAAATAAAGAGGCATTCCACATTAGTCATCAGACCACAACACTTCACATCAAGAGAATATATGCTAATGTCCCATCCTTATTTGAATAAAAACCTAATACCCGATCTCTTTTCGTAGTTACAGATAAAATTGATCAAGGGAAACATAAATACGAAATTGTTAGACCAAAAAATATTTTCAGTATTTCATAATAAATTTTCATGAGAAATAGCTACTTTACTGCTCACATAAATAAATGTAAATATCGTACAGAAACCCTTTGAATGTGCGAGTGTAGTCTTTGTACATCAACATTGCAGAGACGGCTCCCCGTCTAAAGAAATATTATCAGCGTTAAAGAAAAGAAAACTCTACATTTGTTAACAGAACGTATGAGCGTAGGAACGAAAAAACCTACTCCTGACTCCACCTCTGTAAGGGATTTCTCTACAATCGTTGTTACATTTCGTTAACAACGATCCCCGCTGAAGAAATAGTTGCGAGAATAGCGAGGGAACGGAATGGTGCGGGAATTTCAATTGTTATTTATGGACGAAAATGTTTTATTTTTACTTGCTTGTTTGCAATCTATTTTTATTGAATAAAGTTGACAAGTGAGCACACAATCTACCTGTTGGTAAGTAAATGTTGTGGCCAATAGAATTCTAGATTTATATTCAATAAAAAATCAAAATGCAGATGCGTTGTCACCTCTGAGGACTAAGATGGAATGCCTCGTTCCTACTATTTCACGCTGGTATTCTGTGGGAGTTATTCTAAACACATGCTTCCCCGGACGAGCCGAGCCATCCGTATAACTATAATATAGCTGCAGCATAGCTTAACCATGTATAAATTAGTTGTCTTTGTCCACATATAAAGAAGTAAAATTTAATTCAGTCCGTATGTAATTATTAGAAAATTAAGACATGGCCCACTTAAATAACCAAAGCTGTGTGTGGCAGGATGGCTCAAATATAAAAAATGTTATCACGCCGGATACAATCAATCTTTAACAAGACTATTAATTTAAATTTTAATCTCGCGTTATGCGCTGTGAACCGGTTTCGAAGAAAAATTTTATTCAAATTCGTAAGTGTAACACAATACGACAAATCTTAGGAAGTTTCTTTATCGATGGGTAACGATGCAATATTTTTACGTGGTAGTGTCACGCAGCTGCAGCTGGTTTTAGCACGAATGCGACAGCTCGAACGGGATAGGACCACGCTCTCACAGAATATCAGCGTGAAGTATCAGTTTAATGCTGCTGTGTGAGTGTAAGTGTGGTGAGTGTAAAGAACCTGAGACCCTTTTTACTGGAAACGAAGCATCCCATTTTAGCCCTTAGGTTTGATTAGGTGCATTTTTAATTCCTAATCGAGAATAGATTTAGATGTCTAATGGCCACAACATCATTTTACTGTGTGTTCCATTGTAACCTTTATCCTAGAAAGAAAAAAAGGTTTTATTTTAATTTAATATACGAACACAAAGTTCACCTGATGGCAAATCGACGCAATGGTCCAAAGACATTTATCCTCAATTAAGGATCATGAGGATGCGTTGTCACCCCTGGAGACTAAGATGGAATACCTCGTTAAAAAAGGTCTTTTTTCGATAAGAAAGAAAGTATATTTTTGATGAAAGTGGCTTGTCATGCTTTTAAAGGTTTTGTTAATTTGTTATATTTAAAAAATCCCAATGAACTACGTCCTTTTACTGTGTTCTGTTACATTTAATATGAGTAAGTAAAATAAATTACAAATTTATGTTTAATTTTCACTATGTACTGTAAACTTCTAGACGTAAAAATTAAAAATTATATTAATATAATAAAAGCGTTATGATGATACTATACACACCGATCGATCGATCGTCGATCCATGGCATCAATTGATGGTGAAATGGATTAATTGACGTCGATCGAGCTGCTGGATTATTTGGGAACCCTCCCCACTTCACCTAATGCTATTTAAAATGGTCTTCTGTGCTTGCGTCTCCGTAATAATAAACGAGCAAGAGCTTACTAACCAATAATAACGCGTTCTCTTCTGAATACATTTTGAAAGATACTGATCGTGAGACCACACCTCACATCGATTAATTGACGATCGACGTCGATCGATGATTGAACAACGTTTTATCGACCAGTATCCGTCGATCAGCTAAAGCTACCACACCGATCGATCGACGTCGACCGATGTACACCCTTATTTTTTTTTATAGGATAAGGGTGACAAACGAGCACACAGTCCACCTGATTGTAAGTGGTTGCTGCGGCCCATAGACATCTATATAAATCCTCTATTACAAATCAAAATGTAGATGCGTTGTCACCCGTGAGGACTAAGATGGAATGCATAATTTCTAGTAAAAAGGGCCTCCGGCCACCTGCACTCACCAAGCGGAACGCAGAGGTAAACCTCTACTTCACGCTGGTTTTCTGTGAGGTCGTGGTACCACCCCGGTTCGAGCCGGCCCATCCGTGCGACAGCAAAAGCTGCCGCGTGGCTCTACCACTGTTTAGATATTAAGATTTCTTCTTGAATATATTATTTCTGTAAGAGTTGGCTATAGAAAAAGTTCGCAAAATTATATATTATAATGATTTAACATATAAGTAAAAATCACGCTTAAACTAAACTAGTTAAAAATAAAGCCGTCTGCAAAGAAGTAAAAAAAACCCTATTGCGGAGTCTGTTATGTGGAAATTATTCCCTATTTTAATTTCTTCGAAGTCTGATATCGTCTACTAAATGCATAAAGGTCCAATTCTGACAGTCTCCTTCATAAATTGCTCATGTGTA
Source organism: Parnassius mnemosyne (assembly GCA_963668995.1). Taxonomy (NCBI): domain Eukaryota; kingdom Metazoa; phylum Arthropoda; class Insecta; order Lepidoptera; family Papilionidae; genus Parnassius; species Parnassius mnemosyne. The sequence continues at coordinate 35,653,606 of CAVLGL010000084.1, forward strand.
GATTTTATACTCAAAGTAATAAAAAAACTGCAACTGCAGTTATTTACTATTTTAAATTGTTATTAGGGAGATGCGGCTGCCCATTTCCTGTCTTATTTACCCTCTGTCGCCTCTTACGACACCCACGTGATGATATGCGGTAGTGGATATTCTTACACCGCCCTTACCAGGTAATGATGATTAAAAAGACGAAAGACTATTGTGCTCAGTCACACCCAAATGTTCCGAACACAAATATTCTAGAATACTCCACCGTGATGACAATTGAAGGTTTGTGTTGGTAGGATGATTGTAAGTTGTTGGCTTTGATAATTTTCCTGATTTTAACACAATAGTTACATTAAAAATTTCATCCTCTATTTTTTCTGACTTACGGGTGGATTTTCTGTTTCGAAATTATACGACACTAACCTTAAAGTATAACCTTTTTACCAGAATCAGAAAGTATCATCAAAATCGATTTACAATTGACGAAGACATTACAGTCATACACTAAAAAAACACAGGAATTGTAAACCTTTTTTCTAAGTCAGCAAGAATTACTATTACGCGACTGGGAGTAACAACATAGAATGAAAGGTGAGAGACATCTGTTACTGTGACCTCCAACCTGCCAGCTTTTTTATATAGTATAAGGGTGACAAACGAGCACACAATCCACCTAAAGCTAAGTGACATCTACATTTATATCTACATAGAATTAAAACAGATTACAGATGCGTTGTCACCCCTGATGACTAAGGTGGAATGCCTCGTTTCCAGTGAAAAGTGTCTCCGGTTCTCTACACTCACCATAGGGAACACAGAAGCGTTAAGCTGTTATATTACACTAATATACTGTGAGAGTGTGGTGCTTATTCGGTCGAGCCGACCCATTCGTGGTACAACTATATAGCTGCAGCATAGCTCTACCACGTAAACTAAGCTAAGGCAGACCCTTCCTCCAAAAATAAAAGCACGTGGCCTACACGATTTATGGCAGGCTTAAGGGTAGCTTATACCTACGAGACCTTATTTACTGGAAAAGAGGCATTCCATCTTAGTCCTCACGGGTGACAACGCATCTGCATTTTGATTCTTTATTGAGGATAGATGTAAATGGCTATGGGTCACAGCACCAGGCTACTAACCATCAGGTGGACTGTGTGCTTGTTTGTCACCCTAGCCTATTACAAAAAAAAACAAAAAGAAACATGATTAACCACCAGCCAACTAAAAATTGCATAAGAAAATCTATCACCGCATTTTGTACCTTGTGTCATGTAAGAGACAACTATGGAAAATGTGTGAAAAATTATAAGGCTTCCGACATTCTTCCTCCTCGTATGACTTCTTTGTAGAACCTTTTACCACAGGGACCTTCAAGAAACAGAGCCTACACCCTTTTAAAGGCCCGGCAACGCTCCTGCCATTCCCCTAGTGTTGCAGCAGTTTATGGGCAGCGGTTGACACTTTCCATCAGGTGAGCCGCATGTTCGTTTGCCCCCAATCTATAAAAAAAGATAATAAGGTGCTCACATCTGGTACTGTGATCATCAACCAACCTGCCAAGCTTGAAGATTAAGCCAAATCTTCCCTACAACAGGATAGGTTCATGGCCAGCAGTGGACCTACGACAGAATGATGAAGATGAAGAAGACAATTAATTTATTACCGTTACAGCCTACTGCTAAAAATAGGGCTCCCCACAGGTTGTATCGTAGGTGGAATATTTGCCAGTTGACACGCTTGGTAAGCGGGTTGGCAACCGCAGTTTTTTTTTTATTTTTAGTCTGCCCATCTCCTGATTTGTTTCCCCCTGTCGGCTCCAACGACACCCACGGGGTAGTGGATATTCTTACTACACGGTAATGAACTAATTAATTTAACAAAAAAACTATATGTTGACACCTAAAGATATTTGACCTACATGGTATTAATTATGCGGGACCTCTAATGAAATATTATGGGAATTTTTAATTTCATCACAGATGTAAATTAAGTTTGAGACCATTATAAAATCCAATTTATTAATATAATGTATCGGAATTGAATATTCAAATATGCAGTACCAGTTATTATAGGTAAATGCGGCCATGAAACGGCGGAAGGTTAGTTTAAAGCAAAGAGCAAATTTACCGATGTCTCGCCACTTTGATATTTAGTGGTGGTTTTTTTATATAACAATTATAACATTTAACAAAAAGTAATAATCGACTTCATATTGCCAAAAAGGATATTATTTATTTGCTAACCCTTATGGGCTAAATTTTTACTCCAAATTTATATGGGACCACCCTTGAAGTATAACATCAAAATTGGATCAAAATTTTCGCATTGGATCAAAATCTTTATACGTGGTAAAGCCATAGTCTGTATTGGTATTATAGTTATAGCACTAATGGGTCGGCTCGACTGAGTAATGACCACGATCTCACAGAATACCAGCGTAAAATAGCAGCTTAGCTGTGTTTCGTATGGTGAGTGTAGTAACCGGAGACCATTTTTACTGGACACGAGGCATTCCATCTTAGTCTTTACGGGTGACAACGCATCTGCATTTTGATTCTTTATTGAGGATAGATGTAGATTCTATAGGTCACAGCAACCACTAACAGGTGGACTGTGTGCTCGTTTGTCATCCTACCTTATGAAAAAAAAGATATCGCGTAACATATATACAAATAAAACACACACGCGAATTGAGAACCTCTTACTTTTTGAAGTCGGTTAAAATAGTGGCAAACGGGCATGTGGTTTACCTGATAGTAAGTGACTACCGCCGCCCATGAACAACTGCAACACTAGGGGAATCGCACATGCGTTACCGGCCTTTTAAAAAGGATAGGCTCTTTTCTTGTAGGTGCCTAAGTCGTATCAGTCCGGTAAAACCACTTGTAGCCGATTCTTGTAATACATAGGCGTAATATACGTAGATTTATTTATTTATTTATTTATTACATAATTATAACATCATTACAGTTATATTAACCAATGCGATGCTATAACTAACCTAAATATGAGAAAACTACTGACTTATAAATAATGACTATAAAATAATGAATAATAATATTAACATGATTATAAAATAAAACACTAATTGAAAAAATTACAATTTTCAACGCATTTGTATGCTGCAATTGTGAACTTCGTCTGACTACATGTAAATATGTCAATATCCTGTGAGATGATATTAACGTAATGTATGGCACGGTGTCAATGGTGCATTCTGAAGCAACTTCGTCCTAGCAGTGGGCACGAGAAGTAACGTGGCGCCGCGACCAGAACACACGTAATTATCAGGTACACGTAGCTTTAGAGCAGCGATCACATCTGCGTGATGTATCCATCCACGTAATACGTTCCACACATATTTAATAAGCGCGATGTCTCTCCTCATACTCAGGCGGCCATGCCCAGTACAAATAGACTCGGATACATGAGTGGAAAACTAGGATAGATTCCGTACTGCTTGAAATATAAAAGTCGTATAAATTTATTTTGAAGTTTTTCGATCATGACACTATATTTGCTTTCATGTGGATTCCAAATAATGGCATTCGTTTCAACTTGACTTCTTACGAGAAAATTATATAAAATTCTGTTAGTAAGTACATTACCAAAATCCCTGCACTGCCTTAAGATAAAGCCGAGATTCCTAAAAGCTTTTTTTACAAATATTTAAAATGTAATTACCAAAATTAAGTTCCGGGACCATTTTGACGTCTAAAGCGCGGTGCCCACCTACGTAACGTAACACGTGATCTGACGCGTGATTTGACGCGTAACTTGTCACTCACCTCAACATTCAAAGGGATTGTATGCAGTAGCGCCCATTCGCGTGGCGTGACGCCGCATGACCTGACGTGCCATTCAGCTTGCTTGCTTGTCACAGAGAATTTCTTGATAGAAAAACTCAATAACTAATTTGGCCTGACCCGGAATGCGAACCCGAGACTTTTGTCTACAAGCTCATTTGTTATGAATCCCTCTCTCTATATATATACTTTCTTTTGTTTACTTTTTTAACATTGCCCCCCGCCACCCCCCCCCATACACACTTTCATTTTCTCCTACATCGTGAAGGCAATTTAAGTACATAAATTTCACAAGGTTTAACATCCTGACGACAAATAGGCCATACAAATACTTGTTCCGTGCAGGATTCGAACCCGCAGCCCCGGGCTTCGCAAATCTCGCTAAGCATCTACACCACAAAATCATCTATTCCTTATAATATATGGTAAATTATATTTCGTGCTTAAAGGAACTCCATCGTAAAACTAACGTTAAAAGAAACCACCGTTAATGACAACAAGTTTACGGGCTGAAGTCAATGCAGATTTTTCAAACGCCAACTTTAAGGGCTTTTAGAAAACATTATAACGTCATTAGTAGGAGTTTTTACGTTTCTTTTACGATATACGAGGCCGTAAAACTTTTCGCTGGCCTTCTGGTAATTCCTTAATAAGTTTGAACGGTTCGGGTCTTTGGTGGACCATTATCATAATGAGTTGACGTGTTCAAAGTTCGGAGGTGTACATAGTAAAAGCCTGTATATTTAACACTGCTGGACTGAGGTCTTTTTTACTGACTGCCTCGAAGGGGTATAAAATTTTTCAATACTATGTACTACGTCTATTTGTCTATGTATTACGACATATATCTATTTATTTGGCACGCTGTGTAGCCTAAACGGGGATTTCAACATATGATCTGTCGTTAGATTTGCCTCAACTGTGGGAACGACATAAACTATACAATATTATGATTTTAAAAGAAAATTATACAAGCATATCCGTAGCCTATAAAGTTGAGTCTAATTACTTTATGTGTTTATAGTTATTTATAGATACACTTCATCATCATCATTATAGCCTTTCATAAGTCCACTGCTGAACATAGGCCTCCCCCAAGGAATGCCACAAAGCACGGTCCTGAGCCACCTGCATCCATCGACTTCCTGCATATACACTTATTGAGATATATATGTATAATGAGATATATGTGTGTATTTATTTATATATTTTATTTATATGTGTATATTTTATGTATGTCTTGCCTGTATATATTTGAATTGAATTTAATCGTAACAAGTTAACTGCCCAAACTCACTCTCTGTTCTACCCAAGGTTAGCTGGTAGAGAATGCCATATAGCATTAAGCTCGCCTTTTGTACAAATATTTGGTGCAATAAAGAATAACATAAATAAATAAATATTTATACAAGTATATTGCATCTGAAAATACAAAAAAACGTTGATTATCTCCAAATGCAAATCGTCTTTTTTTTATAACATCATAAAACATTTCTCAGCTACGTATTGATCTGTTGTTTTTTCCATTCTGTACACACAATGCTATGTAATAATAACTTAAAAAAAAAACAGAGGATAAATACGGAGCTTCTTTCGACATTTCTTCTCCGGTCAGAGATGCCTTATTTTGAACGGTAGTAGCTTTAGTTTTTTAGTTATTAGTAAATTATATGCCTTCTAGCAGTGTTGGCCTCAGTGGGGAGACCTGCTTAGAGGTTGGTAAGCTTGGTGTAGTTGAAACCAATCTTATCAGCTTCGAGCACAGGCGCACAGTAGCCAGCTTCTCGGTATTCTGTAGGATGTCTTTCGGAGGAAATATAGATGAATCACATGGTTTAATTCCTACCTCCCCTTTCCACCATCGGACAACCAGGTGGTCGGTGGGTATTCACCTATATATCATCTATATATATATATATATATATATATATATATATATATATATATATATATATATATATATATATATAATTGAAGTTAACATATATATAGGTTAACGGTGGCCCCCAGGGCGGTTTAACCCTGTAAATTTCATTATACCGGCCTCCCGTACGTCCACTGTACCTCGTAAGGTATATATCAGGACTTCGTGTTAACGTTAAAATAAATTTAGTAAAAGAGTATTTTTGTTAATTTTTAGCCGCTAGATCGTTATTAGGAGGACGCTGCTGTCCATCTACTGATTTATTTCCCTCTGATTTATTTCATCTCTTACGACATCCACGAGATTTCGTACAGCAAAGGAGTGGAATAATAAACCGACATTTATTTTCTTACGCCAAAGAATTAAATATATTTCATCTTATTACATTGTTTTCTCGAAATAACAAAGCACTTTTTAAAAGAACTTGATTCCTGATCAAAACAGTCGCCCCAGTAAAAAAGAAACGTATACGGCACTTAACGACTCAGCTCATTGCTGCAGTTAAAATGTTTAGAAGAAAGTTATACTACAATTCTATTTACGAGCAAAGCGCTAAGTGAACAGGGTGGATCAATACGAAAAAGTTTCGCTTCACAGTTAGAAGACTACCTCTTTAATTATTAGTAGCGGAACTATTCAACGCAGTTTTTACAGTAAACAATATTAATACATAATTACATACATACATAAACACTCACGCCTCTCACCCAGAGGGGTAGGCAGAGACTACGGACTTCCATTTGGCGCGATCCTGACACACCTCTCTCGCCTCTTTTACATCCATATATCTACGCATACACGCTCGTCGGTTAAGGGTACTCCTAATCTGGCCCATTTTTAATGTATCGCCAATTTGGTCGATAAACCTTTGTCTAGGGCGTCCCTTCCCGACCCTGCCGTTAACTTCTGCAACATAAATTTGCTTTGTCACTCTTTCCTCGTTCATTCTTTCTACGTGACCAAACCACCGAAGCATTCCTTTCTTTATCCTTGTCACAACGTCATCTTGCAAACCACACTTTTCTCTTATTACACTATTTCTCACCCTGTCATTCAGATTCAGCCCTAGTATACTCCTTAAGGAACGCATTTCTACAGCATTTATTCTACTCTCATGGTTCTTCTGCCAGACACAACTTTCACTACCATACATTAAAGTGGCTACTAACACAGCATTATGAATTGCCATACGTGCCTTAGTTGACACATTCTGACTCCTCACAATAGCGTGTAGAGCCCCATTCACTCTATTTCCTGCGTTCACTCGTCGTTCTATATCCTTATCATATCTACCATCCCTGCTAAATATTAATATAAATAAGCATTTCCTTTATTTTAAAACAAAATGATTTACCAATAAGTAAATGATAATTATAGAACTATACCTTTTTTTTATAAGATAAGGGTGACAAACGAGCACACAGTCCACCTGATGGTAAGTGGTTGCTGTGGCCCATAGACGTCTACATCTTTCTTCGATTACGAATCAAAATGCAGATGCGTTGTCACCCGTGAGGACTAAGATGGAATGCCTCATATCCAGTAAAAAGGGTATCCGGTTCTCTACACTCACCATACGAAACACAGCAGCATTAAGCCGCTACTTTACGTTGGGCTTTAACGCGTCTTTTCCAGTACTCCTACTCTCTAGGCGTAGTCTCGAAATCATGAAAGACGGCTTTTGTCCGCCCGATCCCTAAAAAAGGTAACAGCTCAGACCCGTTTAACTACAGGCCTATCGCCATCACCTCATTTTAATAAATAATAATAGAAATGGAATGAAAATAATGGAATCCATTATAAACTGCCGGCTCATGTGGTACCTTAAGGATCACCAGCTTATTAGTGACCATAAATACGGTTTTCGTCGGGGTCGATCAGCTGGTGATCTTCTGGTTTATGTGACTCATAAATGGGCGGAGATAGTAGACTCCAAGGGGCAAGCATTGGCCGTTAGTTTAGATATTGCGAAGGCCTTCGATCGGGTTTGGCACGAAGCGCTTCTTTCGAAGCTCCCTTCCTATGGGTTTCCCAAAAAATTATGCAATTGGATCACCAGCTTTCTTGCAGATTGCAGCATTAAGGTCGTAGTACACGGTACATGCTCAGACTACAAGCCTATTAATGCTGGTGTTCCACAAGGCTGCGTGATATCACCAACGCTGTTTCTTCTGCATATCAATGATATGTTGCAAAGCGGTAACATTCACTGGTATGCGGATGACAACACTGGTGTGATATATACACCGGCCGTACCAATATTTCTCGGGAAAACCTCGCCGAGTATCGGAACAAACTTGTGTCTGAAGTAGAGTCTTTGCTGAACAAAGTCTTGGGTGACTAATTATGAACCAGTTTAATCCTCAAAATACAAAAATTTGCGCGTTTACCGCTAAAAAGAACCCTTTTGTCGTATCTCTTCAGTTTCAAAGCCCTTATTGCCTCAGCCAGTAGCAGAATCCTCGGCGTCGACATATCAAGTGACATGCAGTATCATGGTCACTTGGAGGAGAAGGCCAAATTAACCTCTAAAAAGCCTAGCGTGCTCAGCAGAGCGGGACGGTATGTCATGCTTGCACACCGCCTGCAACATTACAAAGCGCAGGTTCGGCCTCACACTGAATATTGTTACCATCTTTGGGCTGAGGCTCCCCAGTGCCAGCTCCTTTCACTTGACCGCATCCAGCGCAGAGCGGCTCAAATCGTTGACGACAGAGTCCTTTCCGATCGGCTCAATTCTCTAGCGCTGCGAAGAGATGTTGCATCCTTTTGCATTTTCTTTCACATTTACCATGAGGAGTGCTCTGAGGAATTGTTCGGATTAATCTCAAATTTCACGAACGCAAATCGCGTCAATAAATTACCGATACCATCCACACCATCTGGATGCTTGGCGGTCTACCACTGTGCGTTTCACTAGGAGTTTTCTTCCACGTACGACCTCTCTGTGGAATAATTGACCACCGGTGATTTTTCCGGACCGATATGACTTAGGAACCTTCAAGAAAAGAGCCTACTCCTTTTTAAATGGCCGGCAACGCACCTGCAATTCCCTTGGTGTTGCAGTTGTTCATGGGCGGCAGTAGTCACTTACCATCAGGTGAGCCGTATGCTCGTCTCCTATTAAAAAATAAAAAATAACAAAAACGTAAGTACCAACTTTTGTTATTGAATTGTAGTAACAAAGAAACTTATGGTCCACCTGATAATGAATAGTCATTGCAATACAACACCTTCAATCAACTTCAAACAAAGAAGGTGACAGATGCATTGTCGCTTTGCACTAAGGTGGAATGCCTCAAATTCTAGAAACAGAAACAGAAACAGAAACTTTTTTATTCAATATAGATTATAAATAATACTTATTGAAAGTCACTCTTTTGTATGATTACCACTGGTTAAAAAAAAACCTCTGTCCTGGGAAGAACCAGCAAGAAACCCAGCGGGACTTTTTTTTTTTAAATAACAGCTTACAATCATGTATGTTACACAAATTAACAACACAACAAATTAGAAATAGCTTGGTAGCGATCACCTCATTTCCAGGGGTTATTATCATCTATAAATTCATTAATATTATAATAACCCTTTTATACAAACTTAGTTTAATAAAGTTTTTGAACTTTGAGCAGGTCAAATTTTGTATATTTTATGGAATTTTGTTGTAAAAGCGTATACATCGCCCCAACAATGAATTACTGACTCGATGGAGTCGAGTAACTGGTACTACTAGCTTGTGTCTGTTCCTAGTATTTGCAGAATGAATATCACTTATTTTTGTAAAACTACTTTTATTTTTGTGTACGTACATTACATTTTCATAAATGTATTGAGAGGCCAAAGTTAATATATTAATTTCCTTAAATTTTTGTCGCAGTGACTCTTTAGGCTTTAAATCATAAATTCTGTCTTTAAACTAGCTCTTTAATACCCTTAATACTTTTGTGTACGGGTGGTTATACCTACCCACATGAACTCTAAGGCAAAAAGGAAGAACTACCACCAAGTAAACTTAAAATAGTGGTATAACAATACCATTTTCTAGCGACTTCAAACAGGAGGTACTCAATTCGTCTGTATGTTTTTCTTTTTTTTTCCCTTTTTTCTTTTTTTTATGTGCGTTACCACATAACTTCTTTCTGGGTGAACTGATACCGATGCTTCTCTTTTTATTTAAAATCTGAGGCTTTTCTTGTGTGTCTATAAATTTGGTCATGGTCTGACCAATAGTTTTTTAAATTTTTAATAATTTATATTGAAGTCGGTTGTACAAAATTTTAAATTTTAAATTATTATGTAGCCCAGTCTTGCAATTCGTCTGAATAGGTTACTGCTATTTTAAATGGTATGAAAATTTTATCAAAACCTGTGATGTTCCGATTTTATATGGGCTATTTATAAAACGACATGTGTTGTCGAAAACTTTAAAACTATTAAATGGATTTATTAACTTACCTGGTTATCCAAAAAGGGTGAACCTGTTGACAAAAAATGAAGATTACTTTAATTAATATTCAAAATACAATTACAGCATAGGTATACTTATAGCCTAATGGCAGGGTGCGGACCGTGAATTCGAAAGGTCGTGGGTTCGAATCCGTCATTCAACTACTGTCGTGAACCACTTCTAACACAATAATTGTAACCTTACTAGAAATGGTTAAAGGAAATATTAGTAATGTTTGTTAATAGCATTGCTAGTATTTAAAAAAAATACTTTTGGTTACAGGCATCCTCTCATTTCTGAAAGGGTTTAGAGCAAAATGTGTCCGCCGCACCGTTCCAATGGCTGTCACCAGATTTCAAATGAGTTAGATATATGGAAATAGAAATAGAAACTCTTTTATTTAATATAGATTATAAATAATACTTAATGAAAGTCATTCTTATGTTTAAGCACCTTGTTGCCGCAGAAGAAATAATTGTGGAAATATAATTATAGTTGAAATTGAATGATATACAAACTTGCAAATAAATTTGTCGGTAATATGCGCGTGCCACCTACTGTAAGTTAATTGTACTATGCCTATTACTTTCGCGAAAGGGCAAGCAATAAGTTAACAAAGTTCCATTGATGAACGGTATGGCAGCGCATACAATACGAACAAACAAAAATTTATTGTTATGTATTAGATTTACCACTGGTATAGAAAATACCTCTGTCCAGGGAAGAAGCAGTAAGAAACCCAGCGGGACTATTGAAAAAAAAATATAGTTATCAACCATAATATACTATGTTACACAATTAACTACACAAAACAAATTAGAAGTAGCTTAGAAGCGATAACCTCATACCCAAGGGTTATTACCACACAACACACACATACACATACACACACACACACACACACACACACACACACACACACACACACACACACACACACACACACACACACACACACACACACACACACACACACACCACAAACACTCACGCCTGTCACCCAGAGGGGTAGGCAGAGCTACGGACTTCCATTTGGCGCGATCCTGACACACCTCTCTCGCCACCTTTACACCCATATATCTACATCACAAACACTCACGCCTGTCACCCACAGGGGTAGGCAGAGACTACGGACTTCCATTTGGCGCGATCCTGACAAACCTCTCTCGCCTCCTTTACATCCATATATCTACGCATACACGCTCGTCGGTTAAGGGTACTCCTAATCTTGCCCATTTTCAATGTATCGCCGATTTGGTCAAGAAACCTTCGTCTACGCCTTAGACTCTAAGGCGTCCCTTCCCGACTCTGCCGTTCACTTCTGAAACATAGATTTGCTTTGTCACTCTTTCCTCGTACATTCTTTCTACATGACCAAACCACCGAAGTATTCCTTTCTTAATCCTGGTCACAACGTCATATTGCAAACCACACTTTTCTCTTATCACATTATGTCTCATCATGTCATTCAGTATACATTCAGTACGTATTCCTTAATGACCAGGTTATTATCACCCATGTAATATATGTTTTATGTTCCCTGTCATGCAAGTTTTCTCATTATGTTTTCTTTCACCACCTAGCATGTGCTACATCAGCATTTAAAATTGCAATTAAAAATTTCAATTGGTGCCAGCGGGGATCGTACTTGGGTTACTCGCGTACTGTAAAATTCACTGTGCATTTGTTAATGCCGTAATAAAATAGAGTTACAATTTACAGGACCCTCTGCATCCTCCTGTCTTTCTTAACAAAGAAACTATACGCGTTAAAATCCAAAAGAAATTGTTGTACTAGCTTATTCATCATCATAATCACCATAATTGCAGACATTAACAAGTCCACTGCTCAATATCTCTAAGGTCTATGGTCTCCTCTAAGTAATGCCATAAAGCACGGTCCTAAGCCACCACCATCGATCGACGTTTCGCATGTCCTACCAGGTCGTAACTCCCTGGTACAACCAGAGAGAGTCTCTAGTGGCCGCTCTTCACTTCGCTTATCAATACGAGGCTTTATATTATTTTCTTTAAACTATATTAAAATAGTAAGTATTTTCTTTTCCAGATCTCTATCTACCCCGCACAATACTACAGAAATCTATACAGGGTAGTTTCCAACAGTGGAATAACGTGCCGCCATGTTGGCAACCGTGTTTTCAACAAAGCGTTTCAGAAATCTAATCAATAGCGCAAGAAGAGTAACGTCTATTACAGAATTAGATAGATACCGGTGATATATACGACAGCTCTATCGCTACTATGATATTTAATATATTAAATGTGTTAGAAATAATATTTATTAGGTCCTTACTGAGGATATTCCCGTTGAAAGTAAATCTGAACCAGAAAGAAAATTGAACCAGATGTTTTACCACCTTTGACGCTAATTCTCATTTTTTTTAAATATACAATAAGAGTGATAAACACTATCGCAGTCCACCAGATGACAAGTAATACACAAATATGACCCATAAACATCTACATCTATCTTCGATTTAGAATCAAAATACAGATGCGTTGCCACCCCTGAGAACTAAGATGGAATGTCTTGTTTCCAGTAAAAAGACTCTCGGGTTTCTACAGTCAATTTAAAAGACACAGCAACGGGTTATTCCATTTTGGTTCTGAGGAGTGCCAACGCATTTACGTTTTGATTCTTAATCGAAGATAGATAGAGATGTCTATGGGCCACATCGTCCATTTTACCGCTAATTGTATAAAAATATTTTGCACTCATTCATATATTCAATTAAAGTCCACTGCAGAACATAGGCCTCTCCGTAGATAGCCTCATGGGGGGGATATTTGCCATAGTTGTAATTGCCATAATTTCACCTGTCAGTAGGTCATGTGCTCCTGGTATATTATTTTCTATACATCCATCCATTACATTATATTAAAGTCCACTGCTGGACATTGGCCTCCCTTATAGATTGCTTCATAGTTGTGATTAGGAAGACGTGATGGGAAGCAGGCCAATTTTTTTCTTTCTGTCACCTCTCCAACGAGACCCATGAGATAATATAGGGTAATGTGCATTCTTACACTGCCACTACACCGTATTTAAAATATATATTTAGTAAAACATGTAAGTTTTAGAGAAACATTCTCCTAACTCTGATATAAAGTCACGCATGCCACGCACGAACGTCTCTATTTTGTACAGAAAACGGTTTAACGCTTATTTAATTAACCCTAATAAATGAGGATTGAATACGTAATTATTAGAACTTAGAGCAACGCAGCCTGCATTCTAATTAAAGTCTTAATCGATTACATTATATTAAATCCTATCTTTTTTGTATTTACTATAGTAAAACTCTAAAATAATTTGTTAAATGCTCTCTAAAATTTTGTTAAAATGTCTGTCTGAACACGCATTACGGAAATCCTGTGAACCGATTTGTATGGGAGTTTCACAATCAGATAGCTGATGTTATAAAGACTTATTTAGGCTACCTTTATTTTAAATTTTATTTTGAAATTAAAACCCATGAAATCCAATCGCAATAAGTAGCTAGTTAGCTAGTAACGTAGCTAGTAATAAATAAGGTTACTCATGGAATGAACTGCCCTTAAAATTTCTTGGCGCGTGAGCAAACCAAATTCGAATTAACGTATGGCTAGGTCTGGGCGAGGCACTTTCTTAGCCATTTCTGCCACCAAGCTGAGGTGTGTGCACTACTATGCTTCAGTCTGAAAGGTATCACAAGAGGTCGCTCGACAACAGATACCGGTGTTGAACTGATTAAATATATCTTTAATGCATGGGACAAATCACAGGATGGTTTGGGTATATTCTGTGACCTATCCAAGGCCTTGGATTGTGTTAACCATGAAACATTAATCAGGAAACATCAACACTACGGTGTAAGAAGTAATGCTCTTAAATTAATTATTTTATATTTAGGTAACAGAACGCAAAAAGTTGTCATTAACAGTATGAGCTCATCCGGGTCGATGGTGCAAATGGGAGTGCCTCAAGGCTCAATTCTCGGCCCCTTTCTGTTTCTTGTAGATATTAATAACTTACCTTACATAGTAGGGGATAACCATGATTTAGTATTATTTCCTTACGGCTCAATACTTGGACAGACTATAGAGAGCCAGTTTAATTACAGTCTGTGAGATATTTCATCTTAATCTTCAAGGCTGACAACTTGCAAGTGTCCATGGCCCGTCACTTACTCTCAGGTGGAATGTAAGTTCGCTTGTCACTTCAATTTGTTTTAAAAATACTCTTTATCTGATTGCAAATCCCCTGGCTACTGGTATAATGTTTACTGTTAACATTTATATTCAAAAACTATGTTAACACGTTTGACATTTGTAAATATACTAGCGATCCACTCCGGCTTTATACGGATGGTTTCTGGATCTAGATAACAGCGCTACATAACAGTTCCAAATGAATCTTAACCATCTACGGACCCAAATTCAAACACATAAAAAATGTCTTTAAAATAATTTATAATGATATTTATATGAAAGAAAAGATCTCAAAAAGTCTTATTTTTCAAACCGGTGTAGTCTTCGATACTTGCAATAGTTTAAAAGCCTAAATTGTATACAAAGTTTTGACGTTGACTTCTAAAAGCTTCTCAAGAAAGAAAGGTCTGTGTCCAGATATTAAAAGTGTATACCGTTACGGTTACAGCCTAAGTTCACTGCTGAATATAACCCTTTTCCATATATTGTCTCATAAGAGTATATGTTTCATAGCTGCCACACTTGGCAAGCGGGTTGGCAACCGCAATTTTTTTATTTTTAGTCGTTATTAGGAAGACGCTGCCCATCTCTTGATTTGATTCCCTCTGTCGCCTCCGTTACTGTTACAGCCTAAGTTCACTGCTGAATATAACCCTTTTCCATATATTGCCTCATAAGAGTATATGTTTCATAGCTGCCACACTTGACAAGCGGGTAGAAAACCGCAATTTCTTTTATTTTTAGTCGTTATTAGGAAGACACTGATGCCCATCTCTTGATTTGATTCCCTCTGTCGCCTCTTACGACACACACGGGATGATTTCAGTTCGTATATTTACATCCACCACACGATAAACCTTTAAAAAATGGATACATTTACAAAAAAGGAAATTAAAATATTTCGTTTCATTAACGTTCCACAAACGCTAGAAATTACAAACTGCATTTCCCCTTGCACCACATAAAGTACGTAAGAGCATTAAGAACTAAACAATAAATATATTGTGAAGTTTTAATAGCACTCTACCCACGCATTAAACACAAATTCCCTCTTTGTTATCGTGGAATAAGCTTTTACACCAACACTTAACAACTTTACCCAGCGGAAATCATATTTCCGTATAATTTTAATTCTATTTTACCGCAACGCAAACCTGTTTCCTTTGGGGCTGATTATATACAGAAGGTATATTTTCAAAACCGTGTGGCAGCGTAAGATAATTCCCCTCCCCCCCCCTTCCCAGTTCTTCTCGTGTGAGTTGTAGGATTGGACTGTGGGAAATGCGGAAAAAACTTTTTTTTTAACAATAAGGGTGAAAAAATAGGACACAGTCCACGTCTATCCTGATTGAGAATTTAAAACGCAGCAACGGGGACTACCACAGTGGTGGCAGTGCATGATAAGCAACAAAGTTTCCATTAGTAATAATAAAAGTCTCTGGTACTCTACATTTACGACACGAAGCGTAGATACAATTTTACGCTGATATTCTGTGAGGGAGTAGTCCTTCTCCCATTCGTACTAAAACCTTAATATAGCTGCAGCATGATTCCACCACGTGTAATACGTAAAACTCTATTAGTTTCAAATCAAATGCCAAACAATTTTAAATTTAAGAATGGGCCGTAGCATCCACTTACCACCAGGTGAACTGTGTGCTCCTTTGTCTTATTTATTCTTCATACAATAATGTGCTGGCGAAGAAGAATATTATTAGATATTTTACAGTGAAAAATAAGAACGTGAAATAGCAACTTCATGTTGCTGTGTAATCTATGGTGAGTGTATAGAACCGGAGACCTATTTTACTGGAAACGAGGCATTCCATCTTAGTCCTAGTGGCTACGCATTTTGATTTTTAATCGAGGATAAATGTAGATGTCTATGAGTCACTGCATCCACTTACCATCAGGCGGCCTGTGTGCTTGTTTGTCACTCTTATACTATTAAAAAATAAAATTTTGATTTTCCCGTGTGGTTGCGATTGTAACCTTGAATCTGACAGTGCGTTCTGTTATTTATCAACCAAATATCATACTCTAGATGCTTGGTTGGAAAAGCAGTCTTACCAACTATTTTCATATACTTACATCCTAACGTATACACAAATTTTATCCAAAAGATGTTGTCCAGGATCAAGAACGGAATGATACGGTGGTTTGTTCATTTAGGAAGAATGAACGACTAAAGAGTGACAAAGCAAATCTATATTGCAGAAGGGAATGGTGGAGTCGGGAAGGGATTCGCTAGACGAAAGTTTATCAACAAAATCGGCAATATATTGAATTTGGGCCAGATTAACAGTACCCTCAACCGACGAGCATGTATGCGTAGGTATAGCTAGAAAGCGAGAGAGGTGTGTCAGGATCGAGACAAATGAAAGTATGTTGTCTCTTTCTACCCATTTGGGTGACAGATGTGAGTATTTATGAATGTAATTTAATAAAAAATTTACCCTTTACGTAAGCCTTAGCCAATAATTTATATTTTCCGTCTTAAACCATTAAATCACTCTCCAGCTATTCTTGATAAGTACAAAGCTAAAGATAGGTTAAAAATATCTGCCATGCCGACACAATTCCGACGCTGAAAGCTGGCAATGCAGACGTATCTGTCTGTTGAAATATGTTGCCTAGAACATTGTTGCTGCTCGAAAACATGTCACAGTAAATTAGTTTAAGAGCCATAGTATTTTAGTTTTATATAACTTCAATAGTTGTACGTCCGTAATAAAATTCACTGTTTATTAAATAAACTATATTTTATATGTAATATATCACTCCTATTAAACGTAAAAAATTAACCACTAGGAAGTCACACTACTGGACTGAATAGTACCGTGGACGTTGCCAAGCTTTTATTATCTGTATCTTGAGTTTTAAACAGAAACAGAAATTATGGCTGTAGTGCAAAAGTATCGGCTTGATCGGGAAAGGACCACGCTCTCAGAAAATGAAAAATTGAGCCATAAGGGTCATTTATAATTTGAGTTGTAAAATTTTTGCGGGTGAAAGTTGAAATAAGATATATTAACTTATCTCAAAATATATTTATAAAAGTGTACAGTGTGTAATTACTTAACTTACTTTAGAAATAAAAGTAAAACACTCTCTATATAACCAGCTTTAGTGAGAAAAGGAAACATTATACTGTAATTACGAGAAACAAAAAAGCATGATTGCATCATTCATAAATTATGGGTTTTATAGTGTTCAGTTTTGCAACAAAATCACAGAACATGTTCAATGTCAATGTAAAATGCTCAAAATCAACAAAATTAAAAACGTTTAAAAACAAAACTGTATTAATAGTGTTAATATAATTTATTAAAGAATACATGATTCAAAATAAAATATGGGACCAAGTTGTTTCTAAAATAATGTGTATTTTAAGAGGACTACAGGAGCTAAACGCAAGTTTTATAATGCCTTAAAGTATATGATCCACTGCAGTAAATAAAATCTAATATATGTTAGTTGGATAGTGTGTTGAAAACATGTTACCTACTAATTTGATACCATAGAAATAAATCTAAAAATTTCTTTTGTCGATTAAAACCACGCTAATATACATGCAATCATTCTGATTTTTGTCAGATTATTCTACAAGCAACATATAAACTTACAAGCTGCTATTTTACGATTGTATTCTGTGTGAGATGTGTGTAAGATTTCTTATTATATAAAGTACTAGCTGTGCCCCGCGGTTTCACCCGCGTATATCACGCATCTGCGCCTTGCGACATGCGAACTTCGAGAGAGACATCACGACGGACGGTTGCTGAATTAACAAAGATTTAAAAAGTGAAATATGTTACTAAAATTACATGGTTAACGTAACTGGTGGTTATGCATGATACAGGTACTGATACGAATAATGTCTAGGCCACATTATTCGTATCAGTACGTACTCGTATTAGTAGTATTTGTACCGGCGTTACTATTTCACATTTTAACATGAAAAAGTAGTTATTGTGACATAACTGTAATAGTTAAACATATGGTATCGCAGACTTTTTTGTAGATATTAATATCCTCTATAAAAGTGAAGTACATTACTTTGCTCTATTATTAATAGTTTCCGAAGCGTACGCGATATAAGGATTCTTTTTGGTATTTTTTTCACACCTTGGGTTACATTAACGAAGTTGCATACGGATCCCTAACTTTTTGAAAATATTACATAGCTTATGTTCATCAGGGATAATGTAGGATTCTAATGGTGAAAGAATTTTTCAAATCGGTCCAGTAGTTTCGGAGTCTATTCAATTCAAACAAACAAACAAATCTTTCCTCTTTATAATAGTAGAGAGATTAGTGTTTAAATTTTAGTGCAACTATTAGATTTTCTTAAATCGCATAATCTTATTTCTGAATATAATACGTAGGCATGTGTGCGTTAACGCCCTGTGTTCCGACAGTGCCGGCCGAGGACTGATGCTATACAGAAATTGTGTAATGTCATTCGAGGTGACTTAACTCTTGTAGAAACGGAAAACTTTGCACCCCTTTTAAGCATATTGCAAGCACGGAGAAGTGTGAGATTTGGCATAGTTAAATTTTATATGCGGAAGGAATGCAGAAAGCCAAAATTTATTTATAATATGTTTTTTTGCTCAGGACCTTACATTGTGGCATTACTTGGAGGCCTATGTTCAGCAGTGGATTTTTGAAGGGCTGTAATGATGATGATGATGATGATGTGTTTTGGAGTGACAACCTGGTAAGCCATGCAGGAAATCTATGGATGTAGGTGGCTCAGGACCGTGCTTTGTGGTATTTCTTGGGGTAGGCCTATGTTCAGCAGTGGACTTGTGAAGGGATGTTATGATTATGATGATGATGTTTCACAAATACATTGAATTGAATAAAATATAAAATTCATTGTTTACGTTTATGCTACTCGTACCAATGACCAACACATATAAGTCTTTCGTTTGTTTACGTTCATACTGCCTATGCCAAACACATAAATATCTGTGGTTAAACAGTGCACAGAGTAGAGATTATCGCCAAAGTTTTAAAACGTTGCCGAAACTTAATTACTAATAAATTAACTGAACGAATTGGGAATTTTGTGTGATTTTCAATGTACCTTTTTCAATAATGTGTGGAGTGTATGTCAAAACAAAAACACGTTTATTTTATATTTTGCGGTAAAATATAGTTTTCTTAATACAAAATCTTTAAAATTCAATAAATAAGGGTCAAAATTCGACTATTAAGCAATACATACATATATAATACAATAGTATATTTATACATTTAGAACATCTTCCCATCTTATCATTCCTTATACGTATTCATTTCTTATGCGTGGTAGAGCCATGCTGCAGCTATATTATGATTGTAGCACGAATGGGTCAGCTCGACCGGGGAAGGACGACGCTCTCACAAAATACCAGTGTAAAATAGCAGCTGAACACTGCTGTGTTTCGTATGGTGAGTGTAGAGAACCGGAGACCCATTTTACTGGAAACGAGGCATTCCATCTTAGCCCTCACGGGTGACAACGCATCTGCATTTTGATTCGTAATCGAAGATAGATGTAGATGTCTATGGGCCACAGCAACCACTTACCATCAGGTGGACTGTGTGCTCGTTTGTCACCCTATCCTTTAAAAAGAAATCCTTCTTAGTCCTCTGGGTGAGAATGGATATGCATTTTGATACTTAACTCATGAAAGCTGTAGGTGTCTACGGGCCACAGCATCCTCTTACTATCAGGCGAACAGTGTGTTATATCAGCACCTTCACATGAATAAAAATGTTTTAAAAAAAAATGCGTGAGTGTCCTGAAACGCTCGTTTGGAACGAAGTTATATTATTATTGATAAACGTTTAATATAAAATTAATGATTAACAAATACAAATACATGAATTACTAGAGTATATTAAAAGAGCTATTTCCCTTATATAATTTTAATTAATTTAATTTTAGTTTATATTTATACGAATGTGTCGTGAAGCGACAATTAAAAAAAAAAAATAGAACCTAACCTAAGTACAACAAAACAACAAAAGTAGAGCCAGAAAACAATATATTTAAATTTATAAAAGGTATTTACAATTTTATAAAAAAAATGAAATGAGGATGATGATGAATGAAGTGAGAGTACAATTAGATTATAAAAAAAATAAAGGTGAGAGAATAGGGGAATATAGTGTTGTAGTGGGGCCTAAAAGTCGAAGCGACACACGTTGCGTTTGTAGAAGTAGGTTTCTTAGCAGCGACGGCACGCAGCGCCTGAAGCCAGCACACGCCGTTTGCGCTTGTAGAGGTAGGTTTCTTAGCAGCGACGGCGCGCAGCGCCTGGAGCCAGTACACGCAGCGTCCGGAGCCGGCGCACGTAGCGCCTGGAGAAGGGGCGCTCAACGCTCTAAGCGTAGAGCCAGCAGTTGCAGCGCCCAAAGGTAGCGCCGGCGGTAGGTGCACTCGGCGCCTGGAGTAAGTAGTAGTAGTGCCCGGAGTAGTGTGGCCCCCGTGCTTGTAGTAGACTCGAAGCGACTTCCGAGGTAGATGGAGGCTTGTAGGAATCCGGAGTGGTGCGGCTCCGCGTTTGAAGAAGGCTTCGCCGAAGACTTCACGTGTAAATGGAGGCTTGCAGGATCCCGGGGCAGTGCGGCCCCGGGTTAAGGCCTTTAGGAGATACTTCTAATTCGCGAACTGAAGCGAGACTGCCTTTCTTCACCGATTGTTCGGCTTTTATACCTTTCTAGAGAGAACGGAAAAATTATTTAAATTATACGCAAATTTTTTGTAAATGGTCAAGAGAAAAGAGGATTTATGTGAAATTATCGAAATAGGAATAACAGATCGGTAGCAAATTTGAATATAATTACCATGGAAACGATATAAATAAGAAAGACAAAACATGTCAAATTTTTGTTTTTGGTTTATAATAAGAAAACGGTAAGATTTAAGTGGAAAATGAGATATTATTGATATAGGAAAAAAGGTAGCGCAGCTGCCCACACTAAGCCCAAGATTGTAGAGTTACGGAAAACTAGCTAAAAGATCGAAAAAAAGTAGACTCCATTGACACCAATTTAAAAGTGCTGATAATGTGAAAATACGAAGTAGAAATGATTTGTTATTGTGTTCTTATGGTTTAAAATCGTTACAGGATCCTATGGAAATAAAGGTGATGTAAAATATCCAGTTTTGAGGTGAATGCAGAAAATCGAAACGGAATGGAAAAATGAATTTAAAATAATGTAAAATGATACGTAAGTAGTATAACACTACAAATGTTATCTTCGCCAATTGTGAACCGAAATTTAGAGAAAAAATTCCACTTTTAAGGGTGAAAAAGAGGGAATAGCGTTTTAAATGTAACTATTTAGACCGTATTGAGATTATGGTATTCCTTAATCCACTCAAAATGGTAAAAATAATAATTTTAACATTATGAAAAAAAAATGCGTGACTATCGTGGAACACTCGGTTGGAACGAAGTTCCTTGCGTAGTATATTATTATTGATAAACGTAGGTATTATATTATTGATTAACAAATACAAATAAATGAATTACTAGCGTCCATTAAAATGAAGCGTAATTCGAATTAAAATAATATTTCTTTCATGGCAAGATAAGAAAAAGTGCGAGGGAGATGGATATTATTCTATCTCACTTCCTTATTTCGCCGCCAAGGCCACGAATTATGACACAATGACACAAGTGACGAAAAAATCTTACACTTTTTGTCACCTAGCTCCCATCCGCCAAACCCGTACCGTCCGATAAGGAACTTCGTTCCAAAAATAAAATGAAGGAGGTAAAATATAATTAAACGTTTAATAAATAGAAAAATGCTTTTAATAAACAGTTGAACGGCGCTGTATAGTAAATAGGTTAGGATGTTAACTGAAAGGCGAACTAAGCCAATTGGCTGCGACATTTATATGTATAGATATAGATTACAAATACTAAAGTTTTCTTTAACAAAATTAAGTGAAAATAAAATAGAACTTTTCCAGACTTTATGCATTTTTTTTTGCTTTAATATTATGTGAATAAATATAAGAAGAACAGAACGGATGGGTAATTTAAAATAAGCATTCCTGATATACAAAAAGGACCTGTGAAAGTGAAACGAAGATTTTACTACTTCGTAATAGAAATTCCAAATGGAATGAAATCACTTTAATTTTGTTTTATAATTTAATTATTTCGTTCCTTTATTTTCTCTCAAACGAGACCCTGTGGAAAGTATAATAAAACTTTATTGGTACACAAAGGACTGATACCTTTGATTAATATAAGTAATTTGTTGTACAAATAACTTTTAATCAACAATTAGAAAATGGGATAAATTATTTGACTTTTAATCAATCTTAAACATATTACAAAATTAAGATATTTAATGTGTCTTAATAAAGTTCGAAAACTTATTAAATTAAGTAAATTTAAATTTAACACATTATTTTTCTCGCTTTCTAGATATAAGTAATATCTACTATAAACTTATATATTTACATATTTAGTTTTTCATACCGTCGTCTATTTTATTATACTTTGAAGTTATACTTCTTTTGGCGCGTTTAAGAAATATAATGAGACTGGATTTTTTTCGATGCGCGCACACATCATTATCGTCATCATTACAGCCCTTCACAAGTCTACTGCTGAACATAGGCCTTCTCCAAGGAATGCCACAAAGCACGGTCCTGAGCCACCTGCATCCATTGACTTCCTGCATGTCTTACCAGGTCGTCACTCCATCTAGTGGGGGGACGCCCTACACTTCGCCTGCTGGTACGAGGCTGCGTGCACACCGACACCTAAAAACGACACCATGAAGTTTTTACGATGCGCGCGCACACCGAAACCTAAAGGCGATAACTTCAGTTGGTAATTGTCTGTCAACTGTCAAGTTTTCGAGAGAACTGATAACGACGGGTAGAAATCTTCATAGAGAAAATATTGAACATAGGAAACGTCATAACAAAATGATACATGATAGCTAACATTAGCTTTGCATTACCTTTACATAGACTTGTATCAACCGATTGGTTACAAGCCGCGCGAATCCTTTTCGCGACTGTACTTTCCTTGAGTAACCAAAGACCCACATTAGATCAAGTAACTCCCACTTATCAAAACTAAATATAAAATCAAAAACCAAAAAAAGAATGAATATAAATTGCATGTCGTTGTCATTCATGAACATCTCTATAAAACCTTATTTAGCCTGGGAATCAGAAGGTAAAAGGAAACTAAATTTTCAGATCATAGTTTCAAAAAAAACCATAATATTTTGTAGTTGTATTGTGAACGGCTTGATAGTGTTTATTTACATTAAAAAATATTATGAAAATCTATATAACTTTCCATGTCATATAACTTTTCTTAGATTTAGATTTTCTTAGATTTAGATTTTCTTAGAATTTTTTTAGAGTTCCGTGTGAGAGTTAAAATCCATGAAATGCAATCCTAATAAATTTCATGCGGACGAAGTAGTGAAGAAGAGCTTAGGGTTGGTTTAACAGGTAATGTTATAAACCTATTGTATAGAGATGAATATTACCTTGACACATTTACGATATTTAAGCGTGGATAACCAAAAACAGGCGAAATCGTCGAGACTCGATTCCCGAGATGTACGAACTATCTACGTACAAAACTAAATTAACACGGAACCCTCAAGGCGCGAGTTCTACTGTCACTTGTCGGTTTTTAAGGTTCTGTATCCGAAGGGTAACCAACAGGACCCTATTACTATGCCTCCACTCTCCGCCCGTCCGTCGATCCGTCTGTCAGCGGGGTGTATTTCATAATCCGTAATAGGTAGAAAGTATATGTATATTTTTGTTGCCGTTATAATAACAAATAATGAAAAAAAATGCAAGGGTCGTGAAACGTGTTTTAAGATGGCACGGAACCATTCATGCGCGAGTCCAACTCGTACTAGGCTGGTTTTTATTTCTTGTTACCAATGAGTCACTTCAAAACCTTGACCTTCATGTACATACAAAAAATACAAACACTCTCGCCTATCACCCAGAAGGGTAGGCAGAGACTACGGACTTCCATTTGGCGCGATCCTGACATACCTCTCTCGCCTCCTATACATCCATATATCTACGCATACACGCTCGTCGGTTAAGGGTACTCCTAATCTGGCCCATTTTTTATGTATCGCCGATTCAGTCGATAAACCTTCGTCTAGGGCGTCCCTTTCCGATCCTGCCGTACACTTCTGCAACATAAATTGTTTTGTCACTCTTTCCTCGTTCATTCTTTCTACATGACCAAACCACCGAAGCATTCCTTTCTTAATCCTTGTCACAACGTCATCTTGCAAACCACACTTTTCTCTTATCGCACTATTTCTCACCCTGTCATTCAGATTCAGCCCTAGCATACTCCTTAAGGACCGCATTTCTACAGCATTTATTCTACTCTTATGTTTCTTCTGCCAGACCCAACTTTCACTACCATACATTAAAGTAGGGACTAACACAGCATTATGAATTGCCATACATGCCTTATTTGACACATTCTGACTCTTCATAATAGCATGTACATGATAAACAAATACGTGATAACAAAAAAAAACAATAAACACATACTATTTACGTATTGCCTTTTTCCCGATAAAACTTGACGGTTTCCGACGGTCATCTCTTCTGGCGTAGGAGTAACGCGATTAGACCAATCGTTCTACGTGAATTTATTTAATTTGACAGCAGTGTTCTAACGAGAACAATATCACGATCATAGAATACTATAATACATACACAATATAGTATTATATGATGACGATGATTTAAAGACGAAAATATATTATTAAGGAATAAATTACCTAAAGAATTATAATATACCGTCAAAAACATAACTTCCCTACTTAAGGGTTTTGTATTCCTTCTGTCTTAAATTACTACGTAATTAGCTAACCTAACAACACATTATAGTGACCACATTAATAATAAAAACCTTTAATGTTTTAAATAAATAGAATGACTTGGCCATCGCATGAAAACCCAATGTATCTCACAAGTAATACATATTATATTAAAATAGATTGTTTAGTGCGATTGCCAAGTCAATCTATTTATTTAAAACATAAAAGATTTTAATGCCTTAGAGTTTTGATGATCGGTCAGTCATCAGTCAGTGAGTGACAAAATTAAGAAACTTTGACTAGTTATAATTCTTAAACTACTGGTTCAAATTGAATGAAATTTGAAATATAGTATGTTTACACAATGCCTGCCTGGTTACTGAAAAGTAAGGCTTCTAGTTTTATCCACAACGAAGTTATATAGAATATATATATTAGAAAAGGATGGTACGGCCGTGCCGCTTTTTTGCTCGACCTGGCAGGGGCACTGCCGTGCCCCCAGATAAACGACGATCAAAATCTTTATACTCTACTTAAAAGCACGGTGGCTAAACGACTAGTTGTAGTGCTGCGAGCCAAGGATTCGACTCCCGCAAAGAACACTATACTAAAAGGGTCTCTGGTTCTCTACACTCACCATACGAAACACAGCAGCATTAAGCTGCTATTTTACGTTGGTATTCTGTGAGGGCGTAGTCTTTCCCGACCAGAGTTGAGACGATCCATTCGTGCTGCAGCATGTTTCTACTACGTAAAAACTCATCTAGTAAAAAGGGTAGAGCAATATCTGCCAAGCTATGTAGTCCATTACAATAACACTCGAAAATATTTGTCAAAAAGCCATTCATAACTAAATAGTAAACAGTTAGATATATCAGAGACGTTTCTTGCAATTAAATAACACTCAAAAAACAGTCTTAATCAACCGGTGCATTCCTCGCCACACATATTGTGACATGGGTTCACTCCCATTCCGTCCTTAATCCCTCAGTGCGAGATAAAACGACATTCTTCTTTGTTTTAAATGCTCGTGTTTGTTTCTTTGTATGATGGATTAAAGGATTTCTTTCTAGATATAAAATAAAAACTTATGTATGTAAGTTGCGCTGCGTCTGAATAAAAATACATGCGTGAGTGTCTTAGAACACTCAGTTGGAACAAAGTTCCTTTCGTAGTATGTTATTATAGATAAATGAATTATATTATTGATTAACAAATACAAATAAATTAATTACTAGCGTCTATTAAGGGGCTACTCCATGCGAACGACCTTGAGCATTTGGTGTGCCGCGCCGACTCGCTACAATATAATATCGCTATTACGATATTTTTTTATTTTGAATAAATTGTGGACGCCTGAAAGAAACACTTACGGTTCCAGTTCTAAAGGCGATGTTGTTAACAAAGGTAACAATAAAAAAACTTAAGCAGAATTTTATTCTTATTTAAAATTATCACCAACTTTATTAAAGCAAATTTAATCCACTGACAAATGTAATTAATAATTAAAAAAAATATGTTGCATTTAATAATTACCGTCTATACCGAATATAATTTTATATTGAACACTAATTGTGTAAAGTTATAGTTTTTAGAGTATAAATAAACCCATGTCCTGTTTTGAGTTAAAAAATAAATGGTCACTTTAGTTTTTTTTAGTTAAATTTAGTTTTAAAAAATTTTAGTTTATAGTAAAAAGTAGGTATATTAATACCTACTTAGATACTTTTTACCGAATTAGGGTGGAAGCCCCTAATACCTGTCATGCCCCTAATTCCAGTCTTTTCGCCTTTTTACTCCATAAATAAGATTTTTAGTAGTCTTAACTACAAATATTTTCATCTAAAAAATTCTTTGTACCTAGAGGAAACTATATTTATTCAAATATTACCTCGCAGTTTTAAACCTAACAGTGTTAAAATCAAAACAGGTACGCAACGAAAAACGATCA
The DNA here is from genome assembly GCA_963668995.1 of Parnassius mnemosyne. NCBI lineage: Eukaryota > Metazoa > Arthropoda > Insecta > Lepidoptera > Papilionidae > Parnassius > Parnassius mnemosyne. The sequence continues at coordinate 35,680,784 of CAVLGL010000084.1, forward strand.
TTTTCCTAATTATTTGGCAAGTTATGATCCCGGTAAAATTATGCTTACTTTACATTATCTCATATATAGGCTTTTTGATTTGTATGAATATGACTATAGACATAGTAATGCAGTTATTTTTGTTTGAATTTACAACTTATTTATTTTCTTTTAGTGGAAATTAATGGGACTGTAATTAGATAATATAAGAAATGTATGGAGTGCATAATGTCAGCCGCCCGGCTGTTATTTGGTTTGACGTACCTAATAAGATGTACCTAATTTCAGCCACGTAATATAAATCAGAGCTGCCATAAACTGGAATAAATACCATTAATTAGATCATAACTTATTTTATAGCTAAGGGAGTTATGATCAATTCGTCTGTTTTAAAATTGATTTTTGATTTTAAAGTTTAGCAAAAGATGTACTAGCTTTTCTCTCTGACATTCGGCGTATAGAACATCTTATGTACTCAATTATTTTTTTTTGAAAAAGTTGAAAAAACAAGCAATAAATAAAAACAAAAACGGGCCAAAAACTCATAACTGACTTTTTACAAGACCCGGGATTCGAAACCGAGACCTCATGATCAGCACTCGCACTACTACAACCACTAGACCAACGAGGCGGTACTATACCTAATAAGATATTGTGGTTGGGTGATAATATTGAATTAGCCTTTTATAGTGTAAATTATAATATTTGTCGAAATTTTAATTATGGATTCGAACCTTACATGCTAATGGTGCTTCATTTTTTTATTTGCATTTACTTCAAAGAAAATACACGCAAAAAGCTTCATCGCGCAGTAAAAAACACAACAAATATATGTATAACTAATACGAAAAATTATACCCAAAACAAACAAATAATACTACCTATAAATAACCTAATAAGTAATAATATTATCGACTGATAAGATGACGTGAACGTGTGCGCTGGCAGACGCTCTAACGACACGGGTTCCACGTGTAAGAGCTCAGAGCTCACTGACTCCAGCAAGCCCGTGAGCAGTGAATACGCCCAGATTTTAAAATAATTTCTTAATAAAATCAAATTTTGGTCTTTTGAAAAAAAATTTACTATAGAAATGTTCATTAATAAATTGCCTATCCATTGGTGTAAATCGCAAAATAAAATAATACTTACTTTACGAGGAGATGCATGTTATCAATAATAATTTCACATTTATGTGGTTTCGTTGTAAGGAGATTATATTAATATTTATTCCTTTAAAAAAAATTGGATATAGCTTTTATGGAATCAAGATTATGTAGAAATATAATGTGTTTTTTATTTGTTGATATATCTTTTAAATAAAAAGTAGATAGCTCCTAAAAACCGCACAAATAACGACTAGCGCGACAATTTGCTCAACCTGCGCCTTAAAATGAAGCGTCATTAAAATGAAAATAATATTTCTTTCATGGCAATATAAGAAAACGAGGGAGATGGATATCATTCTATCTCGCTCGCACTATAGAAAGGGTCGTGACGGAAAAACCTTACACTTTTTTCGCCTAGCCCCCGTCGGCCAAATTCGTACCGTGCGATAAGGAACTTCGTTCCAAGATAAAATAGAAAAATGTTGTTTTTTTATAAAACAAGTAAAAAAGATCTCAGTCCACCTGATAAGTGGCTACAATATATGGACTCTTTTTCTTATCGTGGGCAAAATCTTCATGGATATCGTCGGTTGCGAGGGCAACAGGAAAGCCTGTTATGCTGGACTTCTACCGGCTAAAACTCCACGGTGGTCACCATCAGCGTATATGAGGGTTCTAGTTCGGAAATCAACCGGGGCCCCACTCTCGCTTTGCTTTATTATAGCGCATCCAGGGGCAGTTCTTATTGCTCCCAGCTCCCTGGCAGTGCTATCACGGCGTCGTTGAGTCATTATCACTTCCAAGTCATTATCCTTCTCATCGGTTATAGAGGCGACTAACGGCTCGATACAGCTCAATCTATGGACTCCTGAAGCTAACTTCAAGTAAATAAAGCTGCAGATGCGTATTCACTTCTGAGGACGATGGAATGCCTCACCATCAGTAATTATACTGGCATCCTACATCCTTCAGATGGAAACACGGCACTGCTACTGGACAGTAGAAATATGTAAGAGAATCTAGGCACAAAAGAAGTTCTACCAGTAAGTTAATATAAAATTAATTAAACGTTATTCGAAAAACTAAATTCAAAATAATTTGTGACTGACATTACTGTTACTAAAGTTAAGTTGCTACGTGAAAAACAAATTATAAGTATTTCAAACTTTTGCAGACTGCTTTCACTAACTTCCATAAATTTGTGTTATTTCGAACTATTAATATATAAGTTTGTAGTGGTATTTTATAAATATATAAGTCTAGAATAGTTGTAAACTTGTGAAAGAAATATTGAATAATATTGGGATAATTGTATATATGTAAGTCGATTACAATGCACGAGTAGTGAATTGAATATGAGTGAACTAAAGTTTTACCGTGTAATTGCGGTGTGAGAATATCTACTCGTACTACCCCGTATCATCCCGTGAGTGTCGTAAGAGGTAACAGAGGGAAACAAATCGGGAGATGGGCAGTAATTTGCCAAGCGTGGCAACAATCACAAATATCCCATTATTAGGCAATCTATGGGGAAGATCTATTGTGCAGCAGTGGACTTTAATGGGCTGTGACGGTAACGGTAAACTAAAGTTAATTGTATAAAATATTATATTGTAAATTAATGTTTAAAAAAAGTCCCGCTGGGTTTCTTGCTGGTTCTCTCCATGGCAGAGGTTTCTTCCGAACCAGTGGTAAAATTTGGACATTGCGAAGGCCTTCGATCGGGTTTGGCACAAAGCGCTTCTTTCGAAGCTCCCTTCCTATGGGCTTCCCGAGAAATTGTGCAATTGGATCACCAGCTTCCTTGCAGATCGGAGCATCAAGGTCGTTGTAGACGGTGCATGTTCTGACTACAAGCCTATTAACGCTGGTGTTCCACAAGGCTGTGTGCTATCACCAACGCTGTTTCTTCTGCATATCAATGATATGTTGCTAACTGGTAACATTCATTGCTATGCGGATGACAGCACTGGTGATGCTCTATACACCGGCCGGGCCAATATTTCTCGGGAAAACGTCGCCGAGTACCGGAACAAACTTGTGTCTGAAGTCGAGTCTTTGCTGGACAAAGTCTCGGATTGGGGGCGACTAAATCTAGTCCAGTTTAATCCTCAGAAGACACAAGTTTGCGCGTTTACCGCTAAAAAGAACCCCTTTGTCGTATCTCCTCAGTTTCAAGGCACTCCCCTTCTTGCCTCAGCCAGTATCGGTATCCTCGGAGTCGACATATCGAGTGACGTGCAGTTTCGTGGTCACTTGGAAGAGAAGGCCAAATTGGCCTCTAAAAAGCTTGGCGTGCTCAGCAGAGCGGGACAGTATTTCATGCCGGCACACCGCCTGCAACTTTACAAGGCGCAGGTTCGGCCTCACATGGAATACTGTTCCCATCTCTGGGCAGGGGCTCCCCAGTGCCAGCTCCTTCCACTTGACCGCATCCAGCGCAGAGCGGCTCGAATCGTCGACGACCGAGCCCTTTCCGATCGGCTCGATTCATTGGCACTGCGAAGAGTTGTTGCATCTCTTTGCATTTTCTTTCGCATCTACCATGGGGAGTGCTCTGAGGAATTGTTCGGATTAATCCCAGCCGCCAAATTTCATGAACGCACATCGCGGCAGAACTCCCGATACCATCCACACCATCTGGATGATTGGCGGTCCACCACTGTGCGATTTAGAAGATGTTTTCTTCCTCGCACGACTTCTTTGTGGAATCGATTACCATCAGCGATTTTTCCGGACCGATACGACTTAGGGACCTTCAAGAAAAGAGCCTACTCCTTTTTAAAAGGCCGGCAACGCATCTGCAATTCCCCTGGTGTTGCGGTTGTTCGTGGGCGGCGGTAGTCACTTACCATCAGGTGAGCCGCATGCTCGTTTGCCCCCTCTCCTATAAAAAAAAAAAAAAAAAACTCAAATAACTTTCATTACGTACTCTTATGATCTATCTATTTAATCTCTCTATTTAAAAATGATTCTATTCTAAAAAAAACACCTATCCTATATCGGTCCCAAGGATGTCGTAAGAGGCGACACAGGAACACAACCCAGGAAATGACCAGCAGCGTTTTCTTAATCTATACAAATAAATAAAATTGTAGTGTCTGTTTGTAATGTCAAAATAACAGCTTTTTACTAATTGCATATAAAAGTATATACGGTACCTATAACAAAAACACAATTTTTAAATTTTTGTCTGTCTGTCTGTTTGTTACGGCTAATCTCCGAAACGGCTGGACCGATTTTGACCGGACTTTCAATGGTAGATAGCTGATGTTATAAGGAGTAACTTAGACTACTTATATTTTACAAAAATAAATAGGGTTCCGCGCAACAATATTAAAACTCTATATTACACGCGGACGAAGTCGCGGGAAACAGCTAGTAACATCTAAAAAATAAAAAATGCAGTTGTAAACCTGCTTGCCAAGTTTAGCAACTATGACAAATATATGAGGCAATTTATGAGAGAGGTTTTTGTTCAACAGTGGTCATTTAATAAGCTGTAACAGTAAACACAACACAATCTTGAATTTTTTCCACATGTCTATCACACCGTTTGTTTTTTATAGGATAAGGGTGACAAACGAGCACACAGTCCACCTGATGGTTAGTGGTTACTGTTGCCCATAGACATCTACATCTATCTTCGATTACGAATCAAAATGCAGATGCGTTTTCTGTCACCCGTGAGGATTAAGATGGAATGCCTCGTTTCCAGTAAAAAGGGTCTCCGGTTCTCTACACTCACCATACGAAACACAGCAGCGTTATGCTGCTATTTAACGTTGGTATTCTGTGAGAGCGTGGTCCTTCCCCGGTCGAGCCGACCCATTCGTGCTACAACTATACTGAATGAATGAATTGTGAATTTATTGTAAAACTGAAGTGACAAACAAATTCAGTCTACCTGATGGTAAGTAACAAAAAAACAATGGAATCATATACATCTCGTAAGACGATCATAACGATTACAGAGTATTTTCAACATACTTTTATTACCTTGATCTCTATGTACCTGATGGAAAAACAAACAAATGCTTTCGCATTGTCCTTTTCCCTACAAAACTTGACGGATTCCGACGGTCATCTCTTCTGGCGTAGGAGTAACGTGATTAGACCAATCGTTCTACGTGAATTTATTTAATTTGACAGCAGTGTTCTAACGCGAACAATATCACGATGATACATATATAAGGAAGAAAATATATTCTTAAAGAATAAATTACGTAAAGAATTCCCGTATAAATTACGTTTAAAATATTAACACTATTTCCGCGTGTAGTGATGGGCTGTAATAATGATGATGATGATGATGATTTCATACAGTGGGTAATATTGACTAACGGAAATATCATAAAAATCATCACAATATATTTATTGCATAGTTAAAATATGCGCAGAATAATAACATCACGAATTTAACAACATCTCTCGAACAAATCAGGAGATGGGCAGCGGCGTCTTACTGATAAACACTAAAAATAAAAAACTATGTTTGCTAACCCGCTTGCAACTATGCCAAATATCCCCCCCTTTGAGGTAATCTATACTGGAGGCCTTTGTTCAGAAGATAATCTACCAGGAGCACATGGCCCACTGAGAAGTGAAATTATTAAAACAACAGTAACATTACGAACTATGGCAAATATCCCCCTTATAAAATAATCTATGGGGGAGGCTTATTTTCAGCTGTGGACCTTAATAGACTGTAATGGATGGATGTATAGAAGATAATCTACCAGGACCACATGACCCACTGAGAGGTGAAATTATTAAAACAACAGTAACATTACGAAATATGGCAAATATCCCCCTTATAAAATAATCTATGGGGGAGGCTTATGTTCAGCTGTGGACCTTAATAGACTGTAATGGATGGATGTATAGAAGATAATCTACCAGGACCACATGACCCACTGAGAAGTGAAATTATTAAAACAACAGTAACATTACGAAATATGGCAAATATCCCCCTTATAAAATAATCTATGGGGGAGGCTTATGTTCAGCTGTGGACCTTAATAGACTGTAATGGATGGATGTATAGAAGATAATCTACCAGGACCACATGACCCACTGAGAGGTGAAATTATTAAAACAACAGTAACATTACGAACTATGGCAAATATCCTCCCTATGAGGCAATCTATGGGGGAGGCCTATGCTCAGCAGTGGCGGACTTGGTCGTAACGGTAACGGAATTTACCTAACTTGACCTTAAACTATTACACGCACCATTGTCGTCAAAATATTTTATTTCTTATACGTGCAGGTTTCCTCACGATGTTTTTCCTCATTACCGCACTTAGTAAATCAGCATTTAAATTTGCAATTAACAATTTCCTTAGTACTAAAGGTAATAAACCCAGTTTGCTCGCATGCAGTGACATTCACAGCGAGCGCTTGAGCCCTTGAGCTATCACGGTTCGGTAAAATATGAGTTAGTAAATTAATCTTCTAATAAAGTAAAAACCATCTTATAAAAACAAGTCAGAATAAAATGATTTCCACCAAATTTAATAGTATATTCGTATAGTTTTTTCTTATATTTACGCGAACACTACAAATTGAAGAAAACTACTTTTACGGATTTTATCGCATTTAATTATATTTATTTTTAATTCCCGATGTTTCGGGTGCTTTACTCATGGTCACGGGGGACTGAGGTGATTGACGTCCCGGTGTTAGAGTTAGCCCGGATTACCTTCAGCTATTTAATTATTACTTTTGGTCCGAACTACACGTTCGATCTACGAATGAACTTACTGTGTCTTGAAGTGTTTCAGTGGCGTGCTAGGGTTTAGTGTTGATTTTATTAATTACAGGATCCCAAACAGGTGGTAGTACCCAACTTCCTTCTCTATTGAAATTAGGATGTTTTTTAGGGTTCCGTACCCCAAAAGGCAAAAACGGAACCCTTATAGGATCACTTTGTTGTCCGCCTGTCTGTCTGTCTGTCTGTCAATACCCTTTTTCTCAGGAACGCGTGGAGGTATCTAGCTGAAATTTATATCAAATACTCAAGTCTGTGTCCCTTGGAGCTGTAAAAAAATCAAACTTCTAAGTCAACGCAATCAAAAGATACAGCCTTTTATGCCGCAAACATAGAATTATTACGCATAGAAACGCAGTCTAGTACAAAACACGAGCGTTAAAATGATGCAAGTTCATTATGCTAGTGGGCGCGAGTCGAATGTGCCTACGCTCGTCACACGCATACATTCACGCCATTCAGTGATACCAGTTTCTGGCGTTTGCAATCAAATTGTGCAAATCACTATTTTTTGATAAATTTTAAAAAATCGATATAATAAAGATTACGTATTACGTACGAAGATGTATTTTATGAGAATATAAAATGAAATAAAATAAACACGATAATGATGGTACTAATATAACTTTATTATACATATATTAATGATACAAAATGCAGACGTAATAAAATTTAAGAATATTATTAAACACAATTCAAATATAATAAGCACATCGTGTAATGTTTATTTTAACCGACTTCAAAAAGGGAGGAGGTTATCAATTCGGTGTATTTTTTAATGTTTTTTACCTCAGAATTCTACAATTTCTAAACCGATTTAGATTTTTTTATTTGAAAGGATATACACACAGATTGATCCAATATACACGCTGAAATTTTAATGGTTGTTTTCCCGAAGTAAAATTATTTTTCCTTAGTAGTACAGTAGATTTATTAAAATAAAAATTATTAGGATGCAAAAATGGCAGATTTACAATCGAGAAAAACAAAACTCGAATGCGATCACAAACCAATAGCAATATCTGGCAAGTAGGTCGGGCTTGCAGGCTAGCTTATACCGAATTACTATAATAAAGTCTGAAAAAAAATTCACTGGACGTAATGTTGTGTTACGTTTTTCGCACGCGCTACCGCTTCCTACACAGTGAAAGGGCACTAATAAATGTTCATAACATGAACTCTCAAGCGTAGTGACACGACATAAACTAGTCTGGACGCCCGACTAGCTTGTGAGGTATTACTATTGTAAATCTGCCCTTTTTTAATTGTAATGTTTTTTAATTTAATAAATTGACTCTACTATCGAGACAGTATAATTTGGCTGCGGGACAACAACCACTAAAATTTCAGCATGTATATACGAATTGATCAAGCTTAGAAATCAGTGTACATACATATTGATAACCTTTCTTTTTGGGAGTCGATTAAAATAGGCTATGTTTGGGTCTAACGTAACATCTGGTTAATGTTTGGGTGTAAAGTGGCATCTGGTTAGTAAAGGCGTCCTTATTAATAATCTCTTGATGTTGTAAATAAAAAAGTTTTTATTCTATACTCTAAAACTTAGCTTTAGTCAATAAACAAAGCAATTAATATAAAACAGTTGCGTTAAAATGGCGTCGACGAATCGCGATTAGGTGATCACTCCGTATTAGTTTTAAATAGGCACCCATTGTTAATATAATGTTAACACTTAAAGAAGTAGGTATCTGTATATAAACATTTGAGTTTTACACAGAGCGTTGCGATTAAACCTTTTAAACACAAATACAAAATAAATATTTTTAAAAGAAAATTGTGCTTTTTTTCCCACAACTAGCAACATTTGTATTATGAGAGCTATATAATGAATTAAATGTATAAACTTATATGTAAAATGTAATACCATCACTTCTTTTATGTTTATCATCACCGTTGTGACAATATTTTATAACACAAACGGTAATTTTTACAATTCTTCGCGATCTCTTCTCCGTAAAACGTGACGTTGCGCACTGACGCGTCGCTGAGTCAACTAACGCGGTTTCGCGTTAGTTTTACTTGCTTCACTTTCGATGCGCGTACTAGTATTCTATGCGTAATAATTCTATGGCCGCAAATTTTCGACATTCGTAAGGGAATCAAAACCTACAGGGTACTTTCCGTAAACTCAGAATCTTAAAATTTGGTACGAAGCAACGTATTATAGCACAGATAAAGGAAACATTGCGAAAATCATAAATTTTTAGTTACATCGTATAATAAAAATATTTTAAATAATTTAAAACTTATATACTTACAGATGTGTTCGGAATCCTCGGTGCGCGAGTCCGACTCGCACTTGGCCGGTTTTATTTTAATTTCAATAGCCTTACGGATATGTGGTCTATCAAATCTGATGTAATGGCCGGGGCCGTTTAGGATATGATCACAAAAAGTATATAGTGTATTAAGAATCATAGTGGTGTCTTCAAAAGCTTCAAAATTATGTGGAAACTATTTTTTTTATACAAGTCGCTTTTTAATCCTTTCAAAACTTTTTTATTAAAATCGGTGTTCAATACTAAAATAAAACATTGTTTGAATTATCACCTCCAGTAATTTAAAATCACATTGTTAAAGATGTTAAAAGTTAATAAGCTAAAATCCGCGTAATAGAACAAAATTATGTGTCTTACCTTGTTTACAAACTAGTCTTCAAACTTGTCTTCAAACTAGATATGACACACCATTTTATTTTATAACGCGCATCTTAGCAAATAACTGTTATCACCCGTACATCTACACAAATAAAAATATAAGTTTCTGTTTGTAATATCAAAATAACAGCGTTTTACCAAATGCATATGAAAGTAAATACGGTACTTATAACATAAATACAATTTTAAAATTGTTATGTGTTTGTCTGTATGGCTGTTTGTTTCGACTAATCTCTGAAACGGCTGATATTATAAGGAGTAACTTACGCTTATTTCATTGTAGAAAAAAATTTTGAGTTCCGAACAAAAAAATGTAAAGCAAAATAAAGTAAACGCGGATAAAGTCGCGGGGAACAGCTTTAATATAATGGATTTCCGCAAAGTAACGCCTGATACTCAATTAACCACATTGTCGTTATAACGATCTTAATAACTGATTCCCATTGCTCAATTCCTAGAATATTACCGACAGACATATCTAATATTATAAACTATGAAAACAATAAATTATATAACTATCCAGAAATATTTTCTTTATCAGTTTAGAATTTGTGAAGATATCGCCTAGAATACGAATATATATATAAAATGATAGAGGTTTGCAGTTGTGCACGCATCACGGAAAAAGTACTGAATAGATTTCAATTAGGTTTTTTAAGTTTTATTTCTTACACACTTGGCTCTTCAAAAAAATTACTGCGATATCTTCATATATAATATAAAAATGAATCGGTGAATGTGTTGCTGAGCGCAAATCTCGAGAGCAGCTGGACCGATTTCGCTAATTCTTTTTTTATAATATTCCTTGAAGTACGAAGATGGTTCTTACGGAGAGAAAAATTTAAAAAGTTGCCTGAAAAAGTCTTAAAACAACACTTTTCTATATTCCTATACAAAAGATTCGTAATAATACTTAAAAGTCAATTTGAACTTTAATACCATACCATAAAGTTGAAGTGTCAGTGAAGGGGTTCCGGGAAGGCAAAATTATTGAGTGACGTTAGTATCGTATAATATTAATGTCAATATTTGTCAATATTTATACACACTGGCAGATAGCTGATTTTACAAGGATTAACTTGGGCTGCTTTTATTTTAGGGTTCCGCAAAAAATAAATCCACGCGGGCGAAGTCGCGGGGAACAGCTAGTTTAAAATAAAGTTTTAAAAAACAACGATTTTATACGGGTTTTTTCACACAGTCAACTTTACGTTGTTTGCTCTCGTATTACTAACCCGGATAATTTATATATTAAAGCTACAAACGGAGCAACGAATAACATTGTTTAGAAAGAAATGTTGTCTTTTTTGATGTATTACCATTCGCACAAACGAAATCTTTGTTAATATATCACGCAACGCGGACGAAGTTGCGGGTATCAGCTAGTAAAAATACAATAGAATTGAGAACCGCCTGCTTTTGAAGTCAGCTAATGAAATAAATAGAGCCGTCAATCTACCTCTGCTCTTTTGTGCTATGTACTCCTGGTCCCCTGAAATTGATAACAGGATCTGTTACTTACATTTTCTTACTTACTTTTTTCATTTATCGTCGACTTAAAACTGTCAATCAACTTCTTTTTTCCTTTTAACAATTCTTTGGAGATGGGAAGTAACTCCAATTTTGTTATTTCGTATTGAATGGACATTTTCGCCTGGTCCTTTAGCATATTTTAATAGTAGTTTGAAATTTTTGAATGAAACTTCCACCCATACAGCCTATAAAAGTCAGTGAACATAGGACCCTTCCATCAATTTTCTCATAGGGATGATTTTGCCAAAGTTGCCACGCTTGTCAGGCGGGTTGAGAACCACATGGAACTTTCATACGTGGTAGAGCCATGCTGCAGCTATATAAGTAGTATAGTTGTAGCACGAATGGGTCGGCTCGACAGGGGAAGGACCACGCTCTCACAGAATACCAGCGTAAAATAGCAGCTTAACGCCGCTGTTTTTCGTATGGTGAATGTAGAGAACCGGAAACCCTTTTTACTGGAAACGAGGCATTCCATCTTAGTCCTCAAGGGTGACAACGCATCTGCATTTTAATTCGTAATGGAGGATAGATATAGCTGTCTATGGGCCACAGTAACCACTTACCATCAGGTGGACTGTGTGCTCGTTTGTCACCCTAATCCTATAAAAAAACACAATTTTTTATTGTTTTGAATTGTTATCAAGAACATGCTTCCATCTTACGAGTTAATTTCCCTCTGTTGCCTCTTATGACGTCCAAGGAACCATATATGGTAGTGGATATTCTTACAACTGTTTGAACATTTCGATTATATTCCATTTCTGATTTGAAAATTAATTACATATCCTATATGCGGAATATATCAGAACTGTATCTTTCTCCATCTCTATCTTATTAAGGAAACAGAACTATATTGACCTAAAGCCATTACATTTAATAACAATCTGAAGATAAAATCACGATTAAGGCTCGTTTGGTTCGTATTACATATTAATGGCGGTCGAATTACCTCGAAACTGTAACATTTGTAGCACAAACGTGTCCCTTGACCCACGAGAAACTATAGCCACTACTATTGGTCGAATTTTGTTCCTGTTCTTACCTCGAACTTAACTCGCAGCAAACTCATTTTATATTTTAAAATCATTAGTGTGTATTATAACACGTGAATATTTAATACACTTTCACAGTATATTAATATAAGCATGATGGCGGGTTTCGGTTGTATGATGACTCTGGTACTTATTTAGAAAAATTGTCGTTGTGTGTCTTAGGAGTCCGTATGTATACATGGATACAATTATAAAATTAACCTTCATTTATCAATTGAGCGTGGCGACCCACATGTAGATGAGTTTTGAAAGAAAAAAATGTTAGTATATTCACTCTTATACCTTATCAAAAATAGAAATAATTAACCTTAATAACCTGTAAAGCTGAGCGACCCATATGTAGGTGATTTTTGAAAGTAAAAAATGTTGGTATATTCTCCCTCATGATTGGGTGGATCATAGAACAGCCAGACCCAACAATTTTTATAAGTTTACTTACACATTTTGTAGAACCGTGTTTACTCAGCGCTCGCCTTATAACTTCGTTATTGTTTTTATAGGATAAGGTAGACAAACGAGCACACAGTCCACCTTATTTTAAGAGGTTGCTGTGGCCCATAAAAGAATGTATGCAGAGTTTGCGAATCAAAATGCAGATGCGTCGTCACCCGTGAGGACTAAGATGGAATGCCTCTTTTCCAGTAAAAAGGGTCTCCGGTTCTCTACACTTACCAAACGAAACACAGCAGCGTTAGGCTGCTATTTTATATTGGTATTCTGTGAGAACGTGGTCTTTCTCCGGTCAAGCCGACCCATTCGTGCCACAACTATACTATTAATATAACTGCAACATGGCTCTACTACGTGGTAACATACGTTCGGAACAATGATAGACGCTGATGAAGACAAACATCAATCATAAGGATCAGTCCGAAAAATTAAAAAAAAATATTTCGAAGACATACAAAGTCCGCGTTGAGAAAAATTGCCCAGGTATTCCTTGCCCCAAAAACTTCTCAGAAATGAGAAGATGCCTATTTGTAATGAGATATATGTTTACTTTTTTACTATAATATGTGTATCATAATATTCCAGCCAGCTATTAAAACGTATAAGCTTATAAAACTGAAATAATATCGTTGTAACCTTTAGTAGGGGTCACATACTTTATGGCCACAATAATACCAAAATAGGGCTAAAAGCTCAAATATTATATTAATTGGTCAACGATAAAACTTTTTACAACACAACCTCCGTCAAACTCGTTAACCTCGAAACGATCCGTTAGGAACAATAAATTCTTCTTATGTTTGGGTTAGCGATAAAATATACCTTTTTTTTTATAAAATAGGGCTGATAAAAGTACACACAGACCGCCTAATGGTAAGTGATGCTGTAGCTAATATACATCTACATTTATCCTCAATTAAATATTAAATTGCAGATGCGTCGTAACCCCTAAGGACTACAATGGAATGCCTCGTTTATAGTACAAAGGGACTGCAGTTCTCTAAACTCACCATACGAAATACAGCAGAATTTATCTATTATTTTGCACTGGTATTCTGCAATAGCCTGAAACTTTTCCAGTCAAATAAAACCATTCGTGTTTATATATATATATAGCAGCAGCGTAGCTCTACCACGTTTAAAACTTACATTATACGTGGTAGAGCTATGCTGCAGCTATATTACTGGTATAGTTGAAGCTAGAATGGGCCGGCTTGACCGGGAAAGTGCCACGCTCTCACAGAATACCAGCGGACAATAGCAGCATAACGCTGTTATGTTTCGTATGGTGAGTGTAGAGAACCGGAGACCCATTTTACTGGAAACGAGGCATTTCGTGTTACTCCTCACGGGTGACAACGCATCTGCATTTTGATTCATAATCGAAGATAGATGTAGAGTCTATGGGCCACAGCACTTACCATCAGGACTGTGTGCTCGTTTTTCACCCTCATTCTATATAATATAATTAAAAATTAAAAATTTTGTACAACCAACTTCAATATAAATTATTACGAATAACTCAAAAACTATTGGTCAGACCTTGATCAAATTTATATGGAACCACATAAGAAGCACCGGCTTTCAAATAAAAAAGAACTATCGAAATCGGTTTACCCAGTAAGAAGTAATGAGATAACACACATTAAAAACATACAGTCGAATTGAGTATCGGCTCCTTTTTGAAGTCGGTAGAAAAACCTTTATAATATTATGGTTAATAATGCTCATATTTGGCAAACGCATGGATTTGTGGTCAAAGTTGCTAATGTTTCGTGAAGGGTAAGAATAGAGCCACATTGCAGCTATATTTTGGGTCGGTTTGACCGGGGAAGGACCACGCACCAGAGTGAAATAGCAATATGGTAGTTAATTGCTACCTGTTTCGTATGGTGAGTGTATTCCTGAAAGCATTGCCAATTTATTTCTTAATCGCAGATTGATATATACATATATATCAATCTACGATAACATCCTCTTGCCATCAGGTGGACTGTGTTCACCCCTATTTAAAAAAAATGTAGTTACAATAATTAAAAATAGTTAATAGCAATCACGACCGTAATATTAATATCTTCCACAATAACAATGAATAACAAAATATTATCAAAACACAGAATAAACTCTAATGCATATACTCGTACTTACGTTCGTAATTTCAAATATGATGGCGGAACAAAGCGTAGATATCAAAGTAAAACTGCGAAATTAAAGTAAAGGAAGATCACAAACCGTGGCTGTGACTTCCATCGAGTCGACATTAAGGCAAGGTTCATCTGATTAAGCCCGGCATCATAATGAAGAAGGGTTTTATCATAACCCGGACAGAGTACTAACTAGTGTTGTTCCTTGTTCAATTTGACATATCGATATCGATATTCATAATTAAAAAAGGAAAATTATTAAATAGAGGCAAAAATATTTGTAGCCAGTTGATAGCAACATTCTATATCAATGAATTTAGTAGCTGAGCTTTAACTTCATTAATTACTTAATCTAAAATAAAACGCAGCTTAGTATTCGAATAAACGATTAAACAGACAAGAATTGTGATTGAAACAGCAATTGGGTCACTCGCGCTTTTATCTGCCTCGTTAGTCTAGTTGTGGTAAGTACAATTTCTGATCATGTGGTTCCGGGCTCGAATCTCTGGTCCAACCAAAAAAAAATTAAGTTCTGATATACCACGTACTCGTCAATAAAGAAAAGCTGTTGTGAGGTAAATCTGCAATCCTGAAAGTCGAAAATGAGACGACACGTGTGGTCAGCTGTGGGACGTATACAGGACACAACTTTTTACCCTTTTTTTACTTCTTTTTTACATTGACTATGGTCGATTATAGAAAATCTAAAAAAGATCTGGATGACTTTCAAAAGAATGCTGTATAAAGCATGTTGTTTACGCCTGCAAAACGTGATGATTAAGGCATATCCTCCCTACAACGGCAAGAACGCCATACTGAGCTATAAACTTTTATGGACTGGATAAAAGAAAAAAAATTGTTTTTATTATGTACAACATATATAAAAATAGGTTTTCTATCTATTCATTGTCATTCACTTTTTTATAAATTATTGAGTGCAGGTGGCCGGAGGCCCTATTTACTGGAAATGAGGCATTCCGTCTTAGTCCTCACAGGTGACAACGCATCTGCATTTTGATACGCAAACGAGGATAGATGTAGGTGTCTATGGGCCGCAGTAACCACTTACCATCAGGTGGACTGTGTGCTCGTTTGTCACCCTTATCCTATAAAAAAAAATTAAACATATCAATCTGATAAGATTGCAAAATTCTTTCTTTGAGCCAATTTTTTTTTATTGTTTTCACAAAAAGATTTTTGTCGAAATCTCAATATAGTAATAATTGAAATCGAAACAGCATTAGAATAGAATAGAATCATTTTTATTCAAAATAAATTACAAAAATACTTATTGAAAGTCATTTAAGCTTTACGACTGGTTTGGAAAAAATCTCTGTTCTTAGAAGAACTAGCAAGAAACCCAGTACCATTATTTTAAAGGATGACAACGAGCATACAGACCACCTGGAGTTAAGTGGACGTTTTGGCTCATAGACACCTACGTCTATCCTATAATAATTAAAAAAGTAGATTCGTTGTCACTCCTGGGGTCTTAAACAATATATTACCCTAGTAATATATTACCATTGAAAATGGTCTCAGAATAGTCGGTCAGAACATGATTCTTCCCCGGTCGATCCAACTCATTAATGCTGCAACCATAATATAGCTGCAACATCTGGATCTACTACGTATGAAAACATTAAATTATAATATAAACAATCAACAGAAAGCATTTACTCCATACCATTAAAATATGTTATAGTCAGTTTCCTTTCGCTCTTCCAGTCTGTACCAAAATTGTCACATTCGTATCTGTAAGATATATAATTTTATTGGTAATGGTCGATCTTCATCAGTTTTATTCTTTATAAAAAAAAATTATACGAGTAATGAAGTAGAGTAATTAGCTATCATTTATCTTTCTTAATAGTTAAAATGTGTGCGTTTTTAATTGAAAATGTGAATAGGCTTTTGTAAAGCTCAGTCATCGCACTTTACCATCTTTGGCTATATTACCGCTTACACCACTTATCACCACTTACCATCAGGTGGGATAGCAGTCAAGCACTGGCATAGTTTAAAAATATCGATACATGAAAACATAAGTACAGCACTACCATAGTACCCTTTATTAAAACGCTGTCCATTTTCTAACGTAACGCTATATTTAAATTATTCATCGGCTAAATGTCCCGGAGGCTGATCTCCGATTTTGCATAAGACGATGTTGAGCAGAATTTTTAGAACTTGTTGAAATGTCGTTAGAAGCAGAGTTAATGCACGGAGTATTGACAGCAACCTACTGTCAACAACTACATTATCCTGATTGCTTTCAGATTTACTGTTTATTATTAACATATGAATTAAACATAGTGATTATATACTCTTTGATATGATTATTATCGGAGTGAATAAGCTAACTTGAGTTTTATATTATTTGAGTTTTACTGTACATGATAGAGCCACATTGAGAATGGGTCGGCTCGAACGAAGAAGGACCACGCTCTCATAGAATACCAGCGTAAAGTAGCAGTTTAATGCTGCTGTGTTTCTTATGGTGAGTGTAGTGAACCGGAAGTACGGGAATCGAGGCATTCCATCTTAGTCCTCGGAGATGAGAAAGCATCTGCATTTTGATTCTTAATTGAGGGTAGATGTAGATGTCTATGAGTCAAAGCATTCCCTTACCGTCAGGTGGACTATGTGCTCATTTGTTACCCTATTACTATAAAAGAAAACTCAAGGCACAATAAAAACTGTATTTTAAAGCGCAATGGACTGATTAATAATGTAGATTAAATTAGAAGAGCGCTGTAAAATATTTACCTTGGATGCTAAAACCGTAAAGAAGAGTAATTGTTTGATATAGTAGGTGTTATGCACAGAGATCTTCCTTGCACTCTGTATATATTGTATCCACCCTGGCCTCGGATTGGATCAATTAATGTGGCATAATTTAGATTAAATTAAATTAAATCTAAATTATTCTATATTAACAAAGCCTTTCCCTAGATTAGCCTGGACGGACAGACAGAAACACAGACTAAAGTTTTAAAAATTCGCTTTCATGCGTTGCGTGCCGTCAAATTTACGTGGTAGAGCCATGCTGCAGCTATATTAGTAATATAGTTGTAGCATGAATGGGTCGGCTCGACCGGGGAAGGACCACGCTCTCACAGAATACCAGCGTAAAATAGCAGCTTAACACTGCTGTGTTTCGTATGGTGAGTGTAGAGAACCGGAGACCCTCTTTACTGGAAAAGAGGCATTCCATCTTAGTCCTCACGGGTGACAACGCATCTGCATTTTGATTCGTAAAAGAGGATAAATGTAGATGTCTATGGGCCACAGCAACCACTTACCATCAGGTGGACTGTGTGCTCGTTTGTCACCCTACCCTATAAAAAAAATGAACAACCGCAACATTAGGATAATTGCAGATGCGTTGCTGGACTTTTAGAAAGGTGTAAGCGCTTTTCTCGAAGGTCCCTAAGTCGTATAGGTCCGGAAAAATCGCTGGTGATAAACAATTCCACAGAGAAGTTTTACGAGGAAGAAAACGCAGCCTGCAGAATGCAACCGCGACGTTAGTGTGAGTGGCAGCACACTCCAGACAAGAGAATGATCCGACGAGCCTAAAGGAACGTCGACGGAAACCTGATATCCGTCTGGATGAGAGGTCAGCAGAAGGTCCAACAGGGAAGGTGCATGATCCTCCACGTCTGGAATCTGCGTAGGCGAAGTAACCAGCTGTATAAGACCATATGCCAAAGCAGGCTAAAGAAGATGAACAATAAATAACGAGCACTACCTTCTGCATTTGAGCAGTTCGTCACGGAGTCCCAGTTGTCTCAGATGACACGAGAGCCTCTCGGTTAGCCCCTCTGAGATTAGCCCATTCGCAAAAACAATTACAGGAATAATTTCGGCACACCACCACACATGACGGTCACCTCGTAAGCTAAATTAAGATATTTTGTTTTTACTTTTTATTTTTTGTCGTATTATATTTCATTATTTTTGAAAAAAAAACCACTGTCATAGCAAAAAATAAATATAATTAAAATTACACGAAAACAAAAATGAAAAAAACAACTTGCGTAATTGCATCATTAAGGTTTATTTTTCTATGCGTTAAAATATAACCATAAATCTCGCAAAAGCTTCAGTTATCCTCTTACAAACGATCAATGAATGAAACTACCTCGTACTGCCAAATTTATTCATAGCGTTCATCCACATCTACTGAAGATTGATTCTTCGGCGCGAAGATTTTTCGCTAAGATTGCGTAAATTTATAAATGATTGAATTCTATGTCACATTATTATTTATAAATCTATTTTCTTTTTCTTTTAGTTTTAATTTCAATCCCTTTAGTAGCGTATTCTTCTTATTAAAAATACATTCTACATGCGATGAGAAAAATCTAGACTAGAATATATACATGACAGAGCCACGCAGCAGCTATATTATGATTGTAGCTGTAGAATGGGTCGGCTCGACCGGTGTCTAGAATAGAATAGAATAATTTTATTCAATATAGATTATTACACAATACTTATTGAAAAACATTTTTTTTATTTACCACTGGTTCGGAAAATACCCCTGTCTTAGAAAGAACCATCAAGTAACCTAGCGGGCTTTTTTAAAACAAATTTCACTTTACAAGAATTTTTTAAAGTCAAATTTTAAAAATATTGTAATTTTTTTTAATGAATTTTAATATTTTCATTTCTGTATTCCTTGATATTATAATATCAATTTTGTACAATCTTTCTTTAATAAAACATATCAACTTGTTTATTAACAAACTTTGTACATATTCTCATAAGTGCTATATTTAGTAGAATGTAGTAGAACCAGCATGGTGGCGATCACCTTATTCCCAGGGGTTATTTTCATTCATGTATTCCTTGATATTATAATAACCCTTTTTGTATAGTTTTTCTTTAATAAAACTTTTAAACTTGTTTATTGCAAAACTTTGAACATGTTCTGGGATTTTGTTGTAAAAGCATTGCCCCATAAATGTATTACTAATTCTGTGGAGTGCAGTAATTGGTATTACAAGTAAGTGTGTTTGTTCCTATTATTTAAAGTATGAACATCTTATCTCTAGGTTTGTTACCTTTATTCTTATCAAACGTATTTATGTTTTTATGTACATACATTACATTTTCATAAATATATTGCGGTGCCAAGGTAAATGTTTATTTCTTTAATTTTTTTTTCTAAGAAACTCATTACAATTTAAATTATAAATCTCCCGTACGGCTCTCTTTTACAAAATAAATGTGGCTGTCATTCGCATTGCCCCACAGCAAAATTCCATGACATCACTAATACACAAGTAACTAAAATAAACTAATCTAGCTGTCTCAACATTGGTGAGACTCCTTATCTTTCTTACAGCATATGCTGCAGAACTTAGTCTGCCTGCTAATATAGATATATGGGGACCCCATTGAAGCTTCACGTCAATGGTAATACCAAGAAAAACAGTGGTATCCACAAGATCACATTGGTATTTAAATGTTTAACATTAGGTATTATAAATTTAACACATTTTGCCTTATTTTCGTTTAAGAGAAAATTGGCGTTCTTATTGGCGTTAAACCAATGTAAATACTAATTTTGATAGAGCATTATTTATAAAGTCAAAATTAATTGACTGTCATTTGAGTTTGAAAATTAAAGAGGTGTCATCAGTAAATACTGTACAGGAATGAATCAAGAATCGAGCTCTGAGGAACGCCCATTGGTACTCCCAATCCGGTGGAACCTTTACCATTGATAACGACTTTTTGGGTTCTGTTATTTAAATATGAAATAATAAGTTTAAGCGCAATATGACCACGTATTCACAGAATACCAACGGAAAATAGCAGCTTAATGCTGCTGTGTTTCGTATGGTGAGTGTAGAAAACCCGAGACCCTTTCTACTGGAAACGGGGCATTCCACCTTAATCCTCAGGAGTTACAAAGCATTTGCATTTTGATTCTTAATCGGGGATAAATGTAGATGTTTATGGGCTGCAGTAACCATTTACCATCAGGTTGACTGTGTGCCCGTTTGTCAATCACATTCTACAAATATATATTTAAATTAAGATGGTCAATATTCCAAGTTGCCAACACACCAAGATTAAATTTACACCCAATCATAAGAGAATCTACTACCCCATACTTTGGGATAGGCATTTTCAAATAGATATGCCTATTATATTCGCCATATAATATATTCCATCCGTCCATTACAGCCATAAAAGTCCACAGCTGAACACGGCCTCCCTCAGATGCTCAGATGCCTCATGGCATTGTTGCCCCGCTTGGCAAGCTGGTTGGCAACCGCAGTTTTTTATTGTATTGAGTTGTTGTCATAAAGATTCTGCTGCCCATCATACCACATATATTACATTACCATATTTTGCTCAACCGAACCTTATTCATCAGTTATCTAAATAAACAACGAAGGAATTCCTATTTAACAGTATGAAAAAGAAACATTCCGCTTAATGAAGCAGCGCAGATCATTTTAATAATTAAACATTGTTACGTCGGACGAAATACCGCAGTGACGGTGTCTACTGTCTTTCATTACTGGTTTAAATTTAACGAATTCGCAAAATTAGCGGCTTTAATATTTAATGTCTTTAGCCTTAACCCCCTCGTTTGATTCTGTAAATTCGCTCTCAGAACCGCACAGACAGAAACTTCCAAAAGAAGATTACTGAAGGGATTAACTTCATTATCTATATACATATAAATAAAATTGAAGTGACTATCTGTTATTATATTATTATACTGTTATCTGTATTAACCATTTTTTAAATTTTAGTCTGTCTATTTTCGTTATATCTGAACCGAGACAGGGTGCTTTATATATATATATATATATATATATATATATATATATATATATATATATATATATATATATATATATATATATATAAATGACAACAATAATGACAATAATTGGTTCTAACCAGATAAAGCCGGACCGCGTCGCTAGTTCATAATATGCCTAGTGAATATTCGTTTTATAGTATAAGGGTGACAAACGAGCACATAGTCCACCTGATGGTAAGTGATTGCTGTAGCCCATAGACATCTACGATTCAAGATGCTTCGATTACGAATCAAAATGCATCTGCATTTTGATTCGTAATCGTCCTCGATGAAGAATCAAAATAAAAATGTGTTGTCAGTTGTCACCCGTGAGGACTAAGATGGAATGCCTCGTTTCTCTACACTCACCATGCGAAACACAGCAGTGTTAAGCTGCTATTTTACATTGGTTTCTCGACCCATTCGTGCTGCAACCATAATATAGCTGCAGCATAGCTCTACTACGTATAAAACTCACTTCCACAATTAAGATGAATCTAACTACACCTCTCATATGTTAAAATCAATCCAGCTGTTTAGGCTACAAAGCGTGCCAAAGAAATAAACATACTTACATACATACATACATATATACTTCCGAAAAGTACTACCATCCTTCTAGGGTAGTCGGGTAAAATTGGTCGTCAACGTCACGAGGTATTGTGAAATTTGTAGACTGACCAATCGGCCAGGGGAACATAGAATAAAATAATGTTTTCAGCTCAGATGCTTCGGCTGACTTAACTGTTCATTTTGTAAATTTAATGACCACCGAGTACAAAAGTTCAACGGTACAGTACGAATGGTATGGTACTATTTCCACTCCTTATCTCATCTCGAGTTATCTTGTGGCTTGCTTCAAATACGGAAGAGCATTCGAGTGCTACTATTAACTCGGACTGGAAATTTTATGATTCGAATTTGTAATGGCTACCATTTTGTGGCAACTTCTTTCATTACGACTGGTACTCGATGTCACTGAATTTCTATTATCTGCGCAAGGTTTCTTTAGAATATATGTCTGTATATTATTTAAAAATAAAAGATAATATTAAAATAAGTTAATATGAAAGTTGGTAGAAGATAAAAATTATGATGAGACAGAGAAACTACCAAATATTGGATAAACCATACTCACTCAATCACACACACATACACGCACATAAACACAAACGGACGCAACGCACGTACGCACCCACACACACGCGAACACACACACACACACACACACACACACAAGCACGAATTTATGAAAAGAGGATATTTCATGGAAGAGCGGAGTCTCCTGACACAGACTATTTTTACCTTAATGTATATAATAAGCCACTATTAGTTAATAATAAATATTGTAAATGAAATAAAGAATTTTATTATAATTCATTTTTCATACATATCACTACCCTTGGCAAGTGTTAGCGTGCAATCTATCTCTATTGTCAGAAATTTTAATGTTAATATTAAAAAAATCTCCTATCCCCTAAAATAAAAACACGAGGCCCCCTGCTCCCGTACCCCATCCCCTTGTTACTCCACTGGGACAGACAGCATTACAACGGGACATGTATCGGTGTTTTAAATTGTAACTGACACCAAAATAAAAATAGTCTCAACGTGACATCGACGGAACAGTAACACTGACGGAAATATTTTAAAGCCAAATTGTATGATAAAAGCTTTTCGCGTAACTTTATTTATTTAATTTACAGGTCTGTTTGATTGAAAATATTTTTTTTTATTACCGATATGGAAGAAAGGTTCTCGAATATTTATTTAGCTATATTAGTTTGAGCACAAATGGGTCAGCTCGATCGAGGTAGGACCAGCATAAAATAGCAGCATAAGGCTGCTGTGTTTTGTATAGGGCGTGTTGAGAACTAGAGATCCATTTTACTGGATACGACACATTCCATCTTATCCTCAGGGGTGACAACGCATGTGCATTTTAATCTATATAGATGTCTATGGCCACGGCATCCACTTACCACCAGTCGGCTGTGTGCTCGATTGTCACCTTTATTCTAGGTATAAAAAAAATAAAGGTCTATTTAATTGAAAATATTTTTCCCCCCAACTAAATAGAGTAACGACTTGATGTACAGAACACTATTTCTCTCTACCGACCTGATGAAACACGTAGGCACTCGATAGATGCAGGTGGCTTAGGACCGTACTTTGTGGCAATTTATTGGAAACTAGACATATTATTTGTGTTTCACCTGATGGAAAGTGTTGATCACCGCTCATGAACAATTGCAACACCAGGGGAATAGCAGATGTGCTGCCGACATTTTAAAAGGGGTAAGCTCGTTTTTTAAAAGTTCCTAAGTCGTATCGGTTTGGAAAAACCGACGGTGGTAAACGATTCAACAAAGAAGTCGTCCGAGGAAGTAAACTCCTAGTTAACAACCAGTTAATGGAACCGATCGGAAAGAAATCGTCGACGATTCGAGCCGCTCCTCGATAGATGCGGTCAAGTGGAAGTAGCTGGCACTGGCCCGGCCCAGATATGAGAGCAGTATACCATTTTTCAACCGCCAGATAAAAATATTCATAGGGTAAAATAGAACATAAAGAAATCAAAAATTAGTTCTATGAATAAAATAATTCAATTTTTTCTCTTTATATTTAGACATAATTTATCTGATTTAACTTACATCTAAGGATTGGAAAAAGGCCTTAAAACAATTAAGTCCAAACGTTTAGCAATGACGAGGATATGAATATAAGGCTTGAGTTTTTAAATTGAAATAAGCTCGGTACCAACATTTGAGGTAACGTTTAAGTAGATAACGGTACTGAGTGATCCCGGGATTTATTTAAGCGAGGTTTTTGTACCCGGTATAATATTTAGGGACTGCGTTGACTTGGTGTAAATCTTTTAAGTCATGTATTAAGCCACATTTTACGTGGTTGAGCCACGCTGCAGCAATATTATGATTGTAGCAGGAATTGGTTAGCTCAACTGGAGAAGGAACACGCTCTCACAGAACACCAGCGTGAACGGCGCGTAAATTTTTATACGTGGTAGAGCCATGCTGCATCTATATTAGTAATATAGTTGTAGCACGAATGGGTCGGCTCGACCGCGGAAGAACCACGCTCTCACAGAATACCAGCGTAAAATAGCAGCTTAATGTAAATGTAAATGTGTTTCGTATGGTGAGTGTAGAGAACCGGAGACCCTCTTTACTGGAAAAGAGGCATTCCATCTTAGTCCTCACGGGTGACAACGCATCTGCATTTTAATTCTTTATTGATGATACATTTACATGTCTATGGGTCACAGCTACCACTTACCATCAGGTGGGCTGTGTGCTCGTTAGTCACCGTCATTCAGAAAAATAGCATCCGCTTACCATCAGGTGGACTGTTTGCTCCTTTGTCATACTATACAAGGTATAGCCATGCTGCAGCTACATTAGTAGTATTATTGTAGCACGAATGGGTCAACTCGACCGGGGAAGGACCACGCTTTCACAGAATACCAGTGTTAAATATCAGCTTAACACTGCTGTGTTTCGTATGGTGAGTGTAGAGAACCGGAGACCCTTTTTACTGGAAATGAGGCATTCCATCTTAGTCCTCATGGGTGACAACGCATCTGCATTTTTGTCAATGGGCCACAGCAACCACTTACCATGGTGACAGGTGGACTGTGTGCTCGTTTGTCACCCTATGCTATAAAAAAATAAGTATTCTAAAAAAAAATATTACAAAAAGGTGTAAAAACTATTTTATAAGACGTAAGTTAAAAGTATCACTTTAAAATGTTAATTCTTTAAAAGACTTCCTAGAAAGCTTTGTTTCTCTTCTTGCGCTGCTTTTCGTAATTTAAATCTAAAATTGAAATATTTCTTAGTGCTGGAATAACTTTTTAACTTCTTAAGTCGGAATATTTTATTATACTTATTGTTATTCGCGACAGCTATCAAAAATTTATCATTCATTAGAATTGTAACCGTAATTACAATGAAGTAAGTGTTTATAAGGTTTAAATTGCAATGAAGTAAGTGTTTATAAGGTTTAAATTGCAATGAAGTAAGTGTTTATAAGGTTTAAATTGCAATGAAGTAAGTGTTTATAAGGTTTAAATTGCAATGAAGTAAGTGTTTATAAGGTTTAAATTGCAATGAAGTAAGTGTTTATAAGGTTTAAATTACAATGAAGTAATTGTTTATACGGTGAATTAGTTTTTTTTTTCCGCTGACATCTAAAAATGGAGGTTTGACATTAACATAAATCATACAAATTGTTTATACTCTCTGGTATGCATATCAATAACAAATGTACATAACATTTACAGACTGAGTCGTGCAACTTAATTTTGGATTAATTTGGAGTAGGAATAACATCTAATCAAGGCAACACAATGAGAAATAATTCAAGTAAATTATGTACCTAAATAGAGAAAAATATCTATTGAAATAAAAGCAGTTTCGAATGTTGGGAAAGAACATGGTAGATATTATACTCTACAGTAGTATGCACATTTTTAATTAAAGTATAAATTAAATTTTATTTATAACATAATTTTTAATTTTAATTAATTTCTAATTAATAAAGATATAAATCTTATCCGACATTATCCGACATTATTCCGATGATATCCCGGACGTCAGTCTGAGCGAGATTAGAATGGCTCTCCAGCACCTTAAAAACGGCAAGGCCCCAGGCCAGGATGGAATTACAGCGGAGCTTCTGAAAGCGGGTGGAAAACCGGTACTTGAAGTCCTTCAGAAGCTCTTTAATTCCGTCCTCCATGGTGGCATTACACCGGAGGCGTGGAGCAGAAGTGCGGTGGTCTTGTTCTTCAAGAAAGGCGACAACGCTCTCTTGAAGAACTACAGACCGATTTCCCTTCTGAGCCGCGTCTACGTGCTGTTTTCGAGAGTCATTACGAATCGTCTCGCGCGCAGACTTGACGACTTCCAGCCTCCCGAACAAGCCGGTTTCCGAAAAGGCTTTAGCACCATAGACCACATACATACCCTTCGGCAAATTGTACAGAAGTCCGAGGAGTACAATTTGCCACTATGTCTGGCGTATGTGGACTATGAGAAAGCCTTTGATTCCGTCGAAATTTGGGCGGTGCTGCAGTCCCTTCAGCGATGCCAAGTTGACTGTCGGTATATCGAAGTGTTGAAGTGCTTGTACAGTAGGGCTACGATGGCTATCCGAGTACAGAACCAGAGTACGAAACCTGTCCAATTGCAGAAAGGTGTAAGACAGGGTGACGTCATATCCCCGAAACTCTTCACCGCTGCATTGGAAGATGTTTTCAAGCTTCTGGACTGGAAAGGATACGGTATCAACATCAATGGCGAGTACATCACTCACCTTCGATTTGCCGACGATATAGTCCTTATGGCAGAATCGCTGGAGGACCTAAGCACTATGCTCAATGACCTCAATAGTGTTTCCCAACGGATAGGTCTTAAGATGAACATGTACAAAACAAAGATCATGTTTAATGTCCATGTCACACCTATGCCGGTAGTTGTTGGGAACACTAAGCTCGAAGTTGTTGACGAGTATGTTTACCTGGGACAAATAGTCCGACTAGGTAAGTCCAACTTCGACCGAGAGGTCAACCGACGGATTCAACTCGGTTGGGCAGCGTTCGGGAAATTACGGCACATCTTCTCGTCAGGTATACCTCAAAACTTGAAAACGAGACTGTACACCCAGTGCGTGTTGCCAGTGATGACATACGGAACTGAGACGTGGTCCTTCACTGCTGGCCGGATGAGGAAGCTCAAGGTCGCTCAGCGAGCTATGGAGAGGGCTATGCTCGGAGTTTCTCTGCGTGATAAACTCAGAAATGAGGATATCCGCAGTAGAACCAGAGTGACCGACATAGCCCAACGGATTAGTAAGCTGAAGTGGCAATGGGCCGGCCATATAGCTCGAAGAACCAACAACCGATGGGGAAGAAAGGTTCTCGAGTGGCAGCCTCGTACCGGCAGGCGAAGTGTAGGGCGTCCCCCCACTAGATGGAGTGACGACCTGGTAAGATTTGCAGGAAGTCGATGGATGCAGGTGGCTCAGGACCGTGTTTTGTGGCATTCTTTGGGGGAGGCCTATGTTCAGCAGTGGACTTGTGAAGGGCTGTAATGATGAAATGATGAAAGATATAAATCTACCAATATCAATAATAGTTTTTTATAAGAAAATAATTTATAATTAATAGACCACAGCAACTAAAGTGTGTGTGGTTTCTGCTGTAGGGCTAAAAAAATCAATTTGTTTTTTTTAATATTTTGAATAAATGAAAAAAAAAACAGTAATTCGATGATAAATGATTAGTAAGTTTAATTTTGAAAGCAATATAAGAGTAGTGAAATATGTCGGTCCTAGGTATGGTTTTCTCTTATGTTCATTAATTGTGACCCGATTTTAATTATCCTGATGATGATTTTGATAATTTTACTGAATAAGTTATAAGTTAAGGGTGGTTCCATAAAATTTCCACTCCTAAAGGTATCTATTAATATTATTTCTAAGTGAAACTATTAGACGACATTGAGATTGTGATATGCCTTATTCCACTCAAGAGAATAAAAAATTCTGATATATAAAAAATAATTTTTGTTTGTTCGTATTTTATGCGCTGCCATACCATTCATCCGATTGCGGTAAAACTTTGCCAATTTATTGCTGGTACTTCCGCGAAGGTTTTAGGCATAGTACAATTAACTTACAGTAGGTGGCGTGCGTAGCGCACCGACTAATTTATTTGATAGTCATAATATGTGATTCATTTTTAATGAATGTATTATCATTCCCAATTAAATAATATAACCCTTCCAAATTCAAAACGTTATTTCCACAATTTTTTCGGCAACAACGCGCCACAATGGCCAGTAACTTATAATAAAAAGTAAAAACCGATTTTAAAGAACGAAAAGAATAAAAAATACACATGACTCGCGTTGTGCGCGTTGTGCTCGAAAATAAGGGAAGTTCTAGGGACCTGCAGGTTCAACCGTTTTTCAGTTTATTTTTATACAATAAATATAGGCTTTTGAAGTTATACTTTTTGGGGAGTTTGGGAAAAATGATAAGAGTGAATTTTATACGATGCGCGCGCACACCGACAGCTAAAAATGACACCATGAAGTTGTTATGATGCGCGCGCACACTGACACCTCAAAGAGACAACTTCAGTGGGTAACTGTCTGTTAAGTTTCCGTGGGAACTGATAACTATATTTAAGGTAGTTATTTTTAGTAACTTTTGTTTTGTTACGCTAAAGAAGTATAAATACCTACGTGCGTATATAAGTACATACACACTTTTTTTTTAACGAGGTCACTAAAATAACTTACCTAAATTTTATACGAAGCCAAATTTTCCCGTACTTCTTATTGCACCTTAAGAAATATCGTACGGCATTCCCTCAAATATGAAACAGCATTGGAGCACTATTCATGTGCTCGTTCTAGAAATTTCTCGTTTTCCAGTAAAAGATTTGAACAAAAAAGAGTGACTTTTTTTGTAGAAATCCACTTTAAAATGCAATTTCCCTTGCTGCAACTATTCCGACATCGTTTACAAAGGTTCTTTAAGTTTCTGCAAATTATTTCTTTAGATTATAAATATTAAAACTTTTTAATTGTGGTCAATTATAATTTTGAAACGTCAATTTTATTATTATATCGTATATTAAAATTTTTCTATGTTTTACATATATTTATTTATTACAAACTTTTTTGTATACCATATATTATTTAGATATAGATTGGACCGCAAAATATTCTTATGTTTTACATAAGGTAAATGCACCTTATTCCGAGGGGTTCTAAAATTGGCACCATATTCCTACGTACTCGTATATAGAAAAACTACGTTTACAAGCGATTTACAAGCTCTTTTCTACTGCAAGATCACAACATCATCAACGGTCTGGAGATATGTTTTATTATAGGATAGGGTGACAAACGAGCACACAGTCCACCTCATGGTAACTGGTTGCTGTGACCAATAGACATCTACAATAATCCTCAATAAAGGATCAAAATGCAGATGTGTCGTCACCCGTGAGGACTAAAATGGAATGAATGCCTCTTTTCCAGTAAAATGGGTCTCCGGTTCTCTACACTCACCATACTAAACACATCAGTGTCAAGTTGCCATTTTACGCTAGTATTCTGTGAGAGCGTGGTCCTTCCCCGGTCGAGCCGACCCATTCGGGCTACAACTATACTACTAATATAGCTACAGCATGGCTCTACCACGTATAATATATGTGTATTAGTTTTAAAAGAATTGGTTAGTTTTGCGTCAGCAGCTGATATGAACCCACGCTTCATATATATTTTTGACCTTGTGCACGTGAGTTACATTTTTTTTATAGTTATTTTATAGTTATTTATGTACCGCACTTGTAATTATTTGAGATAAACTATTTCAAGAAACATATTTTTAATCTAAAACACATATTTTTTTGTATGATTTTTTGAATAAATCTAGGTGAAAATATGTTTTTAAAATACCGCGACATTAGGTGTCAAATATTTTAGCCGGTTCCTTATTCCGATGTATACCGCGGAATAGCGGTTTCAGATACATGATTTCTTTTTTATTTTTCAGAGTTGTTTTTAGGATTAGACCCTTCCCGCTTTGGAATCCACAACTTAAAAAGGCAATGAATATTAAAATCTATTTCTGAAGTATACTTTTGCATTTCATTCTCTAATTATAGCATGTCAAATGTGATCTATTAAGGTATTTTGTTAATTCATTTTAACGGAAAGCTAAGAAGGAAAATTTAAGTTCATACACAATTTGATGTAATTTTTAGTAAGTATTATATTACATTTACGAAGATATTGCAATTACGTATTAATCTATGCATACATTATGTAAAAATCTTAAATTTTTTAGTACTCGGAATGAGAAAATGAGATTTTTGGTATGAAACACAATTCCAATGGTTGGGATAAAGTTCTATGAGCACCTTATTCCGCGGCATGTACACACGCAACGACAAAGTTTTCACAATTTTACGCAGCTTCCTATATACTTTCCTCTAGTGTCAATAATGCGTAGGTTCTTAATTCCTTTATAATAACTTTCACAAACTTATGTACGTAGTTTCAAACATTTATGGATAATAATTCTCAACAACAGTAATTTTAATAATATCCATTTACACAATAATTTCCTTTAGAGAGAAGCACATGTTGTTTGTACTACTATTGTAATAATACGACGAGTATTAAAATAAATAAAATTGATTAGCTATGCTATGATTTTATTATATATATATATATATATATATATATATATATATTTATAGAATAAGGGTGACAAACGAGCACGCAGTCCACCTGATGGTAAGTGGTTGCTGTGGCCCATAGACATCTACATCTATCTGCAGATGCTGATGAGGACTAAGATAGAATGCCTCTTTTCCAGTAAAATGGGTCTCCGGTTCTCTACACTCACCATACGAAACACAGCAGCATTAAGCTGCTATTTTACGTTGGTATTCTGTGAGAGTGTGGTCCTTCCCCGGTCGAGCCGACCCATTCGTGCTACAACTATACTATTAACATAGCTGCAGCATGGCTCTACCACGTAAATATGATTTTCTTTCATAAGTTTTTCATTTTCTGCCAGTTGCGTTTTCATGGCGTGTTAAAAACTAAGAAACTAAATAGTGCCTTAAGAAACTAAATACAATAAAGAAAAATATACATATATATATATATATATATATATATATATATAATATTTGTATTAATCTCTATTCTATATAGTAAAGTAAAATAAATGTTTGCTCTAGTTTCATATCCCTTGAAAACAGAGGAATACGTTGGTGTGGACTAAATGAAAGTTATACAACTTACTAGTATAAAAAAAACTAGGATAGGCCTCTTATCTTTTTATTTCTAAAATAGTACTCGCAGGGTTCGCCAAGAAGCGTGAATAAACATGAGAGATCATTTTATATTGCGTTGGTGTATTTTCCCAACATCCATTATCGAGTTAAGCGATGGATAAAGTCTCTCACAGACTGCAGTGATCAATTGAGTAAACGGTTTGCTAAAACATAATATAACAATATTTCGAAAAAATTAAATAACAATAATAATATCATATATATTGAGATTTTGTTATTTGAAATAATATTTAATTAATGTAATCTTTATTACTTTGATAAAAGGATTTACGTTCGATATTTACACGTAATTTTGTCGAATCTACTACAGTATTAAGATTAGGTCCTCTGATTGATAAGGAAACTGCAAAATAAACTCCGTTAATCATTAAAAATAACAGATAGATAATAATCCCTTTTTTATTTTAACGGCTACAACATTAAAAATAACAAAGAGATAATTATTTCTTTGTTATTTTAATGGTTACAGTACTTTAGTATATATAAATATATATTTAGTATACTTTATGTAAAATATATACTAAATATTTTAATTGCAGATGAGGCGGATGTCATGCCACTTAACATAGAAAATATATATAGGTCGGTAACAGAAAGCAGCGTCTGAATTGCAAAATATCTGTAATTGCTATTTCCGGACACAAGTAGCATTTTTTTTTCTTTTGCTTAGTGTCAACAGTGCCATTGGAATAGTTTTACACAAAACTGCCACCACTACGCATTACGAACACCAACCGCGACTTGGTAGTCTCTCCACGGGAAATGACAATTCATCGTTTTGTTCCTCCTAGCAATTCAAGTTTACTCCAGTGTGATATCACCCTAACATTCTGACACGTGTCTAGAGTATCAATGTAATATCATAAAGTAAAATTAACCGTGCATGTCTTGACGATAATAGTTATACATGTGTATCTCCCTACGATTTAATAGTCAATTTAACTGTCATGTTCATTTGCTTATATCTGTGGTTTAACATAGTCGTTAGATATAGTATCTGAAGTATATAATTAAACGTAGTGAGTTATATAGTCTTTGTAGTTAATTATAAGCTATCGGGGGGTGGAAGTAGTATAAAAAATCCATCATCTCGTTGTGTACCTATGGGTATTGCCTCTTTTTAACCGATTTCAAAAAGGAGGAAGATCACAATTCGAGTGTATGTTTTTATATGTATGTTACGCGATATCTTCGCAGATTGTAAACCAATTATTTTATAGGATAGGGTGACAAACGAGCACGCAGTCCACCTGATGATAAGTGGTTGCTGTGAGCCATAGACATCTACATTTATCCTCAATAAAAAATCAAAATGCTGATGCGTTGTAACCCGTGAGGACTAAGATGGAATGCCTCGTTTCCATTAAAAAGGTTCTCTGGTTCTCTACACTCACCATACGAATAACATAAGCGTTGAGCTGCCATTTTACGCTGGTATTCTGTGAGAGCGTGGTCCTTCCCCGGTCGAGCCGATCCATTCGTGCTACAACTATACTACTAATATAGCTGCAGCATGGCTCTACCACGTATAAATTTGGGAAAAAATGCCATCGCTTAGGGTAGTAAGTAAATAACTTCTTTTTAGCAATTTTAAGGTTTTTACTTTTTGTTAATCCCATAGCAAATATAGAAGAGGCTCGAGAAATCTAGTACTACGATAGCAGAATCTTTTACCGATTACGAGTTTTTTTATGATGACAAACAAGCACACAGTTCACATGATGGTAAGTGGATGCTCTGACCCATAAACATCTACATCCATCCTCGATTAAGAATCAAATATTTTGATATAACTATTAATGAAGGAGCCGTGTTAATGACGTGAGATGTGTGTGTGAGATGTGTGTGTGTGTGTGTGTGTGTGTGTGTGTGTGTGTGTGTGTGTGTGTGTGTGTGTGTGTGTGTGTGTGTTTACGATTACAGTACCAGACCGCTGCCTGTTGCCGGATATAACAAAGTTGTATTCTGACTAGATAATTGTTTATTTCAGGCAGTAATCTGCATCTTATTCCTCGAAGGTGACTACAAATTTATAGTAACATTGTCCATTTTATGTACTGTTAGCTCATTTGTGGTTGAAATAAATATACTTTTTTAGATGGTAGAGTCATGATGTAGCAATATTAATGTTGTAGAACGAATCGGTTGGCTCGACCGGGGAAGAACCGGGATGTCTACGAGCCATAGCATCCATTACTATCAGATACTCGTAGTTTGTGTACTCGTTTGTTACCTTTTTCTATAATAAAAAAAATAGAACTTAGACAATACTCATTTTGGAATGGTCCGTTTGATTATGAAAGCCTCTATACACCAGATCGATTTTTTTTATAGGATAAGGGTGACGAACGAGCAAACAGTCCGCCTGATGGTAAGTGGTTGCTGCGGCCCATAGACATCTACATCTATTCTCGATTACGAATCAAAATGCAGATTCGTTGTCACCCCTTGAGGACTAAGATGTAATGCCTCGTTTCCATTAAAAAGGGTCTTAGGTTCATATTCTCTACACTCACCATACCGACACCGAAACACGGCAGCATTAAACTGCTATTTAACGCTGGTATTCTGTGAGAGCGTGGTCCTTCCCCGGTCGAGCCGACCCATTCGTGTTACAACTATACTACTTATATAGCTGCAGCATGGCTTTACCACATGAAATGGATTAATTTAAAATAAGTGCATATTTAATACTCCACAGGAGTTTTATTAAAAAACAAACGTATATATTCATAAAGGTAAGATTTTTGGAAACCTTTAAATTTGAATCACTTTATTTGCGCAGTGGCTTAGCACTGAGTTACGGCGTTGAGGGCCGCGGGTTCGAATTCCGCACGTCACAAATATTTGTATGCCCTACAAATAATTAATATGGATGTAAATATTTTTCCGTTTTATGTACGTTAGCTTAATTGACATATAGATTGAAGAACCGGTAACCGTTATGAAATAAAGATTCTCGAGTCGAACGGCCCCAAACTAGATGGAGTAAGGTGAGCTAAGTGAGGAATCGATGGGTACAGGTAGCTAAGGACCGTGCTTTGTTGCATTTCTTGGGGGAGGCCTATGTTGAGCAGTGGACTTGTGAAGGGACGTCATGATGATGACGATGAAACTGCCCCCACAATACAGGATAATTTCTAGAGTCGGGGCTACGTGTTTCTGAACAAAAATTAATAAAGCTGCGAGAGAACTATGCCAGAAGGACGCGTGTAAAACAGCGCTATAGAAACACAAGCACACGAAGTTAGACAAGATTTTTTGTGGCACTGGAAAACCGACTACGGATCGATAGGGCAGTTTTAACACACGTTTGATTCACTTACAGTACAAGTATGTGCATACCTAACCGTAGTTCTTCAGAATGTATACTAATTTATTCATGTTCGTTTTATGTGCGCAAAACGGGAGAAAATCCTAGTGTTTTTTTTATAGCATGAGGGTTATAAAACGAGCCCACAGTCCACCTTTTACAATAGAATAGAATAGAATAGAATAGAATCATTTTTATTCAATATAGATTATAACAGATCGTGATACTTGGCGATTTTAACGGCCACCACGCTGAATGGCTCGGTTCACGTTTAACAGATCATGCAGGGAGATCTGTTTATGACTTTGCCTTGGCATATGGTCTGACACAACTGGTTACATCGCCTACGCGGATTCCAGATGTAGAGGATCATACACCTTCCCTGTTGGACCTTCTGCTGACCTCTCATCCGGACGGATATCAGGTTTCCGTCGATGCCCTTCTTGGCTCTTCGGATCATTGTCTCATCCGGTGTGTGGTGCCACTCACGCTCCCCTCGCGGTTGCGTTCTGCAGGTTGCCGCCGTGTTTGGCATTACAGGTCGGCGGATTGAGACGGAATGCGGTCTTTCTTTGCATCCTACCCATGGGGGCGGGTTTGGTTCTCGCCGGATGAGCCCAGCGCTGTTGCTGACTCTGTCACCGATGTGGTGCTACAGGGAATGGAACTATTTATTCCAGTATCTGTGGTACCCATCGGTGGCAGATCTCCTGTAAGACTGTATTAAGCAGTAAGCAGGAGTGTTATCAGGCCTGGGTTGAGGCTTCGGCGGCTCGGGATGTAAACACCAGCATGCTTAAAAAGAAGTATAACTTCGCCTCCAGATCCTTCAAAATAGTTATTGCCAAAGAAAAGTCAGAGCACATAGGCAGAATTGGCGAGAAACTCATTCGCCTTCCTTCGGGAACCCGTGCATTCTGGTCTCTCGGCAAAGCTGTACAAGAAAATTTTTGTAAGTCATCACTACCATCTCTGCACAGGGAGGATGACTGACTTGCATTCTGATGAACGGTATGGCAGCGCATAAAATACGAACAAACAAAAATTAATTTTTATATATTAGAACTAAAATTGAAGTGTCTGTTTGTAATGTCAAAATAACATCTTTTTACTAAACTCATATGAGAGTATATAACGTACTTATAACAAAAACACAATTTTTAAAAATTTTGTCTGCCTGTCTCTTTGTTCCGGCTAATCTCCGAAACGGCTGGACAGATTTTGACGGAACTTTCACTAGCAGACAGCTGACGTTATAAGGAGCATTGAGTTATATGTACTACGTACTAGAGAAGCCATTCCAAACAAAAATTGTGTCCTACTCTATGTCTTCGCGCATGCGCGGGAGTAGTAGTCGCGCATGCGCGAAGACTTTAATTTGATATAAAATAAGATATTAATATAAAATAAATATAAGAATTTAATGTAAAATATCTTAATTTAATCTAAACAAACATATTTCTAAATAAAATGTAATTATAATTATTTTATGGAATTCACAAAACATCAATTTACGCAATATTTAGTTTGTATGGATTGCACTACAGTTCAGTTGAACATAGTCAATGTTCGGAAGGGCTTCTCTAGTACGTAGTACATATAACTCAATGATAAGAAGTAACTTAGGCTACTTTTATTTTAAAATAAGAATTAGTGTATCCGCGAAAAAAACACACCTAAATTACACGCGGGTGAAATCGTGAGGAACGGCTAGCATTAAATAAATATTTATCTGTTTTAGTACAAGCTGCGGTACTAGCAAGGACGGTTATGTTGCGGAAAAACTGACGTTTAAGACTTTCTTTTATAGAATAAGTCGACCTGATTTTAAATGGCTGCTGTGTCGTATAGACATCAATCAACGATTAAGAATAAAAATGCAGATGCGTTACCCCTAAAACCTAAGATGGAATGCCTCATCTCCAGTTTTCTACACTCACCATTTTTTTTATAGTATTGGGTGACAAACGAGCACACAGTCCACCTGATGGTAAGTGGTTACTGTGACCCATAGACATCTACATCTATCCTTTTTAAAGACTCAAGGTGCAGATGCGTTGCCACCCGTGAGGATTAAGATGGAATGCCTCTTTGCCAGTAAAAAGGGTCTCCGGTTCTCTACACTCACCATACAAAACACAGCAGCGTTAAGCTGCTATTTTACGCTGGTTTACTGTGAGAGCGTGGTCCTTCCCCGGTCGAGCCGACCCATTCGTGCTACAACCATAATATAGCTGCAGCATGGCTCTACCACGTAGAAAATGGAACCATATGGAAATTCTTTTTTTATAGGATAGGGGTGACAAACAAGCACACAGTCCACCTGATGGTAAGTGGATGCTGCGGCCCATAGACATCTACATCTAGCCTCTATTACAAATCAAAATGTAGATGCGTTGTCACCCGTGACTACTAAGATGGAATGTCTCATTTCCAGTAAAAAGGGCCTGCCAGCATTCAGCTGCTATTTTACGCCGGTCAGGTCGACCCCTGCTACAACCATAATATAACTGCAGCGTGGCTTTACGTTTAAGTATAGCTGTTATTTGATTGTTTCATATAACTTATCTCGTATTCACTCCTAACAGTCGAAACCAAAAAATATGAACTATACGTTGAGCTATATCGATTACTCTGATTCTACTGTGGATCTAATTATGCATTTATAAGTCTATTGAGAAACTTGAAGCTCTCCATAGCTCGCTGAGAGACGTAGTGTTAAGCAAAGTAATAAATGACCATGTCTCAGATTCATAAGTCATTACTGGCATCACGCACTGGTTATACAATCTACTTTTCAAGATTTGAGCCATAAGCGACAAAAAGATGTGACGTAATCCAAAGAACGCTGTCCCGATTGACCTCTTCAAAGGAAACAAATTACTTCAATAAAAATTTTACACGCCTACCCACTGTCCCTTTCAAATAAACCACGACATTTTTGAATAATAAGCTTCCTTTCCAGTCCTTTGATTAAAAAGAAATTCTTTATTCACATTTCCTCGCCGCCATTTCTTGATAAACGCACCAATTACGTTAATTGCACTTCGAGAATGTTCTAGAACAATAATGCGATTGATTTCTTAATTTAAACTTTCCCCACGGCGCCGTTGACCTATTGAGTTGATATATTGAGCTCGTAAATGGCATTAGAAGTCATTTCGCGAAAATCGATGCAAAGACCTTGGTATAATAATGTTATGTATTTAGGTGCCGTATTATTATAGTGTAGGTACGGCAACCCACCACTATATGAGCTGACGAATTAGTAAGGGATGTAAGAAGTCGATGAATTCAGGTGACTCAGGTCCGTGCTTTGTGGGATTCCTTGGACGGCTATGTTGAACACTGAACTTGTGAAGGGTTGTATTTATGATGTCGAAAATGAGGTGCGGTATTTTGACTGCAAAACAAATGGGATGGCCTGACCGGTGAAGGAATATGCTCGCATGAAATACGAACGTAAAATTATAGAATTATCGTTTGTGGCGTTTCTTAAGAGAGGTCTATATTCAACTGTGCATTTGTGATGAGCAGTAATGATGACTTTTTTTATAGAAGAGGGGGCAACGAACATACTGAAGAGCATGCGGCTCACCTGATGGTAAGTGACTGCCGCCGCCCATGAACAATCGCAACACCAGGGGAATTGCAGATACGTTGCCGGCCTTTTAGAAAGGTGTAAACTCTCTTCTTGAAGGTCCCTAAGTCGTATCAGTGCGTAAAAATTGCCGGTGGTAACCAATTCCACAGATAAGATGTACAAGGAAGAAAACTATTAAAATGCTCAGTGGTGGACCGCCAAGTATCCAGATGGTGAGGATGGTATCGTGAATTTTGACGCAATGTGCGTTCGTGAAATTTTGCGGCTGGAATTATTCCATACAATTCCTCAGAGCACTCGCCGTAGTAGTAGATGATAAATCCCTACGCAGCGCCATTGAATCGAGTCGCTCAAAAAAAGTTCGGTCGTTGACGATTCGAACCGCTCTGCGCTGGATGCGTCATCAAGTAGAAGGAGCTAGCACTGGGGTGTCCCGGCCCAGAGATGAGAACAGTATTCCATGTGAGGCCGAACTTGCGCTTTGTAAAGTTGCAAGCGATGTGCCGGCATAAAATACTGTCCCGCTCTGCTGAGCACGTCAAGCTTTTTAGAGGTCAATTTGGCCTTTCCTTCGAAGTGACCACGAAACTGCACACTATTTGATATGTCGACGCCGAGGATCCTGATGCTAGCTGAGGCAGCAAGGGAAGTGCCTTAAAACTAAGGAGATATGACAAATGGGTCCTTCTTAGCAGGAAACGCGCAAACTTGTGTCTTCTGGGGATTGGACTATACCAGATTTAGTCGCCTCCAATCCGAGACTATGTTCAGCAAAGACTTGACTTGAGACACAAATTTTCCCGGTAGTAGGCGACGTTTTCCCGAGAAGTATTGGCACAGCCGGTGTATAAGGCATCGCCAGTGCTGTCTTCTGCGTAGCAATGAATGTTACCAGGTTGCAACATATTATTGATATGCAAAAGAAATAGCGTTGGTGATAGCACGCAGCCTTGTGGAATACCAGCATTAATAGGCTTGTAATCAGAGCATGCACCGTCTACTACTACCATGATGCTTCGATCAGCAAGAAAATTGGTGATCCAATTGCACAATTTCTCGGGAATCTCATAGAAAGGGAGCATCGAAAGAAACGCTTTGTGCTAAACACGATCGAAGGCCTTCGCAATGTCTAAACTAACGGCCAATGCCTACCCCTTGGACTCTACTGCCTCTACCCATCTTAGAGTTAGATAGACCAGTAGATCACGAGTTGCTCGTGCCCGACGAAAACCGTATCGGCGATCCCTAATCAGCTGCTGATTCTCAAGGTACCTCATCTGAGGGGTTGCTTTTTAAGGGATCTGGGGCACAAAGGAGTGTTCTAATTTGTACCCCGGGTAGGAGAGTCATGAAGTATCACCTGGATAGGACACCTAGGTCTCTTTTAAAAACAGCAACGCAGACTTCGCCATCCCCAGATGGAAGTGGAGACAGCTTAAGGTTGGAATGAAATACCCTGATGTTGCAAAAATTCACGAATAGCGTGACAGGGGTTGCCTTGATCCTATTGCTCCGCTTGCCTCGAGCAGTTTTAGTCGCGAGTGAAATTTTGCCCCATTCCCTCCCCCCAATCCCAGAATACGCGGGGCAGCCTGAATACTGATGCTCAGCGAGGAATTCTCCAGGAGTCTTCCGTTTAATTCCGCTACCATGTTTATTGGCATTCGACTGTAGTAAACCCATAAACCACTCCTAGTACAAACATTTTAGCTTAGTTGTAGTAGTTAGCAAAACTCCTCGTACCCGCTGCTAGTGCGAAGTAAGAAAGACTTCAGAATGCACCGTTGTCACATGCCATACACTATGTTGATAACATCTCACAGAATATTGACATATTTACATACAGTCAGATGAAATTCATTATTGCAGCAACAAATGCGTTGTAAATAGTATTTTTTTTAATTAGTATATTATTTTATTATCATGTTAGTATTATTATTCATTATTTTTTAGTAATTATTTATCAGTCAGTGGTTTTATTATTTTAAGGTTAGTTATAGCATCGCATTGGTTAACATAAAGGTAATGATGTTATAATTATGTACTATATTTATATATATATATATATATATATATATATATATATATATATGTGTGTTTGTATATATTTACATATGTATGTTGTTTATGTATACTGTATTTATATATTGCAAATAGGTACTTTTGTATTGTGTAATCAATTTATTATAGCTGAACTGTTTTTATTTATAACTTATGTTTTATTATTGTCCTTAACTTGCACCTGCCAATATCTTTTTTATTAAAATTTTTCGCCGGGTTGACTGGTAGAGAATGCCATAGGGCATTAAGTCCACCCTTTGTAATCCCTAGTTGGTGTGTTGCAATAAAGGATAAATAAATAAATAAATATTAGTTGTGTTGACAACACTGTCATACTTCTTTAAAAAAATTGGCTATAAACGTTATAATATATCAACTGCAGTCGCAGTTTCGGAGTCGCAATCAACATTGCATTCGCGGTAAATCTCGCATTTCAAGCTGTCGGAGAGCTCTGAAATGAGTGAAGGGGATATTGGACATATAAACACCTATGTTGAAGATAGTTCACAGCGCGCACTAAATACACATTGTATGTTTGCTGATTGTTTGGTCGGTTTAGTGTTAAGAAAAAGTTTGTTATTAATTAATTATTGTATATATTATGTTAATATACTATTTTGTTCTCACTTTTACGTGATAGAGCTATAATGCAGCAATATTATGATTGTAGTACGAATGGGTCGACTCAACCGGGGAAGGATCATGCTCTCACAGAATACCAGAGTAAAATAGCACCTTAATTCTGCTGTGTTTTGTATGGTGAGTGTAGAGAACCGGAGACCCTTTTTATTTGAAAGAAATCATTCCGTCTTAGTCCTCACGGGTGACAACGCATCTGCATTTTGAGACTTCATTGAGGAGAGATGTAGATGTCGATGAGTCACAGCAATCACTTACCATCAGGTGGACTATGTGCCCGTTTGTCACCCTATCCTATAAAAAAAGTTATAAATAAGTGAACTCTACTACGTAATAGAAATGAAATTCCAGTCTCTTAAGGCGACACCACGAAGCAATTATTTAGTCGAACAATCCACGTTTTCAAGCAACTAGTTTCCTCGCCAGACTGCGGGAGAGCGATTCGCTCCTGTAACTTCGTAAAGTTTATTAAATGCTCCCGGTTTCCTGTAATACTGTGAAGTGCTTGCGACTTCGAAACTTTTCATATTGTATCTTTAAGTCTGTTGATAGTGTGGTATAAGCAGAAACTTGGAAGTTTTACATGGTATTATATTGTATAACAAGACCGACTTAAGCTAACAGTTTTTGAAGTTAACATTAATTGGCTTATTAAATATTAAACTGAATATTGCGACTAATAAGGGATCGTGAATAGATACATTAGATTATATCTAAGAGAGATGTCGCACAAGATTCACATATTAATCCTTATCGATAATTATTACGTGTCACATCATCATCAAAGTTATCAAAGTTCATTACAAAACCACTGCTGAACATACACCTACCCCAAAAACTCCACAATACACAATCCTGAGCCACCTGCATCCATCGACTTCCTGCATCTTTTTTTTTTCTTATTTTAAATTTATTCTTTATACAAAATCATGTTTTTTTTTAGTTTATTTTAAACTATTTATTTATTTTCTATTTTTTATTATTTTTTATGTTAAATCCAACCCATCAATTTATTACATTACACAATTTATTTGATATAAAAGCTTGTTACGATATTCATGTATTTTATAAAAGCATTATTATTACTTATGTCAATATTAAGTTACATATTCTACACAAGCAAATTTTGCGACAAACTTTTGTATAATTTTATGTCATATAAAATGATGGGTTTGATTTAATTTAAAGTGTTTTCTTTTTTTAGAGAATTTAAATAAAATATTGTTTTATTTAAATTTTTTTATTAATTAACTCTTGATTTCTTAATTATTCTTTTTTTTAGTATATGGGTGACAAACGAGTACACAGTCCACCTGATGGTCAGTGTCAGCGTTCTCATCCCTGAGGACTAAGATGGAATGCCTCGTTTCCGGTAAAAGGGGTCTGCGATTCTCTACACTCACCATACGAAACACAGCAGTATTAAGTCACTATTTTAGGCTGGTATTTTGTGAGAGCGTGTTCCTGCCCCGCTCGAGCTGATCCATCCGTGCTACAACCATAATATAACTGCAGCGTGGCTCTACCACGTACAAAAATGTCTGTACTATCTTAATTATTCCTTTTATTTACTTTTACATTATTGTTTATTTTTTAATTATTCTCTTATATTTTATTAAAAAGAATCATGAAAATATCGAGTAACGTGCACAGGTACAAAATTTTACGGTCGAATTGTAAACCTCCTCACTGAAATCAGCTTAAAATTAAACTATTAATGAAAAATAAAAGTTGTTTTGTTAATGACATTATTATACATTATAAAGTCGCTGCTAAGACATAATATAAATATAAAACCATAAGAGCCCCGATTTCAAAATTTTAAGTTATTTTACGGGTCGGCTTTAGTAATCTGCTGCACGATTTAAGTGATCATTTTAGCTTTAGGTGATAGGCAATGATGCTATTGATTACCATCTAGCTGCTTATTATGCCGGAAATCTTTAGGTTTCGAGATATCGATAATTATAATTTTGAGATTATATCCATTTTAAAATGATACGAAAACGAAATAAAAATATAATTATTAGAGAATCTGTCAATGTGGGGAGGTCAAGGGGACTTACCTTAAGCGCCCCCATGCAATTTTAGTTGCCGGAGCTGCGTCGAAATATTTAAAATTATTTTCTAAAAATATTCATAAATCACTAATTAATACCTGAAACTGAACTTTTGACATTGACAGTCACAGATAAATTCGACCAAAGAGAATATAATCACTCCGTTCGTTTATTTTCGACTT
The DNA here is from genome assembly GCA_963668995.1 of Parnassius mnemosyne. Lineage (NCBI taxonomy): Eukaryota > Metazoa > Arthropoda > Insecta > Lepidoptera > Papilionidae > Parnassius > Parnassius mnemosyne. The sequence goes on from CAVLGL010000084.1 coordinate 35,724,106, forward strand.
CGCGACTCGCGTCGTAAGCGTCATTCCGTTGCTACCGAGTTTACGTGAATGTGCTCCTTATTGTTATTATCTGCCTCCTGTTTTTCGAGACCCCTCTGGAGACCGATTGCTTGCTATTTTACGACGTTTTTGGAAATGGTGGAAGTAATAAAATATGTTTATTTATTAAAGTAATTATAAAAGTTAACATTTTGGTGTTTTATTTGGTGCTAGAGCGAGTGAAGCGAGCTCGGGACTTGGGGCACCCTGACTCGGACAGGTTAGGTTAGAAGGGATGGCGGGGTTGAGTGAGCGAGCGAAGCGAGCAAACAGACCCCTCCATCCCCTTCATGGTTATTTTTTTATAAACCATGCAGAAATAGGAGGACTGCAAAGCGGGGCTCCGTCGACCGAGCTTCCTTTGCCTGCGCCACGTTGAGTAACATTGGGCTACCCTTCCCCAACTCTCTCCCCCCACAAAACAGGTTTATATTGTCAAAACATTACGAAAAACATCCTCATTTAAAGATAGGGAATTAGTTTCATCGTTTTCCGCATACACATTAAATTGCTTAAACGTGAAATTAAAAAAAAATATGTTCTTTATTTTTTTATTACTTCCCGTTCTGACAGCCCTAGCAATTAATTGTTTATGTCCGCTTTTCCGACAATATCAAACGTAAAGACTGACTGTATGTTCTTCTTAGGCTGTGAAACTACAATGTCGACTCAATAGTTAAATTAAAATCTTTATCTTCTGTTTTGCTACCTTAATGGGTGGGAAAGTATAACCTACTTAATAAAAATTTATCATCAAAAATCGAAGTTGTTGACGTGTTTACCTGGGACGTGGTTAGTCCGACTAGGTAAGTCCAACTTCAACCGAGAGGTCAATCGACGGATTCAACTCGGTTGGGCAGCGTTCGGGAAATTACGGCACATCTTCTCGTCAGGTATACCTCAAAACTTGAAAACAAGACTGTACAACCAGTGAGTGTTGCCAGTGATGACCTATGGAAATGAGACGTGGTCCTTCACTGCTGCACTGCTGGCCGGATGAGGAAGCTCAATGTCGCTCAGCGAGCTAAGGAGAGGGCTATATGATAAACTTAGAAATAAGGTTATCCGCAGTAGAACCAGAGTGACCGACATAGCCCAACGGATTAATAAACTGAAGTGGCAATGGGCCGGCCATATAGCTCGAAGAACCGACAACCGATGGGGAAAAAAGGTTCTCGAGTGGCGGCCTCGTACCAGCGGACGAAGTGTAGGGCGTCCCCCCCCCCCCCCCCTCCCACTAGATGGAGTGACGACCTGATAAGATTTGCAGGAAGTCGATGGATGCAGGTGGCTCAGGACCGTACTTTGTGGCATTCCTTGGGGGAGGCCTATGTTCAACAGTGGACTTGTGAAGGGCTATAATGATGATGATGATGATGATGATCAAAATCGATTCACAATCGACGAAGATACAAAATACAAACTTTAAAAAAAACATACAATCGAATTGAGAATATCCTTCTTTACCGAAATCGGCTTAATAGTCTGGTCAACAAGTTGACAACGTGAAAAATAGACGTTAAGCTCCTAAAAATATGAGCGACAGCTCTTTGAATTCGGAACGACCTCTAGAAAAATGTATTTTAAGGTCTTATTAACATGGAAAAAATTGCAATTGTTATTATTAACAAAATAAGATGAAAAAAAAACGGTATCCATTTTTTTGTTAATAACTTAAAACCTATTAATATTTAAGGAATTTTGTAAAACGATTATTATAGAGGTGAAAATTTCCTCCCGAAACTCTATCTCCATTATTTATTAATGCATATTAATTTTAATTTAATACTGAAAATGGGGCTCCGCGAGGCCTCTACGACATGCAAGTGAGTACATCAGATAAAATATTTTTTTGTAACATAATATAACGTTATTTTAAAAATTTGAAAAAAAATTTTCGTATCGTCTGGACAATTGAAAGAATAAATCCTCGCTGGAAAAAATTTCTCGAATTTTTAAAAAGTTATACGATTGTTAGCTCATCAATTTTTTTCTAATCTCCGTTCTTATAAATAACGGGAAAAATGTTTAAATAATTGATCTATAAATTTTCGGTTCTTGTTTTAATAGTATACACGTAATAAAATCACGCTATAAAAGTATATTATTTTGTTTATTATCATTTTTTATGACTAAATAAAAAAGAAATATCCCAAAAATTTAAATAATTTTTTTACAAATATTTTATGATTGCTGTTTTCACATCTAACAATGGCAATAACTAACACTGGTTACAATTTCTTACGTCATTTTTTTATAAATTATTTATAAAGAAATAGACAAATATATTATTTAAGAAAAAATGTTTTACCATTTTGTTTTCCTGACAAAATTATGATTTAAAAAAATCCTTAATATAATTTTAATTGTTTATAATCGTTTTTTTATTTCGATTGTTCAAATAATTAATTATGAAATTATTTTATCCTTAATAAGAAAAAATAGCATACAGCAATTGGTATTCCCGAAATAGCATCTACGTACCTATCTGTAACCTTAGCCTTATCTGCAACCGGGTTCATTCCAATAATATGCTCTCAACAAGCTTGTGCTACTTTAAAATCAGTTATTTTAAACATTTCAACAAACTCACACGAAATGACGAAGATTATATTTATATTTTGTTCTTTAATACCTTTCATATTTGCTCAGTGCACTATTGAAAATGTGGAACCCTTCTTCTCCAGATCAGTATACGACTTCTCCATAGACTTGTTGAGAAGAATCGCGCAAAAGACGGACTATCATTTCGTGGCAGCAACTCTCTCACCTTGGACACTACTTGCCTATACTTCCCTCGGGGCTGCCAACAACTCTTTAGAAGAACTCAACACTATTTTAAAATCGCATCCACACAAATGTTTCAATAACGAATTCTTCGAAATAACGAAAAGCGTTTACATACCGTCTGCCAATACAACGCTAGAAGGAACTTCAGCTACGTTCGTCGATGAAAAAATACCGGTAAAAGAGGTCTTCCAAAATAAAATTAAAAGGGTAGGCGTAAGTGAAGTAAAACTAGTATCGTTTGATAATTATGATTACGTTGCAGCTTATATAAATAATTATATAAAAACGGCAACGAACGCAGCTATCGACGAAATAGTACTCGCAAGTGATTTGAAAAATGTGGCTCTAATGATTATAGATGCTTTACGATTTAAGAGTACGTGGAAAATTCCTTTCCCCATCGGTAAGACGATAGAGAAATCATTTTATGACGATATGAACAACAAATTAGGTGATGTAAACCTTATGTGTTTAAAAGATAACTTCAATTTCAAATTCATGGATGAAATAAACGCCACAATTGTTGACCTGCCCTACAGTGACGACAGATTTTCAATGGTACTATTCTTGCCTAATGAAGGCACCAAACTGAGCAACGTCATATATTCTCTAAAAGAAATCAGTCTAAAATCAATATTCTCTTTTTTTAAAGAACAAAAACCTAAAGAAATAATTGTAAGGTTACCTCGATTCAAGATTTCATCAGACCTAAATAATCTAAAAGAACTTTTCATTGATATGGGATTGAAAACAATATTTGACAGTAACCAAGCCCAGTTCCCGGATACATCAGACCATCCTTTATATATTTCTAATCTTACTCAGAAAGCTGACATAGAAGTGACAGAAGAGGGCATGGTAGCAAATGCAGTATCGAAAGCAGAATTTTCGTCTATGAGTCTCCACACACACACTCTTCCGTTTATTGTGACTGCGTACAGGCCATTCTTCTTTATGATTGTGGATAAAAAAACTGTAATACCAGTCTTCGCTGGCGCTTACTCCAAACCAAGCAAGTACTAAATATAAAGTAAAATTATTATTATTAAATATAAAGTAATATCTCTCATCATTAATGCTGTCCAAATGGAACGGATCAGACTGCAAATTAATGTATATTTATTACATTTAACTTAAATAAAGTATAGACATCTATTATATTAAGAAACGATCTAATAATAGGTAAAAAAACAACATTGTTCTCTATAAATATATTTCAACTTTATTATATACACATAATATATCTATTAATAAAGAATATTTAATTACATGTTATATATTTTTCTTTATTAGTCGGTCCCTCACTAGATGTAGTGAAGACCTGGTAAAACTTTTTTTTTATAGGATAAGGGTGACAAACGAGCACACAGTCCACCTGATGGTAAGTGTAATGTAGATGCGTTGTCACCCGTGAGGACTAAGATGGAATTCCTCATTTCCAGTAAAAAGGGCCTCCGGCCACCTGCACTCACCAAGCGAAACACAGAGGCAAACCTCTACTTCACGCTGGTTTTCTGTGAGGTCGTGGTACCACCCCGGTTCGAGCCGGCCCATCCGTGCGACAGCAAAAGCTGCCGCATGGCTCTACCACTGTTAAAATGTCGATGGATGCAGGTGAATCAGGACCGTGTTTTGTGGCATTCCTTGTGCGAGGTTCTTCCTATGTTCTGCAGTGGACTTGTGAAGAGCTGTAATGACGATGATGATAATATGATTTTCTTTATGCCTTAGTGCAGGGCTGACTGTAGACTGTGTATCGTACCACCTGGGGTAATTCATGGTGTCCACCCTGTATTTTTATTCTTCTCTTTTCTACCGACTTTCAAAAAGGAGGAGGTACTCAATTCGACTGTATGTTTTGTATGTGTGTCACCTCATATGGGGTGATCCGATTTTGATGATTCTTTCTTTATTTCAAACCTAGTGCTTTTTATGTGGTCTCATATTAATTTGATCAAGGTCTGACTGATAGTTTTTGAGTTATTCTTAATAATTTATATTGAAGTCGGTAGTATAAAATTTTTAATTTTTAATTATTTATTTGCCAGAGTTGCCACGTTTGGTAGACATGTTGGGGTACGCCGTTTTTATTATATAGTTCTTACTAAGAAGACGCTGGTGTCTATCTGCTAGTTATCCTCTGCATCTTACGACTCCGATGAAACGATATGAGGTAGTGGATATCCTTACACCACCATTGCAACATTAATTTACATACATTTATTCTTAAATACCACTTCTAGATAAGATAGTAAGTTAGCATACACTGTATTTATAAAAGAGACACGACGTTGCATACGAATACGCTATTAACTATGTATCCATTAATAAATACCAGACGTGCTTTCATTATCTATGCGATAATAGTCAGCCTTGCATCATAAACAGCAAGTTTTTAGTTTTTCCATAAGATTATTGTAGAATTAAGAATAGTGTTAATTACATCTTAGCTGTCCAGACAAACATCTTAGACACAACATTCAATCACATCTTAACTGTCCAGCTAATGCTCTTATACAGAACCCACTTAAGTCTCCCGTTTGCATCTACAACTTATATAAAAAAATACATTTATTTGGTGTGCGAGTTGAAATTATTTCATCAACAACCTAATACGTGGTAGAGCCATGCTGCAGCTATATTAGTAGTATAGTTGTAGCACGAATGGGTCGGCTCGACCGGGGAAGGGCCACGCTCTCACAGAATACCAGCGTTAAATAGCAGCTTAACACTGCTGTGTTTCGCATGGTGAGTAGAGAATCGGAGACCCTTTTTACTGGAAACGAGGCATTCCATCTTAGTCCTGATGACAACGCATATGCATTTTGATTCTTTATCGAAGATAGATGTAGATGTCTATGGGTCTCAGCAACCACTTACACAAACCAGCCAAGCGTATACTTAAAAATGCATTTTTTTGTAATTCTTAATGAGATATTTATGTGTCTTTTACTGAACTAACGTTTAAATATTTTATTTTTGTGCTGTTATTTTATCTTATATACGCATATTACACATTATTTCATTTAAACCTTTATTTGTTATTAGTACCGTTTAGTTTGGAATCGCGTTTATCACTTTTCTATTACACCTTTGTACCTGTATTAGTTACCTACTCGTAGGACTTCTAATTGACTTGCTGTAGCTATTATTTACTAGCTGTTCCCCGCGACTTCGCCCGCGTGTAATTTATTACAATTGGATTTCATAGGTTTTCATTATCATGCGCGGAATCCTAATTGTTTTTCCAAAATAAAAGTAGCCTAAGTTACTCTTTATAACATCAGCTATCTGCCAGTGAAAGTCCCGTCGAAATCGGTCCAGCCGTTTCGGAGTTTACCCAGAACAAACAGACAGACAAAAATTTTAAAAATTGTAATTTTGTTATAAGTACATTATATACTTTCATATGCATTTAGTAAAAAGCTGTTATTTTGACATTCCAATAGACACTTCAATTTTATTCATTTGTATGTATAGATATCTATCTTGATTGTTATATCGGATGGTCTTTTAAAATGAACAAAAAAGAATAAAGCAAAAGAAGGGAGAGAGAATCGTAGAATTATCGTAGAATCAACATTACCTCATATAGTCCCAAGAAACGACTATTGGAATTATAGTCCGACCTCCTAGCCTCCGATCGGAGGTTAAAAATTTCATATTTAAGTTAGAGTGACAAAGGAGCACACAGTCCACCACCTCGCCCATATATCGCTTCGCATATGGATACATACCATAGTTGCCTCGCTTGGCAAGCAGGTTGGCAACCGCAGTTTTATTTTTAGTAGTCATTAGGAAGTAGCTGCTGCTCATCTCCTGGTTTCTTTCCTTTTGTCGCCTCTAACGACAACAACGAGATGATATGGGCTAGTGGATATTCTTACACCGCCACTACATTACTATGTTAAATAATAATTTAAAATTTAAAATTTTGTAAAAACGACATGAATATAAATTATTAAGAATAACTCAAAAACTATCGGTCAGACTTTGATTAAATACATAGAATAGAATAATTTTTTATTCAATATACATTACATGTGTAATTCTTATTGAAAGTCATTTTTTACTTTACCACTGGTTCGAAAAAAAAACCTCTGTCCTGGGAAGAACCAGCAAGAAACCCAGCGGGACTTTTTTTTAAAATAAATTTTACAATATAAATGATTACGTACTATTTACAAAATTTATTTTAGAAACTGCTTGGAAGCTTCCACCTCATTCCCAGGGGTTGTTATCAACCATGTATTCATTTATACTATAATAACCATTTTATACAGTTTCAGTTTAATAAAACATTTAAATTTGGTAATAGAGAGAACCTGTACACTTTCCGGGACCTTGTTGTAATAGCGTATACCTTGTTGTAGTAGCATATGGGACTACATGAAAATACCAGCTTTTAAATAAAAAAAGAATCGTCGAAAGCGGTTCTCCCAGAAAAAAGTTATGAGGTAACACACATTAAAAAACATACAGTCGAATTGAGTACGTCTCCTTTTTGAAGTCGGTAGAAAAGTTTATATTGTACCAGAGATCCTCCCCCCTTTCCCCCCGCGATTCCCCATTGGATCTTGACAACATGGCTTAATTAACCCGTACGCCTAAATCTTTTATGAGAGAAAGATACATAGATTATGCTTACCGACCAGTTATCGTCGGGTTTTTGAATTTATGAATGAAGTAAGTATAGTCTTTTATAAACATAGTAAATTCCTTTTTAAAACGAGTGACGCAAGGTTGTTTTTACTTTCGAAATATTACAACGGCTCTTATAGAAAGTACATAATATAAGGCTCATAGACATTTGGATCTATCTTCAAAATCAAAATGCAGATGCATCGTCACCCCAGAGTACTCAGCTGGTATGCCATGTTACCGATAAAAAAGTCTCCGGTTCTGTACACTCACCGCGCTGGAATTTATTTATTTATTTAAACTTTCATACACACAGTTGTACATATAGACGGACTTAACACCATAGGGTATTCTCTCCGAGTTAACCATTAGAGACTAAACAGAGATAGACATACAAGTGGCGGTGCAACAGTAATCAAAATAGAATAGAAAGGGTTCAAAATATTACATATTTTTTTATAGGATAAGGGTTACAAACGAGCATACAGTCCACCTGATGGTAAGTGGTTGCTCTGGCCCATAGACATATACATTTATCCTCGATTACGAATCAAAATTCAGATGCGTTGTCACCCGTGACTACTAAGATGGAATGCCTCGTTTCCAGTAAAAAGGGTCTCCGGTTCTCTACACTCGCCATACGAAACACAGCAGCATTAAGCTGCTATTTTACGCTAGTATTCTGTGAGAGCGTGGTCCTTCCCCGGTCGAGCCGATGCATTCGTGTTACAACTATACCAGAAATAGAGCTGCAGCATGGCTCTACTACGTATAAAGATATACATATATACATATATGTATGGGTATACATATTTACACACACATTATATATATATATATATATATATATATATATATATATATATATATATATATATATATATTTGTTAGGAATGAGGGTGAAACTATAATCTTCCACTTGTTCTAGTAGTATAAAGTATCGCGCAGTCGACTAAGAGGGATCAAGTCTGTAATTCTGAGAGTATCATGTCGTTATTATGCCCGTTTGGCACTGAGATACTGCCTAAGTAAGACAAGTGATGTGGTTCTGTTCGTGAAGTAGTTCTTCTAGTGTAAGCAAGGAAGGTGGTGTTGCTGAGAGGCTGCCCTATGTTATATTGAGATGACTAGTATGGCTGGTACTTTGCATACTTCGGTGTTATCATGTAATTATGTCCTTCACGTTACACCAATGTTTGATTGTGACTGGTACATATTACGGTTGGTCGAACTGTATTTGCTCTAAACTAAATGTGCTTAGTGCTGTAGGCTGTCTTATTCCTGATAATGATTAATTGCGTAAGCAAGAGAGCAAGTTGAACATCCGCTCTCACACTTTTATTATTTTTAACAATTAACCTTCAGAGTAAATTGTAATACGAGTAACATTATTTTATTTAAATAATTTTGAGAATAATTTCTGACATCGGAAGTGGAATACTTTCTAAAAATATATATAGTCCAGCGGCCGGGGGAGCGACTGCTTATCATCAAGTCCCGGGTTCGAATCCTAAGACGCGCCGAATAAACAATTTTTGGGTTTAGAGAGAGTGCACCTTTGCTTATAATAATCAGTCCTGCGCTGATAAATATATCGGTTGAGACTGAACCGACATTCTGATATTGTCTGGAGGACATTACCTAATTAATTAAAACGAAAAATATAGAAGATTAAATTATGAATTTTTATATTAGTTAATTTATGAAGATTCTCTTAAAAGCTAAACTCTAGTTTGTAAGATTAATCTTTTCATAGTAATTAATTATTCATTTCATCTCTAAAAGACAGTACAGTTTAGATTTTAAATTGAATTTTTTTTTTTTTTTATAGGAGAGGGGGCAAACGAGCATGCGGCTCACCTGATGGTAAGTGACTACCGCCGCCCATGAACAACCGCAACACCAGGGGAATTGCAGATGCGTTGCCGGCCTTTTAAAAAGGAGTAGGCTCTTTTCTTGAAGGTCCCTAAGTCGTATCGGTCTGGAAAAATCCCTGGTGGTAAACTATTCCACAAGAAAGTTGTGCGAGGAAGAAAACATCTTCTAAATCGCACAGTGGTGGACCGCCAATCATCCAGATGGTGTGGATGGTATCGGGAGTTCTGCCGCGATGTGCGTTCGTGAAATTTGGCGGCTGGGATTAATCCGAACAATTCCTCAGAGCACTCCCCATGGTAGATGCGAAAGAAAATGCAAAGAGATGCAACATCTCTTCGCAGTGCCAATGAATCGAGCCGATCGGAAAGGGCTCGGTCGTCGACGATTCGAGCCGCTCTGCGCTGGATGCGGTCAAGTGGAAGGAGCTGGCACTGGGGAGCCCCTGCCCAGAGATGGGAACAGTATTCCATGTGAGGCCGAACCTGCGCCTTGTAAAGTTGCAGGCGGTGTGCCGGCATGAAATACTGTCCCGCTCTGCTGAGCACGCCAAGCTTTTTAGAGGCCAATTTGGCCTTCTCTTCCAAGTGACCACGAAACTGCACGTCACTCGATATGTCGACTCCGAGGATACCGATACTGGCTGAGGCAAGAAGGGGAGTGCCTTGAAACTGAGGAGATACGACAAAGGGGTTCTTTTTAGCGGTAAACGCGCAAACTTGTGTCTTCTGAGGATTAAACTGGACTAGATTTAGTCGCCCCCAATCCGAGACTTTGTCCAGCAAAGACTCGACTTCAGACACAAGTTTGTTCCGGTACTCGGCGACGTTTTCCCGAGAAATATTGGCCCGGCCGGTGTATAGAGCATCACCAGTGCTGTCATCCGCATAGCAATGAATGTTACCAGTTAGCAACATATCATTGATATGCAGAAGAAACAGCGTTGGTGATAGCAATAATAATATAGTTAAATATAATTATTTTTAATTTTTTTTATATGAGAGGGAAAAACTAGCTTGCGGCTCACCTGATGGTAAGTGACTACCGCCGCCCATAAAAAACTGCAACACCAGGGGAATCGCAGATACGTTGCCAGCCTTTTAAAAAGAAGTAGGCTCTTTTCTTGAAGGTCCCTAAGTCGTATCGGTCCGGAAAAATCGCTGGTGGTAATCGATTCTACAAGGAAGTTGTGCGAGGAAGAAAACTTCTTCTAAATCGCACAGTGGTGGGCCGCCAATCATCCAGATGGTATGGATGGTATCGCCAGTTCTGTCGCGATGTGCGATGGTGAAATTGAGCGGCTGGAATTAATCCGAACAATTCCTCAGAGCACTTCCTTGGTAGATGCGAGTCTTTGCGTAATACGCAAAGAGATGCAACATCTCATCGCAGCGCCAGTAAATCGAGCCGATCGGAAAGGACTCGGTCGTAAATGCATCATTATTTTTAAATATTACCTTAATTCTTATAAGCGACTTAAATCACAAGAAAAGTTTAAAATTAAATTAGTAGTATCTGCATTCTACGTTACGAGAATTCAAGTTTTTTATAGAATAAGGATGACCAACGAGCACACAATTCACCTGAAAGCAACTTAATGCCGTGTTTTCTGCCGACTTCCAAAAAGGAGACGGTACTCAATTCGACTGTATGTTTTTTTATGTGTGTTACCTCATAACTTTGTACTGGGTGAACCGATTTCGATGATTCTTTTTTATATGAAAGCTGATAATTCTCGTGTGGTCCCATATGAATTTGATCAAGGTCAGACCAATAGTTATTGAGTTATTCTTAATAACTTATATTGAAGTCGGCTGTACAAAATTTTAAATTTTTAAATTATGTATGTTAAGGAATACCGGAGACCGGAGAGGTTTACTTTTTATTTCTTATATTTACGCGAACACTACACATTGAATAAAACTACTTTTACGGATTATACCACGTTTAATTAACTTATTTATACGAGTATTTATTCTCGACGTTCAAGACACAGTAAGTTCATTCTGCGTAGATCGGACCAAAGTTAATAACTAAAAAAGCTGAAGGTACTCCGGATTAACTCTGACATCGGGACGTCAATTACCTCAGTCCCCCGTGACCATGGGTGCTGTAAAGCACCCGAAACGTCAGTAATTAATAAAAATAAGTTAATTAAACGCGATAGAATCCGTAAAAGTAGATTTATTCAAGGTTTACTTTTAAATAGGCATTTCATCTTAGTCCTTAGACCTAAGCATCTACTTACTATCAGGTGAACTTCTTTTTATAGGATAGGGTGACAATCGAGCACACAATCCACCTGATGGTAAGTGGTTGCTGTGGCCCATAGACATCTATATTTATCCTCGTTTGCGAATCAAAATGTAGATGCGTTGTCACCCGTGAGGACTAAGATGGAATGCCTCTTTACCAGTACCTCTTCCCCCGTCGAGCCGACTCATTCGTGCTACAACTACGAGTGTACTACTAATATAGCTTCAGCATGACTCTACCACGTACCACTGTGTGCTCGTCTGTCAACCTTATTCTATAAAAAAATGCGTATATTTTAATGGCGCTATATTATCCCTGAGTATTATATCTTTTTTTTCTAAAGCTAAGTAAAATTCAGCTATGCAGGTATTTCTATATGCCTTAGGTAAATCTCCAAATAAGATAAGTATCGGAAACTGTCGAAGTTTAAATTTTAAGCTTACGTTTGTTATACCTGTGTTACAGCTCACACAGTTTTGGATTAGATGACATTAGCCTAAGAGTTAAAGATATGTAATAAAAAACTGTAAAAAGTTGTGGGTTCGTATCCGTCATTAGACAGCTGTCGCAAACCACAAGCATTTTAAGCTTATTTGTAGTGATTAGTACAGAGTACTGTTAACGGCGTTGTTATTATTTTTACGTTTAATGTTTGCAATATAACTAATAATTAAGGTTTTAAATAAAAGGTTTTGGGATTTGGTTTATACATTTCATCATTTTTTCTACCGACTTCAAAAAGGAGACGGTACCCAATTCAACTGTATGTTTTTTTTTATGTGTGATACCTCATAACTTTTACTGGGTGAACCGATTTCGATGATTTTTTTTATTTGAAAGCTGGTGCTTCGCATGTGGTCCCATATAAATTTGATCAAGGTTTGACCAATAGTTTTTGAGTTATTCTTAATAATTTATATTGAAGTCGGTTGTACAAAATTTGTAGTTTTAAATTACTATTATAATTATAATGTCCTCCAGACTGATTTTCGGTCACAGCGGCCGGTCTCAACGGAGACTAGCCAACTGCGCAGGACAGGGTTAAAGTGCCCGAGTGTGTGCGCAGGCACAGGTACTCTATTTTCTCACTCTCTTAGTTCCTGTGGGACGATTATTTGACATTAGTGGAGAGCGATCAGTCCTAATGCTTTGCGTGCTTTCTGAGGTACGGGACTGAAGCACCACTAAATTTCTGATTCCAGACTGATAATTTCTTGAGAGGAAACAAAATAACTTATTCTGGACTGACCCGTTATTCGAACTTGGGGCTTCATGATCAGCAAACCAACGAGACTGTCATCATTTTTTTTTATTATCTTCTTTATGTTTCATAGGTAAAATAACGTAGCATTACTTTCATAAACCTTTTCTTTTAACTGGTTAATGAACTAAGTTTGTTAGCACAATGTTTTATGTATATAATTCAATATCATATTTTTAATATAAACAACATAATAAAATATATATATACTTAACACTCAGGGGGGTAGGTAGAGACTAAGGTCTTCCATTTGACACGATCCTGACAAATCTTTATCGATAATTAATAGAATCACGCGTTACTTTGCGGAAGTCCATTATATAAAAGTTGACAAAAAATTACTTTGCGTTTATCACGCGGATGTACGCAAAGTAATTTTTTGTCAACTTTAAACCTTTATCGCTTCTTTCGCAACCATATTATGGATCTACGGTACGGTCTATGGCATGTAATTGTATACATGTTCGATGCAATAGGTACTCGCTATTTAACACCCTTTATTAATGCAATTGATTCGTATCGATTGAAAATTTTCTATCATAGTTAAAATATAATTTAAATGCTAAAAACTTAACTTTTACACGATTTTTAAGTAAAAATATTTTTATTTATTAATAGTAATTTATTATGACAGTGGAAACTGTTTAAGTGTATGTAAATTACATATTTTTAGATAATAAAATCAATGTACAAAATAATTTCATTACATACATACATACACACGCCTGCCACCCGGAGGGTTAAGCAGAGACTACAGACGTCCATCTGGCACGATACTGACATTACACTTTATCCTATCGGGTATAATTATACGCGATCGAAAAAAAATCCTTGTATAGTAATGTCCACTGCGGGTCCAGAATTGGCATTTCCCTTAGGATTTATAAGTATTATTCTATAATAATTTTAATTAATAGTAATAGAGCCGTGTTTGCTCAGAAGTACAGTTCTGAAACAGGGGATGGGCAGCGGCCGCAGCCGCTTCTTGATAAGAACTTAAACTTACAAAAAAACTACGGTTGCCAACACGCCTGCCAAACTAAATAAGGCGTTCTATGGAGGAGGCCTATGTTCAGCAGTGGACTTTTTTAGACTGTGATGGATAGATCGATGGAAAAACGAGCCACTTATATTCAGTCGCCGCCGGCACCAATAAAATTAATTGGAATATTAAGTGCGCTTACCACACTGCGAAGAAGGGAAATATCGTGAGTAAGGAAATCTGAATGTCTGAGGAAAAAATATTTTTTAATTGTATAAAATGACAAACGAGCACACAGTCCACCTGATAGTAAGTGGTTGCTGTGGCCCATAAACGAATTTATGCAGAGTTTGCGAACAAAATGCAGATGCGTCGTCACCCGTGAGGACTAAGATGGAATGCCTCTTTTCCAGTAAAAAAGGTTTCCGGTTCTCTACACTCACCATGCGAAACACAGCAGCATTAAGCTGCTATTTTACGCTGGTATTCTGTGAGAGCGTGGTCCTTCCCAGGTCGAGCTGACCCATTCGTGCTACAACTATACTACTAATATAGTTGTAGCATGGCTCTACCACGTATTAAATTCATTCGTGGTCATGTAAGGTCTGCCAAAAGTCGTTGAACGCAGCTGACTAATCGCTCGTTCACCCTCTCAGAAATAAGTGGAGACTGGTGGCCAGAAGTGCGACGTATATTCTAGATTATTAGATACTATACTACTTAGTTTTTAAATCATACTTCCAATACTAACAATCAAGCATTAATCTTTATATAATTCCGGACCGAATTAGATGTATTTTTATAGGGTACTTAATTATGGGATAACCTGAATAGTTATTAGCTATAGTTGGCCATGATGGCACCGTTGTCGAGATCCAGAAATCATCCATGCTAGTTTATTTCCATAAGACTTGATATATTTTTTTCAAAGTACTAAATTATTAGTCTCCTGCGATCATCAATCATGCTCTCAAATGGAACAATTAAGGTAAGCCCTCCTTACAGCGGGAGTGGACCAAGTCCTGCTAGTGGAGTTTGCGGGCTCATGAAAAAGGAGAAGGAAACTTCATAATTAAGTGTAAGTAGCATAGAGAGAGCCACGGTGGCTAAGATGGTTGGCGCTCGTGATAAATTAATTAACCCTGGTTCGATCCCCGCCGGCACCAATGAAATTGTTAGTTGCAATTTTAAGTGCTGATTTACCACGTGCTCGGCGGTTAAGGTTAATCGTGAGGAAACCTGCATGTCTGAGAAATAAGAAAAAAAAATATTTCGAAGACATGTGAAGTTCGCGAACACGCATTGGGACAGTATGGCGGACACTTTCTTGCCCTAAAACCCTCTCAAAAATGAGAGGAGGCCTGTGCCCAGCAGTGGGACGTATATAGGCTGTAACTTTAAGGAGCATAGACACGCATGACAATCATCACTCTAAATGTGAAGCTCTAACGAGCGACTAATGGAAAAATCAACCAAAATATTTTTTAACCCAAATCCCACAGGATAAGCATTAAGGGCCAGTATTACCTACTGGTTCTCGACAGTTTTATCAAAACGCGTTTTTCTAAAGCAGTTATGCAGTGGACTTAAATAAACAACAGAATAACATAGTTGATAAAATTATATTTACGTGATGTACCAACGCTGCAGCTATAGTATGGTTGTAGTACGTGTGGTGGGTGTAGAGAACCGGAAACCCTTTTTACTGGAAACGAGGCATTCCATCTTATTTCTCAGGGGTGACAACGCATCTGCTCTTTGATTTATAATCGAGGATAGATGTAGATGTCTACGGGCCGCAGCAACCACTTACCATCAGGTGGACTGTGTGCTTGTTTCACCCTATAAAAAAATGCTATAAAAAATTACTCATGCCTTTAACGAGCTCAGATTTACTACTACATTTACCCTTACCCTATAAAAAATTAAGAGCAGTTGAAGCACGGAACAAGCTCTCATCAGAACTGATATCATCTCAAACTATAAACCAATTTAAGAAAAGATTGGATAAACAACCAAAATAGATAAATTTCAGGTGCAACTTGCTGGCCTGTTAAATAATTATAATAATGATAATATTATTAACGTAGCATTAATAATGATGAACTAACGGTTCGTGTAACGCTAGTGTGAGAATATTTTAATATAAGATTTAAGTGATCTAGGCACTTAATTTAACATTTATTTATATCACCATAATATTTTATATAATTGCACAAAGCACATTTATATAAAAATCCCAAATATCTCAAGGTAGATCGATAAGAGCATCTATTTTCCTGATAACATCTGAAAATTATAATAAAAACCTACAGTGAATGGCAACTATGGCAAAATTTTATGAGGCAATATATGGTCTCATAATTTTTTTTTATATATATAATGAAAGGCCTATGTTAACTTATGGACTTCTTGTGGCGTAAAAAAACAGCTTAGTTTGGACATATTCGCGTTTATAATTAAAAATATATCTTAACTCATCCGCATAATTTTTCGACAAGGATGAGGCTAATATAAAATTAATTTTATCATATATAATTATTTCATATTTATTTATATTCTATATTATTAATTAATACTTACAGTTCTCTCGTAAATCCTCCCGTTTACCCAAGACTACACTTAATCCTGTCAAAAACACTCAAGAAACACTTTTCAAAACATTTCCATTACAGCACAGGACACAAAACACTTTGACACACTGCAAAAAATAGAATAATCACTATTAAATTTTCCAAAAAGTTCCAAACGCAACGTCAAAGTGGAGCAGTTAAAAATTAATGTTCCGCGTAACAATACTGAGAGTGGAGACGTTCCCGAGCCGCGACGTCAGTACGCTACGGCGACGTGGTACAGAATGCCTTTTGCGCATGGAACGGTCTGCTGTTAAAGGGCCTACGTCGCAATGCGTTATAACGCTCAAAACTAAACCTAATAACATTTTCCGGCAATCGAGAAAAATTAAGTTTTGCTTCAGAGCCACAGAACGTCGTTGGCATGTTTTTGGCAGCAAGTTATCTTGTATGCGGAATCTCTGACTGTTCAGTTATTAATTTTATTTAAGGCTGATTTTCCAGTTAACAGATAAAAGATATCCATCAACTAAATTATACAACTGAGTAATGGCGGTGTAAGAATATCCACCACCATATCATTCCATGGGTGTCGTAAGAGGCGACAGAGGGAAACTGAAACAACTTCAAGATAATAACAAAACTGCGGTTGTCAATCCGTCTGCCATGTATGGAAAATATGGCAAAATGATCCCTATGAGGCAATCTATGAGGAAGGCATATGTTCAATAGTGGACTTTTAGGGAAATCATATGAAAATCATACATAGGTACGGCAGAAAAAGCATGAGAATAAAATTAATTATAAAAACGCGGTCATTAAGAAGATATTAAGGATAATAATTGGTTGGCTATATAGCTTGAAGAACCGACAATCGACGGGGAAAAACAGTTTCTAGATGGAGTGATGACCTGGTAAAACACGCCGGAAGTCGATGGATGCAGGACCGTGCTTTGTGGCATGCCTTGGGGGAGGCCTATATTCAGCAGTGGACTTTGGAAGGGAGGTAATGATGATGATGATAAAAGGTGACGATGAAGCCATGGCAGCTCAGGGAGTTAGAGCGAGCGCTTATCGCTCTAAATTTCACAGTACGCGAGTAAACTAGGTTCGATCCCCACCGGCACCAATAAAATTGTTAATTGCAATTTTAAGTGCTGATTTACCGCGGTGACTCGACAGTGAAGGAAAACATCGTGAGGAAACCTGAATGTTAAAAAATAAGAAAAAATATTGCGAAGACATGTGATGTTCGCCAACATGCATTGGGGCAGCGCGGGGGACATTTCCTTGCCCTAAAACCCTCTCAGAAATGAAAAAAGTCCTGTGCGCAGCAGTGGAACGTATATAGGCTGTAACTTTAAGGGTGACGATGAATAAAAAGGTAACGAAACATGTGATTAGAGAAAGATATGGTTTGGAAGTAAATGTTGTCACTACCGGAAATCTTGGAGCTACCGGTAGCTTGGACACGTAGAAAAAAAAATGGGGAATGAAAAAATTACTTCAGAAGTAAAATCCTTATTATAAAAGAAATGTGATCCACCCCAGATTTGCATGACTGATTTTTAGATCTCGACAACAACGTCACCTACCGGGTCCAATTGTGAATCTAAACTATTCTCTAATCAAAATCCGTTGCGACTTTAAAAGATCTAAGCGTACAGACGGCGGGAAATGACTTTGTTTCACACTATGTAGGGATGGTAGAGTCGGCAAAGGACGCCCTAGATGGAACCATGTCAAATAAATTGGCGATTTATTGAAGATAGGCCAAATAAAAAGTGCGCTTCACCTGACGAGTATGGATGCGGATCGTGCCAAATGGAAGTACGTAATCACTGCCATTTACTCAGGGTGACGAGTGAGACGAGGCGTCAGAGTTCAAGTTTTATGTTGTTATTTTGATCGTCATCCAGTTGCCAGTAATGGCATATGGATCTGAGACGTGGTTCTTCATGACGACTAAGACGGAAGCCTCGTTTCTACTCAAAAAGGTTTTCAATTTATTTTACACTGGTATTCTGTGAGAGTGTGGTCCTTCCTCGGTCGAGCGAACCCATTCGTGCTACAACTAATACAGCTGCTGCGTGGCTTTACCACGTATAAACGACGACCATTTAGTAGCGGTATAAGAATATACCACTACACCATATCGTCACGTGGATTTCGTAAGGGGCAACAAGAGGGTTTTACGTGGTAGCGCCATGCTGCAGCTATATTAGTAGTATAGTTGTAGCACGAATAGGTCGGCTGGACCGTGGTAGGACCACGCTCTCACAGAATACCAGCGAAAAATAGCAGCTTCATGCTGCTGTGTTTCGTATGGTGAATGTAGAGAACCGGAGACCCTTTTTACTGAAAAAGAGCCGTTCCATCTTAGTCCTCACGGGTGACAACGCATCTGTATTTTGATTCGCAAACGAGGATAGATGTAAATGTCTATGGGCCACAGCAACCACTTACAATCAGGTGGACTGTGTGCTCGTTTGTCACCCTATCCTATAAAAAAAAGAGGAAATGAAACCGAAAATGGGTATCAGAATCTTTCTCATAACAATTCAAAATAATAACCTACTTGCCAATCGAGGCAACTATAGCAAATATACTCACTATGAGGCAATAGGAGAGGTTTATGTTCAGCATTGTACTTTTATATGCTGTAGTTGATAGATGAAATAGTAAAATGGCTTACAACGACTCTAACATTTTAAATTTAAATAAATAAATATGAGAAAGAAATGTTTTCTTGGAGATAAAAAAGGAGTCACGTTTCTATACGTCTAATACGACCAGTAAGTTTTTTAGAGAATAAACGTGACAAACGACTACACAGTCCACCCGAGGGTAAGTGGATAATGTGGCCCATAGACCTCTAGATCTATCCTAAATTAAAAATCAAAATGCAGAAAGCGTTGACACACCCTTGAGGACTAAGATGGAATGCCTCGTTTCCAGTAAAAAGATTCTCCGCTTCTCTACACTCACCATACGAAACACAGCATTAAGCTGCTATTTTACGCTGGTATTCTATGAGAGCGTGGACCTATCCTGGTGGAGCCGACCCATACGAACTGCAACAATACCAGTAATATAGCTGCAGCATGGCTCTACCACGTATAAACTGTCAACCATAGGTAGACAGACTCTAAGAACTTTTAATCTTTAATATATAACTTGATCGATAAACTTTCATCTAGAGCGTTCTTGGCCAACTCTGATCAATTTTATTTTGATAATGTAATAAAAAATAATGTAATATAACGTATAAAAGTCTATAAAAAATCAAAGAAAATAAGTCTATAAATTTTATATTATTATAGCCTCTATTCCAGTGCTTGCTTCTGAAGGAATTATAAATGCCTTGGTATTTTTAGATTATGTTAAAAATACTCTACTACCCATCCCTACGTTTGTTTCCCTGTATCAGTCTTTACCATACCCACGAGACAACATTGGGGAGTGGATATTCTTATACAGTTACACTGCCACTACGCGTTAAGCGGTATTAATTTTATTATCACTTTGTATAAGTAGTCTCTTAATACGCTATAGAGCCTCGCTGTAACATAATATAGTTGTTACTCGATTGCGGAAACACGCTCTCACAGAATATCCACATTTTTTATTGCTTAAGGTATTTTTATTGTGAACGCTTTAAGATTTGCTTCCACATAAAGCTCGCGAGAGTTCTCACCAGTTTCGCATACTAATTATCTTTTATCTTATTAGGTATTAAGTAAGTATATAGCAAATTAAGATTCTTAATATATACCACATGTAACTAAAACCCTGTGGTTCCCGTTAAGTACGTTATCAGGATCATTATTCAAACGTATTAAAATAACTTTTTTTTAAACTCGAACAATTTTTTTTTAAATAATTGTATGCAAATAGTATGTGGTTTTATTACCTCTATATTGTCTGGGGAGTAAGAGGATTGTCAAAGACCCCACTTTACTTAGCTTTAGCATCGGCTAGTGTCAGTAAGAGGTAATAAAACCACATAAATAAGAACACATAAATAAGATATATATGTATCACAGTACACTTTTACTGGAAAAGAGGCATCCATCTTAGTCCTCACGAGTGACATTTTGATTCTTTATTGAGGATAGATGTAGATGTCTATTGTGACAACCACTTACAATCAGGATGGTGGACTGGGTGCTCTTTTGTCACCCTATCCTATATAAAAAATTACGCATATCTTAGGTAATTAACTTTTAACATCTTGAATTTATTATTAAAAATACATAATCTCACATTGCATAAATGCTCATAAGATACATAATATAGACAGCTCACAGTATCTTAATAACTCGTAGCCCGTATAAATGCCACAAGCATTATTGACTTAAAATCCACAACTTCAGCATTAGACCCAGTTCTACCTGAACTAACAAGTTAACTTATCTCAACCTACTTCCTGTATCATTAGGCTCCAATATAGTCCTGTACACTTGGAATGCAAATACACAAAAGTTTAGAACGTTTATCAGTTTGAAATATTTGTATTGATCTGAACGCTTTGCAGTTGAATATACGCTCTCCGCTAGACGTCTCACAAACTTTAACGGTGTTACTCATTGGCAATCTAGGTATTAAGAACTCATAGGCCTGGTATACGAGATGATCATGTCGTCATGTATCAGACGACAAAATGTCTTATATTCAATCTCCTTAACTGAAACTTAAAAAACGTCTTTAAAGTTAAAAGTATATGGGTGCATAAGATTTTTTCATATAAAATAAAGGTGACAAACGAACACAGACCACCTGGTGGTAATTGGATGCTGTGGCCTATAGATATCTACATCTAACCTCGATTAAAAATCAAAATGCAGATGCGTTGTCACGCCTGAGGACTACGATGAAATGCCTCGTTTTCAGTAAAAAGTGTATCCGATTCTCCAGTCAACATAAGTTTTTTATAGGAGAGGGGGCAAACGAGCATGCGGCTCACCTGATAGTAAGTGACTAACGCCACCCATGAACAACTGCAACACCAGGGGAACCGGGAGAATTGCAGATTCGTTGCCAACCTTTTAAAAAGGTGTAGGCTATTTTTTTCTTGAAGGTCCCTAAATCGTATCGGTCCGGAAAAATCGCAGATAGTAATCGATTCCACAAGGAAGTTGTGCGAGGAAGAAAACATCTTCTAATTTGCACAGTGGTGGACCGCCATGATGGTATCGTCAGTTCTGCCGCGATGTGCGTTCGTGAAATTTGGCGGCTGAGATTAATCCGAACAATTCCTCAGAGCACTCCCCGTGGTAAAATCGATAGAAAATGCAAAGGGATGCAACATCCCTAAGCAGTACCAATGTATCGAGCCGATCAGAAAGAACTCGATCATCGACGATTCGAACCGCTCTGCGCTGGATGCGGTCAAGTGGAAGGAGCTGGCACTGAGGTTCCCCGGCCCAGAGATGAGAACAGTATTCCAATTGAGGCCGAACATGCGCTTTGTAAATTTGTTGTTTTTAAAGACCAATTTGGCCTTTTCTTCCAAGTGACCACGAAACTGCACATCATTCGATGTGATGACACCGAGGATTCTGATACTGGCTGAGGCAACATGGGGAGTGCCGTGAAACTGAGGACATACGATAAAAGGGTTGTTTTTAGCAGTAAACGCGCAAATTTGTCTTCTGGGGATTGAACTGGACTAGATTTAGTCGCACCCAGTCCGAGACTTTGTTCAACAAAATCATGACGTCGTAATCGGCAATGTTTTCCCGCAAAATATTGGCACGGTGTATAAAGCATCAAAAGTCCTGTCGTCTGCATAACAATGTATGTTCCCAGTTTGCAACATATCATTGATATGCAGAAGAAACAGCGTTGGTGATAGCACGCAGCCTTGTGGAATACCAGCGTTAATGGGCTTGTAATCGGAGCATGCACCGTTTACTACAACCTTGATGCTCTGATCTGCAAGAAAACTGGTGATCCAATTGCTTTATATCCCGGGAAGCCCATAAGAAGGAATCTTCGAAAGAAGTGCCAAACCCGATCGAAGGCCTTCGCTATGTCCAAACTAACAGCAAACGCCTCCTCCTTGGACTGCACTGCCTGCGCCTATCTATGAATTAGCTAACCTAGAAGATCACCAGTTGAACAACCCCGATGAAATACCGTACTGGCGGTCACTAATCAGCTGGTGATCCTCAAGGTACGGCATAAGCTGGCAGTTAAAATAGTTTCCATTAGTTTCGAGAATAAGGGGGCGATAGCGATAGGCCTCTAGTTGGACGGATCTGAGCGATCAACTTTTTTAGGGATCGGGTGCACCAAAGCTGTCTTCCATGAGTTCGCCTAGAGAGTAGGAGTACCGGAAAAGACCACACGTCTTCAGCACAATGGGTGGGACTCTATTTATAGTGCTGAAAACGATGTGTAAACAGCACTTCCTGCACGGAGCACTCATACCGCGGAATAGTCGGCAGTGTGTTCTCCCAGTCATCAAGTGTCGAGTTGGAAGCAAAGAGAGAACCTAGTAGATCGCTTTCTCTTTTGAGGCATGGGCCAGTGAGTCTTAAACCCTGCGCAGAGATGGCAGATATGGCTGACAGAAGTTCCCTTGGACAGCTTTCACAGTAATATGCTATAGCATTATTTCACAGATATATATGTATATAATTTAATATTAATATTATAATATTTATTATATTTATATTTATCTATGAAATAATAATCATATCTTTAAATAAAATAAATAAATGTGTGCGTCGCCACAGGCGAAAGACCAGAATTCATGTGTTCCCGAAGGTAGACGAACTAGTTTATGGTCAATTCTGCTGATGTGCTCTGACTTTGCCTTGGCAATGACACTTTTGAAGGACCTGGAGGCGGAACTATACTTCTTTTTAAGATTTTGGTATTTGAGGCGTTAATGCGTCAGCCCAGGCCCGGTAGCACTCCTGCGTATACCGTGATGCAATTTTACAGGAGTGACTAAACCATGGCTGAGTTCTGCCTCCGATAGGCACCACATATAATGGAATAAATAATTCCATTCCCAGAAGTACCACATCAGCGATAGAATCAGCAACAACGCTGGGATCTTCCGGCGAGATGCAAACTCACCCCCAAAGGTAGGATGCAAAAAAAGACCGCATCCCGTCTCAATTGGCTGACCTTAGTGCCAAACACGGCAGCAAGCTGCAGATCGCAACTGCCACGGGAGCGTGAGTGACACCGTACTCCGGATCAGACAATGGTCCGAAGAGCCAAGAGGGCGAAATCTGAATTCCGTCCGGATGAGAACAGATCTACCCGCATGATCGGATAAACGGGAACCAAGCCTTTCAGCGTGGTAAGCGTTAAAATATCCAAGCATCACGATCTCTGCGGATGGGTACTGTTGTAGCACGGAGTCCGCAGCCATTTGGACGTGGTCGATGAGTCGGTCTGTCTGTATCTTCAAGACTGCCGAGGCGTCGAAAACAGATGGCCTCTCTGACGTATACGCAAACTCCATTTAACCCCCTTCCCCGTCCAGAATACGCGGGGCAGCCTGGGCTCCCCGATCAATTATAACAAATCAAATGAAATATTATGCTCTTGCAGTATCAAAATCCGGCGATAGCTTTAGAATACGGGTGAAACATATATGCACATCAATCAAAGATAATAACCCTTCTTTTAAGCCTTTTAAAGCATTGAACCTAATTTCACTCTAGAAACCTCAAACGTGATGGAAGCTAGAAAACAGTTCGTCGTAAATTAATGCCGCCTTGTTGTCGTGTGCGCCCTATTAACTTGTGCACCACTAACATAATGAGGCCGCTAACTGTACAGATTTCTGATATTTCAGTGACGTCACTCAAGATGTTTTTTCACTGTTTATTTCATTTTTTAACTTTCCGCTTTGAAAATTAATTCTTTACAAAAGTTATAGACTTCGGTCCGATTTTGAGAATGCAATTTTTCATCAGATCTCTACATTTCGAGGTTCTAGAAAGCATTTCCGACTATTTCTGGCTGGACGTGCGGCCGTGTGTGTGTGTGGATGTGTGTGTGTATGTGTGTGTGTGTGGATGTAGATGTGTGTGTGTGTGTGTGTGTGTGTGTGTGTGTGTGTGTGTGTGGGCGCGCGTACGTGTGTGTGTGTGTGCGTGTGTGCGCGTGTTCGTGTGTTTTTTTTTCCGTAAAAGTTAAATAAGTATGCTAAATTTCACCCCAATTGGATTTCAGCAAGTGCTTTAACCGTAAACCGAAAAAACATACTGTTACGCGCCACTATTAATGTCTTGTACATGGCAACACTAGTTACACTAGCGCCCCCTAGTGTCGAGTAAATGAAAGTATTGCGCGCCACTATTAATGTCTTGTACATGGCAACACTAATCACACTAGCGCCCTCTAGTGTCGAGTAGCAGAACTAGGAGAGTCGAGATCCTTCCAGAAATTTCGGGACCGATATGTACTCGAACATTCTAGATGTCGCTACAGTAGAAGGTTCTGGAAACTATCTGAGGCCCTATATAAGGCCGGTATAGACCACGACCGGGGCAGTATTGAATTGGCGATACAAGAGAATACTTCGAAGCGAAATAACGGCGAACTGTGTTTTATTATTAGTGTGATTTTAGATTGTAATTAGTGTTGTGTAATTAAATAGTCAATTTTGGTAATTCTCTCGGCAGTTTTTAATTATCTCGAACCCCAAGTTCGTAACAATTGGTGTCAGAAGTGGGATCAAATATGCCGATTTTACCTAAAGACGACTCGGAGGGTATCCGTACCCGAAGTCAACGCCAACAGGAGACGGACCAGAGACGATTTGGTAATGCAACGCCGCAAACGTCGGAGGGCCAGTTGCTAACCACGGAGGCTGGCCCGTCAGCAGCTCCTGCATCTGCAGCACCTGACTTAGGTGCTCTGATGATGATGCTGCAGGATCAGGCTCGCCGACAGAAGGAACAGGCCCGCCGACAGGAGGAACAGGCCCGCCGACAGGAGGAACAGACCCGTCGGATGGAAGAGCAGCTGCAGCGCGGTATGGAAGAACAGATGCTCCTCAGGAAGGACCTTCACGCTACCTTCGGGAAAGAGATAAAGGAGGTGAAGGATAGGGTTGCTCAACATGACAACCGCCTGTCGGAAGCTGAAACCCGAATCGACCAAGTGAACAATCGGGTTGACAACGTGATGGCTGATGTGAAGAAAACGCTGGACGACCTCAAACTTGGGGATGGAGTTACAGCTCCCGTGGTAGCTACAACACCTTCGCTACGTGGATTCAAACTGCCACCGTTCGACGGGACTTCTTCCTGGTCGGCCTATAAAATCCAGTTCGAGGCTGTCATGAAAGCGAACGGCTGGAATAAAAGTCAGGCCATGACTGCTCTCACCCTAGGCCTGCGCGACCAGGCATTAACTGTTCTGGAAGCTCTCGGTAAGGAAGTGACTTACGAGCAGCTCCTTGAGGCATTGGAGGCGAGATATGGCGACGCTCACCTGGAACACGTCTTTCGTGCGCAGCTCAAAGATCGCGTGCAACGCAGTAACGAAAACCT
This sequence comes from Parnassius mnemosyne, assembly GCA_963668995.1. Lineage (NCBI taxonomy): Eukaryota > Metazoa > Arthropoda > Insecta > Lepidoptera > Papilionidae > Parnassius > Parnassius mnemosyne. Next base: position 35,750,050 of record CAVLGL010000084.1, read on the forward strand.
GCAGCAGTGGGCCCTTGAGGTGGAGAAGCTGTTTCGAAAAGCGTACCAGTCTGTACCTGCGCTTATTGTAGGGAACCTGGTGCAGACATTCATCGACGGCATCCGCGACCTTGAAGTCAGAGCTGCTGTGAGGCTCGGGCACCACGAGACGCTTAAGGACGCCTTGACCCATGCACTGGAGGTGGAAGCCGTGCGGCAGGATCATCGTTCCCACCGCGTCAGGGAGGTTGCAGCAGCTAAAGTTCAGGACCGCAATAAAAGCTACAGCCCTAGGTGCTACGGCTGTGGAGAAAGGGGCCATCTTCGATCCAGCTGCCCTAAGCGAACTGTAAAAAGGGAAGGTGATCGATCTCGAGAGGGTAGTGCGGATAATAGCACCGCCCAGCAGCAGCAGGGAAACTGGCGGGTGCTGGCTGATGTTAAAAGAGCCCCAAGGATTTCGATCTCACAAACTCATGATGGGAACAGGCTAATCATCAAGGGCGAAGTCAACGGAACGCCATGTAAACTGACCATAGACACTGGAGCCTCTCGCACGGTTGTCAGTTCCCAACTTATAAGTCGGTTCCTTGGTGACTCCGCATACAACCGAGAACGCATTAATTTGGTGACAGCCACTGGTCAGCGCATACCCGTCCGTGGAGAGAAGGAGATGGAGTTGAAGCTAGGCAACATGATCTACCTGCATAATGTCATCGTGGCTGATATAATGGACGACTGCATCCTGGGCCTAGAGTTTATGAGGAAGAATTGTTGTGAGATCGACGTTAAGCAAGGTGTTTTGAAATGTGGACAAGAAGAACTTTTCATGGAAGGGGCGTTACCAGGGAATGTGTACAGCCTTAAGAAGATTGTTCTTCCGCCGAGATCGGAAACGATTGTGCCGGTTAGACTTCCACGGAATCCTGGGCAAACTCTTCGTTGTGTACTCGTGGAAAGGGTAGACAATGACCTTCCATGGAAAGTGGCTCGAACCTTGGTCAGAACCGCCGACATCTCAGGAGTACGTGTGCTGAACCTTTGTGATCAGGAACAGATTATAGAAAAAGGCACATTGGTTGGTACTAGTGAGGAAGTGGATTGGTTGCGTCGGTGCGAATATCTATCGACTGGGACCCCCAGCAAGGATGGACAAACTAGAGTGACCACACTTTTAGAAGACTGTCGCAGCGTTCTCTCCCCGAATGAAACGGTCAAAGCGAAGAAGTTGTTACTCAAGTACGCCAATGTTTTCTCGTCAAACGAAGCTGACATAGGAAAGACTAGCTTAGTTCAACACAAAATAAACACAGGACAAGAATTGCCTATTCGTCAGCGGCCAAGAAGATTGCCTGTAGCACGTGAAAAGGAAGTGGAAACCATGATTGAGGGAATGGTGAAGGATGGTGTTATTGAACCTTCATCTAGTCCATGGTGTTCACCTGTGGTGCTGGTAAGGAAGAAGGACGGCAGTATGCGGTTTTGTGTTGACTACCGCCGCCTGAACGACGTTACAAAGAAGGACAGCTATCCCTTGCCAAGAATTGATGACACGCTGGACATGCTTACAGGCGTAAAGTGGTTTAGTACGCTGGATCTGAAAAGTGGCTACTGGCAGGTTGAAATTGACCCTAAGGACAAGGAGAAAACTGCATTCTCCACAGGAAAGGGCCTGTGGCAATTTAAAGTCATGCCGTTTGGATTGTGCAATGCTCCAGCAACGTTTGAAAGGTTGATGGAGCTTGTACTTACCGGGCTAATTGGAGATGCCTGTCTCGTCTATTTGGATGACATCATCATCGTAGGCCGTACGTTTGAGGAACACCTTCAAAACCTGGAACGCGTGCTCATGAAGATCCAGAGTGCCAACCTCAAGTTGAGTCCAAAGAAGTGCTCACTATTCAAACGGCAAGTTAGTTTTTTGGGGTATGTAGTGTCGGAAGAAGGTATCCGCACAGATCCAGAGAAAATTGCTGCAGTCAAGGAGTGGCCGGTCCCAAAAGACAAGACACAGGTTAGAGCATTTTTGGGTTTGTGCTCTTATTATCGACGATTTGTGAAGAACTTTGCAGATATAGCCAAACCTCTGCACAAGCTAACCGAGGAGAAGCGACAATTCTGCTGGGATGAAAGTTGCGATATTGCATTCCAGGAGCTCAAGAACCGTCTGTGCAAAACACCTATTTTGGGGTACCCTGATGCGGGCAAGGAATTCATAGTTGACACAGACGCAAGTGATATAGGACTTGGCGGTGTGTTGTCTCAACGGAATGGTGATCAAGAGATTGTGATAGCGTACTTCAGCAAGTCGTTGTCAAAGCCGGAAAGGAACTATTGTGTCACAAGACGGGAATTGCTTGCTGTGGTAAAGTCCTTGCAGCATTTTAGCAAATATCTTCTAGGGCGGAAATTCTACTTACGAACTGACCATGCTGCACTGAAATGGCTATTGCAGTTCAAAAATCTGGAAGGACAAGTAGCGAGGTGGATTGAACTACTACAGGAATACGACTTTGTGATCGAACATCGCAGCGGGAAATCTCATGGCAATGCAGATGCATTATCAAGAAGACCTTGCCCTGAAGATTGCAAGCATTGTACTAGGCAAGAGGGTAAAGAAGTGGTATCTGCGAGGATATTCAGGACAGACCAGCTCAGCAATGAATGGAAGGACAGCCTACAACATGCACAGCAGGAAGATTCGGACATTAAGCCGATTCTGGAATGGATGAAGGCCAGTGCTCCTAAGCCCAAGTGGAGCGACGTCTCAGCAATGAGTTCGACCACGAAAAGCTATTGGGCCCAATAGGACAGCTTGCTGATTCAGGATGGAGTCCTGTGCCGTAAATGGGAAAATGGTCATGGAGACAGGTGTCATTTGCAAATGGTTGTCCCTAAGGCTAAAGTGCCGGATATTCTACGGCTGTACCATAGTGGTTGTTCAGGAGGCCACCTGGGAGTTAAACGAACTCTCCTGAAGATCCGAGAACGGTTTTACTGGGTCCACTGTCGTGACGATGTCGAGGACTGGTGCCGCAAATGTACAAGTTGTGCGGCTGTAAAGGGACCTCAAATTCGTAGTAGAGGCGCATTGAAATTGTACAATGTTGGTGCACCATGGGAGAGGATAGCCATTGACGTTGCGGGGCCGTTTCCAGAAACTGAAAGTGGTAACAAGTATTTCATGGTAGTGATGGATTACTTCACTAAGTGGCCAGAAGTCTTCGCCATTCCAAATCAAGAAGCTTCAACAGTTGCAGATAAACTAGTTCATGAAGTCTTCTGTCGTTTTGGAGTACCTTTAGAGATTCACAGCGATCAAGGAAGGAATTTTGAGTCTCAAATAATCCAGGAAACTTGCCGAGTTATGGGTACTCAGAAAACACGAACAACTTCTTACCACCCACAATCTGATGGAATGGTAGAAAGATTTAATCAGACATTGGAGAGGTACCTAGCAAAAGTTGTGGAAAAACGGCAACGAGACTGGGACAGGCACATACAACCGTTTTTGTTGTCATTTCGAAGCGCTGTTCACGAAAGTACATCAGTGACACCAGCTTTCGCAAACTTTGGGAGAGAATTGCGGCTGCCTGCAGACCTGATCACCGGAATACCACCTGATGCCCCACGCAGTATAACCGATTATGCAAATGACTTGCGGAACAAAATGAATGACATTTATGAGCACGTCAGACAGACGGGCCAGCAAACGTCTGAGAAGATGAAAACACGGTATGACCGCAAAATGAACAACAAGGGCTTTGATGAAGGTTCACTAGTGTGGTTACACAATCCAGTTCGCAGCAAAGGGAAATATCCTAAGCTTCAAGCTAAATGGGACGGACCGTACCGGATTGTGACAAGGATCAATGATGTAACCTACCGGATACAGAAAGGTGCCAGAGGTACTCCTAAGATTGTCCATGTGGATCGACTGGCGCGTTATTATGGGGCCAATAATGCTCGGGACGAGCATGTCTTAGGAGGGGGCAGTGTTACGCGCCACTATTAATGTCTTGTACATGGCAACACTAGTTACACTAGCGCCCCCTAGTGTCGAGTAAATGAAAGTATTGCGCGCCACTATTAATGTCTTGTACATGGCAACACTAGTCACACTAGCGCCCTCTAGTGTCGAGTAGCAGAACTAGGAGAGTCGAGATCCTTCCAGAAATTTCGGGACTGATATGTACTCGAACATTCTAGATGTCGCTACAGTAGAAGGTTCTGGAAACTATCTGAGGCCCTATATAAGGCCGGTATAGACCACGACCGGGGCAGTATTGAATTGGCGATACAAGAGAATACTTCGAAGCGAAATAACGGCGAACTGTGTTTTATTATTAGTGTGATTTTAGATTGTAATTAGTGTTGTGTAATTAAATAGTCAATTTTGGTAATTCTCTCGGCAGTTTTTAATTATCTCGAACCCCAAGTTCGTAACAATACAAAGAAAGCCTATCAAATAAATACCACTAAGAAATACTAAAAGAACCGTTCCTTTAGAAGCCTACGTTAGTTATCACAGTGTTACAAACGAACAATACTATTCAACTTGTAACAAGAATGACTGTGCCCGTTCCCTTCACGATGTGCGAGTGAATAGCAACAATTGAACACCAGGCTTCGTTACATTCATTTTTTGACAATAACTTAAATAACTCTTATTTTGTTCAATATCAAATTGAACTACATGATTAGAAAATTAAAAAAAAATCTTAAAAATTCATAATTACATAACTTTTTATCTAGTATCATCGATACTAGATAAAAAATTAATGAGACATGTTTTTAAGTAAACATATAACTTGATAAAGTGTCATGATGTTCTCACGATGCATTACTGCCTATAAAAATTTCATGATTGAACATAGGCCCTCCCCCTCAGATTTTTTTTATGATTCAATCTAGTATTTCAAATTGATTTGAAATACTAGATTGAACATCGAGGCAACTCAACCAGACTTCTGGGCACACTACAAACATACGGCGACGATTTAAGTAAGTATATACGTGGTAGAGCCATGCTGCAGTTATATTAGTAGTATAGTTGTAGCACGAATGGTTCGGCTCCACCTGGGAAGGACCACGCTCTCACAGAAAAAATAATAAAATAGCAGCTTAATGTTGCTGTGTTTCGTATGGTGAGTGTAGAGAACCGGAGACCCTTTTTACTGGAAAAGAGGCATTCCATCTTAGTCCTTAGTTTATTGAGGATTGATGTAGATGTCATGGGCCACAGCAACCATTTACAATCAGGTGGACTGTGTGCTCGTTTGTCACACTATCCCATAAAGAAAAAGTATATTTTACTCAAGTAAAATTTTACATATCGTATAACTTTGCAAAACAATTTTTTCCTCTAATTTAATAATTATGTTAATCAAAAGTGTTTATGTTTTAATTTCATTTGTTTATAAGTTAAATTTTATTTATGTTTATGAACTTTTATATAACCACTTAGATTGAATAGAGGAGGTAATAGCCAAATTTGCCACGTGTAGCAGGCGGCTTTGAAATTAATTATATTCTGAAAACTTATTGAAACGCCAGTTATGCAGTTTCTGTTAGCAGACTAGTCAGATTAGACTAAGGCCCGTATTAATATACGTTACTCAACGATCTTTGCTAAATAAAAAACACATAAAAACAGTATCTCAAAACGCTGTACTTAGGAACACTGTTCTGTGACTTGCACTCAAGAATACACACTTGAGAGTCGAGTTTCGTTTATTAATCAGTGTGGCACTCAGCTAGTATCGTAAATCTAAACTGCATCTTGAGATATGTTTATTCATCATCATCATTACAGCCCTTCACAAGTCCACTGCTGAACATAGGCCTCCTCCAAGGAATGCCACAAAACACGGTCCTGAGCCACCTGCATCCATCGATTTCCTGAATGCCTTACCAGGTCGTCACTCCATCTAGTGGGGGGACGCCCACACTACATTAATAAGATCATAACCTAAATATTGTACTCATGTGCGTGTACTTGAGCTGAGTAACGTTTATTAATTCGGGCATAAGAATTGGCAACAGAAGGAAAGATTAAAAAAAAATCATGATATGTGACAGAAATGTTCTCACTGTCACAAATCGAAGAAATAGGAACAATAGAAGAATAGACTTTGATAGACTTTACTGTTGATTATTATGATTATGATAAGAACAATTTCGGGATATAACAACTGTTTTGAGGATGCCTTTTATATCGCGACTCAATTAGTTGTCGATTTATTAAGATTGCAAACACTGTATTTTACAGATTGGGTAATTTCTAATGCTTTTTTTTATGAATTCTTCTTTGATCCGGAGTAAAGTTATGTGAAAAATAACCTTTCCTATAAATATACACTAACAAAGCATTTAAAAACTGTTTTTATGCACTTATACGGGGTCATTTTGCAGCAGAGAAGGCTCAGAATTAATAATATAGCAAATTGTGAAGAAAAATTAACTTTTTATATTTTAAATTAAAAAGCTTGATAATGCATTATTTTAACTGATTGTGATTCATAAATATCTAACGCCTATGATTTTACTACGCACGCACACATTCGTAATGGTCGACATTCGTAAGGGTCGATCGGTAGGCAAAAACGTTATGAATTGAATCGTACACAGAGGAGCGCGCGTATGCGTAGTTGTTTCATAATTTCAAATTTTGATAATTTCAAATAAAAGTAGAAGCCTTATTTACTCTTATTTAAAAAAAACTGGAATAACGGTATATCATTATTTATATATTTGAACTTAAGTTTAAAATTTGGCTACTCTTAGAAAAATAACCCTGTATAGTTTTCATTCTCGAAAATGGTAACTTACATTAAAGTGTAGGTTTTAAAGAAACATCAGTTTAATATATTCTTCGCTTATTAGTTTTAGTAGCTAAAGTACTTTGCAAAAGACCATTGCTAATTCATGTCACCCTTACCATAAAAACGTCTATATATATGCATTATTTCTTCAACATTACTTTTATTGAAACATTTAGAATGACAGCTAAAGTATGATTTCAATACCTTTTTTTGACATATTAATTATATTTTTTCCTAAATTTCTTAGTAGCTTTTATTTTAAGTCTAACCATTAATTAACATAATTCTGTTTAAAATTTCCATCAGCTTTTCTTGAACTAATTTTTTATCATTTATTAGAGGAGAATTGGAAATACACAATTCAGAAAAACGATCAGATGATTGGTATAAAAAAGCCTCTAATATTATATTTAAATTTTCTATAAAATAAGGATGTAAATGGTTATCAAAGTCATAATTAAGTAACTCCATTAATAACAATAAAAGTAGGTTTTTAATGAATTGCTTGAATTGTGTGCAATAAATAAATTAGGACATGATGACCATCAAAAGAAAAAACGTGGGCGAAGTAAATGACAAAATATTATTACTAAAACTTCCATAAAATTACCTTAGTAGTTTATATTTAATGCCAATAGGTTAAGGTTTATACGTTAGGTTTTATACGTGGTAGACCCATGCTGTAGCTATATTACTGGTATAGATGTAGCACGAATGGGTCGGCTCGACCGGGGAAGGAACACGCTCTCACAGGATAGCACTGCTATAATATATACTGCAATGTTAAGCTAGTATGGTGAGTATAAAGAACCTGAGACACTTTTTACTGAAAACAAGGCATTCCATCTTACTCCTCACTGGTGACAACGTATCTGCATTTTGATTCGTAATCGAGGATAGATATAGATATCTATGGGCCACAGCAATCACTTACCATCAGGTGGACTGTGTGCTAGTTTGTCACCCTATCCTATAAAAAAAATCAATTCGATTGAATTAAAATAATTCACTATAGTATGTACAGCACTACTTTCAATTATTTGTAGATCTTAGCTATTCAGGCTGAGATCTAGAGACCGTACTTTGACTTTGCTCAGACTTTACTTTCTAGCTAAGACAATGCCGGTATTTACTTCTAAGTTGTGCTGAGTGCGCGCTTAGCAAAGCCTAAGTCAACATAATCGATGAATTACGTAAAACTCAGGTCGTTATCCAAAACTACCGTATTAATTTTAAATTGTAGTTTTTATGTAACTTTAATTATTTCATGCCGAGCGCAAAGCGCGTGGGTATGTTCTACTAGAGCCTAAAAATCAAGATTCCAACGTTTTGTCGCAAGGAATCGTATTTAGCAATCATATCATACATATAAATGATATAAAAAGCATATTGTTAGAAAGATAAAGGATTGTTGAACTTATTAATATTTTTTTACATCGATTAATTGCTATTTTTAAATAAAAAAAGGGGTTTTAGTGGTCTATGGTGTGAATTTATCATGTCTCCAAGGCTTGTAAACACGATAACTTTTGAAAATATGAATTGTTTAACTCAATCTATTTTTTAAACTCTTCATCTATCATGCGGAAAGCCACTGAATGTAAATGACTGACAGAATTTTGTTTTGTTTAGCTATAATTAATTTTTTTCGGCTCCAAAATGGCGAAATTTTCGTTGATTTGGTAGCCTAGGAGAGAGTTGAAGCCGATAGGGTTGTCGAAATGTAAATTCAAGATGGCGGCTGCAAAAGATATAATTTTTTTCATCATGGGTGTCATTTTCATGGTTTTCGAGAGAGTTGAAGCCGATAGGGTTGTCGAAATGTAAATTCAAGATGGCGGCTGCAAAAGATATAATTTTTTTCATCATGGGTGTTGTTTTCATGGGTTTCGAGGGTGTTGAATCCTATAGTGCTGTCGAAACGTAAATCCAAGATGGCGGCTGAAGTAGGTACCAATTTTTTCATCTTGGGTGTCATTTTCATGGTTTTCGAGAGAGTTGAAGCCGATAGGGTTGTCGAAATGTAAATTCAAGATGGCGGCTGCAAAAGATATAATTTTTTTCATCATGGGTGTCATTTTCATGGGTTTCGAGGGTGTTGAAGCCGATAGTGCTGTCGAAACGTAAATCCAAGATGGCGGCTGAAGTAGGTACCAATTTTTTCATCTTGGGTGTCATTTTCATGATTTTCGAGGGTGTTGAAGCCGATAGTGCTGTCGAAATGTAAATCCAAGATGGCAGCTGAAGTAGGTACCAATTTTTTCATCATGGGTGTCATTTTCATGGTTTTCGAGGGTGTTGAAGCCGATAGTGCTGTCGAAATGTATTTAAACTACTTTAAAAAAATCCGTATAATCATGCTATACGTAATTTTTTTAATGCGAAGGCATGCCTTCGCATTAAATCAATTGGATTTACCAATATTTAACAATGAATAGGTAGTTTTAGGGCGTCTACTAGTTTTAAATATTTATTAATCCATTTTCTATTAACATAATTTTAAACTTATTTCATATTTCTTAAAAAATTCTTTTTTATTTTTTTGCGATTTTGCACCTTTCTATTTTTTTTTTAATTTTCTACAGTAAAATCAAGTACATAATGCGTGGAATGAAGCATCCATAAATTTTTTGACTGTTTGGGCCTTAACATAAGCTTAGCTTAATCTTAGGTCAAATAAGCTTAATTCGATACAACTATAAATTTATAATCAAAGATTATACTAAGCATATACTCAATAGATCTCAGTGTCATGCAGGATGCTTATAATGTAACAGTATAATTGTAAGACATAAGGCCTTTAAAACAAATATTAGCAAATCCCAAGACATCTTGCCCCAATTTTATAGGAAGTTTGGGAACTTTATACTATTTACTTAAGGATAATCTTGTCTCAGAAGTATCTTAAAATAGTCGTGAAAAGGGATTTGTTCTTTTTACCTATATCATCCGCAGATGACATAAATTTATTCTCCTGTGATATCAGTTAAATTATTTGATTTGTATTATAGGAGAGAGGGCAAACAAGCATACAGCTCACCTGATGGTAAGTGACTACCGCCGCCCATGAACAACCGCAACACCAGGGGAACCAGGGGAATTGCAGATACGTTGCCGGCCTTTCAAAAGGAGGCTCTTTTCTTGAAGGTTCCTAAGTCGTATCGGTCCAGAAAAATCGCTGGTGGTAATCGATTCCACAAGGGAATTGTGCGAGGAAGAAAACATCTTCTAAATCACACAGTGGTGGACCGCCAATCATCCAGATTCTGTGGATGGTATCGGGAGTTCTGCCGCGATGTGCGTTCGTGAAATTTGGCGGTTCCGAACAATTCCTCAGAGCACTCCCCGTGGTAAATGCGAAAGAAAATGCAAAGAGATGCATCATCTCTTCGCAGCGCCAATGAGTCGAGCCGATCGGAAAGGACTCTGTCGTCGACGATTCGAGCCGCTTTGCACTGGATGCGGTCAAGTGAAAGGAGCTGGCACTGGGGAGCCCCTGTCTAGAGATGGGAACAGTATTCCATGTGAGGCTGAACCTGCACCTTGTAAAGTTGCAGGCAAAGCCTGCAACTTTATGCCGGCATGAAATACTATATAATACGCCGGCTCTGCTGAGCACGCCAAGCTTTTTAGAGGCCAATTTGGCCTTCTCTTCCAAGTGACCACGAAACTGCACGTCACTCGATATGTCGACGCCGAGGTTTCCGATACTGGCTGAGGCAACAACGGAAGTGCCTTGAAACTCAGGAGATACGACAAAGGGGTTATTTTTAGAGGTAAACGCGCAAGCTTGAGTCTTTTGAGAATTAAACTGGACTAGATTTAATCGCCCCCAATCCGAGACTTTGTTCAGCAAAGACTCGACTTCAGACACAAGTTTGTTCCGGTACTCGGCGACGTTTTCCCGAGAAATATTGGCACGGCCGGTGTATAGAGCATCACCAGTGCTATGATCCGCATAGCAATGAATGCTACCGGTTTACAACATATCATTGATATGCAGAAGAAACAGCGTTGGTGATAGCACGCAGCCTTGTGAAACACCAGCGTTAATAGGCTTGTAGTCGGAGCATGAACCGTCTACAACGAACTTGATGCTCCGATCTGCAAGAAAGCTGATGATCCAATTGCACAATTTCTCAGGAAGCCCATAGGAAGGGAAAACTTGTCTTACTCATATTAAAATTTATCGGTAGAAGATACTAGAAAAGAAAATCAAAATCAATTATTATCGTTTGTTTGACCTTTTGTACCTTTGTACCGCTGCGGTCATGTGACATCTTATGTGATAGTTATATAATTTCCGAATTCATGGACGACGTAAGTATTAGTAAGTTATCTTACGCCAGTAAGTTTTGTCCTCATTATCCACGTTAAATTTCGTATGTATAACTGCTAAGTAAAGTTGCAGCGTATTTACGTCCCACTGCTTGGCACAGGCCTCCTCTCATTTCTGAGAGGGTTTTAGGGCAAGGAAATGTCCGCCGCGCTGCCTCAATGCGTGTTGGCGAACTTCACATGCCTTCGAAATATTTTTTTTCTTATTTCTCAGACATGCAGGTTTCCTCACGATGTTTTCCTTTACCGCCGAGCACGTGGTAAATCAGCACATAAAATTGCAATTAACAATTTCATTGGTGCCTGAGGGCATCGAACCCGGGTAGCTCGAGTACTGTGAAGATTACAGCGAGCGCTAACCATCTGAGCTACCACGGCTATGTTTAACATACGGTACAATAATAACGACGTAATCTATCGTATGTAATTGATACGCCATTTTAGATCGTTATGAACCAAAATTTAATAAAAACTAATATTAATTAGCTTCATCCATAACATACCCTGATTGATTTCTAAAGTAAAACTCAAGAAAAATATTACTTTTTCTGATAATGCTTTAGTTTTCGATATAATGGTTATTTTGTTTTCATTTTTATATAATTCATAAAGAATTGAAGCTCTACTTTGTACTCTACTTTTTCGTCTATTTATTTTGCTTTAAGATAATTATGAACTTTATTAGTTTTTACAACCTTAACCTAACGGGAAAAGACTCAAGTATTTCTTAAACGCATCCGCAGCGTAGACTGTAGTAATTAATACATACAGGGCACAGGTACGTGCCCAACCCCCCCTCCTTATCTTAAATGGTTATAATCTCTAATCATCAGTTTAATTCGAGTTGGTTGTTTACATACTATAGTGTACGTATAAATTCGTAAAAATGTGCGAAAAAACTATACTATCGCAAAAAACAATTTTTGTCACTTACGATAGTTTACGTAAGAGGGGTTGAAATTAAATCTTAATATCTTTTGTTCTTGTGTTCGTGAGTACGTATATGCATGCATTTACTTATATGCAAGCGCGCGCGTCTGTTTGTGTTTGAGTGTGTGTGTGTGTGTGTGTGTGTGTGTGCATCTATAAAGTTAATGTTTTGATGCAGGTTGGAATTTTAATTTAAAATACGAAAATTACAGCTTATGTTGACTTAGACTTTATCAAGCGATTGTAAGGACAGCATTTGACGACATGTGTGTTTACATTTTACTCTGAACAGTAATAAAACTTAATGGCTTTGATACGAATTTTCATTTAAATTTCCATTTCATTTGACCTTTGACCTTCATCTCAACAACAACAAACATTCGCAAGAACTTGACGACGCGAACAAGTACATAATAATTCTATAAATTGTGTCAATTGCCGAACATTATACAGATGCTTAAGTTCAGGTCAAGTATCGCTAAACAATGCTTTTATTGTTGCACACTCAAACTTTAATAATTTAAATATTTTACTGGCAACATTGTACGCGTTCCAGCGAAGAAATTATCTCTAATTACTTATGACCGGACCGTGTAGTGGCAGTGTAGGCCGTGTAGTAGCGGTATAAAAATATTCACTACACCATATCGTCCCGTGGGTGTCGTAACAGGCGACAAAGGGAAAAAATCAGGAGATGGTCAGCAGCGTCTTCATAATAACTGACAACACATGTGCGTTTTGATTCTTAATCGCAGGTAAATGTCTATGGGCCACAGCATCCACTTACCCTCAGGTGGACTTGTTTGCCTGTCCATTCTATTAAAAAAAAACACATCTATATTAATAATAATAATAAACCGTAAGGATGGCGTTTGCTGGGACAAACGTCAGTTTGTCCCAGCCGGATATAACGCAAAAACTGATAGACGACCTGAAGCAGAGAATCGCTGCTTGGGGGAAGAGGAATCGGCGATATACCGAGAGGTCGACACGGTTCAACCAGAATAGTCTCTTCCAGAGTGATCAGAAGAGGCTCTATGAATCATTGGAGCGACTAATGGTACGTGGAACGGGCCCAGCACCGAATCAGGCCGACACTATCGCATTCTGATGCGGCCTGTAGTCAGAGCCCGTAAACCACAGCGAGGGCCCTTGGACGGAAGTTGTGGCGAGTCAGTGTGCGAATGTTACGCCCATGGATCCCGTCATCATTACGCCGGATGACGTAGCTGAGGCGGTCCGTAGGGCCCCGAACTGGAAAAGTCCGGGACTCGACGGACTGCATCACTACTGGCTGAAGGGGTTCGTGGTGTGTCACGCTGTGCTCGCCCGACAGTTTCAAGAGGCTCTCGACCAAAAGTCGCTCCCGAGCCACTTCACTACTTCACTCATTTGGTTCCTAAAGACCGGGATTCCACAGACCTGAGCAAATACCGCCCCATAACGTGTCTACCTACCATATACAAGACACTATCATCCATTTTGAGCGCGAGAATCACTCGTCACCTGAACTCAAATCAGGTGATGTCGCGCGCTCAAAATGGCTGTCGGGGCGGTAGTCGTGGCACCAAGGTACCACTCCTTATTGACGCGGTCATTGGCAAGGTGGTTAAACGCAACCGTCGGAACCTCTCCGTCGCCTGGATTGACTACAAAAAGGCATTCGACTTGGTGGTTACTTACACGGTACATGGCTTAAGAGGGTCCTCGAGCTGTAAAAGGTTGACTGTACAGTTCGAGACTTCCTCGGGCAGTGTATGGGGCAGTGGAGTACGATCCATTGTCATCTAGGTGAGCGGATGATGGCTGCGAAAAACCACATAAGGATCTTATCCTTATGTGGTTCTTCGCAGCCATCATCCGCATCATCAGCAGCTGGGGTATCTTCCAGGGCGATTGTTTGAGTCCAATCTGGTTCTGCCTCTCTCTGAATCCTCTCAGTACCTTACTGGAGGGTTCCGGGAGGGGATCTCAGCTTCGGAGAGGAGGTACAAAAGTGACCCACCTTTTCTGTATGGATGATCTCAAGTTATTCGCCTCCAGTCGCTCTCATCTTATGGAATTGCTAAACATCACTTGTGATTTTAGCAATTCTATTAGAATGGAGCTGGAGACGGATAAGTGTGCGGTCCTCCATGTCGAAAGGGGTAGGGTTGCTAACTCTGAGGGCATACAGTTATCTATGCCCATCAACATAAAGACCCTATTCAAGGCTGAAACATACCGATACCTGGGTATGTCACAGAACATAGGTATCGATGAGGCGGACATGAAACAGTCAGTTTGCGGTGTGTTTTATGCACGCTTGACAAAAGTGCTTAACAGTCTTTTGTCGGGCGTTAATAAAACACATGCATATAACGGTTGGATCATGCCTGTTCTCATGTATACATTTGGCATACTCAGGTGGACTCAGACCGAACTGAACGCTCTGGATAGAAAAGTCCGCACTATTATGACGTCCCACAGGATGCATCATCCGAGATCGTCAGTAATGAGGCTGTACTTGCCGCGGAAGCATGGTGGACGCGGCTTCTTAAGCGCGCTTACCATGTATAATCGCGAAGTGTGCAGCCTCCGTAATTACTTTCTGAAGAGAGCGGATGATCCATTCTATAGGGACGTTGTTTCTTTTGGTAAAGGACTTACACCTCTATCCTTAGCCAACGAGCAATGGCAAGATCCGGCAGTACAGAGCATTTCCGACCGGGAGACCGTATGGAAGGAGAAGGAGCTCCACGGGAGGTTGCGTAGACACAGTCGCCTCCCTGGCTACGTTTCGGTGACCTCTTTGGGGAAACCGAGGGTTTTGTCTGTGCGATACAGGATTAGATTATTAAGACCAACAATTATCGGAAATACATCCTAAAGGATGGCGCCGTCGACATCTGTCGAGCTTGTTGCCATCCCGGTGAGTCACTTAGGCATGTCATCTCCGGTTGTTCGGCGCTTTCTAACTCTGACTATTTGCACAGACACAATCTAGTAGCCAGGATTCTACACCAGGAGCTCGCTCTGTAATACGGTCTTGTGAATCGGAAACTGCCATATTATAATTACTTGCCGGAAGCTGTGCTCGAAAATGACCGCGCCAGGCTCTACTGGGACCGGGCCATCATCACGGACAGGACTATTCTTGCGAATAAGCCTGATATTGTGCTGATGGACCGGGCACAGTCAAGGATATTTTTGGTCGACATTACCATTCCTTATAACGAGAACCTCGTGAAAGCCGAAACAGATAAGTTGACAAAATATCTGGACCTGGAGGTGACCTACATGTGGGGTGGTCTGCCGGCCGAAATTATTCCTGTGGTCGTTGCTGCGAACGGGTTAATCCCAGTCAGCCTCTCGGGTCATCTGAGGCGTCTGGGACTCCGTGACGGATCGCTCCAAGCTCAAATGCAGAAAGCGATGCTCCTCGACACCGCCAGCATCGTCCGCCAGTTCTTTTTTCTCAGATTTTATTTTGTTGATATTTATGTAAGTTTATCATTTTCATTTTCAATTATATATTTATACAGCCCAACCAGATGAGAAAACTATACAAATACCCCATAATAATAATAATAAGTTTTGTTGATAAATAGGTACAGTGAATATGTGAAGCAATCAGCGCCCTCTCCCAATTTTATGACCTAATAAATCTACAAAAATGAATCACTGAATGTGTTGCTAAGCGCAAACCTCGAGAGCAGCTAAACCGACTTCGCTAATTCTTTTTTTATAATATTCCTTGAAGATTGAAGATGGTTCTTATGGAGAGAAAAATTTAAAAAATTGCCTGAAAAAGTTTAAAAACAACACTTTTCTAAATTCCCATACAAAAGATTCATAATAATACTTAAAAGTCACTTTGAACTTTAATACCATACCATAAAGTTTAAGTGTTAGTGGAGGGGTTCCGGGAAGACAAAACAATTGAATGACGTTAGTATCGTAAAAATATTCTAACGTATCGTATCGTATCGTATAAATATTTGTCAATATTTATGCGATGGAAATTTAATTTA
This sequence comes from Parnassius mnemosyne, assembly GCA_963668995.1. NCBI lineage: Eukaryota > Metazoa > Arthropoda > Insecta > Lepidoptera > Papilionidae > Parnassius > Parnassius mnemosyne. Next base: position 35,766,134 of record CAVLGL010000084.1, read on the forward strand.
AAATAAGTAAAAATAAAATGAAATATAATAAGTAGGTATCGTAATAAGAAATCAGAAATTGTAATTTTCATTGTGATTTTTAGTGACTATTAAAAGAATTTTAAGTATTTTATAATTTTTAATTTTTGACAAAATGTAATTAATTGTTGACTTATCAACTTTCTTTTTTCTCTTTTTATTTAACTGACCGGGTGTTCCGAATAGCAGAAGAAGTATTAAAAAAAATTTAAGAAACGACTGTTAGGCGGTACGAAGTTCGCCGAGGCAGCTAGTTAACAATAAAGGTTCAAAATAACAAGAATGTTGCAAAAGGTATAAAAAATAATTTACTACTTAATTTATGTACTAAGTGTGTGTTGAGTGTGTTAGCGTTCGTGTGTGTGTGTGTGTGTGTGTGTGTATGTGTGTGTGTGTGTGTTTGTGTGTGTGTGTGTGTGTGTGTGTGTGTGTGTGTGTGTGTGTGTGTGTGTGTGTGTGTATTAGCAAGCGTATTTTTGCGTTTATATATGCGTGTGTTTTATATGTACTAATGAAAATAACAGGATTCATCTAGCGGATTACATAATAACATTAAATAAGTCTTCCGTTTCGTCATAATTTAGTGATAAAAAGCATTTTTCTACCTTCTTTTTAAATTTGTAAAGTGACAGTGAAACATCTCACATCCATATGTTGATGACGTAGACTGGCAACAAGCAAAGGTTGTACACACTTGTTTCCTAGCTAGTATTGTATCCCGTGGGTGTCGTAAGAGGCGACAGAGGAAAACAAATCAGGAGATGAGCAGTAGCTTCTAAATATAAAAAAACTGCGGTTGCCAACCCGCTTGCCAAGCCAACTATAGCAAATATCCCTTCTATGAGGCAATCTATAGGGGAGGCCTATGTTCAGCAGTGGACTTTGAAGGGCTGTAACGGTAACGGTTATGGCAACTTATTATATCGAGAACTTGTGCAGCTCAAGGACTTGTTTCTCTTTCTGTTTCCGGTCTCATCCTCATTCTACTAGTAGTCGGCTCTCCTCATCCAACTAATAATATTATCATCATGGTCTTGGTTTTTGTTCCGTATTAGTTTTTTTTCCCCAGAGTCCTCAGGGTCCTCAGAACAGCATTCTGAGGACCGTAGCCAACAGATATACGTCGCCGCTGTGGAAATGTCTTCTGCAGAGACTGATCACTGGGCTCTATCCACCCCCGTGATGGTCTGTCTCGGCACAGGGTATTACTTTTTTTCACTCGATTTCAAGCAAACTATAGTTTTACTAGCTCTTGTTATTATTTTCACAAATTCACAAAATCGTGCCTCTTTTACAGGTAGTAGCTTTGTTTTAAAGCTATCTATGATTATTTAAACTATAGTGATAAACAATGTTTTTTATTTATCGTAACATTAAAAAATAAAAAATTGACGTTATGGTGGATGGTAGAGCCAAGGTGCAGCTATATTATAGTTGTAGCACGAATGGGTCGGTTCGACCGGGGAAGGACCACGCTCTCGCAAAATACCAGCGTAAAATAGCAGCTTAATGCTGCTGTGTTTCTTATGGTAATAGTAAAGAACCGGAGGCCCTTTTTACTGGAAACGAGGCATTTCTCTTCTTTCATTCATCTTAGTCCTCAGAGGTTGCAACGCATCTGCATTTTGATTCTTAATTGAGGATGAATGTAGATGTCTATGGGCTACAGCAACCACTTACCATAAGGTATACTGTATGATCGTTTGTCACGCTTATTCTGTATTAAAAAAATAAGTACTCATTGATGACCACAAGCTATACGGTGAAGGAAAACATTCTAAGGTAACTTACCTGAATGACTTAGAAATTATTAACAAAGTTTTAAGACTTAGTCCGCCCAGATGTTTATATTCTAATCATATTAAAAAAAAAACAACTAATATTATTTTTAATACGATTGGTAGATACAAACATTAGACTTTTAAATATAAAAAAATAAAATGTCAGTCTGCTATGACCTGCCGTGACTGTAAATTTTGTTACTATATGTATTTTTTATAAAATAATTATAAATATTTTATATTTTTGCCTAGGAGCTGTTTGGTAGATACCATCCTCTTACCTACTCCTACCACCAAGCAACAGTGCGTGCGCTGCAGTGTTCCATCTGAAGAGTAATAGCGAGTCAGTATAATTACAGGTTGTGTATCCTAGTACGTTTTAGTATTCAGAGGTGACAACGCGGTTTTCTTTGTTTGAAGTTATTTGTATTGATCTATGGGCTGTGGCTACTTACCATAATTGTTCTTAAACTTACCCCCATATTATTTTTTTTTCCTTTATCGTAGGGGCAGTTTACATACATAAATTCCACAAGGACAAACATCCAGACCCGGAACAATTATTTGTAGGCCATACAAATACTTGTTCCGTGCGGTATTCAAAACCGGGTAACGAACTCCGCGTGGAAGCTAATGCGCCACGGATCCGTGAACCACCTCTTTTGATTTTTTTTTAATTGCATTTTTAAATAATATTTATAACTAGCGGCATAGAAGTAGTTTGGTTAACCATGTTAAAGTATCGGTTAATCTAAAGACATGCTAATGCGATAAAAATAAGAAATCGATTAATCATATTCAGATATAGTTGGCAATAGTACTCTTAGTATAGTCGTATGATAATGATGATGATGATGATGATATTTTTGAAATATATATAAATATTCAAAGAGTAGCCAAATTTTAAACTTGTGTTCAAACATATATAAATAATAATATGCAGCTGTGATGATGCAGTTTTTGAAAATACGAGTAAATAGGGCTTCTACTTTTAATTGAAATTATTTCAAATTGAATGTGATTTATGGACATCACCTAGGCATACACGAGCTTCTCTGCGTGCGATTCAATTCACAACGTTTTTCATAACCGAGTGACCCTTACGAATGTGTGCGTAGTAAAATAATAGTCATTAGATATTTATGAATGACAATCAGTTAAAATAATGCATTACCCCGCATTTTGAATTTAAAAGATAAAAAGGACTAAATGTTGGAGATTTTTTTAGTTAAGTTTTTTACAGCATTTGCCTATATTACTTATTCTAAACCTACTCTGCAAATTTTACAGGGTTATTGCAAAATAACACTGTATAAAAATGTACAAAGTTATGAGCTAGTAGGATAGAAACCGCACATGTTCATACATTTATAAGGTGCATAATTGAGTAAAAGTTATTTTATGAGTTGATTTGGGTACTTATACATTTTTTATATGGAGCTGACTTGAAGTAGAAAAATAGTCCAGTGCGAAGTTTATTTTTAAAACTATCAAAAATTTCTATGTTTCTACAAACAAATATCGTACAAACTATATCATTATAGCAGCGAAGAATATAAGGACGATTAATTAAATAGAACTGAATATTTATAGATAATTAACAGTTACCTAAAACACCCAATTGTGAATTTTATATTGCACTTTTATATAGAAGTTAGTGGCAAACTACTACATTGCAGTGTATCATTGATACTGGAAAAAAATCGGGGTCTAGTTGTGTCGTGAACACGGGCGTGTGTTTTACGTAAATACGCAATAATGTTTTACGTAAATAAATGTGTTTTACGTACATAACGAAACGATGTCAAAATGCATTTCTCCTCTCTGGCGCGCGTGATTCGTCACAGTCACTCAATGTAACCAATTTTTTTATCCTTTAGCTATGGGATAGTGTTATAAAATTATAGATATAGATTATAGATATGTCTCTGCAACACCAAACTGTATCCCCTGATTTTGTTATCATCAGTATTTTGAATTGCCATCCAAGCAAATTTAAAGACGTATTCACGTCAAAAATACAGAGGTACTACGCGTACGCGCTCTCCTCTGTGTGCGATTCAATTCGCAACGTTTTTGACGACCGATCTATGCTTACGAATGTGTGCGTATGTAGTAAAATAGTAGGCGTTTGATATTTATGAATGAAAATCGCATTTTGAATTTAAAAGATAAAATGGACAGAGTTTTTTTTTAATTAATTTCTCTTCACCAATTGCCTATATTACTTATTCTTAATCTTCTCTGCAAATTTTGGCGGTTATTGGAAAATAACCCTGTATATCTATGTCTATGTCCACAATGGGATAGGTCCATGGTGAAGCCACAGACATAAACAAGTAATAAATAAATAAAACCTAACGTCGAACATTCCAGAAGAGCTTTGTATGTCGAACACGTTTATCAAATTGGTCCAATATTATAAGACATCGTCAAAGAAGTAAAGAGACGGCGAGCAGTAATGACATCTCAAGTCTCGAGTAAAAAGCAATAGTCACTCTCGCGTAACGAGCGAATAAATCAGCCTCCTGCCGTTCGTTCATTGCGTGATTTTACAAAGAGCGCTCTTTTAACTCATTTTAGTACTTTTTTTTGTATAGAGTGTGACAAACGAGCACACACTCCAACTGATGGTAAGTGGAGGCTGTGTACTATATACATCTACATCTATCCTCTAATAAGATAAAAATAGAGTTGTGACCCCTGAGAACTAAGATGGAATACCTCGTTTCCAGTAAAAAGGGTCTCCGGTTCTCCACACTCACCATACAAAACACAGCAGCATTAAGCTGTTATTTTACGTTGGTATTATGTGAGAGCGTGGTCCTACACCAGACGAGTTGACTCATTAGTGCTACAACCATTATATAACTGTGGTATGGCTCTACCACGAATTTACTACGTCATACTTTTTGTCACCGTTTTCATTTGGTACACATATTCTATAAAAGTGGCCTCCTATGGCGCGTGGTAATGTGGACTTTACCTCGAACGGCAGACGACTACGGACAAATACGCATCGCACCGAGGCATTTATATTCATTCATGAATAAAAGCATATCGCTTCAGCTGCATCTCTTATTGTCCAGAACTGAAACAGGAGATGGGCAGCAGCATCTTCTTAGTATCAACCTAAGATAATAAAAAATTGTGGCTGCCAACCCACCTATCAAGCTTGGCAGCTATGGCAAAACACCCTCTATTAGGCAATCTATGGAAACAGAAACAGAAACAGAATGGGGAGGCATATTTTCAGCAGGAGACATTTATAGGCTGTAATGATTGGAAATAGATGGAAATAAAAACAAATTGTTCATTAATAATAACAGTGCGTTTTGTCGTTCGTTATACGTACAGCAAGGGAATGTAATAATTTGCGAGCATCTTTATTTTAATTTAATTACAATGCGTCTTCAAGGCAAGAGTAAATTTTGTTTAAACTTGTTTAAATTAATTTTGTTGTATACGCTTTATCACCTTCGACATCACCACTTACCATCAGGTGAGATAGTAGGCAATAGCTTGATTAGATTGGTTAAAAAATATGGCAGCGCTGCCGTCGCGCCCCAAGCGAAACGCACTAAAACCTAAATCGCGCTATCAAAGTTCTGAAGTACTCCAATATATAAAAACAACTCATAAATAAGTAGCGTAGATCGCTTCCCGGGCTGATAACCTTGCCCGGCGAGAGATCTCCGCATTTCTTTCCAACGGTCAAAGTGGCGACCCCGACGTGATGTGAACACATGCAACATGCAATCTTTGGATACAACTTGAAGTCATATTCCTAAAAACCCCTACCAATTCACTCACGAGAATCGTTTTCTTCAGTCTTCCGCTCCTGCAAGCAAGTACAACTTGTTCTCATCTCGTTTGTGTCAAGTTCCATATGAGATCCAGTGACACCGCGTTGTTGCTGAGGGAGACTATCGTTGAATTTTAGTCGGTTAGAGTGCAACATAACATGCCTGCTTCCCTAAAGCTGTCGGATATGCATAAAGATTTTCCCGAATAAAAAGTCGACCTACTTTCTAAATAGAAATTTAGATTTATTTATTAGCACCTTACTACCTATTTCTTAAGCATAGCGTTACCCATACGTCTCACGTAAATGCCATTCAAGACCCTACAATGCAAGATCATGTGTTTGCGATGATGCCATGCTGCATACTCCACCAAAAGCTCTATACTGACTGGCCTTGCATAGTAATAACTTGGCCTAACTTAGTACTAACATCGCCTTACCTGGCTAAGGCTTAGCTCGAACAAACAAACTTACTAACTTTACCTATTTACAAAATTCATGTTACTTCAAATATCAAACCGTAAATCTAAAAAAAAATTATATCGCTGTGAAATTTCACTTTTGATTATGAATTCAGTAACTAAACTCACACGGAACGCAAGTCGGTGATGCATTCAGACACTAAATAAAACGGGAGCCGGAAAGATTCGTGACAAAGAACACTTAAAACAAAAAAAACCTTTATGCACGGAACCATTTGCATTCAAAATAAAATTGATCAGAGTTGGCCATGAACGCCCTAGATGAAAGTTTATCGATCAAGTTATATATTAAAGATTAAAAGTCCGTAGAGTCTGTCTACCTCTGGTTGGCAGTTTATACGTGGTAGAGCTATGCTGCAGCTATATTACTGATATTTTTTTTGTTTTCAATATAGATTATAAATAATACTTATTGAAAGTCATTCTTTTGTTTGATCACCACTTTCGGAAAAAACCTCTGTCCTGGGAAGAACCAGCAAGAAACCCAGCGGGACTTTTTTTAAATAACAGCTTACAATCATGATGTTACACAAATTAACACCACAACAAATTAGAAATAGCTTGGTAGCGTATAGTATTGTTGTAGCACGAATGGGTCGGCTCGACTGGGGAAGGACCACGCTCTCACAGAATACCAGCGTAAAATAGCAGCTTATAGCTGCTGTGTTGTGTATGGTGATAAAATTGGTCTCAATCGAAATATATATATATATATATATATATATATATATATATATATATATATATATATATATATATATAAAATGCCACACCATGGTTGACTACCTTTTTCCATGCAACAATACCTGTCAGCCAGGTGTAAATAGGTAAACTGATATAGTAAGACCAACGCATTTAGGTATTTTCAAGGCACAGGGCTGGAACACCTCCAAGTTCCTGATTCAGGGTTGCTACAGATGCGTCGTCACCCCTGAGGACTAAGATAAAATGCCTCATTTCCAGTAAAAGGGGTCTCCGGTTCTCTCACGAGCCAAATACAAAGAGGAGATGGCATAAACAACTGTGCACTGTGATTCTAACTAGGTCCTGACGTCATCACATTGGGCGTGGCTTTACTTAGTATACTGTCAGCGTTCGTGCTGTGCGCTTATGTGTGGAAAATCGCAATTCGGTGTATTTTTGTAGTATTAAGAAGAACAGGATGAAGTGTTTTATGATGTAAAAACTACTCAGATAGACGCTCTGATGCTATGGACGGCATCACGTTTCATTTGTAAGTAATTTTATACCTAATTTATTAACAAGGTTCTAGAAAAATCTCTGTGTCGGCATTCAAATGTAGTTAAATATATTCGACACTAAATGGCGAGACTTTGTGTCATGTGAACTAAAAATATAAAGTTACGTAGAGCTAAGTATTGGTAAAATAATCATACGAAAGTGTTGAAATTCATTTTGCATTCAGTCCTAAAGAATTTTTAATCGCCAAAATATTATTTTTATAGTTTTTATAATCATTTTGTGAACAGGCTGCCATCTATTTCAAGGTAGCTAAACTACATTGCAACATATATATATGGAACGATTCGAGTAGTTTTACTATTTACCAGTAGATGGAAAATAGTAAAGTGAGAGGGGCTTAACATCTCCTCACCCCGCAAATTGTCACACGTTGTTACATCGTGAAATCTAATTACAACACCTCCTCTTTGTATTTTCTCTGTGGGTTCTCTACATTCATTACACGTAACGTGAGCTGACGTACAGAATTAAGCTTCCATTTTACGCTGGTATTCTGACAGAGCGTGGTCCTCACCCCGGTCAAACCGACTCATTCGTGTAAATACAATAATATAACTGCAGCGTGGCTCTACCACGTAATGTTCTTGACAGAAAACTCAATAACTGATTTTGACCCGACCCAATATTAGAACCCAGAACCACATGGTCAGTAGTCACGCTTACAACCACTAGATCAACGAGTAAATAACCGTTACGTTCAAGTTATAGGAGGGCACGGGAGGAAGAGGATAACTACCTTACCTATTCGTTATTACAATGCACGTATTGTACATATAATAATGAATAGGTAAGGTAGTGATGTACCAAAAATCATTTTATTTCTTCAAAGTCTAAAATGCAAAGCCAAATTACATCACCTTGATAGAGACATATATCAAATCATTCTCTCAACTAAACATAGCTACAATAAAACAAAAATTTCAAATACAAAGATATTCTCACATAATTGAGTTTTCAACTTTTCCTATAAACAATACTTTACCAAAGAAAGTTGGGATTTAACGAGAAAATATTACATTACATATTACGCTAGAATAAAATTACGTATTCGTGATCCGAATTATATAAACTACATTTTTACGAATAAAGAATCTAAAGTACCTTACAATAAAAAGTAATGTTATATACGAAATGATCATTCAACCATATTAATATGAAAATTGGGACTTATTTGATGTGTATTTATTGACTCTTTTTCGTTTGCCAACATCAACAACCGTCCAGTGCAAGAGATAATATTTCAAGCTATATTTTTATATTTGCGTTTGCGTGCTTGTTTTTGGAGTTACATGTATCGAAAGTATTCGTCGTAAGTAAGTCACGGTGTGTGGTATTGTGGTGTTGCAATAGTTTATTTTATCTGTCACAAAACGCGATAATTTCCTTGGGCTATATGGAATATGATTAGTAAAGATCAATAGTAGAGTCCTTATCACATAATAGGCAAAATGTTGCTTCTACCTAACAATTATAGAGCAAAATATCAAGTGATATATACGATTGATGGGTTTTTAAATAAAAATTGTTATTAAAAATAAGAATTTGTTTGGAATAATTTCATATCATTATGTGATACAGATTATTTAAATTACTTCTAAGAATATTTAAAAGAAATGTTGTTTCATATTAAATTTAAATTAAGAACGTGTGAAGAAAATGTGGGAACTGTTGCCGGGGTATAGTGTGGATGGCCGATTGCTAAGGGCTGTGCAGTCTCTTTACTGTGACTGTAAAGCCTGTGTGCGGGTAGGGCATGACCCATGTTTAGCATCCAAACGGGCGTAAAACAGGGTTGTGTCATGTCTTCCTGGCTGTTCATACTGTATCTCGACAGCTGTTTACAAAAGCTGAAAGATAGTTGTTTGGGTGTGAAATTGGGTGACATAAAAGTAAATTGTCTGCTGTATGCTGATGATGCAGTGCTTATTGCACCATCAGAGGCAGAACTGCAGGCATTAGTCACGTGTATGAAAGAGGAATGTGAAATTAAAGGTCTCCGTTTGAATGCTAATAAAACTAAGGTTCTGGTATTTGAAAGGGACGAAGAGAGAACGAAGTGTGAAATATGGGTAAATCAGGAATGTCTAGAACAGGTAAATGAAATTGTATACTTGGGGAGTGCTTTTAGCCGGGATGGAAGATGTGATTTAGATGTGGACAGGCGTGTTGCTGCCGGGAACAAAGTCAATGGTGCCCTGACTGCGTTAGTCAAAAGGCAAGGCGTAGCGAAGAGTGCACGCCTTGCAATACATAACGCAGTGTTGGTACCGACTTTGTTATATGGCAGCGAAACCTGGGTATGCCAGAAGAAGCATAAAAGTAAGTTGAATGCAGTGGAGATGCGATCTCTTCGTAAAATGTGCGGCGTTACTATGGCCGACCGAAAGCGAAACGAAGAGATTCGCAATATGGCAGGTTTGAAAGATGACCTTATCACAAAAATTGATAAGGGCGTGCTTCGGTGGTTTGGGCACGTTGAGCGAATGAGTAAAGACCGAATGGTGAAGAAAATATATAGCGCGAAAGTTAATATTAAAAGGTGTCGAGGTAGACCGAGACTAACTTTCGAAGACCATGTGAGCAAATTGCTCGAAGAGGGTAGGGTCAAGAGTACTCGGATACCTAGACGTGCATGTATGAAGAAGATAATGAATCTGAAAGAAGCGAAAGAGATATGTAAGGATCGTGACACTTGGCGATCTGTTCTCTCTGGCTACCCCGTCAGGGATTGTGCGTGAAGATAAGTAAAAGTAAAAGTAAAGAACGTAAAATATAGTCCTTTTTTCTCTCTTTAATTTTCTTGACTTTTGATAACATACTTGCAGGCAAAGAGAATATAATCACTACGTTTAAGAGGCGGGACTTCCATAGTAAAAATAATTGCATGAAATTACGCCAAGCTACTCTACCAACATCAAGATATGACATTTAGTTTTGAGAAACAGTGGTGACAACATTAACGAATTACAATAGTGCTGTCAATGTCTATCCTCGAATAATTTTATCGATATAACCTTTATCGATATATTGTTTATCGATATTTTTACCAAAGAGAATATAATCACTACGTTTAGTTGCAGGCTCAACGCCTCTTTCTATTTTTAGTTATAAAATATTATTAAAACATATATATCTGTAATATTAATATAAATATATAAAGTGTTATAATGTGCCAACAAACTGGTTTTTATTATAATACATTCATAATACATAATACAAAGTATCTGTTTGTAATGTCAAAATAGCAGCTCTTTACTAAATACATATAAAAGTGTTAAATAAACATACATCTGTTTGTTCCGGCTAATCTCCGAAACGATAACTTCGATTTTGGCGGGACTTTCTCTGGCAGATAATTGATTTTATGAGGAGTAAATTACACTGCTTTTATTTTAGAAAAAGAATTAGGGTTGCGCGCGAAAATAATAAGGTAATAAATTTAACGCAAACAAAATCGCGGGGAACAGCTAGTCATTAATAAACATATCCAAAGAAAGTAAGACCTAAACTTAAGCCCTCCTACGCATACACTTAACTCTACTAACTCAACTAACTAAAACTCGGCTAAACAACTCAACTGTCATTCATGCAAAAGAGTATTTAAGACCAAGTCTTATTGAGCCGTATACGCATGAGTATAACAGACAACAGGTTTATTTATTTTCACACAATTTGATTGTACACAACTTAAAAAAATATACAAATGTTGTGCGGGCGACTGGTGTCCAAACTAGGTACAAACCTGTATTATGGATCACAAAACCTGCACCCCTCGGATAAATACAACCTTTATAGTGTGGAAATACAAATAACAGAGGAAGAATGTCATTGCACGTTTGTCCGTGTGTGTGTGTGTGTGTGGGTTTGTGCGAGTGTGTGGGTTCTGTTAACTCGACGCCTATGGCTTGGGATCAGTTATCAGTTATAAGGATCTTAAACCACTGTATATATGTATATAGTATGAGCGCAAGATAGGTAAAATTCATAATTCCTAGGATCGCCGTCGCCTAAATCGTAGGTATAATTTACCAGATCCCTTAAACCTGTTTTTAGTTCTGGCAGGTTACAAGATGGTTAAGGTATTATATCTGCCACAAAATACTATAATTTTTTTTCTTAGTTCAACCTACTTCAATGACTTTGTGACTTTTGTAATTGGTAGTAAATTTTGACTTTCTTAATATCTTGAAATGAACCTATACTAAAAAATACTTCTCCAAAAGCCAAATTTAACTAAGATTCTATAACCGAGATTCAATATAGATTACAAGATATTCTCGTTATAAAATTATTTTCATATAAAATGACAGTATTCAAAAAGTAAATGATTTTACGCCAGCCATATTAGAGTCAATTATTTCGTAAGTGGTATTTTTGATTAAAAAAAGTTTAAAAAAAAATAATTCGATATATCCCCGCTCTTTCGATGTACGCTGGTTCTTAACATTGATTTTGATACAATTAAGTCAAGGGTTAAAAAGCGGCTCATACTTGGCTATAAAAGTAATTTTTGTTTTTAACAACGAGAAAGATTTAGAATTAACGACTTTAAATTTTATTATTGAGAACCACAGAATTTTCGATCCGAATCTTTTATAATGAAAAATTATGTCTAACGTCTAAAATTTTATATAAAACTAGGTGAAGAAACGTAATCTAAATTTTCACCAATACCGCATCATCACTACGACTAATCACAAATATACATTAGATGCATATATATGCAAATTAGGCACTACTGCCTAATTTTGAGTTTTTTGAGTTATAAGAAAGTGACCATATTAACCGCATGACCATATTACCCTCATGTACTATAGTTAGATTTTTTTAAGTTGATTTTTCGAAGTGTTGCTAATTATTGACAAAGCTTGTTTGTTATTTTTTTCTATATTAGTTATAGTATACGACAATGTGTATTTGTCTCTGTCCTCCTCCTAGTTTTGGTTTTATAGGGCGGCAAAGCTTAAGGTGACCATATTACCCTCACGTACCTTACAATTAATGATATTTTATGGTTTCAAATTGTTAATATTTTATTGTTTCAATTGGCTTTATTACTGTTTTAATTTCTTGACACGGGCTGCTAAAAGCTTCGAGATTTCATATTACTATTATTTTATAATTATTTAATTTATGAATATTAATAATTATTAATTTTTGTTGTTATGAATGGATGCAATTTTTTTAAATTTTTTGCATGTATTGTGTGCGTATTATATTTTCTGTAAGCCACAAGAGTTTTTGAATTAAATAAATAAATAAAATAAATCTGGACATGATTACGACACACAGCACGGCAATATGACTAATTACGATCCCATCGCAGTTGCAATCTGCAGCTTGCCGCCGTGTTTGGCACTACGAGTATAGGTCGGCCGATTGGGACGGTATGCGGTCGTTTTTTGCATCCTACCTTTGGAGGCGGGTTTGCTTCTCGCCGGATGATCCCAACGTTGTTGCTGATTCTGTCGCTGATGTGCAACTTCAGGGAAGCGCGACTCTATAGTATTTTATGCCACATTGTTCTAATTCCAATGCAGGTAAGCGCATGCCTCTTTATATATATATATATATATATATATATATATATATATATATATATATATATATATATATATATATATATATATATATATATATATATATATATATATACATATATATATATATATATAAGTGTGATGAATAACGCACACAGTCCACCTGATAGTAAGTGGATGATGTAGCCCATAGACAACTCCATCTATTCTCAAAATGCAGATACGTTGTCACCCCCAGAGGACTAAGATGGACGTTTCCAGTACAAAGGGTCTTCGGTTCTCTACACTCACCATACGAAACACAGCAGTATTAAGCCGCATTTTTACGCTAGTATTCTGTAAGAGCGTGGTCCATTCCTGGTCGAGCCCACCCATTCGTGCTACAACCCTCATGTAACTGTGGCATGGCTCTACCACGTGAAAAAATCTCTTTCTCGAATTGTAAACTCCAACAGTGATATCGTATCTGAAATTGATATATTTTTTCTCATTCTTAATTAGATTAATAGAAATCCCTCCGAATGCCTGATTCGTATATTAGGTTTATAATATACAGTGTATTTCCTTTCAGTTATGATAATCAAAATTTTTACAAGTACAATATTCATATTTACTTTTTTAAAGGTCCATTAACAATTCTTAATGTAAAAACATGCATATTATGTTTTCTCATTTATATGCGATTTATCATTTACGCGAACACTACACATTTAAATAAAACTAATTTTACGAATTTTATCGCATATATTAACTTATTTTATATTCCCGACGTTTCGAGCACTTTACAGCACCCATGGTCACGGTGGGACAGAGGTGTATGAGGTTCCAATGTCACAGTTAACCACGACAACCACCAGATTAAAAATTATTGTATGTGCGTTTGTGCCTTGTCTTGATTGTTTTATCTGGGGGCACGGTAGTGCCCCGCCAAGTCGTGCAAAAAAACGGCACGGCCGTACCATCCTTTTCTCGAAGCAGTTCAGGTCACTTTTGAACCCCTATAACTTCGTTGTGGATGGAACTAAAAGTCTTCAGTAACCAAGTAGGCATTGTATAAACTCGGTGTATTTCAAATTTCATTCAATTTGAACCAGTAGTTTAAGAATTATAACTAGTCCAAGTTTCTTAATTTTGTCACTCACTCACTGACCGATCATCAAAACTCTAAGGCACTTCTAGCAGACATAGAAGCTTCAAAGTTAGAATACAATTATTGTTTAGTATATTAATCAAGGAAAACCTACAATATTTTGCAATTTTCGTCCAGTTTTCGAGATTCGCGAACTGCATAAATAACTTTGTAATAGCATATAAATATATAGGATTACAAAGTTACATTTGCAGTGAATGAATCAGTGTACCTATATATGTATAATGTAATGGAATAATAGGTGTAGGTACCTAGATATAACTGTCGACAAAAAGAAATGAGATGCCATCAAAAACATAACTTGTAAAAAAAACAAGTCTCGCAACTCAGTTCTTCTACCGTCAAAAGTTGTGAGATCCATTGTAATACCAATTCAGTTAATTTATTCAGTCCCTACTTAAGGGTCCTTCTGTCTTAAGTTATTACGTAATTAGCTAAACTAACAACATCTTATAGTGACCATATCAATATTAAAATCTTTTGTAGAAGTTAGAAGAACTAAGTTGCGAGACTTGGTTTTTTTTACAAGTTATGTTTTTGATGGCATATTTTATACCTCCACTGTGTACAGTGTCGCTGATTACAACAATGATATAATTTTGTTTTTATGTTATGTATTAATATTTTGTAACTGTTTTTGTCCTAAACAAAATAAAAATAATATTTAATCCCGTCAAAGCCTTTGATCATAAATTAATGAAGCAAACTGGTTTCATATGAACCGACCGTTTCCAATTATCAAACATGGTGAAATCTTACCGAGATAAAAATAGAACAAAGGTTTAAAGGCCGTGCGTGATTAAAATTGGAACCCGGATCGAATCTGTTTATCGGTTGAAATAACTTGTTTGTGTATAATGATCAATGAAGGCCGCAAACAAATTTTACAAGGCTGCCAATTTATATCATAAGAAAAATGTACGGTTTGTACACGAATACGCCCACGTCTTCTTTTCACATCTGAGGGGGATTTAAGGAAAGGGAGGGTCCACCACGCTACCCCAATGGCATACTGGGGAACTTCATTGCAGATTTTAAGTACAGTCTAGCGCAAAGGGATCGTTCTCGGGTTATTTTCGTTCTATAAAATTTAAGATGAGATCTTATCTCTTTAGCTACCAACGAAAATGAATACATACAGACATCCTACTAAAACCATAGCATCCACAACTTTTAATGTGGATTGCCTCCGCGGTGTAAGTTTATCAAATTTTTTGGAATGAAGTTCCTTACCGCACGGTACGAATTTGGCGAATCGGCGCTAGGCTAGGACCCCTTTCTATAGTGCGAGCGAGATGGAATAATATCCATCGCCCTCGCATTTTTTCTTGTCTTGCCATGAAAGAAATATTATTTTAAATGACGCTTCATTTTAATAGACGCTAGTAATTCATTTATTTGTATTTGTTAATCCAAAATATAATACGCTTATCAAGAATAATGTGTTCCACGACACTCACGCATGTTTTTAGAGTTCCATATCTCAAAAGGAAGAAACGGAACCTTATAGGTTCACTCTGATCATCTGTCTGTTTGTCAAGACCCATATTTCTCAGGAACGCGTGGAGGTATCAAGCTGAAATTCATACCAAATAGTCAAGTCTACTGTCTCTTGAAGCTAAGAAAAAAAAACTTCTAAACCAACGCAATCAAAAGATACAGCCGTTTATGCCGTAAATCTTCGACACTCGCAAGAGAATCAAAACCTACAGGGTACTCGTACTTGCTGTGAACTCAGAATCTTAAAATTTGGTACGAAGCAACGCATTATAGCACACATAAAGGAAAAATTGCGAAAAGCATAAATTTTTAGTTACATCATAAAATAAAAATATTTTTAATAATTTTAAACTTTTATACCTACGGATTTGTTCGGAACCCTCGGTGCGCGAGTCCGAATCGCACTTGGCCGGTTGCAATATCAAAATTTGAAATTTGGAAAATAGAACTCGTAACAATCCATTCAATTAATTACTGTGGGCTCAATTATATTTTTAATAGACTTTCATCGGACGAAAATTTTGTCAATAAGCTACGAAATAAAGTTATATGTTTTTCTAAATAAGTTATCTTCTGTTGTAAAAGTATCTCATTTCTTAATCATCCGATACTAGGGTAACAAAAACAAAAATATACTTATTCATTCAAACATTCATTACAGCCCATTAAAAATCTACTGCTTATATGGTTCAGCCAGCCTATAAACGTCCACTGCTGAATACGGGCCTCCTCAACTGATTGTCTCATAGGGGGGCAACTACCATGTTTAGAAGTTTGGCGACCGCAGTATTTTCTTATTATTCTTGATTTGTTACCAGGAAAATGATGCCGCTCATCACCTTTTCCAGTTTCCCTATATCGCCTCCTACAAAACCTACGGGATATCATATCAGGGTTCTCATCCAGGGTTCACTTACGACCCCACTAAATGGCACCATTGCTTTTTTTTATAGGATAAGGTGACAAACGAGCACACAGTCCACCTGATGGTAAGTGGCTGCTGTGGCATATAGACATCTACATCTATCTTGTATTACGAATCAAAATGCAGATGCGTTGTCACCCGTGAGGACTAAGATGGAATTCCTCGTTTCCAGTAAAAAGGGTCTCCGGTTCTCTACACTCACCATTCGAAACACAGCAGCATGAAGCCGCTATTTGACGCTGGTATTCTGTGAGAGCATGGTCCTTCCCCGGTCGAGGCGAGCCATTCGTGCTACAACTATACTACTAATATAGCTGCAGCATTGCTCTACCACGTATAAAAGCTTATCAGATCATGACAAATGTGTTATTTCTAATGTGTAGTGAACACACTAGTGTGTGTGTTGTGCAGTTCTTATGTGTTTCTATTAATAATGTGCGATCAGTTAAGCTGATCTCTCAATATCTTATTTTTATACATGAGGAAATGCCTACGCATACCCGCCGCCAGGAACAAGGAAGAGTTATGTCGGACTCGCACCATCTATAACCCCATGGTAAATAAACACCTTCGCAGGACTTCTGATCCCCATCTTCCTTCTCAGGTAAGGCGCACCAGGAACACAAGGTGCGCCCCCCCCCCCCCAACCCGAGTCCGATACGCGGATGCCATGGTGCCTTATTACTGCCCATAAAATGGAATGTGATAATACTTTAGGCAAATATTTGGATCAATATTTTTTTTAATTTTTCTTTACATAACGGTCATTTTATAAGAAAATACCTAACTAATACACGTTAGGTGGAGTCCACGTGCGGTTTAGTTCCTAAAGGATCTATAGCGACTTTTCGTCACCGCTGGTGATAAAAAGGCTGGATCTTTTCTCCCTCAAAGGCTAAATATAGCCATTCAGCGAGGAAACGCAGCCAGCGTTCTTGCCTCAATACCGCGGAGTGTAGGACTAAATAAATAAATATAAAAATTTGAAATAAAACAAATTATCAAGTTTTTTTTTTTGAATTAAGGTAGATTATTTTTATATTTTACAAATACTCAGTGTTACTAAGCCTTTAGATGATACAGTTTTATTTAACAAACACACATCCGACCTAAATGAAATTAATTTAGGTACTTTATTTGATTTAGACATACTTTAAATGTTTTTTGGTAATATAATCGTGAGCGTAAGCGTTGCGTCCATGGTAAGCGATGTATTTTTGTAATAACTTACAAAATATAAAAGAATGGTTTATAGTATACAAAGTATGTAACCAAAAATACTGGCCAAGTGCGAGTCGGACTCGCGCGTGAAGGGTTCCGTACCGTCGTAATACACGTGTCTAGTAGGGTA
The DNA here is from genome assembly GCA_963668995.1 of Parnassius mnemosyne. NCBI lineage: Eukaryota > Metazoa > Arthropoda > Insecta > Lepidoptera > Papilionidae > Parnassius > Parnassius mnemosyne. The sequence goes on from CAVLGL010000084.1 coordinate 35,783,949, forward strand.
GCTCCTTTTAGTTTTAATTTATTTAAACTTTTATTATTTGTTGTTATAGCGGCAACAGAAATAGACATTCTGAGAAAATTTAGACTGTCTACATGTTATGAATCATGAGACGCTAACAGACAGACAGACGTAGAGTAACAGAGGATTTAGTAATAGTGGTCCCGTTGGTTACCCTTTGGGTATGGAACCCTTAAAAGCCACTATTCCTAATTAATAATATTGATTATTCATTAGCGGAGGGCTAAGCGTTTGCATGTTGAGCTGTGGGTTGCGGGTTCCAATCCCATGAGAAACAACTCTTTTAACTACAAATAATTGTTCTGGGAATGGACCTTGATCACAAACAATTTATGAATATAAAACGTATTCACGGTTCATAAGAAATTACTAGTAAGGGTTAATATTCTTTTTTAAATAAAATTCAGTAGCAATTGACACAGCTTACTGATCCTTAAATCCAGGTAATTCCGAACTCGTTGCGAGACCAACGGTGACTTATTTTTAACCCCCGATGCAAAAAGAGGGGTGTAATAAGTTTCACCGCTATGTATGTATGTTTGTCTTTTTTTTATAGGATAAGGGTGACCAACGAGTACACAGTCCACCTGATGGTAACTGGTTGCTGTGGCCCATAGACATCTACATTTATCCTTGATTACGAATCAAAATGCAGATGCGTTGTCACCCGTGAGGACTAAGATGGAATGCCTCGTTTCCAATAAAAAGGGTCTCCGGTTCTCTACACTCACCATACGAAACACAGTAGCATTGAGAGTCGAGCCGAGCCATTCGTGTTACAACTATACCAGAAATATAGCTGCAGCATGGCTCTACCACGTATATGTCTGTCTATATGTCTGTCTGTAGCACTATAGCCCATAAACGGTTGAAGCGATTTGAGTGTGGTTTTTTTTTATTAAAAATCAGGTTTTCTAGCCGTGGTTCTTAGACATGTTTTATCAAAATCAGTTTATTCGTTTGAAGATCATACGCTTATTTTATTTCGGGGGTTTTTTAATTTTAAATTTAAGTTATTACAATTCACGGCACCATAGCCCAGTAGCGCTTAGTATGTATTTATTTGTATGTCCTATGAATATTTTTCCGGATCTGGATTTTTGTTGTTGTACAATGTATGTATGTCTGCCTCCACGACATAGGAGAAGATCCTATTGCAGGGGTAAAGTTTTCGAAAAAACTTTTACTAAAAAAGAGGCATTCCATCTTATTCCTCACGGGTGACAACGCATCTGCATTTTAATTCGCAAACGAGGATAGATATAGATGTCTTAGGGCCACAGCAACCACTTACCATCAGGTGGATTGTGTGTTCGTTTGTCACCGTATCCTATAAAATAAATAACTTAATTGTGTATTGAATAAAACTAGTTTTACGGATTTTATCGCGTTTAATTAACTTATTTTATATTCCCGACGTTTCGGTTGCTTTCCAGCAACCGTGGTCACGGGGGACTGAGGTGATTGACGTCCCGATGTCAGTATTAAACCGGAGTACCTTCAGCTTTTTAATTAATAATTTTGGTCCGATCTACGGAGAATGAACTAACTGTGTCTTGAAGTCTTGCAGTGGTATGCTTGGGTTTAGTTTTCATTTTATGAATTACAGGATCCCAAGCAGGTGGTAGTACCCAGCCTCCCTCTCTATTGAAATTAGGATGTTTTTTAATTTTAATAGCCTCACGTATCATCCTTGGCAGGAATCGATGTTCTTTCGCGAGAATTTGTGGTTTATCAAATCTAATGTAATGGCGGGGGCCGTCTAGGATATGATCACGAACTGCAGACTTCCCGGAACGTTGGTGATTCACGTCAGCTATGTGTTCTCGTAAATATAAGAAATCATTAATTGTGTATTTTAAAAATATCGTATTATAAGAACGAAGTGTGGCAGCTTCGTATTAGTGAAAGCAAATTATAAATACACATATATTTAAAACGTAGAAAGATAGATAGATTACTCTTTAATGTACATCAAAACAATACATCAACGAAAGAAGAAAGATAAAATAAACACAAATAAAATTTGAATGTAAACAATCTTATTAATACATATTACATACTTTGACTGGCCTGTTGGTCTAGTGGTTAGTGACCCTGACTGCTACGCCGGAGGTCGTGGGTTCGATTCCCACCCAGGACAAATGTTTGTGTGATGAGCACGATCATTTGTTCTGTGTCTGGGTGTAATTTATCTATAATATTTATGTATTTAGAAATATATAAGTATGTTTATCAGTTGTCTAGTACCCATAACACAAGCTCTGCTTAGCTTGGGACTAGATGGCGTTGTTTGATAGTTGTGGAATATTATTATTATTATTATTATTATACATAAATGCAACTGAAAACCTATCTCTTCTTTCTAGCCAGTCGGGTAAATAATCTTAACATTTATTTGTGCAACTCCAAACAGACTAAAAAAATTAAAAAAGAACAAAGAAATAAAAGGAATCTATTCCTATTTCCATTTGACAAATGGAAATTAAGTTTTCAAATTACAATAGCATTGGCTCATCCACTTACAACCATGAATATAAGCCTCTTCTCGCGAAAGCTTCATTCTACTAAAAATAACAATAACGAAAAAGCTCGTCCACAAATTTGACGATCGCTTATTACTCTCGCTGCGACGATTTCTTAGTCGCCATTTTACTTCATGTTACTTCAGCTCATTTTCTAAAGGAGCGCCCGATGACGAGTTTTTCACTGATTAAGTACATTTTAAATCAAGAAGCGGGAGAGCCTGAATAGGAAATCGCACAAAATTTTCAAAGAAAAATGAACAGAAAATTTTATCTATAAAGAAACGTAATGTGCGTTGTTAGATTTCTTGTAATTTACTTTAAAAAGAAATAACTTTACACTGAACTACTTAGCAACTTTTTTATGGATGTAGCACGAAAAGATCGGCTCGACCGGGGTAGGACTACGCTCTCACAGAATACCAGCGTGAAGGAGCGGAATAACTCAGCGTTACGTATGGTGAGTGTAGGAAAACAGAGATCCTTTTTACTGGTCACGAGGTATTCACTCTTAGTCCTCAGAGGTCACAACGCATTTACATTTTTATTCTAAACCGAGAATAGATGTAGATGTCTATGGACCGCAGTATCCATTTACCATCAGGTGAACGTTGTGCTCGCTTGTCACCCTTAATCTTTAAAAAAAAACTAGTTTCAATCCACGGCTCCGTATGCATGGAAACAGAAACTCTTTCATGTACATTTTTCTGCGAAAACTGTTATTTGTACACGGATTTTATCGCGCTTAATTTAACTTTTTAATTCTCGACGTTTCGGGTGCTTTACAGCACCCATGGTCACACGGGGGACTGAGGTGTATGACGCCCCGATGTCATAGTTAGCCCGGCTACCTTCAGTTTTTGAATATTAGTATGAATATAGTTTTTGAATAATCAATTTTCAAACATCAATGTCAATATAGCAACGAAACGCAACCGTTGACTACAGACGCAAACAATAAACAACGCACGGTCTATAATCTGTAAAACAAACACGGACGAACCTACAATAAAAATATTGTCGAAGGGCTTGAATTTTGCAATAACACCGCAAAGAAGCCCGTACGAAGAAATTAAACTTAAAAACCATCCTAATTTCAATAGAGAAGATGGATGGGTGCTGCCATCTGCTTGGGATCCTATAAATAATAAAATTAAATCCAAACCCAAGCATACCACTTCAAAATTTCAAAATACTGTAAGCTCATTCCGCGTAGATCGGATCAAAAATTAATATTTTTGCAAGGCTGTATGCAACTTGTCAATGTAGTTGCGTCACTTTATTACACTGGTGTGACACAGAATATACTCTATTGTGTGAAATTATTAATATATTGTTGTAGTTGTTATTTGTGAATTTCGTAGTGACAAACGATTATTTTTGTGTGGGAGTCTGAGAAAGTGAGCGTTGCGCAGATTTTCCCTCATAAAAAATGACACATAGTTTGTTAGGTATCGGAAATAACACTATGGCTTCTGCCCTCCTATGTTGCTCTATGTTAAGTACAATAAAGTGTATAAAAATGTATATGGGCCACAACAACCACTTACCATCAGGTAGATTGTGTGCTCGTTTGTCACCCTTATACTATAAAAAAAAATTTGAGCCGAGGGAGTTATTTGCATACTATTATATTATTTTATACGTGGTAGAGCCATGCTGCAGCTATATTTCTGGTATAGTTGTAACACGAATGGGTCGGCTCGACCGGGGAAGGACCACGCTCTCACAGAATACCAGCGTAAAATAGCAGCTTAATGCTGCTGTGTTTCGTATGGTGAGGGTAGAGAACCGGAGACCCTTTTTACTGGAAAAGAGGCATTACATCTTAGTCCTCACACTTAGCAACCACTTACCATCAGGTGGACTGTCTGCTATTTTATCACCCTTATCCTATAAAAAAATTATTAAGACAGGAATTACCATTTTTAAGATTTTTGTCTGTCTGTCTGCCTGTCTGGACTAATGTTCGGAATGGCTGTACCAATTGTAATGAAACTTAACGAACAGACAGAGTGAAATGCCAAAAGTAATCTAGACTACAGTTTATCCCAAAAACATTCATATCTTAATATTTTAGAAAATGAAAATTTGTAAAAATATATGGTATTTGATTATTGTCATAATTCTAAATAACGCCATATTAATGGTACTTACTCCGGCAAAGCCGGGGCGGGTCGCTAGTTTAAATATATCAGTCATTTCAGTGTGTTACAATCTTTAATTTAGCTTTTAAACAATTTAGCCGAGGGTAACAAAGCGTAGGAAAGTTGATGTCTAAAAACTCATTTTGTTTCAAACCACAACGGCTAAAAGTAATGAAACATTTTTATTCTTTCATCGACTGCTCACAATAAATGTAGAATTTAAAGTAGAAAGAAAATATATTTTGTGCTTAATTTCTATTTAGACTTTTTTAATTAACGAAACGATCAATGTACTTTTTTTAATTAAAAAAGTCTGGATTAATATTAAATAATATAATAATATTTCTGATCGTATGAGGACGCTCAACATCGCTCAGACATAGATATGTTGAAGGCTATGATTGGGGTTTCTCTGCGTGATAATCTTAGAAATGTAGATATCCGCAGTAGAACCAGAGTAACCGACATAGCCCAACGGATTAGTAAACTGAAGGGGCAAGAAACGACAACTGATGGGGTAGCAAGGTTCTTGAGTGGCAGCCTCGTACCGGTATGCGAAGTGTAGAGTGAGAGGCGACCCCCCACTAGATGACTACTTGGTAGTAGGAAGTCATAGATTTCGGTCCAATTTTGAGAATGTGAAACCGTTACGACTATTCCCGGCTGGACGTCCGGTTGTGTGTGTGTGTGTGTGTGTGTGTGTATGTGTGTGTGTGTGTGTGTGTGTGTGTGAGTGTGAGTGAGTGAGTGAGTGTGTGTGTGTGTGTGTGTGTGTGTGTGTGTGAGTGAGTGAGTGAGTGAGTGTGTGTGTGTGTGTGTGTGTGTGATTTTCAAAAAATAAATACCAAAAAAACAAAAATTAAATAGATTTTCGAGCGTTGCGCTCAAAAATAAGCGGGAAGTTCCGGGAAGAATTGCCTGCAGGGTCAACCGTTTTTCAGATTTTTTTTTAATAGTATAAGGGTGACAAACGAGCACACAGTCCACCTGATGGTAAATGGTTGCTGTGGCCCATAGACATCTACATCTACCTACGTTTGCGAATCAAAATGCAGATGCGTCGTCACCCGTGAGGACTACCGTGAGCACATTTTGATTCTTTATTGAGGATAGATGTGGATGTCTATGGATCACAGCAACCACTTACACGAAACATCGGGAATCCCGGAAAATCCGTAAAAGTAGTTTTATTCAATGTCTTTGATTATTTTAAATCCGGATAAAACCGGGGTGGGTCGCTAGTCTTCAAATAAAGAAAGCTGCCAATGGATTGCCGCAAAATCCGTATCGGGAACATTTTTTTTCACATTTTCAAATGTCGCCTAAAACCAGACGAATCGTTTTTAGAATTCGAATGACGTTTATGGATCGGGTACAACTAACATTGAGAGATGATAAAAGAAATTGTCGCTTTTGGCGGCTGTAGTTAAGCGTTCACGAGGTTTTACACAAACACTTTCGCGTGAGGAGGATAGTTTCGCGTCGAGCGTCGCAGAACCTCATCAATGCTAAGAAAGCGACTCGTGTGAAATAGCGCTACAACATGATTAATAAATTCAGAACAGTCTATTCTCGGCGTGTATATTTCGACGATCCAAAAACGAAGCGGCAGTCTACGGTTTGGCTATTTCAAAATGAACCAACGTCTACCAAAGTGAAGCGAAGATTTTTAATTTGACGGGTTATCCGATATCAATTCCTTCATAAAATTGATGTAGCATCAATGCCAAATACTACCAAACGCTTGCCAAATGTGTCTACTGCTGTGAGCTACTAACAACCAAACACAGGGCTCTGCGGATTACTGCTTAAACAACAACGCGCTCGCACACTCTTTACGTGGTAGAGCCATGTTACAGTTATATTATGGTTGTAGCACGAAAGAGTCAACTCAACCGGGGTAAGACCACGCTCTCACAGAATACCAGAGTAAAACAGCAGCTCCTTAGTCCTCAGGAGTGGCAACGCATCTGCCTTTTGATTCTTAATCGAGGATCGATGAAGATGTTTATGGGCCACATCATCCAATTACTAGATAAACTGTGTGCTCGTTCGTACCCTTATTCTATTAAAGAAACACTCTGTGCTCAAATGATAAACTTTCTGGACAGCACACTAGTTAAATAGCTTTAGTAGCCCTTATTTCAGCCCTGTGTGAATCCTTTTATTTCCTAAATTAAAAAAATCGCCTGAACGGGATAACAGTGTTTTTCGTCGAAAGATGCGGACTAGAAAATATGTTTTGAAAATAGGTTTAGACCCATAAAACTTACCATTTAGTGGCGATTAGGGTGTAGTGGTGGTGTAAGAATATCCACTACCCCATATCATCTCGTGGGTGTCGTAAGAGGTGACAGGTAAAAACAAATCAGGAGATGGACAGCAGCGTCCTCCTAATAACGACCAAAAATAAAAATCTGTGGTTGCCAACCCGCTAGCCAAGCATGGCAACTATGGCAAATATGACCCCCATGAGGCAATCTATGGGTGAGGCCTACTATGTTCAGCAGTGGACTTTACTAGGCTGTAAATGGATGGATGTAAAGAAAATAATCTACCAGGAGCACATGACGCTCTGAGAGGTGAAATTATTAAATCAACAGTAACATTACAACTATGCCAAATATGACCGCTATGAGCCAATCTATGGGGGGAATGCCTATGTTCAGCAGTGAGTGGATTTTAATAGACCGTAATGGTTCGATGTACAGAAAATAATCTACCAGGAGCACATAAGCGCTGAGAGGTGAAATTATTAAATTAATAGTAACATTACAACTATGACAAATATCCTCCGTATGAGGCAATCTATGGGGGAGGCCTATGCTCAGCAGTGGACTTTAACAGGTTGCAACGGTAATTAAACTTTGCATAAAAGCTGGTGGAAAGTTCTCAGAAAATATTTAATATTAAAAACTTTAACCAGAGAACTTCATTTTTTTAGGGTGAGTGGGGGGAAGATGAGACGGTTTTTTGATGAGATGAGCAGTGTTGTGTTTGACGTCTTGTAGAACAGTACATATTAACTTAAGCTAAAATTATATCTAACGTGAATAAAGTACAAAGAGCATATTTTTATGTCATATCGATAAATCGCTGTTATATTTATTCGAAAGCAAAAAAAAATAATTACAATGTTTTGATCGAAAGAAAAAAACATGGGGTAAGATGAAAGGGTAGTGGGGAAAGATAGAAAAGTACTCGTAGTTTCTAAAATCGTTCAATTGAATGTCAGACGATATTGACGGTCAGTAGGCTACAATTTTAATTGTCCTGGCACTTCAGAACTGTCTATAATATCAAAATATAACACAAATTATTTGTTTTTTTTTTATATATCAAACTTGCCCCGCCGGGGAAAGATTGAACTAGAGGTTCTCAAACTTTTCACTTTATTTGGATAAGATTATACAGAAACTGAAAGATATCAATCATATAAAATCTTTTATTGTTAATGCCAAGATAATGTTAAACACAATTACGTACATGTACCTTTTACCATTTTCGTTAACAAAATATGTAGCACAAAACGTAAAAAATTAAATATTTCAAAATTTCAAAAACAAAACATAACATTTTTTCAGGTACATTTTGAGAACACGAAACCATTAGTATGACTTTTGAAAACGGGGCAAGATGGAAACATTTATATGTTTATCTTACCCCGTCAAATATTGGCGGGTAAAGACGGAATGTTACAATAAATCCTAAAATACAAAAAGTAGCGATATTTAGACATAGCAACATAACTACCAATTAAAAATAATAAGTATGTATACAAATAAAATACTCGAACCTACCTCGTAAATTAAGTTACACGACACGGGGTAAGATTAAAACACCCGACTTGCTCGCGTAAAATTCACAGCGTAGATATTCCCTTATAACAATTAACCGATCCCTCAAAACGACAAGTGCCGATTGAGGTGTGGGACATAACAAAATGGCAGTCTTATGAATGTTGCCTGCATTGGATAAATTACACAAAATCTGTCTTTATTGATACTTTTTTGTGTTACCGCGTTTTTCATCTTCCCCCCACTAACCCTACTTTTATCACTGGTTCAGAAAAAACCTCTGTTATGAGAGAGTGAAGCAAGAAACCCAGCAGGACTTTGTTTTTAAAATCATAACTTTATTTATACAATTGTTATAAAACATTTAGAAACAGCATGGTAGCGATCACCTCAGTCCAGGGGGTTGTTATTAATCATGTACTCTTTATTAGTATAGTAACCCTTACTAAACTGGTATACTGCATGTCTATAGACCACTTTAATATCTAGAATCTTATAATGTCCACAAAGAATACTGTTCCCATCTCTAGGCCGGGGCTCCCCAGTGCCAGCTCCTTCCGCACCGCATCCAGCGCAGAGCGGTTTGTATAGTCGGCGACCGAGCTTTTTCTGATTAGCTTGATTCACTGGTGTTGCGAAGAAATGTTGCATCTCTTTACGTATTCTATCTTATCTAACACGAGGAGTGCTCAGAATTGTTCGGACTAATTTCAGCCGCTCAATTTCACCATCGCACATCGCGATAGAATTCGAGATACCATCCGTACCATCTGGATGATTTGCAGTCTACTACTGTGCGATTTAGAAGAAGTTTTCTTCCTCGCACAACTTCCTTGTGGAGTCGAATACCGACCGATACGACTTAGGGACCTTCAAGAAAAGAGCCTACTCTTTTCTAAAAACCCGGCAATGCATCTGCAATTACCCTGGTGGTTCACGGGCGGCGGTAGTCCCTTACCATCAGGTGAGCCATATACTCGTTTGCCCCCTCTCATATAAAAAAACCTATAATATTTTAGGTTGCCTAGGTCTAATAAGTGCCATATTTTGACTCTTACTCACCGCTTTACCAACTCACTCATTAAAACTACTTGAAACTTATCGCACCTTGAAAGTAACAAATAAAAAAATACAAGTGTAAACGCAAAGTTCAAGATGTATAATATAAGGATAAAACTTAAAAAAAAACAAGCTACAATCAGTCGTTAATAAAAGGGAACTAAAAAGGTAAAAAAAAATATATTCAGATTGGAAATATGCCGTTTTATACTTCTTAACCTTTAAACGACAATAACAAACCTTGAAACTTCATACCATAAATTAATCTTTATGTACTTATGTGTACGTACGTACTTTGTATACGTTTCAAGTATTCAAATAAAAGTGTGTTACATTTTTAACAGTACGAGAGAAAAATAACCGGCCAAGTGCAAGTCGGACTCGCGCATGAAGTGTTTCGTACCATCGCAATACGCGTTTGTAATAGGTGAAACCCCCCTCTAATTTATTTTAACTTTTATTATTTGTTGTTAAAGCGGCATCAGAAATACATATTATAAACATGCATGCGTTTAAGAGACTGGTCCGACAACATTATCTTAAGGAAAACTGTATTTGACCGTCGATTTCTATTTTTATTTTTAGTTATTTTTTATATTATATATGCAATATTTATTATATTATTTATTATAATATATATTATTATTTAATATTTCCATAATTTATATTATTTTTGTATATGTATTATTAGAACGTGTGCGAATATATTTTATGTTTCTATACAATATATATCTAATAATTTTATTTAACATTTTTTGATACCTACCAACTTTTACTTGTTTAATTCTCTCAGGGTTGACTGGTAGAGAATACCATAATTCATTAAGTCTGCCCATTGTAATCCTTTACATTAAGGTGTAACACAATAAAGATTAAATAAATAAATAAATATTCTGTGAACATTTTAACTGTCTCCTATTACGGATCATGAGATACAGTCCGCCGACAGACGGACGGAAGGACGCTATAGATATAGGTCGCTATTTTAGGGTCCCTTTGGTTACCCTTTAGATACGGAACCCTAAAAAAGGACCTATATTTACAGCAAAATATCTAATATTGATATGGTTATTATAGATATGTATTTATGTTATACAATAGTCAACAGACTTAATTATCTGATCCTAGAACCAGAGTACTTTTCAAGACGAATCAAACGAGCATTACCTATATGGGTTTGCGTCGTTTTATTACAGAGTTCCCATTGTCACCTTCCGGCTTCATAATCATTTCAGCTCCACAGAATACCAGCGTAAAATAGCAGCTTAACACTGTTGTGTTTCGTATGGTGAGTGTAGAGAACCGGACACCCTTTTTACTGGAAATGAGGCATTCCATCTTAGTCCTCACGGGTAACAACGCATCTGCATTTTGATTCGCAAACGAGGATAGATGTAGATGTCTATAGGCCACAGTAACCACTTACCATCAGGTGGATTGTGTGCTCGTTTGTCACCCTATTCTATTAAAAAATTTCATTGCATTGTCATCGGATTTATATATGCATGTAAAATTTCAACTCAATCGGAAAATGGATCAAATTTAACTTGAAAGATTTGATTATATACCCCGGGACAGATGAAACTACTTTTAAAAAGAAGCCTATTACGGTACAATCGACGATCGGAGTTTGATTTAAAAATAGTTGAGGTCTGAACGGATGCCAAAAACTACTATAGCAGTTCCTTAAATCATATCTATACGAATGCACTAAGTTCTTCATTGATTTAAATAAAATTTGTTAAAGGGTTTTAATTTGAATGAATCACTTTGTAAGTTACGAAAGTAAATAAATTAGGTTTAACATGATAATATATATATACTGTTACGAGCTTGGGGTTCGAGACAATTAAAAACTGCCGATTGAGTTACCAAAATTGACACTTTAATTACAGAACACTAATTATAATCTAAAACCACACTAATAATAAAAAACAATTATACTACTGATCACTATAGTTCGCATTTGTATCACTTCAAAGTATTCTCTTGTATCGCCAATTCAATACTGACTAGGTCGTTGTCTATACCGGCTTTATATAGGGCCTCAAATAGTTTCCAGAACCATCTACTGTAGAAACATCTAGAATGTTCGAGTACATATCGGTCCCAATATTTCTAGAAGGATCTTGACTCTGGATCTGGACTCTCCTAGTTCTGCTACTCGACACTAGAGGGCGCTAGTGGTAACTAGTGTTGCCATATACGAGACATTAATAGTGGCGCGCAACAATACTTAATACAAGCTTGAACGGGAAGATCTTTCATCTGAAGAGATCTTGTCTATATAAATATTCCCTCGGTATTAGAGCCTTTTGGAGTATTTAGAAACGATGGCAGGAGTCCCGGCGGTATGACTTTGGTCCCCTAGGAGAGCGATAAAGCCCAAGTGTAAGATGCTACTTGCGTAGACACTTTGGTAGCCTCTCATCTCAGGGATACCACGTTTAGATACAAGGTGGTATCAGAAGAAGCTAAACTAAGTAAGTGGTGCAAATACGAGTCTCTGAGCGATGACTACATATTTGTGTCATTTGCCTTAAAGATTATCGTTCTGTCGTGTCCACGTGCAGTGAAGTTCCTAAAGAAAGGAAGAAGTTACACGTGGTAGAGCCATGCTGCAGGTATATTACTGGTATAGTTGTAGCACGAATAGGTCGGCTCGACCAGGGTAGGACCAAGCTCTCACGAAATACCAGCGTAAAATAGCAGCTTAACACTGCTGTATTTCGTATAGTGAGTGTAGAGAACCGGAGACCCTTGTTACTGGTAAAGAGGCATTCCATCTTAATCCTCACGGGTGACAACGCATCTGCATTTTGATTCGTAATCGAGAATAGATGTAGATGACTATGGGCCACAGCAACCCGACCATCAGGTGGACTGTGTGCTCGTTTGTCAACCTAATCCTATAAAAAAAGAAACTAAATCCGCACTGTGCCGTCATTGCTGGTGATAAGAATGCTAGTTCTTTACTAGCTCAAGGACTAAATACAGCCATTCAGCTGAGAAACACTGCCAGCGTTCTTAACACATTACCTCGGGGCGTAGAACTGTCTGATAATTAAAGTTTTTAGTTTTAGTTTATTTTATTATGGTAATAAATAAGTTATGTATTTGAATGTTATGTAAATAAATATAATATATAATGCACACTTAAAATCAGTCTTTTTTATTTTTAAATATGAAAATTTATTTGGATAAAAAATTTATAACGGATAGTCTTTTTCTAAGCTAAGTCTTTATATTGCAGAGACGTTTAAAAAAGGATGAGGTGCTTCATTATTTAAAAAAGAAACTCTTAATCTCTAACCCAAGCCTATACTATCTACCTGTACTCAATTATCAATAGACGTGAAGCTTAAACGGTAAAATAGAAAAAAAAAAACTTTACAACCCTCGTTTTAAAATTAGAACCCGGTCGATATTGATTGACGCAAGAACGAGCCGAAGTTAATGTTTAATTATGATCAGTGTTGGAAAAAAGTTTTGTCCAAGTCGACCAACTAGTAGAAAACAACTGTATTTTTGTTGGTGTTACTCTAAATGATTAATTGGTTAGTTATTTATATGGATATGTTACAAAACATACGTGGTAGAGCCATGCTGCAGCTATATTAATAGTATAGTTGTAGCACGAATGGGTGGGCTCGACCGGGGAAGGACCACGCTCAGGTGGACTTTGTGCTAATTTGTCACCTTTATTCTGTAAAAAAAAAACTAGATTTCCAACTGGTACGATACACCAATGTGGTGTCACTTTTTACAACTTAATCAAATAACGCCAATATTTCTCTATTGTCCTGAATCCTGACATAATATATTACAACTGCTGAGCATAGGCATTCCTATTAATTGCCTGGATTTATTTAATTGTTTGGACTTGGCATGCGGATTGGACACAGCAGTTTTATAGTTCTTATTAGAAAGACGCTGCTGCCCATCTCCTGGTCTATTTTCATCTCTCGCCTCTTACGACACCCACGGGATTATATATGGTAGTGGACATTCTCACACCGTAACTTCACGACTAGCATAAAATAATTGATGTTGAAACCATATTGAAAAACATCAAGTATTCTCTAGTTTCTTATATACAATATTAAAAAAAAACAAGAAAGATACTGTAAGCTCATTCTGCGTAAATCGGACCAAAAATTAATATTAAAAAACTGAAGGTAGCCGGGCTAACTATGACAGCAGGACGTCAAACACCTCAGTCCCCCGTTACCACGGGTGCTGGAAAGCACCCGAAACGTTGGGAATATAAAAATAGATTAATATACGCGATAAAATCCGTAAAATTAGTTTTATTTAAAAAAATTAAAAAAACTATTTTTAAAAAAACTAAAACAGATAACTTAATCAACATACAGTCCTTACCCCTGGTATCGTGCAAAGAACGCTGGCTGAGTTCTTCGCTTAATGGCTATACTTAGCCTTTGAGCGAGAAAAGAACCAGCCCTCTTATCACCAGCATAACGGCCAGTCGCGGATATAGTTCCTTTAGGAACTTCACCGCACGTGGACCCCACGGACCGATAGTCTCTACAGCAAATGGCACAAATATGTAGTCATCTCTCAGAGACTCATATTTTCGCCACTTATTTATGCTCATGTTATATTTATATATTTAAGTTGTAATGACAACATCGTCAGTAATCCTGCATAACAAAAGATACTCCTAGGAGATGTGAAGTCCGCCAACACGTACTTAAATAGCGTTGCAGAATAATAACACCATAACCCCCTCACAAATGAAAGGAGGCCTGGCCCGGCATTGGGGCGTATAAAAACCGTACTTTTACTTTTTTATACAATGGGGTAATAAACGAGCACAAAGTACACCTGATAGTAAGTGGATACTATGTCCCATAGACACCTACCTCTATCTTCGATTAAGAATCAAAATGCGGAGGGTTGTCACACCTGAGGACTACTTATGCCTCGTTTCCAGCAAAAAGGGTCTCTGTAAAAGAGTATCATTTTACTTGACAAATTGCAAGTAACTGAAAGTAGTTTTGAAATCCTTCTTATTTGATTCTCTATAAAAGACAAGTATTGTGTAGTCATTTTAAAATACAAATTTATACGTTTTGTTGTTGAACACAACTTTCTCATCTTTTAAAACACTCTCTTTTTGCAATAAACTTATGGTGATGCTTTTGAGATAGGCTTTTATAAAAATCTTTATAAATGTCCAAAGTGTAAAATGGTAACACAACAAAATACCTTAAATTAACTCAGTAGCTCTCGCTGAACAAATAATTACAGTTAACTTTGTGCTGTCTTGTTAAATTAATATAAAAAACATATACGCTGTAATCAAGAACGAATTTTTTCAAAATATTTAACTAAGATAGTTTATATTTTAAGACAAACATGTTAATCCACATTATTTCTATAATATTTTTTGTATATGTTCTCTACACTCACCATACGAAATACAGCAGAATACGGAGATACTACGGACTTCCATTTGGCACGATCCTGACACACCTATATGTATTATATTTTTATTTATTTATTTATTTATTCATAAAAAAATATTAGTATTCTAAGCTAAAACTGCTTTGAAGCCAGAAAACATGACTCTACATTAACTGACTTTCTATTCAATTCTTAACTGGAATTTACTAGTTGGTTGGACTCCTTTTCAACCGACTTAAAAAATATGTGTTTTAACGCAGAACTTTTTTCTATGTAAACCGATTTTAATGATTTGAATTTATTATTTGAAAGCTGGTGCTTCTCACGTGGTACCATATAAATTTAATCAAGATCTTACTAGTAGTTTTGAGTTATTCGTAATATATATACGTACTTGATTGACTTCGACTTTCCTGATCAAATTTCATTTATTGAATTCGAATTGGAATTAATAATATAAAATCACTAAACATTTTAACTAATTGTGCAATTATGCATATTAATTAATACATTATTATTGTAACATGAAGTTATAAAAATTCTGTAAGTATCATAACTACATCAGAAAAATCTTATAGACCGATGATGGGAAATAGCGTGAGAGACTTCTCAATTCTGCGATCGCCAAATTGCCAAGTGTGTCAAATTTGTCGAATTCTCCCTATCTTGGAGAGAGCGTCGTCCAACCATGGACTGTCACTGTCTGATAAAGGAGAATAACACTTTTACTAATGTTTTGCTCTAACATCAATTCCAACATTCAATTTAATAAGCCAACCTGTGTTCACAAACAGCAACGTCTTTATGCCAGCCATTGATCCAATGTCCAGCCTCATAAAGTTTTATTCGGCTACGTAAAACTTAACCTGATTTACAGGGTGATTTTATTTTATAACAATTAAATCTATCAATTTGTGAGAAACACCTATTTCAGCAGTGTATTGATTAGGATAAGCTGTAATAATAATAATCGAACCAAATACATAAATGTAAAAAAGGTTCAAGTTGAGTATAAACGACCATTGGAATCGTTGGATTCGCCAATAAAAGAGTTGAAGTCTGAACCATAACCAACCAAGTTCCAGTTCCAAGTTTCTTATATCGTAGCTATACGAATATACAACTTCTTCAACATATTTCAAATACTATGTGTAAAAACGTTCTTAAATAATATTAAATTAGTAATTTGCAAGAGTTATATCCAATTTAAAATAATTATTTAGGTTGAAACTAGAAGAAACCGCTGTTTCATAGGACATGATGTGTTCATAGTTCATAGGAAACAGGTTTCGTGTGTGGCTGTGTATAAGACCGCCATTTTATTTTTCATACGTATTGTACTTGTATTGTTTTTTTTTTATAGGATAGGGTGACAAACGAGCACACAGTCTGATGGTAAGTGGTTGTTGTAGCCCATAGACATCTACATCTATTCTCGTTTGCGAATCAAAATGCAGGTGCATTATCACCCGTGAAGACTACGATGGAATGCCTCTTTTCCAGTAAAGAGGGTCTCCGGTTCTCTACACTCACCATACGAAACACGACAGTGTTAAGCTGCTATTTTACGCTGGTATTCTGTGAGAGCGTGGTCCTTTCCCGGTCGAGCCGACCCATTCGTGTTACAACTATACTACTAATATAGCTGCAGCATACCTCTACCACGTATAAAATTAATTAATTAATTGTATTTTATCTTTAATATATTTTAATATTCACGACAATACAATTAAAACACTCTATTACAGATTAGGCACCGCACTGCTCGAGCAGTAAAAAAACCGAATAGGGCAAATACAAATAATCTATAGTGCCATCTTTAATTAATAAAAAATCACAGATAAGCTGCTAGTAGTTTTCGATTGTTTCATTAATGAGTTTTAGTATAATTTAAACAAAGTGTAAACATAACTATAATCAATATTATCAAAATATGAACGGATTATACAATAATTAAAGAATAAATATTATTACAAGGATACTTCATACATTACTTTAATAACAACATCCTGTGTATAGACACAGGATACGTCGGGCCATAAAATAGTCCGGTAATGAAATTGGATCGGTCAGTTTTTTCTTTTCTATCACTCAAGCCGATGCTGAGAGTCTATGATTCAAGTGATAAGCGAATATTTTCTACCGACTGACTGACCGAAAGGAGACGGTACTCAATTCGACTGTATATTTTTTTATGTGTGTTACCTCATAACTTTTTACTGGGTGTACCGATTTCGATGATTTTTTTTATTTGAAAGCTGGTGCTTTCCATGTATTCTATTTCATTAAGGTTTGACCAATAGTTTTTGAGTTTGAGAATTTTTATTGAACTCGGTTGTACAAAATTTTAAATTTTAAATAATGTTGCCTTGTTTTTCCAATTTGTCATCATTCAATAGAAAATGCCTAAACATATAATACTCTCAAGAATAGTCACGTATTACTACTATAGAAAGATCTGAATTATTCGAGAGATCTAACAGGAATATGGTACGGGCAGCAGTGGACTATTAACAGGCTGATGATGACAACGCTGACCACGACATAGTTCTGCCTGACATATAACTTTTGAACTTACCTATATTTAATTAAAATGTATGTATTTCAAATATAAGCACAGAACTAACAATAGTACTAACGATATTACAAACTAGCCTTTAATTAAGAAAGAAAAACGAAAAGTATTTGCATACAAATCAAAAGTAGATTTATAAAATTAATAAATCAAAATAGCTGATTTACAAGATAAAACTAAAAAAGGTTCATCACCAAGAAGGTGATGTTGAGGTTTATTGACGTTAAATTTATTTATTTGTTATACCAAAAAAAAACTTAAACTTAAAAAAATGTACAAACTATAACATGGTTTTGTAGTTTTTCGGATTAAAACCACTTTATTTTCATTTTCGAGCTTAGTTGCTTATAAAATAAATAGGTACCCCGTGAAAGTGAAACACATGCGACATGTTGATGGTTGGTTTATTTTCAAATAGCTAAACCGTCCAATGGCGTTTAGTTCTGGATCATGTTGATAAACCCAAGATTCAACTAATGTAAGTGTCGCAAACACGCCGAGACCTGCATCTAATTTAGTAATCATGTTTCCGTCGCAGATCCATTTTTGAATAAAACACGATATTTAAAATAAAATAAAAATGTGGATGAAAATTTTAAAATTGGTACATTTGTTTTTATACTTGTTGATTTGTCTTTTAAAATAAGTTGTAAATGGCCAGTGTCTCATATAAAATACTATTTTTTCAAATTTTTTCTGTGTTTTCGAGTATGTATATACATAATATATTTATATATAATGTTATTTAAATTTTGTACTTACCTTTAATAATAAAGACGAACTCATACTCATCCTTGAAAAAAGCTTAAAAATATATATAAGCTTTTAACTTAGCCCAAACGTGTGACGGTACACGGCACTGGCACTTTGGGTAAATTTTAACTAAATTTTAACATAAATATTTACATTTAGATGCGTTTTACTGCTTTAGTCGGCTATGCCATGAGGCGCTTAAATTTAGTGATTCGGAGGAAATACATTGTATATATCAACAACACAATTCCTTGAACCAGAAACCTTCCATTTTATCACTCCTTGCGCGTTTAAGTATCCTTATATTCGTAAATTGTTCCTATTCTACTATTTTATTAACCGACTTCGAAAAGGAGGCGTTTCTCAATTCGAGTGTATGTTTCTTTTCGTATAAATGTTACGCGATATCTTCGCAGATTGTGAACCAATTTTGATCATTCTTTTTTTATTAAATTGGTTATACTTCAAGGGTAGTCCCACATAAATTTGAAGGAGAAATTTCACCCCTAAGATAGCAAATAAATAACTTATTTTTTAGCAGTTTGAAGTCGGTTTTTACTTTTTGTTAAAAGTTATAATTAGGTATAATAAAGTCATTTAATTAACCTCGTGTTTAGTGTTAGCTATATTTTTTTAATAGCCCAACTTTTTAAATAACCCACCCTGCCAGCCAAGCGTTGTATTTATGGCAAAATAGGGGAACAGGAATCATAGGTTCTACAGTGGTCTTTTGATGGGCTCCAATTAATGGAAATATGTAGTGTGAGGCGCCACGATAATATTTTTTGTCTTTTTCTCTTTTACAAAACGTTACCACCATACTAGGATTTTTACCTATATCGTGGAGACAGTTAACAAACATAAATTGCACAAGGATAAATATCCAGACCCGGAACGATTATTTGTAAGCCTGTACGGCTAAGGGCTGTGGGTTCGAATCTCGCACGAAACAAGTATTTATATGGCCTACAAATAATTGTTCCCTGTATGGATGTTACACGATACGGAAGGAAATCCTAAAAGTAGAGAGAAAATGTGAAGTTAACGTTTTTTTTTTAATTTTTATGCTTTTAAATAGTATTCTATATACTATAGTATTCAAAACATAAATGAAAAAGAAACTGATCGTATTGAAAAGCTTAGGCAGCATAGAACACCAATTAGGCCGTTTCAATGTATCCATGAAGAATTCTCTCTTCCGAAATGAACTACGTGACTGCAATCAATTGTTGTCTACGTCCTCTATAGTATCCGTGAAGATAGATCTCTAAGTGTTAAGAAGTGTCTAACATTTATAATGTCTGAGTTGTTGAAATTAAATAGGAATTACGTTTTCCGATTTTTTATTTTGTTGTCGAGCACTCTTAAATCATTTTCATTAATTACAGCAATCAAGTCTATTTTATTTATTTGTTTATTTATTTCAGGCAGAGCCCATATGAGTTTTTAACAAATTGAAATTATAGCTAGGGTTATTAAGGCCGCGTTCCGACGACACGCACCCGCTACGCGCACGCCACGCGCGTCAGCACCCGCGTCTAACTCGCTTTGAAATTTGTTGCTTTGTTTTTTGTTTTGTTTTGTAAAATAAAATTGTTTTTATAAAATTTCAGATTTATTGATTTCTCATTAGATTCAAATTATATGCAACAAATTTCAAAGCGAGTTAGACGCGGGTGCTCACATCCGTGGCGTGCGTAGCGGGTGCGTAACGTCGGAACGCGGCCTAAACAATACATTAAAAACAATCTATAAAATCAATAGAAAAATTCAAACAATTGTAAGATAGATCCACTCAACAACATATACATATACACATATACGCAATCCTTATTAGATTGCCTCATGAGGGAGTGATTAGGTGCTAAGAATTCTTTTTAAATTCCACAGTACGCGAGCAACCCGGGTTCGTTCCCCGCCGGCACCAATGAAATTGTTATTTGCAATTTCATGTGCTGATATACTACGCGCTCGCCGGTGAAAGAAAACATAGTGAGAAAAACTTGCATGTCTGAGAAATAAGAATATTTTTTTCAAAGACGTGTGAAATACGCCGACGCATTGAGGCGGCACGGCGGACTAAAAACACTCTCAGAAATGAGAAGAGACCTGAGCCCAGCTGTGGGACGTATACAATATGTAACAAAAACTGTGTGGTTCCCGTACCCGTAAGTACGTTATAAGGATCATTATTCAATTTAGTTGAGTTTGAAGTTAATTAAATGCACAATAAAGTTGATAAACTGAAATAGTGAAGTGACGTCAGACTTGAGGTGGGATAAAGTGAACTACCACCTTTGGAGAGAAGCAACGCTGGATCAGCGGTCCGACTTCAACGGTTACGTCAAGTCAAAGATTATACACACTACTATACACTACTTACATGCACCTACACCCACCTACGGCCTGACCGAGCCTTGGGGCGGTCTTAGCTTCGGAACCAGGTACGCAATATTTATTTACCTAGCCTTATCTCTATTATGTAGGTCAATTGTCCATAGGCCGTTGAGCCCCGTTCCTTGTTGCCCTTCGATGGAATTACTCATGGGCCCTAGTCCCGTCAAACTTTGTTGGGGCAGCTAGGGGCGTGTACATATAGAAATAACTTTTTTTTTAAAAACTCGAACAATTTTTTTTAAATTTATTTAAAAAAAATGGTATGCAAATTGTTTGGTTTTATTACTTCTGCATTGTCTGGGGAGTCAAAGACCCCGCTTTACTTAGCTTTAGCATAAGCTAGTGTCAGTAAGAGGTAATAAAACCACATAAAGAAAATTATAAAATAAAAAAATCGAGTCGAGTTTTAAAAAAAAGTTTTTTCTATAGGTCTGAATACTGATACTGATAACGTACTTAACAGGAACCACAGGGTTTTTGTTACATGTAGTATATGCTGTAACTTTAGTGTTCTTTACTATAAGGCGAGGAAATTGCCAT
Source organism: Parnassius mnemosyne (assembly GCA_963668995.1). Lineage (NCBI taxonomy): Eukaryota > Metazoa > Arthropoda > Insecta > Lepidoptera > Papilionidae > Parnassius > Parnassius mnemosyne. The sequence goes on from CAVLGL010000084.1 coordinate 35,805,190, forward strand.
AGTTGGCACACTGAATACCATTGTAAAATAGCAGCTTAATGCTGCTGTTTCGTACGGTGAGTGTTGTGATCTGGAGACGCTTTGTACTGGAAACGAGGCATTTCATCTTAATCCTCAAGGCAGAAAACGCGTCTACATTTAAAACATTTTTGAAAATCGATCTATGGGCCACAAGTTTCACTTAACCCCAGGTGGACTGGGTGGTCTTTGTCCTCCTTATTTTATGAATAAAAAACTTGGTAGTCGATTTGACAAGCGAATTTATTAATGTTTTGAGCTATTATTAGTAGTTGCTGGTGCCCATGCACTGTTCGGCGTGAATCTAACTTAGTTTACATACGTAATATGAATTTAAAGACCTACATAGGCCAACATAGGTACTCTGAGTAACATTTAATCGTATGTACGATAATAATCACTATCAATTAAGTTATTAATGCTGTGCGGTTGCAACAAAGGGAATCCATTGCACCATTTTGTGCTATGGGTGCTGTAGGTAGCGATTATGGGATATGCCAAAAACATCTTACGGCTTTCGATAGATCAGTGGTTCCCAACCAGTGGCCCGCAAGAGCTTAAATATGGTCCACGAGAGATTTATATATTTTACCAAACTAATTATTTTAAATAACACATTTATTATTTTCTCGTCACGCGGGCAGTGCAACACCGCGCGTCACGTTAGTAAGTATCCGCTAGCTTTTACAATAAGTACACAAATAATACTGTTGATAAATGCTTCTTTTCATTTTATTATATACTTAATGATGTTAAAAGTTGTGGTTATAATTAATTGTAAGATAAACACTGATATTTCTTTCACCCTGTGGTCCCTGCTAACTACGAAAAAATTAAAGTGGTCCCTGGTCAAAAAAAGGTTGAGAAACCCTGCGTTAGATGGAGGTATTACTATATCCATAACTCCAGACGTTAAACTGCGAAACCGATGCGAGATTGGTATTTTCCTTTTTAATTAAAGTAACTAAAATTATAATACAAAGGAAACTTGAATTCATAAAATTACTTCCAGTGGAGTTTGATAGTAATGTACCTAAGTTTTTGGTTGCATGACTCAGTGACTGATCGATGAAAGTGAATCGTGTCTTGTAAGTGCAGATCATGCATGAACTGTCTCACTCGTTTACTGCTGCCTCAAACTAATATATAAAAATTAATATTTGTTAGTTCGTATTTTATGCGCTGCCATACCATTCATCAGATTGCGGTAAAACTTTGTCAACTTATTGCTTGCACTTGCACAAAAGTTATAGGCGTAGTACATTTAACTTACAGTAGGTGGCGCGCGTATCGTACCGAAAAGTTTGTTTATTGGTTGTTTCACATTCAATTTCAATTAATGTGTTATCATTCCTAATTGAACAATATAACCCTTCCAAATTTAAAATGATTTTTCAACAATTTTTTTTTTGCGGCTGCAACGCGCCCTATACCGTTTAGTTATTGATAAATTAAAATATAATATATAATGTGATAGGTACTAGGCACTCATAATTCATGGATTCAGTCTGTACCTATTCCCGTGATTAACGAAATGTCTTACTGCAATCTTCAATACGCCTATGAAGCTTGACAATTTAGCAAATTCTTATTACAAAGAAAAGAGCCGTGGTAGCTCAGATAGTTGGCGATCGCTGTAAGCTTCACAGTACTCAAGCAACCCGGGTTCGATCCCCGCCGGCACCAATGCAATTGTTAAATGCAATTTTAAGTGCTGTTTTACCACGTGCTCGGCGGTAAAGGAAAACATCGTGAGGAAACCTGCATGTCTGAGAAATAAGAAATAAAAAATATTTCGAAGACATGTGAAGTTTGCCAACACGCATTGGGGCAGCGCGGCGGACATTTCCTTGCCCTAAAACCCTCTCAGAAATGAGAGAAGGCCTGTGCCCAGTAGTGGACCGTAAATATGCTGCAACTTTACTTTTTTTTTACTTTTATTACAAATGGAGAAGCCCATATCCAGCAGTGGACATTTACAAAATGATAATGCAAAAACAAGAGAGCAGTAAATGATTTATGCAGATGGCTCAGGACCGTGATTTGTGACATTGCTTCGAGTGGCCTATGTTCAGTAGTGGACTTGTTATGGGCTTTAATGATGGTGATGGTAATGATGATGAAAACTAAGAAGAAGGAATAAAAATAGCTATAAACTATTTTAGTACACACGCTAATTCGTAACAGGAAACTTTACATCGCCTCGAAGTATCAAAGTTCGTAAGTGATTGTTTGCAAATTAATCCTGGTACTAAATGACAGCCCGCAGTTATCGCTTGACGAAGCAACTTCAGCACGCTCAGAGTAATTACATACATAGTATGACAACAGGGAACGTTAAGATCATGTATATGTCGCAGCGAACTAGTTTAATTAGCCTTTCAGTTAACAGCCAAGCCTTTTTACTATTAACTAGCGGCCTGAATGATATTCAGTCCATACGTTTCACACTTCAATTTTTTTTAGATTGCCGATGCGTCTAATACAACATTTCATGCCTACTTAGGGTGCGACTGGGGTGACCCTTGGGCCTGACCCTTTGGACTGGCGTGAACATTCTGCCGTTATTATTACAAGATAGTTGCAATGTTGTAGTAGGCGCATCGATTAAATATCATTCAGGTCCCTAGTTGAACAGAGCGGCGCCCTGTAGTAAAAAAAGCTAATGAAAGGCTAATTAAGATAGTTAGCTGCGACATATATATATTGTATCATAGCTTCACAGACTAACTAGAAGATATAGCTTCTTGTTTTTGCTATTGTTCCTCCTTACACATAAAACCTAAAAATAAATAAAAAAAATGAATTTTTAACGCATTATAATACCATAACGAATTTTATTTTATGAATAACAAGCTCGTGGAAACTGTCCATGCGGTCGGTGCTAAGTTCGGTAAAACCCGCCGCAGAAGAACCAAAAAAACTGTCCGAGCATACTCTTAATATTATGGCTGTTAGACGAGAAATAAAGCTGCAGTTTTCATCAGATTTGACAGAGTACAGGCAACTGAACAGACAGATCTTCAACTGCATGCGGTGAAACTTACGCAACTTCAATACTGCTCGTATTGAAGAAGCAATCGAGCGGAACCACGGCTCCAATGTTTTTGCTAGAGATCTGTCTGCCAAAAAGAGCCACTGTTGAAGCTGAAGACCGAGTGTGACAGCGTCGTTTCCGGGATACCTGAGATTTTGAGTGAGATTGAGAGGTTCTGTGAGCAGCCGTACACATCATCGTTGGAGCCACACGCAAGTGTAAGTAACGATCCAAAAGCAATTCTTATCCGACACTATTCTGATGATATTCCAGACGTCAGTCTGAACGAGATTAAAATGGCTCTCCAACACCTTAAAAACGGCACGGCCGCAGGCGAGGATGAAATTACAGCAGAGCTTCTGAAAGCGGGTAAAAAACCGGTACTTAAAGTCCTTCAAAAGCTCTTAAATTCCATCCTCCATGGTGGCACCACACCGGAGGCGTGGAGCAGAAGTGCGGTGGTATTGTTCTTCAAAAAAAGCGACAACGCTCTCTTGAAGAACTACAGACCGATTTCCCTTCTGAGCCGCGTCTACGTGCTGTTGAGTCATTACGCATCGTCTCGCATGCAGACTCGACGGCCTCCAGCTTCTCAAACAAGCCGGCAAGTCCGAGGAGTACAATTTGCCACTATGTCAGGCGTATGTGGACTATGAGAAGCCTTTGATTCCGTCGAAATTTGGGCGGTGCTGGAGTCACTTCACCGGTGCCAAGTTGACTGTCGGTATATCGAAGTGCTTAAGTGTTTGTAGTATATCGAAGTGCTGAAGTTTTTGCACAGTAGGACTACGGTGGCTATCCATGTACTAAACCAGAGTACGAAACCTATCCAATTGCAGAAAAGTGTTGACAGGGTGACGTTATTTCCCCGAAACTCTTTACCGCTGCATTGGAAGACGTTTTAAAGCTACTGGACTGGAAAGGATACGGTATTAACATTAACGGCGAGTACATCACTCACCTTCGATTTTCCAACGATATAGTCCTTATGGCAGAATCGCTGGAGTACCTAAGCACTATGCTCAATGACCACAATAGTGCCCCTCAACGGATAGGTCTTATGATAAAATTGACATGGACAAAACAAAGATCACGTATAACGTCCATGTCACGCCTATGTCGGTAGTTGTTAGGAGCATTGAGCTCGAAATTGTTGACGAGTATGTTTACCTGGGACAAATAGTCCCAGGTAAACATACTCGTAAGTCCAACATCGACCGAGAGGTCAATCGACGGATTCAACTCGGCTGGGCAGCGTTCTGGAAATTACAGCACATCTTTTCGTCAGGTATACCTTAAAACTTGAAGATGAGACTGTACAACCAGTGCGAGACGTGGTCACTGTTGGCCGTATGAGGAAGCTCAAGGTCGCTTAACGAGCTATGGAGAGGGCCTATGCTCGGTGTTTCTCTGCATGATAAACATAGAAATGAGGATATCCACAGTAGAACCAGCCTAACCGACATAGCCCAACGGATTAGTAAGCTGAAGTGGCAATAGGCTGGCCATGTAGCTCTAAGAACCGACAACCGATATGGAAAAAAGGTTCTCGACTGGCGGCCTCATACCGGCGGATAAAGTTTAGGGCGTCCCCCCACTCGATGGAGTGACAACCTGGTAAGACATGCAGGAAGTTTAGTTCAGGACCGTGCTTTGTGCCATTCCTTGGGGGAGGCCTAAGTTCAGCAGTGGACTTATGTAGGTCTGTAATGATGGTGATGATGAATACGATGACGAATGAATTTAAATTTTCACGCCAAATTTATCACAAAAATATGAACAATAAAAATATCTGTTATTGCTCGAACTATATTTTTTTAATTCGTTCCGAAACTGACACTTATGGAACGACATCGATGCTCGCTTTGTCACAAAGTGAGTCTCTGGGTGTGTTACGAGGTTGTTTAAACATAGAATAAGGGTGTCAAACGAGCACACTTTCGGTCTGCCCTGGCCGACGTTAGATCGTCTAAGCTCTAATCGTCTCCATATGAGTGGAAATGAACAATTTCTCGTGTCGTGTTCTAGTAATTTAAGGTAAACTTACTCTCGGTGAGCATTTAACTATCATAAAATTGTTTTTATTATTTTATGTACCTACTGCTGTTATACATGTTGTAGCAAAAACCCTGTGGTTCATCGGTATTCAAACGTATAAGAAAAAAAATTTGTTTTCATAAAACTCGACCATTAAAAAGTTTGATTGTAATTAAAAAAATATTTGCAAGTTGTATGCGGCTTTATTACTAATTGACACGAGCATCGATAAAGCGGGGTCTTTGACAGTTCTCTTACTCCCCGGGCAATGCAGAGGTAATAAAACCACATATAATTTAGAATTTTCTTTTTAATAAATTAAAATTAATTTTTTTAATGGTCGAGTTTTCTGAAAAAAAGTTACTTATAACGCGCTCAACGGGAACTACAGGGTTTTTGTTACATGTTGTATATAGACAGTAGCGTCCGACCGAAGCTTTATTCGGCTTCGGCTTCCTTCAGTCAATAAACCGCCTTCGTTGATACCTTCGACTTCGGCCAAAATGAGCCGAAGTTTTAGCCGAAGCCGAAGGTTTGTAGCAAGCACCGAAATTCAACGAACTGTTATGAATAAGCGAAAGCGCGATTGACATGGAGATGCAAATTTTATCATTTGTAGGTCAACTTCTATAAATTTAAAAGTTTTAAAATCATTTATATTATTAATTTTAGCCAATCTCAAACTGAATTTCTTAGATTTGTTAAGCCCTTGGCTTCGGTTTAGACTAAAGGTAGTGGCGATGGCCGATTAGTTGACTTCGGCTTCGGTTTCGGCCAGAAATCTACCTTCAGTCGGACACTAGTAGACTGTCATCATCCTTAAACCCACGGCAATCGACTCTAGAACGACTTTGAAACGTCATATACTCGTATGTGAAGATATGTCAAAATTTGGTCTTTGGAAAATCGAACCTACTCGTATATCAATTAACTTTTTTCTGTATATATAAAAATTTTGTACAACCGATTACAATATTATACTAAAATTATTAAGGTTAACTAAAAAACTACTGATCCTCATAAATTTATATGTAACTGTATTTATATGGGACTACATGTGAAGCACCAGCTTTCATATAATAAAAGAATCATCGAAATCGGTTCACCCAATAAAAAGTTATGAGGTAACACACATAGAAGAAACATACAGTCGAATTGAGTACCCTCTCATTTTGAAGTCGTTCTAAATTTAATAATTAGGTTTGATGTTCAAAAATAAATTATATAATCATCTTATAGAAAAGACGTATTAAAATAATGACGGGTTTTTAGGATGGCAACTAACTCAGATTCAATTATTTAATTATTACATATTACGTTATATAAAACGCTTAATTAATTAAATATACCTTTGGCCTATTATAACCTTTTTAACTTTTTCTCTAATTAATTTTTTTATTTAAAAGTCAATCTAAATTTATGTGCTAATTTTAATCTATATTTAGTATAGTATTTAAGAATATTTGTATGATCTAAAAGGCAGATCACAGAGGACCTGTTTGTATTTTTTATATAAACAACTTATTCTCAATATGTTGTATATTATATAACCTGTGTTTACAATAAAATAATTTGGATTTTAATTGAACCTTTATAAAAAAACGTTTATCACAAAATTATTTTCGATATTCATTGATATATCATACTTTAATACTTTTACGATGTATGAGAACAACGTAGGTACTTATACCACATGAGCAAAGATGATACACATGAGCAGAGACACTTATATTTCGATATAGTTTTATAGACGTAGGTACGGTTACAACATATTATTAATAAAATTTAACGAAATAGACGTGGTCCTCGGTAGTATAGTGGTAAGTATCCCCGCCTGTCACGCGGGAGACCGGGGTTCGATTCCCCGCCGGGGAGAACTTTTTGAATAAATCATTTTATAGCTCCAGCTACAGTAGTCGTTTTATAATTGCAAACCATTGTAAGCCATGTTTGTATATATTCATACTATTTTATATATTATGTTTTACTTTGTTTGTTCTATGTTTAGCGGTGGACTTGTGAAGGGCGAAATAACGATGGTGGTGGTGATGATTGGAAGACTAATATGGAATATTCGTTTCCAGGAAAAGGAGTTTCCGGTTCTCTACAATCACCACACGAAACACAGCAACATTAAGCTGCTATTTTACGCTGGTATTTTGTAAACGCGTGGCTCTAATTCGGTCGCACCGATCTCATTGCATTTTTTAGAATGTGTGTAACAAATGAGCACACAGTCCTCCACCTGATGGTAAGTGGATACTGTGGCCCATAGACATTTACATTTATCTTCGATTAAGAATCAAAATACAGATTCGTTGTCACCCATGAGGACTAAGATGGAATGCCTCGTTTCCAGTAAATAGGGTCTCCAGTTCCTACACCGGATATACCTACGAAACACAGCAGTATTAAGCTGCTATTTTATGTTGGTATTTTGTGAGAGCGTGCTTCTTCGTAGTCATATAATCATTTTTCATTCCACACTAAAATGAAGGTAAATTGAAATCCTTTATACAGAAGACCTCAAAACAAGATTGTTCAACCAGTGCGTGTTGCCAGTGATGACCTATGGATCTAAGACGTGGTTCTTCACTGCTGGCCGTATGAGGAAGCTCAAGGTCACTCAGCGAGGTATGGAGGGGTTGCTCGTGGTTTCTCTGTGTGATAGACTTAAAAACGAGGATATCCGCAGTAGAACCAAGGTGACCGACATATCATAACGGATTACTAAGCTAAAGTGGCAACGGTTCGGCCATATAGCTCGAATAACCGACAACCGATGGGGAAAAAAGGTTCTCGAGTGGCAGCCTCATACCGGCCGACGAAGTGTAGGGCGTCCCCCCCCCCCCTCCACTAGATGGAGTGACTATCGTTTATACATGCTGTTAGAAACACAAGCCGTGTCTGTGTATCTGACAGCATTTCTGTGATTTGTTACAGAAGAAAGTGCACAACGCTGTTCCAAAACCTGACAGCAAACTTCACATTATCATGATTTTTGTAGTGAAAACTTCTTTAGCCGCGTTGAACAATTTTTGGCAGGGGAAAAACTTATGGGTTCGCATCACCGATGGCTTTTACATGCTCGTGACGTCACGAGAATGTCTGCTACGCGTTGCTAGTCTTATAGCGTCCTGTGTACATGTATACACATATACCATTAATTTTTCACTTCTGTCGGCAGTCCTTATGACTGCATTTTTTTAATTTCTGAGCAGCACGTTTCCTAACGATGACGTCATTCACCAAGCACGTTGTAAACCAGCATATAAAATAGCTCTTAATAATTATATTGATTTTGGATGAAATAATGATCTGCAGTGTAACTCCAATTGAAATCGTTTGTCGTAGAAAATTTTGTAATCTACAATAAGATATTAGGATAATGATATTAGAGTTCTGAGGTTTGATGATTCTAGTGGAAATATTATAGTTTTTATTGTCATGAAAATATTGTATTGTCATCGGTCCTTATTTCGTCTGAAAAATACTAGATTATTCAGATATTTTGCAGACTAAATAACTATTATAACTATGTTTCAATTCAATGCTTGAGATTCAATTTTATTTTATAAAGTACTGAAAACTCAAAACATAAATAAAAATGAAGCTGATCCTACTGAAAAGATTAGGCAGCATAGAACACCAATTAGGCCGTCTCAATGTATCTTTGAAGAATTCTCTCTTCCGAAATGAACGACGTGACTGCAATCAATAATTGTTGTCTACGTTCTCAATAGTTTCCGTTAAGATAGATCTTTTAAGCTTTAAGATGTGTTTAATAATTATTACGCCTGAGCAGTTGAAATTAAATATATATTTTTATTTTTATTAGTGTCAAGCACTCTTAAATAGTTTTCATTCATTACAGATTTTCAAATTTGGAATTCGCTGGTGAACTGAGCCCGTCCATTATATTGCCTTATAACGGGGGAAATTTGTCATAGCCACTACGATTGGCAGGCGATTTCACAAATTCACAGTGTAACAAATGTTAAAATAAAAAATAAATTATACAACCGACTTCAATATAAATAAAATGAGAACATCATCAATATAATTTTTTAAGTGGTAGAGCCATGCTGCAGCTACACTATGGTTGTAGCACGAATGTGTCGGCTCGACCGGGGAAGGACCACGCTCTCACAGAATACCAGCTTAAAATAGTAGCTTAACGCTGCTGTGTTTCGTATGGTGAGTGTAGAGAACCGGAGACCCTTTTTACTGGAAACGAGGCATTCCATCTTAGTCCTCATGGGTAACAACGCATCTGCATTTTGATTCTTAATCGAAGATAGATGTAGATGTCTATGGGCCACAGCAACCACTTACCATCAGGTGGACTGTGTGCTCGTTTGTCACCCTTATCCTATAAAAAAAAATCGAAGTCAATTAAATACGCATTATTAAGAATAACTCAAAAATTACTGGTCAGACCTTGATTAAATTTATATGGGATCACATGAGAAGCATCAAAAGAATCATCAAAATCGGTTCATCATCATCATCATTATTACAGCCCTTCACAAGTCCACTGCTGAACATAGGCCTCCCCCAAAGAATGCCACAGAGCACGGTCCTGAGCCACCTGCATCCATCGACTTCCTGCATGTCTTACCAGGTCGTCACTCCATCTCGTGGGGGGACGCCCTACACTTCGCCTACCGGTACGAGGCTGCCACTCGAGAACCTTTCTTCCCCATCGGTTGTCGGTTCTTCGAGCTATATGGCCGGCCCACTGCCACTTCAGCTTACTAATCCGTTGGGCTATGTCGGTAACTCTGGTTCTACTGCGGATATCCTCATTCCTAAGTTTATCACGCAGAGAAACTCCGAGCATAGCCCTCTCCATAGCTCGCTGAGCGACCTTGAGCTTCCTCATACGGCCAGCAGTGAAGGACCACGTCTCAGTTCCGTAAGTCATCACTGGCAACACGCACTGGTTGTACAATTTCGTTTTAAGGTTTTGAGGTATGTCTGACGAGAAGATGTGTCGTAGCTTCCCGAACGCTGCCCAGCCGAGTTGAATCCGTCGATTGACCTCTCGGTCGAAGTTGGACTTACCTAGTCGGACTATTTGTCCCAGGTAAACATACTCGTCAACAACTTCGAGCTTAGTGCTCCCAACAACTACCGGCGTAGGTGTGACATGGACATTAAACATGATCTTTGTTTTGTCCATGTTCATCTTAAGACCTATCCGTTGGGAAACACTATTGAGGTCATTGAGCATAGTGCTTAGGTCCTCCAGCGATTCTGCCATAAGGACTATATCGTCGGCAAATCGAAGGTGAGTGATGTACTCGCCATTGATGTTGATACCGTATCCTTTCCAGTCCAGAAGCTTGAAAACGTCTTCCAATGCAGCGGTGAAGAGTTTCGGGGATATGACGTCACCCTGTCTTACACCTCTCTGCAATTGGATAGGTTTCGTACTCTGGTTCTGTACTCGGATAGCCATCGTAGCCCTACTGTACAAGCACTTCAACACTTCGATATACCGACAGTCAACTTGGCACCGCTGAAGGGACTGCAGCACCGCCCAAATTTCGACGGAATCAAAGGCTTTCTCATAGTCCACATACGCCAGACATAGTGGCAAATTGTACTCTTCGGACTTCTGTACAACTTGCCGAAGGGTATGTATGTGGTCTATGGTGCTAAAGCCCTTTCGGAAACCGGCTTGTTCGGGAGGCTGGAAGTCGTCAAGTCTGCGCGCGAGACGATTCGTAATGACTCTCGAAAACAGCACGTAGACGCGGCTCAGAAGGGAAATCGGTCTGTAGTTCTTCAAGAGAGCGTCAAAAGCGTTGCCGTGTAGTGGCGGTCGAGAATATCCACTACCCCATATCCTCCCGTGGGTGTCGTAAAAGGCGACAAAGGGAAACAGGCAGGAGATGGGCAGCAGCATCTTCCTGATAATAGCCAAATTACAATAAAAAAACTGCGGTTGCCAACCCGCTCGCCAAGCGTGGCAACTATGGCAAATACCCCCCAAAATCGGTTCACTTAGAAAAAATTTCTGAGCCTTTTTTGAAGTCGGTTAAAAAGGAGTTATTCCACTTTTTACCACCCAACTCTCCCACTGATGGGAAAAAGCGGAATCTTTAAAATGTTCTCGTCTATTTTTCCCTACTATTCGTTTTTGGTGGGATAAATTACTATTAATATAATAACCTCATACAATTCCCCACTAGGGCTGCCATAAACCAATTTTAACAGTGGTAGAGCCACGCGGCAGCTTCTGCTGTCGCACGGATGGGCCGGCTCGAACCGGGGTGATACCACGACCTCACAGAATACCAGCGTGAAGTAGAGGCTTACCTCTGCGTTTTGCTTGGTGAGTGCAGGTGGCCGGAGGCCCTTTTTACTGGAAATGAGGCATTCCATCTTAGTACTTACGGGTGACAACGCATCTGCATTTTGATTCGCAAACGAGGATAGATGTAGACGTCTATGGGCCGCAGCAACCACTTACCATCAGGTGGACTGTGTGCTCGTTTCCCTTATCCTATAAAAAAAATTCTTGGACCAATTATTCAAATCTTGAAGTAGTTTTCAATAAAACGATTTGTTCAAAATTAATTTACTGTGTAATTAATATTAGTTGTAGATTTTTGTATTGTTTACGAATACAACATTTTTAGATATATCTACCGAAATCATTAAAACGGCGTTAATAAAACACAAAATAAATGAAATCACAAATGTATTAGATGATATACCTCTTAAAATACGGTTCAACGATGTACATGCTAAGAAGTATAAATGACTAAATACATTTTGCAAATATCCAAATAAAATAGGAGTAAAATAAAAAATTTCATTCCCTTCTTCTCTACATAGTATAAAACAAAGTCGCTTCTCGCCTTCTAATCGCTTAGATCTTTTAAACTACACAACGGATTTTAATGTGGTTTTCATCAGTAGAGTAATTCAAGAGAAAGGTTTATATGTGTAAGACATGTATATTATATATAATATAATTCTTATTTATTTTTATTTATTTATTCTTTATTGCATTCCTTAAAACAAAAGAATACAAAGGGCGGACTTAATGCCTTGAGGCATTCTCTACCAGTCAACCCATGGAGTGGTGAGAATTTGACGTAATTGCGGCAATATAAAATAAAATAACACTACACAAAATAATAATTAACTACATAATACATACAATTTACTAATAAATAAACTATACATATATGACGTATACAAACATATATACAAATATATACATACAAATATACATATTTAAATACATAATATATAATTAGTACATACAAATACCTATAAATAATAATTATATAATTCTTCTGTCCGTGTGTATGTGACTGAACTCCTCCTTAACGGCGGACCTATTTTGATTAAATTTTATGTGTGTGAGTTGATTAGAGAATGGTTTAGATTCACAATTTGACCCGGCAGGTGGCCCGGCAGGTTTTCAACAATTTACATGGTAAGAAGTATAAACGACTAAATAAATATTTTTTGTATATATTCAAATGAAATAGGAGCAAAATAAAACATTTCAGTATACAATAACAAATTACTTAATTTCATAACAGATTTTCCAGATGATAACGCAAAAGATAGAGTGAAATGGGAAACAAATTATTAGAAGAGATGCAGGAAGTCGATGTATGTAGGTGTCTCAGGTTCGTGCTTTTTGGCACTCCTTGGGTTGGCCTATGTTCAGTATTGGATTTTACTGATGATGATGATTAAAAAGAAAAATAATGAAGAATAATAAATATAAACTATTTTAGTACACACGCTAATTTGTAACAGGAACTTCATATCGGTGTGAAGTATCAAAGTTAGTAAGTAATTGTTTGCAAATTAACTCTGGTACTAAATGACAGCACGCAGTTAGAGCTTCATGTAGCAACTTCAGCGTACTACAACACGAAACGTTAAGACCAAGTATACATTGTATGGCTGCTTGTTTTTGCTATCGCTTATGTGCCCTCAATAAAGCTTGAAATAAAAAATAAAACCATTTTAACGCATTATTATACGATAATGAATGATTTATTTAAATACTACAATTGAGTTTAATGTTCACGTCAAAATTATCATAAAAACATGAATCCGTTATTGTTCGAACTATATTTTTTAATTAGTTCCGAAACTGACACTTATGGAATCACTTCGACGGTTTCTTTGTCACAGAGTGGGTCTCTGGGTGTGTTACAATGTACTTCATAGAATAAGGGTTACGAACGAGCACACTTTCAGTCTGCCCTGCCCAACATTAGGTCATCTAAGCTCTAACCGTCTTCATATGAGTGGAAATGAGCAATTTGTAGTGTCGTCTTCTAGTAATTTGAGGTATACCTACTCTCCGTGAGCATATACCTATCGTTAACTTATCATCTTCCTTAAACTCACGGCATTCAACTCTAGGGAACTTGAAACTAACGTGGTAGAGCCATGCTACAGCTATATTAATAGTATACTTTGTAGCACGAATGGGTCGGCTCGACCGGGAAAGGACCACGCTGTCACAGAATACCAGCGTAAAATAGCAGCTTAACCCTGCTGTGTTTCGTTTGGTGAGTCTAGAGTACCGGAGATCCTTTTTACTAAAAAAGGGGCATTTCATCGTCTATTTCGTCTATTTTCGAGATGCTGGCACTGTTAGACTATTTCTTCTAAGAGCTTTTACCATTTGTCATTTCTAAATTCGGCTATGCGTTGTTAATCTCGTTTTGTTGAGAACGTAGCCGAATTTCGTTATTTTCCGTGCGATAACGGTCGTAAGATTTTAGCGCTGTGTTCTTCATCCTGATCATTTGTCGAAGATCTGTCGGGAGCTTCGTGTACCGATCACTCGACACACGAACCTTATGGGAGCATTCTTTGACCGCTGAAGTGAGGTTAGTCGATAGGGCGTTAATGACCCTATTGACTTCCTTCAGTTAGTCTATCTTGCCCGGTATAGTGTCTAAATGCTGGGAATTCCATCTTAGTCCTCACGGCTGACAACGCATCTGCATTTTATTCGCAAACGAGGATAGATGTAGATGTTTATGGGCCGCAGCAACCACTTACCACGGGTGGACTGTGTGCTCGCTTGTCATCCTTATCCTATATCAAAAAATGACATCATATACTGTACTCATATATGGAGATATGACAAAATTTGGTATTTAGAAAATTGAACCAATTAACATCCTACTGGAAAACTAATAATTAGGTTTGATACTCAAAAATAAATTATTTAATTATTTTATATTAAAGATGTATTACAATATTGACGAGATTTTTGACGACACCTAACTTAGATGCAATTAATTAATTAAATATACGTTAACTATATAAAAGTCTTAATGAATTAGATATTTTAGCCTATTATTTCGTTTTTAACTTTGATTCTAATTAAGTTTAATTTATATTTCAATGTTAATGTGTATTTTAGTTTAAATATTAATGTTAATATCAATTAAATGCGTTAACTTTCATCCTATTTAAATGTTCACAGAGGATTTGCTTTTTCTTCTTTTATAACATTATTAGGCCATTGTATATATAACCTGTATTCACAAATAAATGTTTTGAATTTGAATTAAAACTATATAATTCGAAGAGGGAAACAGTATAAAAAAACTTCTATTGAATGCTAATGCAGTCATTGACAAATTATAATTTAATCATTTAGCGATGTATGAGAATGACGTAGGACTTACAGATTAATAATACTTGCGATTTTTCGACGTAAAACACAATTGTTTGTAAATTTAAGAACCTAAACACAGTCCTCGGTAGTATAGTGGTAAGTATCCCCGCCTGTCACGCGGGAGACCGGGGTTCGATTCCCCGCCGGGGAGAACTTTTTGAACATATTTAGTAAGTCGTTTTATAGCTCTAAAGTAGTCGCTTTATAACTTTCAGGCCGATTTAAGCCATGTTTGTATATATGTATTTGTATTATTTTACATATTATGTATTACTTTTTATATTCTGTTTAGCGGTGGATTTGTGAAGGATTGTAATTATGATGATGATGATGATGGAAGTTTTGTACGAATCTTTAATAATTACTTCAAATTAAAAATATTTATAGCGATACAGTGATTTATTGCCTATTATTTATACAAATTAATAAAATTGAAGTGTCTGCTTATAATGTCAAAATAACAACTTTTTACTAAATGCAAATGAAAGTATATACGATACTTATAACAAAAACAAAACTTTTAAAAATGTTGTGTCTGTCTGTCGGTCTGTCTGTCTGTTTGTTCCGGCTAATCTCCGAAATAGCTGAGCCGATTTCGGCGTGACTTTCACCATCAGATACCTGATGTTACAAGGAGTAACTTAGGCTACTTTTAATTTAAGAAAAAGAATTAGGGTTCCGCGCAAAATAATTAAAACCCTAAATTACACGCGGGCGAAGACGCGGATAACAGCTACTAGTAAATATATTTATTCTAAATAGTTTTAGTAAAGTTTTTATAATTTTTTTTTTTATTTTCGAACATTTATAAAATTGGATTGATGTAATGGATAATATTATATTAATATTTTACATTTGAAAAGATTATTTACTTAATATACTTATACTTACTTACTTATACTTATCTTCACGCACAATCCCTGACGGGGTAGCCAGAGAGAACAGATCGCCAAGTGTCACGATCCTTACATACCTCTTTCGCTTCTTTCAGATTCATTATCTTCTTCATACATGCACGTCTAGGTATCCGAGTACTCTTGACCCTCCCCTCTTCGAGCAATTTGCTCACATGGTCTTCGAAAGTTAGTCTCGGTCTACCTCGACACCTTTTAATATTAACTTTCGCGCTATATATTTTCTTCACCATTCGGTCTTCACTCATTCGCTCAACGTGCCCAAACCACCGAAGCACGCCCTTATCAATTTTTGTGATAAGGTCATCTTTCAAACCTGCCATATTGCGAATCTCTTCGTTTCGCTTTCGGTCGGCCATGGTAACACCGCACATTTTACGAAGAGATCGCATCTCCACTGCATTCAACTTGCTTTTATGCTTCTTCTGGCATAACCAGGTTTCGCTGCCATATAACATTTACTTAATATAAAATTTTAATTTATATTGTGTACCTATATTGTAGTTGCAACACGAATGGGTCGGCTCGACCGGGGAAGGACCACGCTCTCACAGAATACCAGCGTAAAATAGCAGCTTAATTCTGCTGTGTTTCGTATGGTGAGTGTGGAGAACCGGACTTTTTACTGCAAACGAGGCATTCCATCTTAGTGCTCAGGGATAACAACGCATGTGCATTTTGATTCCTAACTGTGGATAAATCTTTTGGGCCAAAAAATTACACTCGGGCGAAGTCACGGGGAACAGCTGGTATGAATTAAAGTCTAATAAAGAAAAATAAAGAATATTCAAATATCTATAGCTAGATATATCATCAATCACGATAGGTCCATGCGTTGCTCTTCCAAAATGAACTACGTGCCCGCAATAAATTGTACACTTGTGCAATAGCTGCCACAAACATAAAACATTGCTGTTGTTTGTCCAGCCGTTTAGAAGGAGTACAGTCACATACACACGGACAGTAGAATTATATAATATAAATATAAAGATATTTAGAATATATTATAGGATAAATAAGAATGTCCCGCGACCAATGGTGATTAATTATTTATGTAAAAATATCCTATATTCGATCTACCGGCTCTAATCGTGAATCCAAACCATTTAGGGACCTATTCAAACACATACAAAAAGTTTTATACATATAAGAGTTTGAAAATGTGTTTTTTTTTTGCTCCCGCAAACCCCCTTGTGGGTGGAATTTCGTAAAATCCGTTGTTAGCTGACTTCTACTTGGTGAAAGGTACAATACTACCAAATTTCAAGTCTCCAGGCCTTACGGTTACAGAGATATCGTGATGAGTCAGTACATAGGTGGAAATTTCTTATATATATTTACATCCCATTAGTAATCTTGCGTGAAATCACCGATGATGTTGCGTCCGACCGATTTGTTGCGTCCAGTGTACGAACGCAAGATTGACCCACCAGACAGATAACCAGCCAACAGACTTCATATTATCGGTAAATCATCTAAGCAAAAAATTGGCATTGACGTTATTTCATCATTGCAATGAATTTCGGCGAATATTTTAATACCGTGACATGCCGCACAACGTGTGTCGCTACTTCTCGGCATATATCAGCGCTGTGTTTATTCAACTTTTTTCTCCATCTATTACTCCGCGTATCCTGTTACCTGTATATTGTAAAGATTTTTAAAGTTTTTGTCAACTCAACTCGATAATTTAATTACATCCGCAAAGTGAGCTCACGATATGGGCTGTACGGGGAAGTAAAGGCAAAATGTGGCGGGAGGGTCTTACGATTCGCGCTCATGCACTTGGCGAATATTTGTTTACTAGCTAATGGCTAAGATGTTTATAAAGTTTTTAATACGTCTTTGGCTAATGGTCGCTGATCGGTCATTTGGAGTCAGTTTGGAGCGGTCGCTGGCATAATCATAAAAGTGAAGTGAGAATTTTGAGATCGACTTGTTTTTCGTAACTTTTATTTGAATTTTAGATTTACTGATTGTACTGATTTCTTAAAAAATTAAGCAAATAAAATTTACAAATACTTTTTTTTTTCAAAATGAGTTGTCACACGTGAAAAGGTTCACAGAAGAACAAAAATATTAGAAAACATTTATCTTGCAACTTCTTATGCTCCTCCTCTGAGTCAAACTACCTGAAATCTTGATGGAATAGAGAAATAGGTTTATGTAACTAAAGTAGGCTAGATGTCGCAAATTGACAGGAGAGAGGCGTGCAGAGAGCGTTTAGATGGGGCGTAAAAGCGTTTTTAACAGTAGTAGAGCCATGCGGCAGCTTTTGCTGTCGCGTGGCCCGACTTGAAGCGAGGTGGTACACGACCTCATAGACTACCAGCGTGAAGTAGAAGTTTACTTCTGCTATTCACCTGGTAAGTACAAGTGGACGGAGTCCGGATTCACCCAACCCCCCTTAACATGGTAGAGGAGTTAAATAAAACACTACCACGGGAGGGTACATTTGGTGACGGAGATCCCCCCTGAGCATCCACGCCCACGCTACCCTACTCTTCCTGAGCATGGATGCTCGCGTATTCTAGAGCGGGGGGGGGGGGGGGAGCCGGCCTTGCTCTTTTTACCGAGACCCAGGTGTCCTAACTGGCTGATACTTAGTATCCTTCCTACCCGGGATACAAATTAGAACACTCCTTTGTGGAGTTTGCGTATACGTGAGAGATGACACCTTCCCTGTTGCACCTTCTGCTAACCTTCACCCGGATGGATATAGATGTCCGGCGATGCGCCTCTTGACTCTTTGGGATCCGGAGTATGGTGCCCCTCACGCTACTTTGCGGTTGCGTTTTGCGGCTTTGCGGATGCGTCTTTTTTTGCATCCTACCCTTGGGGGAGGGTTTGCTTCTCGCCGGAAGATCCAAGCGTTGTTACCGATTCTATTGCTGATGTGGTACTTCAGGGTATGGAACTTTTTACTCCATCCTCCGTGGTGCCCATCGGAAGCAGATCCCAGCCATGGTCTGGTCGCTCCTGCAAAATATTTGAACAGGATGCGGTATTTTTTTGGAATCCTACCCTTGGAGACAAGTTTACTTTTCGCCGAATGATCCCAACATTGTTGCTGATTCAGCCCATGATGTGGTACTTCAGGGAATGGAACTTTTTATTTCATCATGTGTGGTGCCTATCAGAGGCAGAACTCGACTATGGCTTGGTCACTCCTGTAAAATTGCATTCTTGCACCTTATGGTGTGATGCAATCTTGCTGTTTATACAGGATTGCTACCGGGCCTGGACTGACACATCAACATCTCGGGATGCAAGCACAAGCGCTCTTAAATAGAAGTATAATTCCGCCTCTAGGTTCTTCAAAAGTGTCATTGGCAAGTGAAAGTCAGAGCGCATCGGCAGAATTGGCGAGAAACTAGTTCGACTTCCTTCGGGAACACGAGAATTCTGCTCTCTCGCCAAAGCTGTTCAAGGCAACTTCTGTCAGCCATCTCTACCATCTTTGTACAGGGAGGACGACTTACTGGCCCATGCCGCAAAGGAGAAAGCCAGTCTGCTAACTCGACTCTCGATGACGGGAGGAATACGACGCCAACCATACCGCGGTGTGAGTGCTCCATGCAGAATGTACTATTTACACTTCGCTCGGTGCGCAAAGCAATCCTCTCCGTGAACCTTAAAAATTTGAGTAGGCCTAATGGAGTGACTCCTAATGTTCTGAAGACGAGTGCTTCGGAGTTGAAACCAGTTTTAACGCGTCTTTTACGTTACTCCTACTCCTTAGGCGTAGTTCTGAATACATGGAAGATAGCTTTGGTCCTCCTGATCCCTAAAAAAGGCGACCGCTCAGACCTATCGCACCCTATCGCCATCATCTCCTTGTTCTCCAAAATAATGGAATCAGAACAGAACAGAACAGAAACTTTTTTATTCAATATAGATTATAAATAATACTTATTGAAAGCCACTCCACTCCAGTAAGGTACTGAGAGGGTTTAGAGAGAGAGACAGAACCAGACTGGCCTCAGACAATCGCCCTGGAAGATACCACTTATTATCCTTATGTGGTTCTCCGCAGCCGTCATCAGCTCGCCTAGATGACAAAGGATCGTACTCCACTGCCCCATTCAATGCCCGATTGTTAATATTATTATTATTTCTTTTTAAACTTTTTTTCTAATTAATTTTTTATTTCAATTTCAATGTTAATTAGAGTTTCATTTAAAATTTTAACGTCAATCTAAATTTAATGTGCTAATTTTAATCTATATTTATATATTATTACTTAATAAATACTTAAGAATATTTCTGTGAGCAGATCACAGAGCACTTGCTTTTCATTCTTATATAACAACGTATGCTATTTTATATTATATAACTTGTGATCACAATAAAGTAATTTTAATTTTAATTGAACCTCTATAAAAACATCTGACACAAAATTATGTTCGATATTCATCCATGAATCATAATTTTATACTTTTACGATGTATGAGAATGACTTATACCACATGAGTAAAAGTTATATACATATGCACTCATAGACTTATGATACTTCGATATAGGTTTATGGGACGTAGGTTCGAGTACTACATATTATTTATAAAATTTAACAAAATAGACCCAGTCCTCGGTAGTATAGTGGTAAGTATCCCCGCCTGTCACGCGGGAGATCGGGGTTCGATTCCCCGCCGGGGAGAACTTTTTGAATAAATCGTTTTATAGCTCCAGCTAAAGTAGTCGTTATGTAATAGGATATTACACCCATTTTCAAAAAGTGTTTTAAATGAACCCTAGAGTGATATTGAATCACTACTACAGTTTTTATACAATTTTTTTAAAACCGAATGGTGCCAAAAGAATTACTTTTAATCCTTTTCTTTTTTTTTTTGAAAACGTTACCCCCACACTAGGATTTTCTCCTATATCGTGGAGGCAGTTTACAAACACAAACTGCACAAGGACAAACATCCAGACCCGGAACAATTATTTGTAGGCCATACAAATACTTGTTCCGTGCGGGATTCGAACCCGCGGCCCCCAGCGCAGCAACTCATTGCTAAACCACTGCGCCACGGAGCCGTGTAATTTAAATCCGTTTTAAATATTCGCGTGAAAACGCTAGCCGCCATGCTGTTCAATCGTGACGTCACTGCCTTAGAATTTTGCCGATTTTGCAAAGGAATAAGATACTTTTGGATGTTTAATAATGAGTTATCTAGATCATAGTTTTGTTGTGCCTGAATGCAAAAATACGAGCATATGAGCGCCGGGGAAGTTATGGATTCAAGTGCCAACTGATTTAAATATGAGAAATACTTGGTTAAAACTGGCAGGAGAAGACTCGAAGGCATTGTCTACAAAATCTAAACTATACCTCTGTGAAGATCACTTTGACCTATCGTTTATACGAAACAAAACATCATAACATGACAGGCGCATGACCTATTGCCATTCAAATTTTGTAATAGATTAGGCATATCTGGTTTCGTGCAATCTTGACCATAACTGTGGTCCTGTTTTGGTTTTTATAAAAACAAGGTTCGTTTTTTGGTTTCCTGTTTAGCTTATTTTTGACATTTTATTTATTCTTTGGTTTTCTAGGCGTTTTATTTTGCGTTGAGGACTGTCTCCTTAATTAACAGATTTATATAGACGAGAAATTGTTTTATTTTCATTGAAAGCTACAACAGCGGCATGACATCTAGTTTGATAAGAATTTATTAAAGAGAAATGTATTCTTTTGCCACGAACTAACTTAGCCACCACGCTATTGTACCTTTCAGCCACGTTGCTGTCAACGTCATATAATAAACTGCGAGCATGTCCAGCAACATTTTGAATTACTAAACATATTTTTTGCCACAAATGGCTTAAAATGAAATCATTTGGTAGGTCCGTTTTTTGCCACAAATGGCTTAAAATGAAATCATTTGGTAGGGCGTACCTATAATATTTTGGAGTAGGTACTCGTACTAGCATCACCATCGGATATGTTTTCCGTAAATTAAATTATGCATTCTCAAGGATTCCTTGAATCCTTCTACAATTATTTCACTCTACATATTTGTGAAAGGACTACTGTAATTTTTTAAACATTTATGTTCTGGCGGACCAACACTTTTGTTTTCTGCACGGGCACAGATAACGCAGTATTTATTTTTAATGCCTTAGAATTAAATTTCTTTAGTATATTTGCCAATTATGGCCGCTGCGCCGGAAAGAGCAATATAATTCTTTTTGTAACTACGCTTGGACCAACAACCATCAGCAATGACAACTATTATGGGGATTCCATCTTTGTTCACCATGCCATTAGATATTGCGAATTGTTTTTCTCTTTCTGCAGCGTAATTCATTGACTCATCTAAAACATCTTCCCAATTTCTACTGATAACTTCATGGTTCTCTAAATACGTCTTTTCAGATAACAACGGAAGATTGATTGCTGCCATAAGTGCATCCAGCTGTGAATGCCACCCACCCATTGCTATAGTACCTGCGACAGCGAACATCCATTTATGACAAACTTTTGATTGCAAAGCCGACGTTTAAATATGAAATGTTGACTGTAGGACTATGTACTGTGAAGAACTGAACACAATGATGGAGGAGCTTGCATGTTTCCAACCAGCTCTGGTCAATCGCTCGTCCCCTGCAACAACGCGTGACCTCATACTGTATAATACGGTCTCCAAGTTACAAGAGCTGGGGTAGAAAGCTCTCCGTCATTGGCCGTACTCACCAGACCTTGCGCCTATTGACTTCCTCTTTTCCCAGATTTTGGATAACTTTTTGACGAGTACAAAGAGCTTTTTAAGCCTTAGGGGCAGTAAAAAATGCCTTTGAAGAATTTGTTGTCTCCAGTCCAGCTGATTTTTTCAAGAACGGTATCAATAAACTGCCACTGCGCTGGCAAAGATGCATGACATGGGTGGTTAATTTGATTAATAAAAATAAAACATATAGAAAAAAGTTACGTTAATTATTTTATAAAAAAACGACAATTGCATAGGTAAAGACCTAAAGTTATAATTACATTTTATAATCAGTGATCGAAGTCAACTAGCAAGCAGTAGTATGTACTTATAAAGAAAACAATAAAGATAATAAAACATGACTAGTATCTTACCGTCAGTCTCATGTGCACGTTGTATGCGTAGTGTGTGAGTTTATATTGAGTGTTGATGTATGTATGTGTATACTATGTTCATTTAATAGCTGTATTGTAATAATGTCTCTTTTTGTTCATAATTTAACGAAGATAAAAAATTTGTAATCATATTTTTACATTCAAGATAATAAAATTGACTTTACATTTTATTTTGTTCTATTTATTAATACCAACCCAGCATTCCTAATCACAAATAATCACAATATCTCGTTAGGTATTGTAATTGGGTAAAAAAACATCTAATTAGTTGCTAATAAAACCCAGTAATTTTTTTTTTATAGGATCGGGTGACAAACGAGCACACAGTCCACCTGATGGTAAGTGGTTACTGTGACCCATAGAAATCTACATCTATCCTCAATAAAGACTCAAGATGCAGATGCGTTGTCACCCGTGAGGACTAAGATGGAATGCCTCTTTGCCAGTAAAAAGGGTGTCCGGTTCTCTACACTCACCATACGAAACACAGCAGCGTTAAGCTGCTATTTTACGCTGGTTTTCTGTGAGAGCGTGGTCCTTCCCCGTTCGAGCCGACCCAATTCGTGCTACAACCGTAATATAGCTGCAGCATGGCTCTACCACGAAGAGCCATGCTGCAGCTATATTATTAAATAATAAATGGGAATAAAAAGTGAATTGAATAAAAACGAGTAGTAGCATTGTAAACAGCAAATCCCCCTCAAATTTAATTTACTAATATTGTTACTAAATAAGAAATAGTAGATAAAAGATTAGTAAAAACTGTTGCACCTCAAAATGATATTTGATTTGATTTTTTAAAGTAAAACATATCCTATGAATGCTGTTAACATGTTAGGTTCGAATCCATAATTAACGTTTCGACAAATATTATAATTTACACTATAAAATGCTAATTCAATATTAGCAATATAGTATATAGTTAAAAATAATCCTATTACCTAACCACAATATTTTTTTTATAGGATAGGGTGAAAAACGAGCGCACAGTCCACCTGATGGTAAGTGGTTGCTGTGACCCATAGACATTTACATTTATTTTTTATCCTCAATATAGAATCAAAATGCAGATGCGTCGTCACCCGTGAGGACTAAGATGGAATGCCTCTTTTCCAGTAAAATGGGTCTCCGGTTCTCTACACTCACCATACGAAACACAGCAGTGTATATGTAAAGCGGCTATTTTACGCTGGTATTCTGTGAGAACGTGGTCCTTCCCCGGTTGAGCCGAGCCATTAGTGCTACAACTATACTACTAATATAGCTGCAGCATGGCTCTCCCACGTGCAAAAAATTAGAAACCGTTGTGACGTTGCTGGTTAAGAGAACTACCTAATGTGCTGTGTTATTTCGATTTTTTTTATGCCTCTGCAGTCATAAGAACTGCCGACACTCCGAACAGAGGTTTTTTTTTAATTTCTCAGCAGCAGGTTTTCTTACGGTGACGTCATTCATCAAGCACGTTGTAAACCAGAATATAAAATAGCTCTTAATAATTACATTGATTTTGGAGGGAATAGTGATAAGTAGTGTAAATCTAATTGCTTGTCATAGAAAATTTTGTAATCTATAATAAGATATAAGGATAATAATATTAGAGTTTACCAAAAATTAACATCACATTACATCTCGGTCTTGAGCTTTGATGATTCTAGTGGGAATATTGTATTTTTTATTGTCATGAAAATATCGTATTGTCATCGGTCCTTATTTCGTCTGAAAAATACTAGATTATTTAGACATTTTGTAGACTACATAACTATTATACATACATTTGAATTCAGTGTTAGGAATACAATTTTTAATGATGACGATGGTAATGATGATAGAGAACTTATCTTATCTTCACACACAATCCCTGACAGGGTACCCAGAGAGAACATATCGCCAAGTGTCACGATCCTTACATACCTCTTTCGCTTCTTTCAGATTCATTATCTTCTTCATACATGCACGTCTAGGTATGCGAGTACTCTTGACCCTCCCCTCTTCGAGCAATTTGCTCACATGGTCTTCGAAAGTTAGCCTCGGTCTAACCTCGACACCTTTTAATATTAACTTTCGCGCTATATATTTTCTTGATAAAGAACAATAACTATTAACTATTTTAGTACACAAGCTAATTTGTAACAGGAAACTTCATATCGGTCTGAAGTATCAAAGTTAATAAGTGATTGTTTGCAAATTAACTCCGGTACTAAATGACAGCAAGCAGTTAGCGCCTGACGTAGCAACTTCAGCGTTCATCACGAAACTTTAAGACCAAGAATACATTTTATAATAGCTTCTTGTCTTACTATTGTGCCTCTTTGACCCTATGAAGTTTGAAATAAAAAAGGGAACACAATTTTTTTTTCGCATTGAATGAATAATTACAATTGTGTTATAATTTTTACGCCAAATTTATTATAAAACATGAATCACTTACGGTTCGAACTAGTTTTTTTCTATCTATATAATTTGAAGGTGGAAAAGGTATTGAAAACGTCTAGCACAAAACTATATTCGATACTAATGCGTTCATAGATAAATCATAGTTTAATACTTTTACGACGTACGAGAATGACGTAGGCATTGATAGATTTTTAATACTTCGATATAGGTATATGGATTTAGAGATACTACATATTGTTTATAAAATTTGGCAATACACTCACAGTCCTCGGTAGTATAGTGGTAAGTATCCCCGCCTGTCACGCGGGAGACCGGGGTTCGATTCCCCGCCGGGGAGAACTTTTTGAACATATTAAGTCATTTTATGGCTCTAGTTAAGCAATCGTTTTATAACTCCAAACCGTTGTAAGCCGTGTTTGTATCTATTTATATTGTTTTTGTTACCCATTCGTGCTACAACCATAGTATAGCTGCAGCGTGGCTCTACCGCGATAACACTGATATCTACTAATATATGTGGTAGAGTTGTACACGATGTATTACAGTAACGCTGATATCTAAAAATAAACTTTATTACAGATAATTAGGCATTTCTTTTCTTTAAATAATATTTACTTACACACCTATCTGCAACTATCCGCAACTATCCACGCCGCATGAACTTTATTAATGTGTAATGTAAAATAGTAAGGTACGTTAGGGTAATTTGGTCACTTTGATCTTTGCCGCCCTATAAAACCAAAACTAGGAGGAGGACAGAGACAAAAACACAAATTCGTATACTATAACTAACATATTGAGAAAAATATAAGAAACAAACTATCGCAATAATTAGGAACACTTCGAAAAATCAACTTAAATAAAACTTACTACACTACACAATACTAAAATCGACCAAAATATTTACAATAATGTCAACTGACAAAATAGCGAATCTCACAGAAAACCAGCGTAAAATAGCTGCATAACGCTGCTGTGTTTCGTATGGTGAGTGTAGAGAACCGGAGACCCTTTTTACTGGCAAAGAGGCATCTCATCTTAGTCCTCACGGGTGACAACGCAACTGCATCTTGAGCCTTTATTGAGGATAGATGTAGATGTCTATGGGTCACAGTAACCACTTACCAGCAGGTGGACTGTGTGCTCTTTTGTCACCTGATCCTATAAAAAAAGCGTCGATAAAGCAGCGCCTTTTTAGACCTTTTGTTATTTGATTGACTGATGAAGAGCTATCGTATCATAGAACCATCTATGCAAACAAGTTATTAAAAAGATTAACAAAAGAGACGTTCAGACTTTATTAGACATTAACTTATATTTATCACACATATGTGTGAAAAATATAAGTTAATGTCTAATAAAGAAAAAAGGAAAATGTTTTAAAATCTACAGCTACATAACATCATCAAACACGATAGATCCATGCATTGCTCTTCCAAAATGAACTACGTGTCCGCAATAAATTGTGGACCTGTGCAATAGCTGCCACAAACATAAAATACTGCTGTTGTATATTCTTTCATTTTAATACATTTAACTTTATTCTAATCTTATAAAGTTTTAAGCGGTATCGCCCCGGAATAACGCATATCTTCGGGCGTTAGAAAACCTATCGCCCCATTTCGTCCCGTGGGTATCTTAAAATGTGATTATGGAATAGAATGCAAGAAATGGAAGGTTGGTGGGGAAAATCGCAACTAAAACAGAACAAACCAACAATTTTTATAGTAAAGAACAAATTTTTATTGAATAATTTTTATTCAATACAGCTAATATATATCGTCAAATGCAGACGCGTTGTCACCCTTGAGGATAAAGGTGGAATGCCTCATTTCCAGTAAAAAGAGTCTCTGGTTTTCTACACTCTCCATACGAAACTGCTGCTGTTTTAGTGAGTGTGTGGTCCTTTCCTGGTCGAGCTGACTCATGCGTGCTACAACCATAATTGAATAGAATTTTTTTTATAGAATAAGGGTGACAAACGAGCACACAGTCCACCTGATGGTAAGTGGTTGCTGTGGCCCAAAGACATCTACATCTATCTTCGTTTGCGAATCAAACTGCAGATGCGTTGTCAACCGTGAGGACTAAGATAGAATGCCTCTTTTCCAGTAAAAAGGGTCTACGGTTCTCTACACTCACCATACGAAACACAGCAGTGTTAAGCTGCTATTTTACGCTGGTATTCTGTGAGAGCGTGGTCCTTCCACGGTCGAGCCGACACATTCGTGTTACAACTA
Source organism: Parnassius mnemosyne (assembly GCA_963668995.1). Classification (NCBI taxonomy): domain Eukaryota; kingdom Metazoa; phylum Arthropoda; class Insecta; order Lepidoptera; family Papilionidae; genus Parnassius; species Parnassius mnemosyne. The sequence goes on from CAVLGL010000084.1 coordinate 35,832,623, forward strand.
TATATTCAAACACGGCTTACAACGGTTTGGAGTTATAAAACAATCACTATAGCTAGAGCTATCAAACGACTTAATATGTTCAAAAAGTTCTCCCCGGCGTGGAATCCAACCCCGGTCTCCCGCGTGACAGGCGCGGATACTTACCACTATACCGAGAACTGTGGGTAAATTGTCAAATTTTATAAACAATGTAGCTGCAGCATGGATATATCACGTACAAAAATATGATATTACAGGAGTCGTAGAAAGTAATAATAATACTCCTGATTGTTAGTTGTTTCGTTTAAATAATATCGCAGAATGGTGGTAACTTATCACTACTACCTATCATAACTGAACTTGGCAACAGTTTGAATGTGTAAAAGTTATACAATCCAAATACTTTTATAATATGAAAATAAGTTGAACACTGTTATAAATATTACTAATGAGTGAATTAATTACGAATGTTTAGAAGATGAAATTACTTTTATAATATTCTTAGTAAATATCTCAATTTCTAAATTAGAAATAAACAGAAAATTATCAATGATAATTATTATAACAATACAGTGACTTGTAATATATTTTATATTTGATAATTAAAAAATAATATAAAATAAAACGATAATTATACAAATATTATTTACAACGATTTATGATAGAAACGATGTAACAATCACTGATAACATTCGGCCATCCTGATTTAAGCCGTGTCCCACGGCAATCTTCAAAGAGCATTTGGTAGTCTTATTTAGCAGCATTTGTTGATGTTGAAGGTCTCATAACAAGGCTTGAAGTTGTTCCTCTGCTTGGCCATGTACTGGCCCTTGAAGTTGGTCTGCCATCTTATGGTGTCAACTGTGGCCGCTCTATCTGTAATGGTAAAAAATGTGTACAAAAATAAATTGTTCCATATATATAAAATTGTATTACGTTAATCTTTTCTATAGACAAATGCACACAGCCAGGTAATATATATTGAATTCAGCTGTTACACAATTTTTTCCTTGACTACTGGGGTACTTTTATTGACTTGAAAAATGAGCATATTATTACATTCAGCAGATTTATTAAAATAACATTTCTGACATACAAGGCATATATAGAATTTGCACACAACTTTAGTGTGGTTGCACAAACAGTTGAACCAAACTCTATTTAACACATAGTTTTATTTATTGCACATAGTTTTATTTATTGCACATAGTTTTATTTATTGCACCTAGTTTTATTTATTGCACATAGTTTTATTTATTGCACATAGTTTTATTTATTGCACATAGTTTTATTTATTGCACATTGTTTTATTTATTGCACATAGTTTTATTTATTGCACATAGTTCTATTTATTGCACATAGTTTTATTTACTGCACATAGTTTTATTTATTGCACAGAGTTTTATTTATTGCACATAGTTTTATTTATTGCACATAGTTTTATATATTGCACATAGTTTTATTTATTGCACATAGTTTTATTTATTGCACATAGTTTTATTTATTGCACATAGTTTTATTTATTGCACATAGTTTTATTTATTGCACATAGTTTTATTTATCGCACATAGTTTTATTTATTGCACATAGTTTTATTTATTTTACATAGTTTTATTTTTTGCACATAGTTTTATTTATTGCACATAGTTTTATTTATTGCACATAGTTTTATTTATAGGACATAGTTTTATTTATGGCACATAGTTTTATTTATTGCACATAGTTTAGTTAATTGCACATAGCTTAGTTTATTGCACATAGCTTAGTTTATTGCACATAGCTTAGTTTATTGCACATAGCTTAGTTCATTGCACATAGTTTAGTTTATTTCACATAGCTCTTTTGATTGCACATAACTCTGTTATAAATCTATTTCAATATATACAATAAATTATGACGGTATATAGAGATTATCGCTGTACACACACAGAGCTAAATTAAGTAAAATAAAAATTAGATTAATAACGGCCTAGGGTAATATGTTCAGTATGCATGTATTCGTTAGTAAAAATATATTTTATTGGAGCAGCGCACATAGCTTTACCTTGTGATCATCAAAGCGTAGCTGCCATATTTATTGATATAGTTAGTACACTCTTTGGGAAATATAGATAATACTGACTGAAATTTGAATAGAAATACTCTTAAAAATGTCTTTCACTTTTGTAAAAGACATTCACATCTCATCTCTTTTTTTTATTAAAACGTCATATTTTAAATGGAAATTAATTGTAAGATTTAAAACACTTCTTAACGAGCTTACACCCTTTTTTTTGACAATCTTAAGATACATAGAGCATTTACACAGAATTAATAATGCGCGAATAAGCACCATTTCAACGAAATTACAAGTTTTATGGAACAAATAACCTAACTTTCAAACCATCAATTCATCGCTATCAATATTATGGCCCTCACTGTCTGTAGAATCATCAGCATCGGATACTACTGACTTGTATGGACGTAATGTATATTCGGCTACCGCTGCACTGAATTTTCCATTCCCCCTCACAGAAGATATCGTGTAACGATCCATGGCGTGATTAGTTTTTATAATTTTATACGGTCCGGAGTACCTGCTGCCTAGCTTTATGCTAACACCCACGCCTCCTTTTCATAACACTAGTTGTCTTATATTATATTTGGTACATTTTTTATGGTAACTCTCAAATTGTTTCTTCATTCGCGTCATATTTTGGTCAATATTCGTTTTAGCCTGTGTTCGTCTACAAGATAAGGTTTGTCTTTGAATGTCATTACTTAATTCAGAAGAAGATATTGGTACTGGCAACAGATTGTTTTCGTGGACAAACATTAAACATTATTAATACTTCAGCGATGTCGGATAATTTTGTGTCCCAACTGCATTCTTCTTTTACTGATGAGCTAAGACCATCCAGAATGGTTCTGTTAACTCGTTCTACCTAGTCATTTGCACGAGGTGCAGATATAGCATTCATGAGATGTTTGATTTGATAATCTATCACAAAAGTTTTAAAATAGCGACTCATAAAAGGTTTACATCGGTCAGTTATAATTCGACTTGGCTTGTCAAACACTAAAATTATACCTGTAAGTTCTTTTACAGTTTCTCTTGAACGAACATTTCACGGAACGAGCAAAAACATACTTCGTAAATTAATCTATTATTATTAGAATATAGTTGTTTCCCTGTCGACATTTTTGGAAATGACCCCAAATGATCAACGTGTAAGGTGTGCATAGGTATGTCTAGTTTTCTATGGGGTGAGATTCCCCTTTACGCCGACCATAATCTGATTTACCGTATGCGTACCGTAAGCAACTATTTACGTATTTCCTAATGAATTTTGTTATTTTTGCAAAATACTATATTTCGCCAGTTTGGTATAACAAAACCTTCACCTGCCAGAGTTTTCATCAGAAACAGAATAATTATTAGTTCTATAATAATATTAATCCACCATCTTGCAATACGCAGCACAAGATCTTTTTTTTTTGTTAAAGTGTTACGAATGGCTGAACAATCAGTGATTACTTTAACAGGTATACCTACCTTGGTTGGAGTTTTAAAGCAAAGTACACACTCAATATTATGTTGACCTGGTCTTATAACTTGAATAACTGTTTAAAAAGGCAACAGATAAGTAATTACTGCATGCCTGGAGCATCATTCAGTGATATTATGAATAAAATTTTAACTAGTAAATTTAACCCTAATAGTATATTAATAATTTTTGTTGGGAGAAGAGGCAATATGAACAAGAATCAATTATTAAAATATATTGAATATCTCAATAACATAAATGTGGTTAAAGTTATCTTGTTTACATTGCCTTATATAGAGGGGTGGCCACAGGAAAATAAACTAAGACATAATTTAAATTTAATGATGCATAACTTGACATGTAACAATAACTTAAATTTGACATTTAATTGTAAGAATAATAATGATAAATTTCATTTAATTGATATTAATAATTTAACTAAGAAGTTTTTGACAAGAGATAGGTATTACCTATCAAAGTATAGTTTAAGACTGGTAGCAGATACGCTATCTTATTATTTATATTTTAACTCAGCCAATGATTTGGCTACCTTGACACCTGCTTCTTTTGAGCAACAAAATAATTTTACATTTGATTTGGAACCAGTTCCAAGTAATTTAAATTAGATAATAAGACAATAGAGGTAATCTCTAGCAAAGATAATTTAAATAACTTAGAATGCAACTTACCAATACATAATTATGCAATTTTACAAAATAACAATAATAAAAACTGTATCAACCTGGTGCATCAAAATATACAAGGTATGTTAGGCAAAGAATTAGAAATTGAATTATTTTTAAATAGTAACAGTATAAATATTTTATGTATTACAGAACATTGGTTGAAAGAATACAACTCCATATTTAATTTCAGTACGCACCAGGTGGTCAGTTCGTTCAACAGAGATACTAAATTACGTGGTGGCTCCTTAATATTAGCTAATAAGTCCTTATCATGTAAAGAACGTAAAGACATTGTGAGCCTCTCTGTTGAGCGTACTGTAGAAATGGCATGTGTTGAGCTTCAGCACCTTATTGTTGTCAGTGTTTACAGACCCCCATGTTCAAGTTATGATACTTTTGAAAAAATTATGGAAGAAGTTTTAGTTAAGCTTAATAAACAGAATAAATCTCTTGTAGTGTGTGGAGACTTTAATATCAATCTCCTGGAAACTTCTTCCATCAGTATTAAATTCTGTTCTTTGTTCAAATCCTATAATCTTAATAATTTATTCTTTGAAGCTACACGTATTGCAGGGTGTAGTGCAACTTGTATTGATAATATTTTTACAGGTGTTGTACCAATCAACAAATCAATAATTCAAAAACTTAGTTCAGATCACTGTGGACAACTGGTTTCGTTACCTTATATACACAAAAAACAGGTAAATGAGAAAATTGTGTTTGTTCCTATTAATGCAAAACGCCTGGAGAGATTTAGAAGTAATATGTTAAAAATCCTTCCATCCCTTTCTTATAAGAACAATGCAGACTATTTATATAGAGAATTATTTACCTTTATAAACAATGAATTTAATAAAACATTCACTTCTAAAACATTCTCCAGAAACAGTCGCAAGGCATTTAATGAGTGGGCGACAGTAGGAATTCATAAAAGCAGACGAAGGTTATATGACCTTTACCATGAAAGATCGTATAATCTTTCCGATGCTTTTAAAGAATATGTAAAAAAATATTCTAAAATGTTTAAAAAAGTTTGCTCCACAGCCAAATCATTACATATTAGTAACAAAATTAAGACAGCTAAGAATAAAATTAAAATGACGTGGAGTATAATTAACAGCGAAACCGGTAAAGAGAAACCTCGTAATTCAAACTATCAATTAAAAATTAATAATGAATTGACTAAATCAAATCAAGAAGTTGCAGCGGTGTTTGAGAAATATTTCACTGATGTTCCTATCTTGACAACAGAGTCATTGAATGCTTCTCCAACTGTCGTCGAATCATTACTTAAACAGAATGTTAACACCTGTTTAAAAGAATTTAGATTTGAAAAAGTATTACCGCATAATATTGTAAAATACTTCAAAATCATTGATGTAAAGAAAACCGCAGATTTGTGGGGGATTTCCGTTACAGTAATTGCGTCCATAATAGATTTAATTGCACCTCATCTTGCTATTATTTTTAATACTTCTATCGATTCTGGTGTGTTTCCTGATTTAATGAAGTATAGTAAAGTAATACCTTTATTTAAATCTGGTAGTACATTGGACCCCGCTAATTATACACCTACTTCTGTACTACCAACTCTCAGTAAAATTTTTGAAAAAATAATTTTGGATCAATTATTATTTTTTTTTAATACAAATAAATTACTTCATAAAAATCAATTTGGTTTTACAAGGGGTCGCTCGACGTCTGACGCCGGTGTTGAGCTTATGAAATATATTTTTAATGCCTGGGAGAATTCACAAGATGCCTTAGGTATTTTCTGTGACCTTTCCAAGGCTTTCGATTGTGTTCATCATGATACATTAATCAGGAAACTACAACATTACGGTGTAAAAAAATTGGCGCTTAAACTTATTACTTCATATTTAAGTAACAGAACTCAAAAAGTCGTCATTAATGGTAAATGTTCCTCCGGATCGGTAGTATCAATGGGCGTTCCTCAGGGCTCGATTCTTGGCCCATTCCTGTTCTTAATCTATATTACTGACTTACCTTATCTTGTAGGGGACAATCACGATATAGTATTATTTGCTGACGATACCTCTTTAATTTTCAAACTGAAACGGCAGTCAATTAAATATGACGATGTAAATAATGCTCTATCGAAACTAGTACATTGGTTTAACGCCAACAATTTGCTCTTAAACGGCAATAAGACAAAATGTATTAAATTTACAATACCTAATGTAAAACATTCGAAAACCAATGTGCTCTTAAATGGGGAGGAGTTGAGTCTTGTGGATACCACTGTTTTTCTCGGTATTACTATTGACGCGAAACTTCAATGGGGCCCCCATATATCTAAATTAGCAAGCAGACTTATTTCTGCAGCATATGCTGTAAGAAAGATTAGAAGTCTCACAGATGTTGAGACAGCTAGGTTAGTGTATTTTAGTTACTTTCATAGCGTAATGTCTTATGGAATTTTGCTATGGGGTAATGCGACTGATATTGAAGCTATATTTGTTTTGCAAAAGAGAGCCGTACGGGCGATTTATAATCTAAATTGTAAAGAGTCCCTTAGAGAAAAATTTAAAGAAATAAACATATTAACTTTGGCATCGCAATATATTTATGAAAATGTAATGTATGTACATAAAAACATAAATAGCTTTAATAAGAATAAGGATGTTCATACCTTAAACACTAGGAACAAACATAAGCTTGTAATGCCACTTACAAGACTCCACAGAATTAGTAATTCATTTATGGGGCAGTGTATACGCTTTTACAACAGAATCCCAGAACATGTTCAAAGTTTGTCAATAAACAAGTTTAAAAGTTTTATTAAAGAAAAACTGTACAAAAAGGGTTATTATAATATCAAGGAATACATGAATGAAAATAACCCCTGGGAATAAGGTGATCGCCACCATGCTGGTTCTATGAAAATTCATTTAAAATTGTATAATCAAAATTATTGTTAAGTGAAATTATGTTTAAAAAAAAGTCCCGCTGGGTTTCTTGCTGGTTCTTCCCAGGACAGAGGTATTTTCCGAACCAGTGGTAAATAAAATAATGACTTTCAATAAGTGTTATGTAATAATCCATATTGAATAAAAATCATTCTATTCTATTCTATTCTATTCTATAGTTCCCGCTGTAATTTGGTGGCCCAAATAATCGACAGTTGTTTTTAGAAATGAACATTTCCTTTAATTTTAGTTGAATTATAGAGGCCTAATAAGACATGAAATGGTCGCTTCTTCGTCAAATTTATACTCGTATTTCACCGATAAGGACATCTTCTTTTTCATCTTATCATGAAAATATGAGGTCATATTTTCGTCATCATTTTTCTTACGTGCCATAATTAGTTCCAATTAATAACAAAATTAATAATCATTGGAAAAGCTCGTTCAAGCGTATACTTCCACTCATTTCATAGCTATCCAAACTTTCTTACAATTCCTGTGTCAGAACGAACGAAGAACCACGTAATCTCATGTCCATTATATAAGATTTATCAGTATCACTCCAATTGTATATGTTCCCTAATTGATCGATTATATTAAAGCAAGCCTTAGCACTCGAAGATTTTGGTCCAGGATTGAATTTTGAAACTAATTCTGTATCCATGTGGGTAGTTTTCCTTTTCTTCGCGATAGTAGAACCAAGTTTAGAAAAAAATTTTAGAATATTTTCGTTTACCTCATCTGAATGGATTGAAGGAACCACTTCTGAATTTTTGCTGATCTTATTCTTGCCTAACCCGTTAATGTAGGGTTCAAAGGTCCATATTGTGCCATAGTTGTGGTGCGTTGTAACTTTATCCCACTTCTGAGATATTACAGGAGTCGTAGAAAGGAATAATAATACTCCTGATTGTTAGCTATTTCCTTTACTAATTTTACAGCACGAAAAGCACCTCAATCATTATTGCAATCGTTTAAATAATATCGCAGAATGGTGGTAACTTATCCCTACAACCTATCAAAACTGAACTTAGCAACAGTTTGAATGTGTAAGAATTATACAATCCAAATACTTTTATAATATGAAAATAAGTTGAACACTGTTATAAATATTACTAAAGATTGAATTAATTACGAATGTTTAGAAGATGAAATTACTTTTATAATATTCTTAGTAAATATCTCAAATTCTAAATTAGAAATAAACAGAAAATTATCAATGATAATTATTATGACAATACAGTGACTTGTAATCTATTTTTATATTTGATATTTTTACAACGATTTATGATAGAAATGATGTAACAATCACTGATAACACTACATTTTTTTTTTAAAACGTTACCCCCACACTAGGATTTTCTCCTGTGTCGTGGAGGCAGTTTACAAACACAAATAGCACAAGGACAAACATCCAGACCCGGAACAATTATTTGTAGGCCATACAAATACTTGTTCCGTGCGGGAACAAGTACTTGTATGGTCTACATTTACAAAAAAATGTTAATAAAAGTATTTTTTTTTTTTACTTTTTCGTATAAAACCGTTCAGATAAAACCTCAGCCCTGGGAAGAACGAGCAAGAGACACTGCGGATTTTTTGTTTCAAAATACAATTTTACAATTAAACACAGGTTGTGCAAACTACATTACAAAACTTATTTAAGAAACAGCTTGGAAACGACCACCTCATTCCCAGGGGTTACCTTGTAACAATTTATATTATAACAACATTTTTTACCGTCTAGTGGCGGTGTAAGAATATCTACTACTATCGTACCGTGAGTATCGGAATATGCGACAGAGGGAAACAAATCAGGAGATGGGCAGCAGCGTCTTCCTAATAACGACTTAAAAATTAAAACCTGCGATTGCCAACCATGCCAGCGAAAGCAATATATGGGTGAGGCCTACGTTCACCAGTGGACTTTAATATAGGCTGTAACGGTAACGATGTAACTCTTTCAATAGTTTCTCCTTTTGTAACTCCTTTTAAATGTTATCCAGCTACGTCAAATTTGGGTCATTATGCTGCATTAAACAAAGGGTTGAGGAGTTACAATCTCATTCACAGAATATATTCCTATATTAAGTGAAACTGAAAAAGGATCTTCTCAGCTAGATATTTCTTAGAACTCCTTAACACAATTTAAAAATTTTGCAGCTCAAGTAATAACAGAATAATTTGACCGCTAACTAGGCGATCAGCCATCGCAGTAGTAGTGCAGTAGTACTTGGCATTGTCGTAAGTGGTATGCCTTTCCTAGTGTAGTGGTGTTGGGAGTAGTGGTGCTGGAAATAGTGGTGACGGGGATAGTGCACGGAATTGAGGGAGAGCGGGAGGTGCTCTTCAAACTAAGTAAGTCACATCATTTTATTTTATCGAACGGATGTACGCAAGGTAATTTTTACCAATTTTAAGAACTGTAAGTTAACTTTTGTATGCATGATTAAATTATTTTAAGACAGATTAGCGCCGTGCGTGTTGAAAATACGATCTATAGCCGTAACTTATAACTACGCAAGTTATTTGTTTACAACTCATCAAAAACTTATCTCATTAATCAGAAAACTTAGTTTAGTAATGTATATTTCGACGAAATCTCATCGACCTATTTTGCGCAATTTGCGAAATTGTTGAAATTAATCGATGATTTAGTTACAAACAATAATAACAAAAGCCATGTAATTGAGAGCGGTAATCAGAAACAATTTCGAGTTGAAGCTCAAACTTCAACGACGGACTCGTAAACGCAGCCTTCAGCGCCGCCACGGAGCTGTAAAAATCGCTTAGATGATAAAACCCCTTAATTTGCGTGCAAAATAAAATATGTGTATAATTTCTTCAGACCATGACCAGCCCTCTTGCTATTACATGCTTGTTCTACGACCCACGACACCATCCACCACCACTACCGCAAAGTTGACATTATGTACGAGTAATTTTTAACATCCCGTAAAGATCAATAATAGTTTATTTCAGATAACAAAGATCCTTTACATTATAAAAACAAAATATAATTAAGTATGTATGCTTTTAAGTGGTAGAGCCATGCTGCAGCTATATTAATTGTATAGTTGTAGCACGAATGAGTTGGCTCGACTGGGGAAGGATCACGCTCTCACAGAATACCAACGTAAAACGTAACTGACCTTTTTTCTGGAAAATGGAATGCCTCATTTCCATAAAAAACGAAACACAGCAGTATTAAGTTGCTATTTTACGCTGGTATCCTGTGAGAGCGTGGTCTTCCCCGGTCAAGCTGACCCATTCGTGCTACAACTATACAATTAACATAGCTGCACCATAGCACTACCACGTTTAAAAAACTAATTAGTAAACAGCGTATGTCAAAAATCACACTTATCAAAAATAACTGCTACGCGTCAGATCGATTCCCATCGCAGCGAGCATCACAATGACGTTAATCTATTAAATCCTCGCCCACTGTCTCATTTACCTGCAAACAAATATTGGACGGACGTTAATCCATTTTAAATAATGAAATGCGCTTTCGAGAGGGAACAGACTGTGATTCCCACCGCTGTTTGGTGACATATAGTGTGAGATCGATATGACGTATTAATTTATTTTTATTACATACTTAAAATACGATGCATTGACATTACTTTTTTCTACCGACTTCTAAAAGGAGACTTTACTCAATTCTACTGTATGTTTTTTTTTCATTTGTGTTACCTCATAACTTTTTACTGGGTGAAACGATTTCGATGATTCTTTTTTTTATTTGAAAGCTGTTGCTTCACATGTGGTCCCATATAAATTGATCAAGGTCTGACCAATAGTTTTTGAGTTATTCTTAATAATTTAGATTGAAGTCGGTTGTATCAAAAAAATTATTTTAAATTATTTAAATTCCAGGATATGTGAGGACAGGAAGAGAACTACCTTGTCTAATCTAGTTTAGTAATTCTCCTAAGTAATTATTTTCTTGAAATGAGCAGAAGCGGAAGGGGAAGGCCACTCAAAATAAAGTAACAGTTTATATCGCTCTACCCAGCGTCCCAACTCCCAACGTCTTCTGATTTTCGAGAGGGTTACTCGTATTAGAGCAGGGAAGAGCCATCTGACATTTATTGTCGCGTGAAATACCAGATAACTCAAGACTCAAAATTGCATTTGTCTAAAAAAAATTGCATGATCAATGAATGACTCATCGGGAATAAAAAAAATTCAAATGCAGAGAAATACAAGGCGTGGTCCTTTCTCGGTTGAGGCAACCCATTCGTGCTACAGTCATAATAAGCAGCATGACTACTATATTTAAAAAGCCTGACAATAACGATGAAGATAAAAACAATTGTGTGCGTATTAGCTCTTATTATATCAAAGTAATCCTAAAATCGAGTTCCCGCCTTTTTATACACCAATGTGAGAGCGCCATTTTGAATATTACCGCTTATTAAATTAATCAAAACCGAACTTGCCAGTTTTAATACGTTTTTTTTTAATCTTCCTTCAAAATTATTATACGGTTTAAAGCTCTCTTTTAGTGAATATAATTACAGTGATTATCGCGCCCGTCATGGCGGAAATTTCAGTTTGCGGCACACCCCGGTGGACGTTAAACCGATTTTTATTAAGATAATCGGACGATTATACTTTTAAGTTATTTTGTAGTGGGCAAATAAATTGAAAACGCTTACAACACTAATATACTTTTTTAATCAATAAAATGTGCACTAGGGCTGTGTTTATTTTTTAAATTTAGAATACATATTGTTTTAAAAGGACATTAGATCAAGGTTATAAAATAATTTTTGAAATTGTTTAACGAAATCGATTTTAGTATAGTACTAAAATCTAAATCTATATTCAACAGATCAACTGCTATTTGAAAGACCAACAGATATACAATGACCTGCATCCATCCTTGATTATGAATTATAACGCTCAGATGGAATTCTTTATTAATAATTAAGTTTCAATAAAAGGTACAGAACACACACAGTCATTTTGTACAGAAGTATTAAAGACCTGACTTCAGAATGTGAAACAATTTATTTTTCTTTTTCTACCGACTTCAAATAGGAGACTGTACTCAATACGACTGTATGCTTTTTTATGTGTGTTACCTCATAACTTTTTACTGGGTGAACCGATTTCAATTATTCTTATTTTATTTCAAAGCTGGTACTTCACATGTGGCCATATAAATTTGATCACGGTCAGACCAATAGTTTTGACCTATTCTTGATAGTTTATATTGAAGTCGGTTGTACAAAATTTTTAATTTTTAATTATGTTGTAGTTGTTTGTATTAGGCCTTTACTTTTTGTCAAATGTTACATTTTTAACGATACATAGCAACATTATGCAACCATTTTAGGATGCCGTGTAGTGGCTGTGTAATAATACTCACTATCATATATCGTCGCGTGATTGTCGTAAGGCAACAGAGAGAAACAACCCAGGAGTTAAGTCGCGCCATTTCTCTAATTAAAACTAAAGAAAATAAAAACTACGGGTATCCACCTCTCTGCCAAATGTGACAACTATTTAAATAACCCCCTATAAATAACCCCCTATGGGGGAATCCTAAGGAGAGGTCCAACAGCGGGCATAGATAGGCTGTAACCGTAACGGGTTTACGCAAGTATTTTTTCATAGAATAAGATGACAAACGAGCACACAGTCCACCTGGTGATAAGTGGTTGCTGTAACCCATAGACATCCACATCTATGCTGAATAAAGATTCAAAATGCAGATGCGATGTCACCCGTGAAGACTAAGATGGAATGCATCATTTCCAGTAAAGAGTCACCTTACGAAATTCAACAGCATTATGCTGCTATTTTACGCTGGTATTCTGTGAAAGAGTGGTCCTTCCCCGGTCGAGCCGACCCATTCGTGCTACAACTATACTACTAATATATCCTTTCCAATCCAGTAGCTTGAAAACGTCTTCCAATGCAGCGGTGAATAGTTTCGGGGATATTACGTCACCCTGTCTTACACCTCTCTGCAGTTGGATAGGTTTCGTACTCTGGTTCTGTACTCGGATAGCCATCATAATCCTACTGTACAAACAGATAAACACTTCAATATACCGACAGTCCACTTGACACCGCTGCAGGGACTGCAGCACCGCCCAAATTTCGACGGAATCAAAGGCTTTCTCATAGTCCACATACGCAAGACAAAGTGGCAGATTGTACACTTCGGTCTTCTGTACAATTTGTCGAAGAGCACGTATGTGGTATATGGTGCTAAAGCCTTTTCGGAAACCGGCTTGTCCGATAGCCTGGAAGTCGAGTCTGCATGCGAGACGATTCGTAATGACTCTCGAAAACAGATAAAAATAATTACACGCTATGAGAGATTCCATCTTTCCCCCCTTTAATTTTTAATTTTTTTTATTTTTATCATTTGTTGTTATAGCGGTAACAAAAATACACGTTCTGTTCAAATTTCAACTGTCTACTTATTACGGATCATAAGATACAGCCCGCTGACAGACAGACGGACGGACAGTGGAGGCTTAGTTAACCCCAAAACGGTCCTCGTAGGTTGCAACGGCCATTTTTTAAGTGGACTATTAGATGGATTACTACTAGAATAAAAAAAAAGGTTAGTAATTCTAAATATATCCTCCTAAACACGTAAACGATGTGTATCTGTTAAAAGAAAACCGCATAATTTCCTACTCGAAAAGAGCCACTACTAAATAGAAGATCTCGTAATCGCTCTCCCGGGGGTAGATTTTTGACGCCTACTTAATACCGCCACGTAATCCCCGCTTGCGTTTTACTTTTTACATACGAAATTAATTCCCAGCGTCTGTACCGTTTGCAGAGATGAGTATATTTAAGGTGTGCCAAGTAACATACAAATTGCATTTTATATAGACAGAGTGATGAATCAGCTAAGAATCCACCTAATAATAAGTACCTAATAAGTATTTATACTTGGTAGAGCCATGCTGCAGCTATATTAATAGTATAGTTGTAGCACGAATGGGTCGGCTCGACTGGGGAAGGACCGCGCTCTCACAGAATACCAGCGTAAAATGGCAGATTAGCACTGCTGTGTTTCGTATGGTGAGTGTAGAGAAACGGAGGCCCATTTAACTGGAAAAGAGGCATTCCATCTTAGTCCTCACGGGTGACGACGCATCCGCATTTTGATTCTTTATTGAGGATAGATGTAGATGTCTATGGGTCATAGCAACCACTTACCATCAGGTGGACTGTATGCTCGTTTGTCACCCTATCTTATACAAAAGAACTAGGATTTTCTCCTGTATCGTGGAGGCAACTTACAAACATAAATTCTACTAGGAGAAATATCCAGACCTGGAACAATTATTTGTAGACCTACAAATACTTATTCCGTGTGGGATTTAAGCCCACAGCCACCATAGCTAAGCAACTGCGCGACTGCGCCATCAAATTTAACAATGTGAACTACTAACTAGACAGCATTTCGTACATTGTTTTCACGCTAAATACAAAACAACAGATGCCTCTTTGAAGTCAAAAATCAATCATGTTACTTCTATTGTTTTCAACTAAAGCTATTCATAAAGAAACCATTGCAACAAGACCATTACTTAGACCATTACGTAACAATGTCTTAAAATGAACAATAGCAAAAATCGTTAACAAGTAGTCGCACCATTCACTAACGGGTCGTTAATATTAGTAACTAGGACGAAACATCTTTAATTCAATTCCAATGACCTTTACCTGACACGTGTTGCGACTTTGACAATGCTCTTATCGCCGGTCCGGATAATTTTTCTTCTGGTGTAATTGAGATGGTTAGACCGCCGTCTCGATTATGCCAGAAGAAGAAATACGGTTAACCCTGCAAGCCATACCTGGAACTTTGCGCTTATTTTCTAGCGTAACAGTCGAAAATCTATTTATTTTTGTTTTTTTTTTTGGTTTTTATTTTTTGAAAATCTTTACTCGACTGATTGACTTGAATATCTAATCAGCTCGAAGTCTCAATGAACACTTTTGAACGCCATGTCATCCATCTCGATGGGTTGATTCCTTCTAAAGATATCTTACGACAAAATTTTATTTACACACATACATACATAGGTTCATACACACACACGGCCGGACGTCCAGCCGGGAATAGTCGGAACGGCTTCCTAGGACCTCAAAACTTGGTGATCAAATGGAAACTCGCATTCTCAAAATCTGACCGAAATCTATAATTTCCTACGTTTGAAAATTATTAATTTTCAAAGCGGGAAGTTAAAAGTTTTAGTGATTTTTTTTTTTATATTTTCTATTATCGCCTTCTACAAAATCTACAGGATGAAATGGAGTGCATACTTATCTTACACTACCTTACAAGGCGCGACACGAAGTCTAATGCTGAACGAAACGTGGAGAGGCCGCGCACGAATTGAAGTGCACGAATGCGACTACAGAGCCAATCATGTGAGTGTGAACGATACGCACGAGCCAATCAGCGCGACATTTGCGCAATAACGGTCACTACTAGACTTTCGTGCCGCTACTTAAACGAAGAGCGTACCAAAACCCATCTACTCGTTTAAGCTACCAGGAAACAGTAAAAACAGCCTAAATGGTTCCTTCTACTTTATTTCTCTTGCTTTTATATTAATACTATTATCTCCACATAGTATAAAACAAAGTCGCTTCCCGTCGTCTGTATGCTTAGGTCTTTTAAACTACGCAATGAATTTTGATGCAGATTTCATCAATAGACAGAATGATTCAAGCAAAAAGTTTATATGTATAGTACATGCATATTATATGTTATATAATTCTTCTGTCCGTGTGTGACTGAAGTCCTCCTAAATGACTGGAACGATTTTGATGAAATTTTGTGTGGGTGATTATGTTGATTGGAGAATTGTCTAGATTCACAATTGAACCGGGTAGGTGGCGTTGTTGTCGAGAACCAAAAATCAACCGTGCGAAGCCGAGGCAGATCGCTAGTTTTTGGATAAAATAAATTTAAATTTTCTTCGTGTATGTCTGTAATATTGAAATAACTGGCTTTTATAAAGCTCAGGGGGTTATTTGCATGTAATTAAAACATAAACAACAATTTTTTTTAAATATTTTGTCTGTCTGTCTGCTTGTCTGTCCGGGTTAATCTTCGGAATGGCTGCACCAATTGTGATGAAACTTAATGAAAACATAGTGAGCATCGCCAGGAGGAATCTAGGTTATATTTTATCAGAAAATCTTGAAATATTTTTTATAAAGAATCGAATGATTGATGAAGTAGATGGTCTTCGATTATCTTATAGATCCCATCCAGACGAAGCCGGGGCGGGTTTTTTTTATTTTTATAGAAGAGGAGGCAAACGAGCATGCAGCTCACCTGATGGTAAGTGACTACCGCCGCCCATGAACAACCGCAACACTAGGGGAATTGCAGATGCGTGGTCCCTAAGCCATATCGGTCCGGAAAAATCGCCGGTGGTAAACAATTCCACAGAGAAGTTGTACGAAGATCAAAACTCCTAGTAAAACGTACAGTCGTGGACCGCCAAGCATCCAGATGGTGAGGATGGTATCGTGAATTTTGACGGTTGCTAGTTCATAATAAACATTGAAGATGTGCTTGCTGACCGTACGACAAGTTGTTTGGGATTTAGACGGATATCTTTAATTGTCCGGAACCGAGGCGGGCAGGCTTAACAAAAAAAAAAGCATGAATATTTCCCGCGTCATTTTAACCGTATTAAAGGTGAAATGTTTTATTTATATTTTCAATATATTTTAAAACTGAAACAGCTCTACTTTAGGCCCGTCTGTATACAAACAAAGCCCTCTTTATCTGGGAGATGGTTAACTGGAAACGACTTAATTAATCTACTTTAAAGCAAGATTTGCGTCATCCCCGTGACATGGATATTGTAAGAGACAGCTTTTAGATAAATAAGCCAAGGGTAGGATCTGAAGCGTGTTATAATTTTACTGTAATTATTTAAATATTAAATCTCGACGTATGTTTGGAGTTTAATCCGAATTAAGGACTGTATTACGATGTTATTAAAAGTGCTGTAGACGTCTCGATTGTCACTTATTTTTTTCCTGTTTTTATAATACTTCATAAAGAAAGAGGTTCATAATTCGAATGTTATTTTTATGGATGTATGACGCGGTGTCTTTACCAATTGTGAACCAATTTATTTATTTTTTAATATGTTACAAAATTTTAGAAAGGTATTCCCAAGAAGAGGGCTCGATATTGAATTTTTTCGATTAGATTAGATTAAGGGTGACAAACGAATACACAGCCTCTTTTCTAGTAAAAGGGGTTTCCGGTTCTCTACACTCACCATACGAAACACAGCAGCATGAAGCTGCTATTTTACGCTGGTATTCTGTGAGAGCGTGGTCCTACCCCGGTCGAGCCGACCCATTCGTGCTATAACCATACTATTAATATAGCTGCAGCAAGGCTCTACCACGTATAAATATATTCGGACAGAAAAATAAATCATGTGATTCAGAAGGATTTTTGCTATGTGCTGCAATGCGTTGCGGCCCGTCCTAATGTAAGCGGGGCTTTAGTACATAGCAAACACAATAAGTAATATTATAATAGTAAATTAATGATACAAAATCATATTATTACGTGATTCAGTAGGATTTCTGCAATGCGCTGCGATATCCTGCGGCCCGTTTTAATGTGAGGCGGGCTTTCTATTACAGCCAATGAAAGTCCACTGCTGAACATAGGCCTCCACTCCATTCTCTAATTGCCATGCTCAGCATGTGGCTTAGTAACCGCAGTTTTTTTTAAATTATTTTGATTTGTTATCAGCAAGATGTTACTGGCCATCTCCTGTTTCGGTTTCCCTCTGTCGCCTCTTACGACACCCACGGGACGATATGGGGTAGTGGATATTCTTACATCGCCACTGCACGGTGGCTCTATACTAGAGGGCTTTACTATTGAATAGTATATTTTTTTCTTATTTAAAAAAAAATTTGCACACTAGGATTTTCTCCTTTAACATTAGAGGCACGCGGCAGCTTTTGCTGTCGCACGGATGGGCCGGCTCGAACCGGGGTGGTACCACGACCTCATAGAAAACCAGCGTAAGTAGAGGTTTACCTCTGCGTTTCGCTTGGTGAGTGCAGGTCGCCGGAGGCCTTTTTTACTGGAAATGAGGCATTCCATCTTAGTCCTCACGGGTGACAACGCATCTACATTTTGATTTGTAAGAGAGGATGTATGTAGATGTCTATGGGCCGCAGAAACCACTTACCGTCAGGTGGACTATGTGCTCGTGTGTCACCCTTGTCCTATAAAAAAAGGCTTAAATTTCAAAAAGATAAACATCAGAAACAATTATTGAATATTATTTTATTTTTATTTATAGTATCATTTAATATAATTTACGTATCATTTTGTATATTATTTACAGCAGTATTAGTATTGTACGCACTAAGTTTGCCTTTTTAATATATTTTCCTTTGTGGGTCTACTGGAAAATATTTCAGCAAATTATGGAATAAGTAGAACCTTTGTACAAACTTACTATAAGGCTGTTTCTGTATCTTGTTGAGTGTACATAAATAAATAAAAAAAAAAGCAATTACTTGTGGCGAAATAAACATACTCGTTCAAAAATTCGAACCATAGCGCCACAACTATTACGTGGTAGAGCCATGCTACAGCTATATTAGTAGTATAGTTGTAGCACGAATGGGTCGGCTCGACCGGGGAAGGACCACGCTCTCACAGAATACCAACGTAAAATAGCAGCTTAACACTGCTGTGTTTCGTATGGTGAGTGTAGATAACCGGAGACCCTTTTTACTGGAAAAGAGGCATTCCATCTCAGTCCTCACAGGTGACAACGCATCTGCATTTTGATTCGCATACGAGGATAAATGTAGGTGTCTATGGGCCACAGCAACCACTTACCATCGGGTGCACTATGTGCTCGTTTGTCACCCTATCCTATAAAAAAAAACTTATTGCTATGTCACTGCGCCACGGAATCGTCGAAATATTACTATAGTAAAAAAAAATCAAAAGTTAAAAGTGATTAGAAAGTGAGTTACAAATAACTCGAGGGAAAATCGCGTGTTTCGCACGGAAAACGGCGCCAAATCCTTTCAAAGAATTTATGAGTTTCGACCTTTCGAGTGTTTTTTATTTTTTATTTAGGATCAGAGCAAAGCCCAGCACGCCCGTCTGAATATGTGATTTTGATAGATCGCGAAGTTTGAAGTAAATGTGTTAGTTTGGGCCCGCGAAAACTTTGTATCCGACTTTTGGAGTTTCCTGTCTTAAAATCAATAAGGTGAATTAAATTAATTTAATGTGTTTAATTTACTTATTTTTAGTATAATATTCCCGATGCTTCACGCTTTAAAAAGAACATGTCAAAATAACTGAAATATAAAAAAGTGTGTAGTCTTAATACAAACGTTTCAATTTTGACGACGTGTCGTAAAAAGACCATCACTCATTTTCGTCCTGCAGGTGTTGACAGAGGCTACATTGCTAAAAATCGGAAATCCTATCCAATTTTATTGATGACCAGAATTTGGTTAAAACCTCGAACACAGACGTAAAGTAGCCAGTATTACGGCCTACAGCTGCTCCAGCAAGGGCCGAATCTTCCGGGGCCTATGAGCAGAAGATTCCACGAGCAGCCGCAGGTCGGGCCCAAAAGTGCCACATGGAAGAATTACCTATAACACTAAGCTATATAGGAGAATGCTAGAAACACATATTACGTACCAGTACCAGCAGCTAACTTCGCACCTAGGCTCGGTCAGGCCGTGAGTGGGTGTAAGGTGAATGACAGGTGGTGTTGAGTGATGTGTAAATGTGTGAGGCCTTGACCACCTTAGGCGAACAGCAGCGACAGCCGAGTTCCAGGCTGCCCCAAAATGCTGCATCGCTCCAGCAGGTTCCACCGCTGGACCATTTCTTTCTTTCTTGTCACTATTTCAGTCTATTAGCTTCATTGCACATTTAACTAACTTAAATTCGCCTAATTTCACACTTATCGCAGAATCGAACACGTGACACCCGACTCACTAGGACAGTAGTTCCAATTCGACACTCAATGTCCCGGATTCACTCATCACAAAATTATAAAGAGGGAATTAAAGCGATCTCTAAATGATTCATACTACTCAGCGTTAAACACAACTAAGTTCCTTCCTTCGACACCAAAACACCACGTCGTGAAAAGATTCAAAATACGCATCGTTGACACGTAAACTAACAAGCCAACACACACAAAAAGGGGCACTTAACCCGACGACCCAATTATAATGATTTCCTGACGAGCAACCGGGAGAAGCTCTCGAACAAGAAATGCGCGGTTCGAATCCTAGACCGTATATCTACTCGACGCGCGCGTGCACAATTCCGCATCCCCGAACAAGTTAAATATTGCAAAATTCAGATATCCACGTAAGGAAGTAACACGCACTCAATCTATCTGGACCCGACAACGGTCGCGTGAACCTCGGCCGCGCTAAACCAGCTACGCGGATTCTCCGCTTCGCGGCCAGTGGGAAACGCCTTCTTCGCCCACGCGTCGAGCTACTGCAAGCCGCACACCGCCTCCCCACCTGGCGGCGTTTTTTCACCTACATACTATCGGGTGACGCGACAGCTCGGACGCAATTGGACAGTGTTCAACGTGACCAAATTTAGGCATAAACAGCCAGCCTTTCGGAATTCTACAGGATGCATTTCGGAGAGTGTGCGCGGGAATTTTATAATTTAATGCTTCCCTCTCCCTTCCACCATCGGTCAACCGGACGTTCGGCCAGTCTCCACCCTTTCGTTGTTGACTTACCACGCATTCGAACCAAACGGTTCGCCACGTCATTCATCATGCGTACAGCAAAGGAGTGGAATAAGTTGCCAGCATCTGTTTTTCCATCCGATTACAGTGTGAGTGTCTTCAAGGCAAGAGTGAATAGGCTTTTGATAAGTCAGTGCGCTTCATCATCTTAGGCTACATCACCACTTACCATCAGTTGGGATCGTAGACAAGCGCTGGCCTAGTAGAATATTAATCCCATTCTATGCTATCCTATCCGCTCCTGTCCTAACCTGCCCTGTCCTGTCCTATGCTATACTATGCTATGCTTTGCCATCCTAACCTGTAATCTCCTATCCTACTCTATTCTATTCTCTTATATTCTGCTCTATTGTATTCTATTCTGTTCTGTTCATGGACTTTATACGTCCATGGTTCTGTTCTATTCTATTCTATTCCATTCTATTCTTACGGCTATCAGTATATGGCGATAAATACGGTTTACGATAGATATGTACAATTGTAGCAGCGACAAAACTGCGAGAGATCTATTACTGCAATCAATCAGCCCGCCAAAGGTTGACCCCACCTCCTCGCCCCGACTTTAGAAGCTATTGTGTGATAATTATTTAATTTTTTTAAGTTGTTTAAGTTTTTTTTAAGTTTGTTCTACTTTTTTGATTGAACTATTTTCTTACTCTTTTAAGGTGGTAAGGTACCTTGAAATTTATATGCGACCCCTTCTGAAGCTATTTAATAAAACCTCTTTAATAAAATTTCAAATAATTGATATTAATGATTCTTCATTAAAAATCGTTTGATAAATAAAGTAGCTAGTAGCTATGGTCAACATACGTAAAAAAAAAAAACATTTTTTTTATATAATAAGGGTGACAAATGAGCACACAGTCCATTTGATAGTAAGTAAATGCTGTGGCCCATAGACATTTTTTTTTATAGGATAAGGGTGACAAACGAGCACACAGTCCACCTGATGGTAAGTGGTTGCTGCGGCCCATAGACATCTACATCTATCCTCTGTTACAAATCAAAATGTAGATGCGTTGTCACCCGTGAGGACTAAGATGGAATGCCTCATTTCCAGTAAAAAGGGCATTTATTCCCGATTAAGATTAAAGATGCAGATCCGTTGTCACCTCTGACTAAGATAGAATACCTCGTTATTAGTAAAAAGGTTATCCGGTTCTCTACACTCACCATACGAAATACAGCAGCATCAGGCAGGTCGGCTCGATCGGGGTAGGACCACGCTCTCACAGAGTACCAGCGTAAAATAGCAACTGAACACTGCTGTGTTTCGTATGCTGAGTGTAGAGAACCGGATAACCTTTTTACTAATAACGAGGTATTCTATCTTAGTCAGAGGTGACAACGGATCTGCATTTTTAATCTTCATCGGGGATAAATGTAGATGTCTATGGGCCTCAGCATCCACTTACTATCAGGTGCACTGTATGCTCCTTTGTGATCCTTATTCTATAAAAAATAGACCATTGATATTACAGCCTACTATTCCGTATTACATAACCCATTATGTCAGTTACCCTGGTTCTCTGCCCCATTGTCTTATAACTCTTCTGGCTGTCTGTCTGACACAGACGTTTTAACGACCGTTTCAAGTAATAAAACGAATTAAGAACTGTATTAAATTAAAGTTATGCATATAAGCGTGAGTTTCTAAATAAATTTTTTGAATAAACAAATAAGTTTTTGGGATTGAAATGGGAAGAAAAAAAATTTATTATGGTGTGAATTTGTGCAAGGAAGACTGGTAGAGAATGCCTCAGGTATTCCGCATAGGTACTAAGTGTATACATAAAGTTTCAAATAAATGAATTTAAAAAAATAGCCAATTTAGAGCTTTTTGAAGCATCCTTTCAAAAATTTATTATAAAGTGATAAAAATTAAAAAAAAATGCATTATTCTATTATGAAATTTACATAAACTATATGTTAAAACACATGTCTAAAAATTTAAATCTAAGATTATGTTTAGAACCTCTGACTTCTAAATTAGGCAACGCCTATATTTTATGTGTTATATTCTGACGTCTCAGTAGAGCAGTAGCGTTTCGTTACACTTAATGTTATCACATAACGTTCCAAATTTGTAACGATACTAAAACCTAAAATTATCAATTATGTTAAAAAATAACCTTAAAGAATTTTCGTAGAACAATATTTTTCGTTACGTTATAGGTGAAACGTTAAGAACTTTTCCGCTGAGTACTACTCCGTTATCGCACCCCGTATAAGCCACCGCCGCCGTATTCAAGCATTACTATTAAGTTTGTTCGAGAGAGTTCGCATATATTATATAAAATATTGTCGTGAAGCGACAATTAAAAAAAAAATAGAACCTAACCTAAATACAACAAAACAACAAAAGTAGAGCCAGAAAACAATATATTTAAATTTATAAAAGGTATTTACAATTTTATAAAAAAATGAAATGAGGATGATGATGAATGAAGTGAGAGTACAATTAGATTATAAAAAAAAATAAAGGTGAGAGAATAGGGGAATATAGTGTTGTAGTGGGGCCTAAAAGTCGAAGCGACACACGTTGCGTTTGTAGAAGTAGGTTTCTTAGCAGCGACGGCACGCAGCGCCTGAAGCCAGCACACGCCGTTTGCGCTTGTAGAGGTAGGTTTCTTAGCAGCGACGGCGCGCAGCGCCTGGAGCTAGTACACGCAGCGTCCGGAGCCGGCGCACGTAGCGCCTGGAGAAGGGGCGCGCAACGCTTAGAGCCAGCAGTTGCAGCGCCCAAAGGTAGCGCCGGCGGTAGGTGCACTCGGCGCCTGGAGTAAGTAGTCGTAGCGCCCGGAGTAGTGTGGCCCCCGCGCTTGTAGTAGTCTCGAAGCGACTTCCGAGGTAGATGGAGGCTTGTAGGAATCCGGAGTGGTGCGGCTCCGCGTTTGAAGAAGACTTCGCCGAAGACTTCACGTGTAGGTGGAGGCTTGCAGGATCCCGGGGCAGTGCGGCCCCGGGATAAGGCCTTTAGGAGATACTTCCAATTCGCGAACTGAAGCGAGACTGCCTTTCTTCACCGATTGTTCGGCTTTTATACCTTTCTAGAGAGAACGGAAAAATTATTTAAATTATACGCAAATTTTTTGTAAATGGTCAAGAGAAAAGAGGATTTATGTGGAATTATCGAAATAGGAATAACAGATCGGTAGCAAATTTGAATATAATTAACATGGAAACGATATAAATAACAAAGACAAAACATGTCAAATTTTGGTTTTAGGTTTATAATAAGAAAACTATAAGATTTAAGTGGAAAATGAGATATTATTGATATAGGCAAAAAGGTAGCGCAGCTGCCCACACAAAGCCCAAGATTGTAGAGTTACGGAAAACTAGCTAAAAGATCGAAAAAAGGTAGACTCCATTGACACCAATTTAAAAGTGCTGATAATGTGAAAATACGAAGTAGAAATGATTTGTTATTGTGTTCTTATGGTTTAAAATCGTTACAGGATCCTATGGAAATAAAGGTGATGTAAAATATCCAATTTTGAGGTGAATGCAGAAAATCGAAACAGAATGGAAAAATGAATTTAAAATAATGTAAAATGATACGTAAGTAGCATAACACTACATTTTCCCCCCGACCCTGGAAAATTTTTGACTCAGCAAAAATTTTGATATATACATTCTAAAATAAACCATAAAAACACAGCTTTGCAGAAACAGACATCACCAGGCAAAATCAGATATACTATCTCTTACATTCTTCATCTGCCATTCAGGTAAGGGTGGAGTTCACATTCAATGACTACCACTCTAAAAGTGTGTTTTCAAAACGACATTAAGGCTTATTTAAGGAGTAGTCATCCGCTCCTGCGTGAAAAAAAAAATAAATTAGTCGAAGAAACACCACTCTTAAAAGTGTGTTTTCGAAAGGACATTCAGGCTTATTTAAGGAGTTGTCATCCACTCCTGCGTGAAGATAAAGATAAAGAAATCAATCTTAAGCAAGCTTTAGTCGCTATGACTTAAGTAAAGATAAAGAACGGCCAGAGCGGTAGGGCTCAAAGCCAGAGATCAGCAACATCACTAGCGAGATGTGTCTGAAATAATAAGAAGTGAAGATTAACCTACCAAACAAACAAACAAATTAAAAGAAATAATAGCAAGGTGAAAATGATGGTGATATTTATACATATATACAAATTAAATGTGATATTTATACATATATACAAATTAGCAGTTAATAAATGTTTAGATATTTATACATATATACAAATTAACAGTTGTAAATGCTTAGAAAAGTTATGAATCGTCTCGCTTCAGCTTTGAAAAACAATTTTATATAAAGTGTAAAGTTTAAAGTTAAGTTTAAGAAATAAAGATTTAATTGAAAAGTTATACCTCTTTAAGTTACCTAGAATAAAAAATATTAAAGTGATGAATGTAAGTGAAGTGTTAAATGTAGGTCTAAATATAATCCAGATAAGTTGAAACACTAGATGAAGTGTTGTTTTAGAATTTGGAAGGTTATCTACAATAAAAATATTAAAGTGATGAATGTAAGTGTTGTAAGAAATGTAGGTCTAAATATAATCCAGATAAGTTGAAACACTAGATGAAGTGTTGTTTTAGAATTTGGAAGGTATGAAAAGGATGAATAAATGAATGATGAATAATGAGTTAAGAACGAAAGGGAGAGCAATTAAATCAAAAGGGAATGGACAAGGCGCAGTAAAGGTGAAGAATTAAGAGAGAAAGAGGACTTTTACGTTGGGCGCCAAATGTCGTGAAGCGACAATTAAAAAAAAAAATAGAACCTAACCTAAATACAACAAAACAACAAAAGTAGAGCCAGAAAACAATATATTTAAATTTATAAAAGGTATTTACAATTTTATAAAAAAATGAAATGAGTATGATGATGAATGAAGTGAGAGTACAATTAGATTATAAAAAAAAATAAAGGTGAGAGAATAGGGGAATATAGTGTTGTAGTGGGGCCTAAAAGTCGAAGCAACACACGTTGCGTTTGTAGAAGTAGGTTTCTTAGCAGCGACGGCACGCAGCGCCTGAAGCCAGCACACGCCGTTTGCGCTTGTAGAGGTAGGTTTCTTAGCAGCGACGGCGCGCAGCGCCTGGAGCCAGTACACGCAGCGTCCGGAGCCGGCGCACTTAGCGCCTGGAGAAGGGGCGCGCAACGCTTAGAGCCAGCAGTTGCAGCGCCCAAAGGTAGCGCCGGCGGTAGGTGCACTTGGCGCCTGGAGTAAGTAGTCGTAGCGCCCGGAGTAGTGTGGCCCCCGCGCTTGTAGTAGTCTCGAAGCGACTTCCGAGGTAGATGGAGGCTTGTAGGAATCCGGAGTGGTACGGCTCCGCGTTTGAAGAAGGCTTCGCCGAAGACTTCACGTGTAGGTGGAGGCTTGCAGGATCCCGGGGCAGTGCGGCCCCGGGATAAGGCCTTTAGGAGATACTTCCAATTCGCGAACTGAAGCGAGACTGCCTTTCTTCACCGATTGTTCGGCTTTTATACCTTTCTAGAGAGAACGGAAAAATTATTTAAATTATACGCAAATTTTTTGTAAATGGTCAAGAGAAAAGAGGATTTATGTGGAATTATCGAAATAGGAATAACAGATCGGTAGCAAATTTGAATATAATTAACATGGAAACGATATAAATAACAAAGACAAAACATGTCAAATTTTGGTTTTAGGTTTATAATAAGAAAACTATAAGATTTAAGTGGAAAATGAGATATTATTGATATAGGCAAAAAGGTAGCGCAGCTGCCCACACAAAGCCCAAGATTGTAGAGTTACGGAAAACTAGCTAAAAGATCGAAAAAAGGTAGACTCCATTGACACCAATTTAAAAGTGCTGATAATGTGAAAATACGAAGTAGAAATGATTTGTTATTGTGTTCTTATGGTTTAAAATCGTTACAGGATCCTATGGAAATAAAGGTGATGTAAAATATCCAATTTTGAGGTGAATGCAGAAAATCGAAACAGAATGGAAAAATGAATTTAAAATAATGTAAAATGATACGTAAGTAGCATAACACTACAATATGTAAATTATGTGTCGCAATCTTTGAAAAATTAACAACCATATTATATCGTTATATTAATAACGATATATTTTTAATATTTGTAGATTTCGTTCCGTTTGTTGGTATCGTTATAGCCAAGGAATTAATTTTGTTATGCTGAGGCCACACTAACGAGAAATGCCGTTAATTATCGCGTTGATGGACGTTGAATGTAGGTGTGGCCACGACTACGCGTTAATTTGACAACGGCATTAACGATGCCGTTTGACGTTTGGCAATAACTCGAGTGGTGATACATCAAAGAGATTAAGGCGCGAAATGACGCGTTGAAGCGGCCACACTACCTTTGTTTTGTCTGATTGTGCACGGTGAGCGCAACGGGATCGCACGTATGGCTATGATGGAGTGGAATAATGAAAAAGTTATTACGTTTCTTGAGATTTTGCAAACAGAGCCATATTTCTGGGATGATAAAATATATTCATATAATAAAAATTTACACTCGGTTGATTGATCACTCGGTCGTTGACGACAAATCGTCTTGCAATCATCGTTACTCTAGTAGCACTTGACCTTCATACAAATAATTCGATATTTTACATAATTGTTGATATTTTTTATTTATTTTTGGATAAGAACATAGTAATAACTCTAAGTTATAATTACCATCATTTAAAAAAAATGTCTGGCCCGACTTACTATACTCTTTGGCTTGACCATAGTTTTAACTAAGTTCGTCCAATAAAATGTCAAGGCCTGAGAGATTAAATGTAAACGTTTGTTAAGATATAGACTGACACCCGTCGCCGTGGGACACGGTAGATAGCTCAGTTGGTTAGAGCATCGACACGGATAGCTTAGGTCGTGGGTTCAAACCCCACCCGGTGTCAGTTGATTTTTCGAATTTCTCATTAAATATTTAGACATTTAATAATTTGTTTCGTTTTTGCTATGGCTATGTTAATTCAAGCTCAAAATGTCTGTTAAAAACTCTGTTAAGTTGTTCTAAGATCTCAAGTAACGTTTAATATCATGAATAACCATACAATTACACTTTACAACTAATCGACCGAAATGCGTGGTAGAGCCACGCTACAGCTTTATTAAATGTCGCACGAATTGGTCGACTCGATTGGGGTAGACCACGCTCTCACAGAGTACCAGCGTAAAATAGCAGCTTAATGCTGCTGTGTTTCGTATGGTGAGTGTAGAGAACTGGAGACCCTTTTTTAACTGGAAACGAGGTATTCCATCTTAGTCCTCAGGGATGACAACGCATCTGCATTTGGATTGTTCATCAAGGATAGATGTAGATATTTTTGGGCCACAGCATCCACTTACCATTAGGTGGACTGTGTGCTCGTTTGTCACCCTTATTTAAAAAAAATCCAAACTTCAAACGTCAAAAAGTAAACAAACGCGATACTCACCAGTGTTACACATTCGCACTACTGGATTATAGGTAACTTTGTAGGTAGGGTTACCATCGAGAAAAGAATCTCTCTTCCTCTGAAAATTAATCGATTTTTTTTTTGAGAAATTACTGGTAATGATTTAATTCTTGTTATAATCCCAGTAAGCACTGCAATAAATTCTCAGTAAAAGCCCAAAGTAAAGCCGTTGGCTCTGCGCCTGATCGTTTGATTGCCTGATTTCTTAGGTCGTGTCGGATTACCGTCCCATCGGACTATGTGACACACTGGTGCGCTATAATTTTATTCTGCACTATGGCTAATCTCGGTTAAGACTGGCCGCCGTGACCGGAATTCGGTCTGCAGAATATTGTTACGAGCTTGTGGTTCGAGACAATTAAAAACTGCCGTTTGAATTACCAAAATTGACACTTTAATTATAAAAAACTAATTACAACTTAAAACCACACTAATAATAAAACACATTTGTTCTATTGCTGATCACTTTAATTCGCAGTTATATTGCTCTGAAGTATTCGCTTATATCGCCAATTCAATACTGTCCCGGTCGCGGTCTATACCGGCCTTATATAGGGCCTCAGGTAGTTTCCAGAACCTTCTACTATAGAAACATCTAGAATGTTCGAGTACATATCGGTCTCGATATTTCTAGAAGGATCTTGACTCTCCTAGTTCTGCCACTCGATACTAGAGGGCGCTAGTGGTAACTAGTGTTGCCATGTACAAGACATTAATAGTGGCGCGCAACAATATTATTTAATATTATCATAGTAAAGGCACCTATTTCCGCGGTACTTTTACTAAACCTCGAACGGAGGTAGAAAATTTATCATCATCATGATTACAACCCTTCATAAGTCCACTGCTGAACGAAGCCTCCCCCCCCCAAGGAACGTTACAAAGCACGGTCCCAAGCCACCTTCCTTTCACTTCCTGTATGTCTTACCAGTTCGTCACTCCAGTCGAAAATTAAGCATGATGTATTTATACCTTTTTGAAGGTTTGGCTATTTTTATCAAAACTATAATTGTCACTACTCTTGAAAAAGACAATAAGCTTGGCTATTAGATAATGATTTGTATTCTAAATTATTTAAATATGAGAAAAAGTCGAAGGCATCTTATTCCGACGTAAAAATCCTTACTCAGATGTATTTGGTTCCTAATTTCGAGTATACAAAATGCAGACTGATCCAAGGCATCAGTCATCCCCTACAAAATGCAAAGGAAGAAAGTAGGAAGAATAACAGATGGTGCTCATTATGCTACACCCAAAATTATTAGAATTTAAAAAATATGAAATTCTTCCCTGTGGGTATAGACCTGACAAGTGTAGTGTTATACTACTTACGTATCATTTTACGGGGGCCACACTACTCCGGGCACTACTACTACTTACTCCAGGCGCCGAGTGCACCTACCGCCGGCGCTATCTTTGGGCGCTGCAACTGCTGGCTCTAAGCGTTGCGCGCCCCTTCTCCAGGCGCTACGTGCGCCGGCTCCGGACGCTGCGTGTACTGGCTCCAGGCGCTGCGCGCCGTCGCTGCTAAGAAACCTACTTCTACAAGCGCAAACGGCGTGTGCTGGCTTCAGGCGCTGCGTGCCGTCGCTGCTAAGAAACCTACTTCTACAAACGCAACGTGTGTCGCTTCGACTTTTAGGCCCCACTTCAACGCTATATTCCCCTACTCTCTCACCTTTATTTTTTTTATAATCTAATTGTACTCTCACTTCATTCATCATCATCCTCATTTCATTTTTTTTATAAAATTGTAAATACCTTTTATAAATTTAAATAAATTTAATTAAACCTGTTTTAAAAACAAAATTTGATCAGTTTTTAAACCACGTTGATAAATTGTATAAATTAAACCCCCACATAGCTCTTACTATTTTAAAATATTGTCTTCTTGTACCTAGATTTACATACTTACTCCGCTCGAGTCCAGTCTGGAAATGTTCGGATATTTTACAAGATATTGATAATAATCTTAAAATTGCTATAGAAAAAATTCTAAATTTAACTTTAAATACAACAGCCTGGACTCAAGCTACTTTACCTATAAAATTTGGTGGCATTGGTGTGAGAAATCTGTCTAGCGTTGCATTGCCTGCTTTCCTTGCTTCCGTGCATAGTGTCAGTGACTTATGTAACATAATTTTAAATAATAAAGTAGACCTATGCTTTGCTACGGAGGCAGGGCAGACATGGCAAACGCTCTGTCCTGGTGAAAATATTCCACTGGAAGTTAACCAACAAAAACAGTGGGATATTCCGTTGGTACAGGGCGTGCAGAAGGATTTGTTTCACAATTTCCATAGTGACCAAGATAAGGCACGCCTTCTAGCTGTTTCGACTAAGGAATCTAGTCACTGGTTACACGCTTTACCATCAAGTAATCTCGGCACATTACTTGATAGGGAAAGCTTGCGTATTGTCGTAGGAATCCGACTAGGAGCAGCGATTTGTCAACCCCATCAATGCCCCTGTGGTAACAGCGTCGACAAGTTTGGGCTCCACGGACTTTCATGTAAGAAAAGCGCTGGTAGGTTTTCACGACACAGTTCTTTGAACGATGTCATCCGAAGGGCTCTTGCCTCTATAAATGTTCCCTCGGTTTTAGAGCCTTGTGGAATATTTAGAGACGATGGCAAGAGACCCGACGGTATGACATTGGTCCCTTGGGAGAGAGGTAAAGCCCTAGTGTGGGATGCTACTTGCGTAGACACTCTGGCGGCCTCTCATCTCAGGGGTACCTCGTTTAAAGCCGGGGCGGCATCAGAGGCAGCTGAACTGAGTAAGTGGCGCAAATATGAGTCTCTGAGAGATGACTACATATTTGTGCCATTTGCTGTAGAGCCTATCGGTCCGTGGGGTTCACGTGCGGTGAAGTTCCTAAAGGAACTCCATCCGCGGCTGGTCGTTGCTGCTGGTGATAAGAGGGCTGGTTTTTTCCTCGCTCAAAGGCTAAGTATAGCCATTCAGCGGGGAAACGCAGCCAGCGTTCTTGGCACGATACCGCGGGGAGTAGGACTATATGATTAAGTTTCTAGTTTTAGTTTTTCTTTTTTATTATCATAGTTTTTAATATTGTAGATAAAATTTAAATATATTGTTTTCTGGCTCTACCTTTGTTGTTTTGTTGTACTTAGGTTAGGTTCTATTTTTTTATTTTTTTTTAATTGTCGCTTCACGACACAAGTTAATTTTATTTTTAATAATGCAATTAATTAATTAACGAGGTGTTGTTCACTAATTTTGATTTTCTTTCACAAAACCTACAGCGAGAGCAAATTTTATCAGAAGTTTTATCTTTGCACTATTATGTAGCTATGTGAAAATTTGTGGGGTTATATGGACTGATTGCGTAAGAAGCATTCATTCTCATTATCAATATAATCCTTTCATAATTATGGCATAAAATCCTATTATTATCCAATTTATCTGGCTAATCAATTTTATTTATTTTAATAGTCGTCGTATTATTACTTTATTATTAATAGTAGGACAAATAATATGTGGCTCTTTCTAAGCCAAGATATTATTAAAAATTATATAATGTTGTTTGTGAATTATGTATGTATGTAAATGTTTACAACTACTTACCTTTGTGAGAGTCCTTATAAAGGAAATAGGAACCTACGCGTAATTGAAACTAACGGAAAATGCATAAAATTATGAATGCTCTGTATTTTGCGTATGTATATGCCGCGGAAGAAAGTGTTCATAGAACCTTATCACGATTATCACGATGCATCGGAATGGCGTTTCATACCAAAAAATCTCTTTACCTAATTCCGAGTGTTAAAAAATACAATATTTTTGCATAATTTTTAAATACTTAATTGCAAAATAATCTTAAATATAATATAATACTTGCTAAAAATTACATTGAATAGTGAATAAACTTAAATGTACCTTCTAGCTTTCCCATACAATTAATTAACAAAAGACATAAATAAATCACTGTTGACGTGATATAATTAGTGAATGAAACGCAAAAGCATATCTTGGATATAGATTTTAGTATTTATTGTTTTTTTTTTAAATTGTCAATCCCATATCGGGAAGGGCCTACTCATAAAAACAATCCTGTAAATTAAAAAGTAATCAAGTATCTGAAATCGCTATTGCGCGGTATCGCATCGGAATAAGGAACCGGCTGAAATATTTAGCATCTAATGCCACGGTTGATTTATCCAGAAAAACATACAAAAGTTAAGTTTTCCATTAAAAATATAATCATTGAAATAACTTAACCCAAAGAATTACACACACGGTACAAAACTATTTTAAAAAAACCATGATACTCACGTGCAAAAGGTCTAAAATGTATGAAGCGTGGGTTTGGGACCAGCTGCTAATATAAAAGCTTTTAGAAAAATTTACTTCGCAAATATCCGCGTTATAAAATAAAATGATGTGTCTTACATAGTATGAAGAGCACCTCCCGCCCTCCCTCAATTGCGTGCACTATCCCCGTCACCACTAAACCCAGCACCGCTACTCCCAACACCACTACACTAGCAAAATTAACGAATTATTTTAAAATGTATACACATTACTCCAGATCTTTGATGATGTCACTACGCAAAGTTATATTAACAATTCAATGAGAGATGTAGCAGAAAAAAAGAGCTTGTTAATCGCTCGTAGACACAGGTTTTATAAATACCTCGGAATATGGTGCCCATTTTAGAACCCCGTCGGATTAGGTGCCTTTACCTTAAATAACCTCACTCACACGCACACCACATTATTAACACTTAGTACACCTGCTTACCTTTACTTGTATTTAAAGCATGTTTTTCTTCTTTGTACATACCTAATAAGTAATTTTACACAGTTTCTCCAAACTGAACAAATATCATCACCATTCATCATTACAGCCTTTCATAAATCCACTGCTGAACATAGGCCTCCCCCAAGGAATGCCACAAAACACGGTCCTTAGCCACCTGCATCCATCGATTTCCTGCATGTCTTACCAGGTCGTAACTCCATCTAGTGGGGGGTCACCCTACACTTCGCCTACCGGTACGAGGCTGCCACTCGAGAACCTTTCTTCCCCATCGGTTGTCGGTTCTTCGAGCTATATGGCCGGCCCACTGCCACTTCAGCTTACTAATCCGTTGGGCTATGTCGGTTACTCTGGTTCTACTGCGGATATCCTCATTTCTAAGTTTATCACGCAGAGAAACCCCAAGCATAGCCCTCTCCATAGCCCGCTGAGTGACCTTGAGCTTCCTCATACGGCCAGCAGTGAATTACCACGTCTCGGATCCGTAAGTCATCAATGGCAAAACGCACTGGTTGTACAATTTCGTTTTCAGGTTTTGAGGTATACCTGACGAGAAGATGTGTCGTAGTTTCCCGAACGCTGCCCAACCTAGTTGGATCCATCGATTGACCTCTCGGTAGAAGTTGAACTTACCTAGTTGGACTACTTGTCCCAGGTAAACATACTCGTCAACTACTGCGAGCTTGTGCTCCCAACAGCTACCGACATAGGTGTGACATGGACGTTAAACATTATTTTTGTTTTGTCCATGTTTATCTTAGGATAGGCCATTGGCAGACACTATTGAGGTCATTGAGCATAGTGCTTAGATCCTCCAGCGATTCTGCCATAAGGACTATATCGTCGGCCAATCGAAGGTGAGTGATGTACTCGCTATTGATTTTAATACCGCATCCTTTCTAGTCCAGTAGTTTGAAAACGTCTTCCAATGCAGCGGTGAAGAGTTTCGGGGATGTAACGTCACCCTGTCTTACACCTCTCTGCAGTTGAATAGGTTTCGTATTCTGCTTCTGTACTCGGATAGCCATCGTAGCTCTACTGTACAAACACTTCAGCACTTCGATATACCGACAGTCAACTTGGCACCGCTGAAGGGACTGCAGCACCGCCCAAAATTTCGACGGAATCAAAGGCTTTCTCATAGTCCACATATGCAAGGAAAAATTATACTCCTCTGTCTTCTGTACAATCTGCCGCAGGGTATGTGTGTGTGGTCTATGGTACTAAAGCCTATTCGGAAACCGGCTTGTTCGGGAGGCTGGAATTCGTCAAGTCTGCGTGTGAGACGATTCGTAATGACTCTCGAAAACAGCACGTAGACGCGGCTCAGAAGGGAAATCGGTCTGCAGTTCTTCAAGAAAGCATTGTCGCCTTTCTTGAAGAACAAGACCACCGCACTTTTGCTCCACGCCTCCGCTGTAGTGCCACCATGGAGGACGGAATTAAAGAGCTTCAGAAGGACTTCAAGTACCGGTTTTCCACCCGCTTTCAAAAGCTCCGCTGTAATTCCATCCTCGCCCGCGGACTTACCTTTTTTAAGGTGCTGGAGAGCTATTCTAATCTCGCTCATACTGACGTCCGGGATATCTTCGGAATAGTGTCGGATAAGACTCGCTCTTGGATCATTACTTACACTTGCATGAAGCTCCAACGATGACGTGTACAGCTGCACATAGAACCTCTCAATCTCACTCAAGATCTCAGGTGTCCCGGAGACGATGCTGCCACACTCGGTCTTCAGCTTTGACAGTTGGCTCTTTCTCATAGCACAACGCAACCTAGTTGGGGCACCAGTCCCCCACCTAGTTCTTATTTAGTAATATTCATAGCTGTTATTTAGTTGTATAGTTCATTGT
Source organism: Parnassius mnemosyne (assembly GCA_963668995.1). Classification (NCBI taxonomy): domain Eukaryota; kingdom Metazoa; phylum Arthropoda; class Insecta; order Lepidoptera; family Papilionidae; genus Parnassius; species Parnassius mnemosyne. The sequence continues at coordinate 35,867,650 of CAVLGL010000084.1, forward strand.
TACTTAGCTTATTGTGATGTACTGATCATAATATGTGAGAAAAAATAAATACCAGTTATTATTTAAGAAAAAACTTTCCACAACCTCTCTAGCTCGCAACCCTATCATGGACGCATTTGCAAGTGAGCAGTGGTAACGTGAACGTGGGAATCCACCAGGTGTGACTTGTTCGTACGTGTACTCGTACATACATACAGGGACGTAGAATCGAACTAGTTGTATCATCCGTATATTGTATATCTGCAGGTGTTCGTTTTACGGTATACCCGTATAATGTTACTCTCTTCGGCTTCACGCTGCTAGATTTAGATCGAATTGAGATTTACTGGTTGGGGTAGATCTAGGTTTGCCAGCTCCCGTTTTATATTTTAGACGATTTGATAAGGTTAAATTAAGGACATAGGATGAAAATAAAGGATATGATTATTGTTTTAATGACATTTAGAAAATAATTTTCAATAAGTTTCAAATATTATAAAAATAGTGATTAACATAAAAAATTTATTTTATTGTAAAATAGCGCGGAGTGCTTTTTCAGATATTTTTATGATGACGCTAATTTTACAAATATCCACAAAAATATTTAAAACAAATGACATCAAGCACCCCACGCTATTTTACAATATTTTTTTTAATCACTATTTTATTGAATGCGGAATTCGAACCCGCCCGCGGGTATGTTTAACCGGTTACCTCCGGAAAGAGTTTCGCGTTATGATTTCTTATATTTACGCGAACACTACACATCTAATGAAACTTTTACGGATCCTATCGCGTTTAATTAACTTATTTTTTATTGATTCCCGACGTTTCGGGTACTTTAAAGCACCATGACCTTACAGCACCTTGACCATGGGTGCTATAAAGTACCCGAAACGTCGGGAATCAAAAAAAACAAGTTAATTAAACGCTATAGAATCCTTAAAAGTAGTTTTATTCAATGAGTTTTGCGTTGTGTACTCTCTTATAATTTCCAAAAAAAAACATAGATAAATAGCAGATGTAAATATTTTTTATAGGACAAGAGTGACCAAGGGGCACACACCTAATGGCTAAGTCGATGCGGTGGCCCATAGGCTCTATATTAAGAATCAAAATGCACATGCGTTGTTATCCCAAATAACAAAAAACAAGGGTCTCCGGTGCTCTACACTCACCATAAAAAATATGGCAGCATTAAGCTGCTATTTTACGCTCTGAGAGTGTGATTTTATCCCAGTCGAGTCGATCCATACATGCACAACCGTCATATAGCAGCAGCATGGCTCTACCACGTAAAAAAGATAACACCGTAAAAATATATTTACTCTATTGTAAACACAACGGGTCGTGGAAAGCCTATTCAAAAGGGTGCGCCGATTACAAAGGGTTTATATATTTTTAAATCAATTTGTGATTTCCTGAAAGCTCGACCGAGAATTTTATTAGCTTTCCAGGTGACCGTGTGGCCTAATGGATAAGGCGTCGGACTTCGGATCCGAAGATTGCAGGTTCGAGTCCTGTCACGGTCGACTTTAGATATTTTTATTAAAAGTTTTAATTATAGCCCTTTTTATCTTAAATATTTTTGTAAATAACAATACTTTAAACTTAGATTTTGTAACTTAACCTAAAATTTTGTACTTAAACATAAAATCTAATACCTGAGAGGGGTAGGTAGAGAATATGCATTTCCATTTGGCACGGTCCTGACATACCTCACTCACTTCGCCATTATATTTTTTATATAGTAAATATTTTAGTCGATTTTAGAATTGTGTAGTGTTATTTGTTTTCTTTAAGTTGATTTTTCTAAGTAGTCCTAATTGTGTGTATTGTAATAGTGCCAAAGATTGTTTGCTATTTTTTTCTTAATATATTAGTTATAGTATACGACTTTCATATTTTGTCTCTTACCTCCTCCTAGCTTCGGTTTCATAGGGCGGCAAAGCTTAAGGTGAGCATATTACTCTCACATACCTTACTTAGTTACAAGAATATCGAGCCGGCTAAATTGGACGGAATAATTGTAATTTTCATTTTAAATTGAATATTCACAATGGTCTTTTACCTGACATAAAGATTATATTGAGTTTCCGAAAAGACTTTAGCACTATAGACCACATATATACTTTTCGGCAAACTGTATAGAAGACCGAAGAGCACAATCTGCCACTTTACCTTGCGTGTGTGGATTATGAGAAAGCCTTTTATTTCGTCGAAGTTTGGGCGGTGTTGCAGTGACATCAGCAGACTGTAGTTATAGCGAAGAATACAAAACCAGAGTATGAAACCTATCCAACTGCAGAGAGGTGTAAGACAGGGTGACGTAATATCCCCGAAACGTCGTGATGTACTCCCCATTGAAGTTACTGTATTAACTTCAATGGCGAGTACATCACTCACATTCGATATGCCGACGATATAGTCCTTATGGCAGAATCCCTGGAGGGCCTAAGCACTATGCTCAATGACCTCAATAGAATCTCCCAACATATAGGTCTTAAGATGAACATGGACAAAACTAGTCATGTGTAACGTCCATGTCACACCTATGCCGGGAGTTGTTGAGAACACTAATCTCGAGGTTGTTAACAAGTATGTTTACAAGGGAGAAATAGTCCAACTAGGTAAGTCCAATTTCGACCAAGAGATCAATCGTCGGATTCAACACGGCTGGGCTGCGCCTTTTTTATAGGATGAGGGTGACAAACGAACACATAGTACACCTAATGGTAAGTGGTTACTGGGGCCCATAGACATCTACATCCGTCCTCGATTTCAAAATAAAATGCAGATGCGCCAGCCATGACGACTAAGATGGAATGCCTCGTTTTATGTAAAAAGGGTCTCCGGTTTTCTACACTCACCATGCGAAACCCAGAAGCATTGAGCTGCTATTTTACGTTGGTATTCTGTGATAGCGTGATCCAACCGATCGACATTCGAGCCGACCTATTCGTGCTACAACAATACTACTAATGTAGCTGCAGCATGGCTCTACCACCAAAAATGTTCGGGAGATTAAGACATGTCTTCTCGTCAGGCATACCTCAAAACCTCAAAACAAGACAGTACAACCAGTGTGTGTCAATAGTGATGTACTATAGATCTGAAACGTCACGAAGATCACTGCTGGCCATATGAGGAAAATTGAGGTCGCTCATAGCGAACTATGGAGAGGGCTGTGCTCGGAGTTTCTGTGCGTGATAGACTTAAATGTATGTAATTTAAAAAATAATGACATTGACATTGTGAATCATACATGACATTATGAATTACATTGGATAAATTGACATTTTAGAATATGTTATCACCATTGAGTTATATGTACTACGTACTAGAGAAGCCTTTCCGAACATTGACTATGTTCAACTGAACTGTACTGCAATCCGTACAAACTAAATATTGCGTAAATTGAAGATTTGTGAATTCCATAAAATAATCATTATTACATTTTATTTAGAAATATGTTTGTTTATATTAAATTAAGATATTTTATATTAAATTCTTATATTTATTTTATATTAATATCTTATTTTATATTAAATTAAAGTCTTCGCGCATGCACGAAGACATAGAGTAGGACACAATTTTTGTTTGGAATGGCTTCTCTAGTACGTAGTACATATAACTCAATTGTTATCACCTTTATTTAGTAATTTGGAAAAGTTTGCATTCTATGGCTAAATAGATCTTTAAGCAATTTATTTTTACCCTATTTATGGCAAATAGAGGAATTTTAATTTGAATTATTTTTCCAGTAATTTACAATTTAAATGACAGAAATACAGCAGGTAGCAAATTATTCAACCGGGAAAATATCCGAATGAAATTAAACTCGGCTCAAAATCCGGTACAATGGTAACAAAGTGAAGCCAGATGCCGACGAATTGTAGTTACAGCAATGCATCGATAATTACGAATTGCGTTAATTTTACATTTTCGGAATATGGAACGTGGTTTATCGTTAACTAGCTGTGCCCCGCGGTTTCACCCGCGTCATCACGTGTCGGAGGTGCGCGACATGACCTAGTTCAAGCATTTTATAATTGCAATTAAATATTTTATTTGATAGCAATGGATGGAAAAATTGGCATAATTAATGGAGTTCTTTTATCTGTCGGCATATTATGTATGATGTAGAGCGAAGTTAAGTTTTATCCACTTTCCCTGCCCCTCCCGGTTGAGCAGTTCTCATAGTTCTCACCGGCGGCTAGGGTTAATGTGTCGTTCGCGCGCCCAGCCAAGTATTGAATTATTTTAATTTTACATTATCTCTTAAACTATGCGTCCAAATAACATGGTATAAAGAACAAAGTTTATCTTCATAAAATTGTCTTGATGATGAAGTAACTTTCGTTCGTAAGGATAAATAGGCCATGCCTAACAATAACGCTCATAAATCACTTTTAAATTTTCAATATTTTTTTGTCACAAAATACCTAATTATGGCTTATGTATAAGAAATAGACATATGGTTTCGCAGACCTTTTTTAGACGAAGTAAAGATCTATATTTTTCTAGAACATTGTATTTACGTATCCCTAATAATAACACCAGCGTACGCGGATCAATCATTTCGGGAGTGTTTTTCTTCTGACTTGCTTAACAAATATCTATATTAAGGGCTAGCTGAGTGATATAGCTTAATGCTAGATAGTCTATACTATTCCACATGAATCTGGCTATAATATACAAACAGAATTTTTCTAATCGGACTGGTAGTTCTAGAGATTAGCGCGTTTAAACAAACAAAAAAAACTTTTCTGCTTTATTATATTAAAGTATAGATTTAATGAAAAATATGCCGCAAATAATAAAACATAAAGCAAATAATGGCATAGATTTAAATATTCATTTCTTTTTAATCACATATATTTTTACTTTATGTGGCGGGATCGCTCTTCTGCCTAGGAATCCGCCAGGTTAGTTACCGCCCACTTACCTATTGCAGCCGCTATCAACCAGCGCGTGCGGAGCTGAGTTTGGTCTGAACGTAAAGAGCCAGCGTAGTTCTAGGTTGTAAAGCTTTGCATCCAAGTTCTTAAAGGTGATAGTTAGTTACATCAATGGACTCCAATAGAACATTACAATCACGTTGACTGTAAGTTGATAAACATAACTTCTATTACATAAAAAAAAAACAAAGTTATGTAAGCAATGCAAATTTGTATTATAATACTAAGTAACTTATACCTTGTGCGTGGTAGAAGAGTCACGCTGCAATTAGAATAAGATTTTAGCACGAATGGATCAGCTCAAACGTAAACTTAGTGGATTATGTGGCACATAGATATCTACATCTATCCTTGATTAAGAATTTAATTGCAGATGCGTTGTCTTCCCTACAGTGACGACCTTCTTCATCTTATTATGCCGGAAGACGATGGATGCTGGTGGCTCAGGACTTTGTGGCATTACTTAGGAGAGGCCTGTGTTCAGAAGTGGACTTGTGAAGGGCTGCAATGATGATGATGTCATCCCTGAGCATTAGGCAAGACCTTAAGAAGATCAGTCTGCCTTCCTGTAAAACGTTTTAAAATAGTTGTCTGGCTAACATGTATATAAAAATGGAACTTTAGAATGTGTGTGAAATTGAGTCATTTTTTGACAAAACGATACTGCCGACGGAAAGGTCTGGGAGTATTGATGACTGATTTTTAACGATATTATCTAACATATACATAAAAATCAGCTGGGAGAATAACACTATTTAGGGAACTTTCTTCTTTGGCGGGTCCCTGTATCGGCGAAACACTACCCCAGAGGGCCAAAAATCGTTAGCAAGGAATGTCTCTTTGTATTTTGCAGAAAACCTGGAGTACGTAGGATTTGAAATTCGTTGACCTATTAGACTCCAGACGCTACAAATGTAAAGAAATCAGATCTTCTATGCGGCATCGGCTTCGTTCCTCCACGAAACGCAGGACGTCTTCTCCCAATGTACTTTTGTCCCCGACGCTTATAGTGACTTAAAGTTAGGCTAATAGTGATGCAATCTAGCTAAAGGGTCGCTAGCTTTCAGCGTGACTGCAGCGGCTTTCGTAGTGTGCAATGGGAAGTTTTTGACGCCGCGAAGCACTTGGAATCATCATTATCATTACAGCCTTCACAAGTCCACTGCTGTACCTTGCCTCCCCCAAGGTATGCCACAAAGCACGGTCCCGAGACACCTGCATCTAATGACTTCCTGCATGTTTTACCAGGTCGTAACTCCATCTAGTGGTGGGACGCCATTCACTTCGCCTGCCGGTACGAGGCTGCCACTCGAGAACCTTTCTTCCCCATTGGCTGTCGGTTCTTCGAGCTATATGCCCGGCCCATTGTCACTTCAGCTCGCTATTTCGTCGAGCTATCTCGGTTAGTCTGGTTTTGCTGCGGATATCCTCGTTATTGAGTCTATCACGCTGAGAAACCCCGAGCATAACCATTTCCACAGCTCGCTAAACGACATTGAGCTTCCTCATAATATGGCCAGCAGTAAAGCACCACGTCTCAGATCATCACTGGCAACAAGCACTGGTTGTACAATCTTGTTTCGAGGTTTTGAGGTATGCCTGATGAGAAGATGTGTCGTTATCTCCCAAGCGCTTTACGTCATGTTGCAGCTACATTAGTGTAGAATAGAATAGAATAGAATGATTTTTTATTCAATATTGATTATTACATAATACTTATTGAAAGTCATTTTTTATTTACCACTGGTTCGGAAAATACCTCAGTCCTGGGAAGAACCAGCAAGAAACCCAGCGGGACTTTTTTTTAAACATAACTTCACTTAACAATAATTTTGTTTATACAATTTAAATGAATTTTCATATAACCAGCATGGTGGCGATCACCTTATTCCCAGGGGTTATTTTCATTCATGTATTCCTTGATATTATAATAATCCGTTTTGAAGAGTTTTGCTTTAAAAAAGCTTTTAAACTTGTTTATTGACAAACTTTGAACATGTTCATGGATTTTGTTGTAAAAGCGTATACATTGCCCCACAAATGAATTACTAATTCTGTGGAGTCTAGTAACTGGCATTACAAGCTTATGTTTGTTCCTAGTGTTTAGGGTATGAACATCCTTATTCTTATTAAACAAAGACATTTCAGTAGTTAGTATACCTATATATTTAAATCTCTTTGTTATTAAAGCTATTTATATTTTTATGTAAATAGTTTGATTGTAAATAGTAAATATTTTAATGGAAGTGGACGATATGAATGACAAACTCGTGGAAGCTGTCCATGCGGTCGGAGCTAAGTTCTGCAAGACCCGCCGCAGAAGAACACAAAAACTCTCTGATCACACTCTTAATCTCATGGCTGTTAGACGGGAGATGAAGCTACACTCTTCAATAGATTTGACAGCATATAGGTAACTGAACAGACAGATCTCCAAATGCATGCGGCGGGAGTTACGCAACTTTAATACAGCTTGTATTGAAAAAGCGATCGAGCGGAACCAAGGCTCCAAAGTCTTTGCCAGAGATCTGTCTGCCAGAAAGAGCCAACTGTCAAAGCTGAAGACCGAGTGTGGCAGCATCGTTTCCGGGGCACCTGAGATTTTGAATGAGATTGAGAGGTTCTATGGACAGCTGTACACGTCATCGTTGGAGCCTCATGCAAGTGTGAGTAACGATCCAAGAGCGAATCTTATCCGACACTATTCCGAAGATATCCCGGACGTCAGTCTGAGCGAGATTAGAATGGCTCTCCAGCACCTTAAAAAAGGTAAGTCCACGGGCGAGGATGAAATTACAGCGGAGCTTTTGAAAGCGGGTGGACAACCGGTACTGCAAGTCCTTCAGAAGCTCTTTAATTCCGTCCTCCGTGGTGGCATTACACCGGAGGCGTGAAGTAGAAGTGCGGTGGTCTTGTTCTTCAAGAAAGGTGACAATGCTCTCTTGAAGAACTACAGACCGATTTCCCTTCTGAGCCGCGTCTACGTGCTGTTTTCGAGAGTCATTACGAATCGTCTCGCACGCAGACTTGACGACTTCCAACCTCCTGAACAAGCCGGTTTCCGAAAGGGCTTTAGCACCATAGACCACATACATACCCTTCGGCAACTTTTACAGAAGTCCAAGGAGTACAATTTGCCACTATGCCTGGCGTATGTGGGCTATGAGAAAGCCTTTGATTCCGTCGATATTTGGGCGGTGCTGCAGTCCCTTCAGCGGTGCCAAGTTGACTGTAGGTATATCGAAGTGCTGAAGTGCTTCTACAGTAGAGCTACGATGGCTATCCGAGTACAGAACCAGAGTACGAAACCTATCCAATTGCAGAGAGGTGTAAAACAGGGTGACGTTATATCCCCGAAACTCTTCACCGCTGCATTGGACGACGTTTTCAAGCTTCTGGATTGGAAAGGATACGGTATTAACATCAATGGCGAGTACATCACTCACCTTCGATTTGCCGACGATATAGTCCTTATAGCAGAATCGCTGGAGGACCTAAGCACTATGCTCAATGACCTCAATAGTGTCTCGCAACGGATAGGTCTTAAGATGAACATGGACAAAACAAAGATTATGTTTAATGTCCATGTCACACCTATGCCGGTAGTTGTTGGGAGCACTAAGCTCGAAGTTGTTGACGAGTATGTTTACCTGGGACAAATAGTCCCACTAGGTAAGTCTTACTTCGACCGAGAGGTCAATCGACGGATTCAACTCGGCTAGGCAGCGTTCGGGAAGCTACGACACATCTTCTCGTCAGACATACCTCAAAACCTTAAAACGAAATTGTACAACCAGTGCGTGTTGCCAGTGATGACTTACGGATCTGAGACGTGGTCCTTCACTGCTGGTCGTATGAGGAAGCTCAAGGTCGCTCAACGAGCTATGGAGAGGGCTATGCTCGGAGTTTCTCTGCGTGATAAACATAGGAATGAGGATATCCGCAGTAGAACCAGAGTAACCGACATCGCCCAACGGATTATTAAGCTGAAGTGGCAGTGGGCCGGCCATATAGCTCGAGGAACCGACAACCGATGGGAAGAAAGGTTCTTGAGTGGCAGCCTCGTACCGGTAGGCGAAGTGTAGGGCGACCCCCCACGAGATGGAGTGACGACCTGGTAAGACATGCAGGAAGTCGATGGATGCAGGTGAATCAAGACCATGCTTTGTGGCATTCCTTGGGGGAGGCCTATGTTCAGCAGTGGACTTGTGGAAGGCTGTAATGATGATGATGATATTTTTATGTACATACATTACATTTTCATAAATATGTGCGATGGCAAAGTTAATATGTTTATTTCTTTAAATTTTTCTCTGAGGGACTCCTTATAATTTATGTTATAAATCGCCCCTACGGCTCTCATTTGCAAAACAAATATAGCTTCAATATCAGTTGCATTACCCCATAGCAAAATTCCATAATACATTACGCTATGAAAGTAACTACTCGTAAAATACACTAATCTAGCTGTCTCAACATCTGTGGGACTTCTAATTCTGCAGAACTAAGTCTGCTTGCTAATTTAAAAAGTAGTATAGCTGTAGCACGAATAGGTTGGCTCGACCGGGGAGGGACCACGCTCTCAAAGAATACCAACGTAAAATAGCAGCTCTATGCTTCTGGGTTTCACAGGATAGATTTAGATGTTTATGGGCCACAGTAACCACTTACCATCAGGTTTACTATGTGCTCGTTCGTCATCCACATCCTATAAAAAAACGCTGCCCAGCCGAGTTGAATACGTCTATTGACCTTCTGGTAGAAATTGTACTCGCCATTGACGTTAATACCGTATCCTTTCCAGTCCAGTAGCTTGAGAACGTCTACCAATGCAGCGGTGAAGAGTTTCGGGGATATAACGTCACCTTGTCTTACACCTCTCTGCAGTTAGATAGGTTTCGTACTCTGGTTCTGTATTCGTATAGCCATCGTAGCCCTTATGTACAAACACTTCAGTACTTGTATATACCGACAGTCAACGTGACACCGCTGAAGAGACTGCAGCACCGGACAAATTTCGACGAAATCAAAGGCTTTCTCATATTCCACACACGACTGACAAAGTGGCAGATTGTGCCCTTCGCTCTTCTGTACAATTTGCCAAAGAGTATATATGTGATCTATGGAGTTAAAGCCTTTTCGGAAACTCAGTATAATCTTTATGTCAGGTAAAAGACCATTGTGAATTTACAATTTAAAATGCAAATTACAATTATCCCGTCCACTTCAGCTGGCTCGATAGTCTTGTAACTAAGTAAGGTATGTGAGGGTAATATGGTCACCTTAAGCTTTGCCAACCTATACAACCAAAGCTACTATAACTATTATATTAAGAAAAAAATTGCAAACAATCTTTGGCACTAATTAGGACTACTTAGAAAAATCAACTTAAAGAAAACAAACTACACTACATAATACTAAAATCGACTAAAATATTTACTATAATGTCACCTGTCAAAATAGCGTCCATAGGGCAGCGCCCTTTTGACCATATACTTTTCGATTGACTAATGAAGAGCTAACGTATCACAGAGCCATCCATGCAAACAAGTAAAAGGCTGTAGTTTTTGAGATAAAAGAAAGTGACCATATTAACCGGATGACCATATTACCCTCACATACCATATATGGAAACTGTCAGGTGCTGTTCACTGTCACACTCACATCGACTAACCTGGTGTCAAATTCTAACGTTGTTCTGCATAGATTTAGACAGTCTACAAAATTCCCAGGCTCGTAGCGTTTTTTAAGAAAGTTTTAGGACTATCAGAATCATTCTAGTTAACGGTGGTAGAGCCCCTGGAGAATCCGTCGCTGAGCATCCACGACCATGCTACTCCTGAGCATGGGTGCTCAGGCTGCCCCGCGTATTCTCTGGGGGGGTGGGGGCAAAATTCCGCTCAACATAAAAAAGCCACAAGACAAAGGCGACCCCTGCCACGCTATCTGTGAATTTCTGCAACATCAGGGGATTTCACTCGAACCTAAACGCCGTCCACTACCATCTCAAGAGGGCGAAGACGCAAGTGTCCTCTCTGGCTGACACTTCGTATCTCTCCTACCCGGGGTACAAATTGGAACGCGACCATCCGCGCGCTACGGGTGCTTCTATAGATCCCATAGCGGTAATGCCGAAACAGGCCGACTCATCGACCACGTCCAAATGGCTACAGATTCCTTGCTACAACAGGTCCCATCCGCATAGATCGTGGTCCTTCGCAATTTTAACGCCCACCACGCCTCGGTTCACGTTTAACCAATCATGCGGGGAGATCTGTTTATGACTTTGCCTTGGTATATGATCTGACACAACTGGTTACATCACCTACGCGGATCTGGAATCTGCGTAAGTGATGTGGAGGATCATACACCTTCCCTGTTGGACCTTCTGCTGACCTCTCATCCGGAAGGATATCAGGTTTCCGTCGATGCCCCTCTCGGCTCTTTGGACTATTGTCTGGTCTGGAGTGTGGTGCCACTCACGCTCCCCTCGCGGTTGCGTTCTGCAGGTTGCCGCCATGTTTGGCATTACAGGTCGGCGGATTGGGACGGAATGCGGTCTTTCTTTACTTCCTACCCATGGGTTTGGGTTTGCTTCTTGCCGGATGATCCCAGCGCTGTTGCTGACTCTGTCACTGATGTGGTGCTACAGGAAATAGAATTATTTATTCCATCATCTGTGGCACCCATCGGAGGCAGATCTCAGCCTTGGTTTGGTCGCTCTTGTAAAAATGCATTACGCAGTAAGCAGGAGTGCTACCGGGCCTGGGCTGAGGCTTCGGCGGCTCGGGATGTAAACACCGGCTTGCTTAAAAAGAAGTATAACTTCGCCTCAACGTCTTTCAAAAGAGATATTGCCAAGGCAAAGTCAGAGCACATAAGCAGAATTGGCAAGAAACTAGTTCACCTTCCTTCGGGAACCCGTGCATTCTGGTCTCCCACCAAGGCTGTCCAAGGGAATTTCTGTAAGCCATCACTACCATCTCTGCACAGGGAGGACGAATCACCGGCTTACGCCGCAAAAGAGAAAGCCGACCTTTTAGGCTCCCTTTTTGCGTCCAACTCGACTCTTGATGACGGGAGGAACACACGGCCGACCATCCCGCGGTGTGAGTGCTCTATGCCGAATGTGCGGTTCTCACAGCGCTCGGTTGCAAAGCACTTCTCTCCCTGGACATCCACAAGTCAAGTGGGCCTGACAGAATCCTCCAATTGTGCTGAGGACGTGTGCTCCGGAGTTGGCACCGGTTCTAACGCATCTTTTCCGGTACTCCTACTCCCTAGGCGTAGTCCCGAAATCACGGAAGACAGCTTTTGTCTACCCGATCCCTAAAAAGGGCGACCTGTCAGACCCGTCCAACCACAGGCCTATCGCCATCACCTCCTTGTTCTCCAAAATAATGGAGTCCGTTATAAACTGCCACCTCATGCGGTACCTTGAGGATCACCAGCTGATTAATGACCGCCAATACGGTTTTTGTCGAGGTCGATCAGCTGGTAATATTCTGGTCAACTTGACTCATAGATGGGCAGAGGCAATAGAGTCCAAGGGGGAGGCATTGGCTGTTAGTTTGTGACATTGCGAAGGTCTTCGATCGGGTTTGGCACAAAGCGCTTCTTTCGAAGCGTTTTTTGTGACCTTCCTATGGGCTTCCCGAGAAATTGTGCAATTGGATAACCAGCTTCATTGCAGATCGGAGCATCAAGTTCATTGTAGTCGGTGCATGCTCCGACTACAAGCCTATTAACGCCGGTATTCCACAAGGCTGTGTGCTATCACCAACGCTGTTTCTTCTGCATATCAATGATATGTTGCAAACTGGTAACATTTATTGCTATGCGGATGATAACACTGGTGATGCTCTATACACCGGCCGTGCCAATATTTCTCGGGGAAACGTCGCCGAGTACCGGAAAAAACTTGTGTCGGATTGGGGGCGACTAAATCTAGTCCAGTTTAATCCACAGAAGACACAAGTTTGCGCGTTTACTGCTAAAAAGAAACCCTTTGTCGTATCTCCTCAGTTTCAAGGCGCTCCCATTGTTGCCTCAGCCAGTATCGGAATCCTCGGCGAGCACATATCGAGAGACGTGCAGTTTCGTGGTCACTTGGAAGATAAGGCCAAATTGATCTCTAAAATGCTTGGCGTGCTCAGCAGAGCGGGACAGTATTTCATGCCGGCACACCGCCTGCAAATTTACAAGGCGCAGGTATGGCCTCACATGGAATACTGTTCCCATCTCTGGGCAGAGGCTCCCCAGTGCCAGCTCCTTCCACTTAACCGCATCCAGCGCAGAGCGGCTCGAATCGTCGACGACCGAGTCCTTTGCGATCGGCTCGATTCATTGGTGCTGCGAAGGGATATTGCATCTCTTTGCATTTTCTTTCGCATTTACCACGCGCGCTTTCCTCTGAGGAATTGTTCGTATTAATCCCTGCCGGCAAATTTCACGAACGCACATCGCTGCAGAACTCCCGATACCATCCGCACCATCTGGATGATTGGCGGTCCACCACTGTGCGATTTAGAAGAAGTTTTCTTCCTCGCACTACTCCAAAATAACTAGTGCAACAATCGGATATAAAATTTTGACAACTTTATGAGGAAATAAAAAAAAACTTAATATAAAATTGACATATATATTGAAGAAAATTATGAGAATTATGAACCGTGTAACAGCGGTGTAAGAATATCCACTACCCAATATCATCCCCTGGGTGTCGTAAGAGGTGACAGAGGGAATCAAATCAGGATATAGTCAGCAGCGTCTTCCTAATAACGACTAAAAATAAAAAACTGCGGTCATCAACCTGTTTGCGAAGCGTGGCAACTATGGCAAATATTGCCCCAATAAGGTAATTTATGGGAGAGGCCTATGTTCCGCAGTGGACTTTGTTACGGTAATTATGAGTGGAATAAGGTCTTACAGTCCACTTGCAAGTTCCCTAGCTGCTAATGTATTAAAAATATTAATAGATATTTAACATTGCATTGATTCCAATAGGAATCTCAAGTTCTATTTCTGTGAACGGCTGTAAATTTTGACGTTCATGAAGAGCTTTAATCAAATCTTATACGTGGTAGAGCCATGCTGCAACTATATTATAGTTGTAGAACAAATGGGTCGGCTGGACTAGGAAAGGACCACGCTCTCACAGTACACCAGTGTAAAATTGCAGTTTAATGCTGCTATTTTTATATGGTGAGTGTAGAGGAGTGGAGACCCTTTATACTGGCAACAAGGTATTCTACCTTAGTCCTCAGGGTTGACAACGCATCTACATATTGACTCTATATCGCTATACCATATACACTATGAGAACCAGCCACTGCTTTCCATTAAGTGAGTTGGTGCCCGTTTATTATGTTGGTCACCATTTATTACATACAAAAACGAATAAAAGTGTCGGCACATATATTGTATACACATTGATAACAATTTCGAGTGCCACCAATTTCATTAGTACCCGAGGGGATCAAACCAAGGTTACTTAAGGTCTTTGAAATATACAACTAGCGAATCTTAAAAACATTCACAAAAAAAAGTAAGCAGTTATAAAATGGGTGGCTTGCAAGATGGTGTGACCAGAATTAAGAAAAGATCGGTATTTAGGACACGTAGAAAGAAAGAGGAAAGAGTGACAAATCAAATGTATGTAGGAGACGTGAGTGGCGGAGTCTGCAATAAACGCACTAGACCTAGACGGAAGTTTATTGACCCAATTAGTAATATATTGAAGTTGGGCCAAATTAAGAGTATTCTCAACCGACAAGCATCTATACGTAGATATATGGATGTGAAAAAAGCGAGTGAGGTGTGTCAGGACCGTGCCAAATGGAAATGCATATTCTCTACCTACACCTCGGCGTGATAGGTGAGAGATTTTATGTATAAGTACAAAATTTAAGGTCACGTTACAAAATTTTTGGTTAAGTTACAAAATTTAAGTTTAAAGTAGTATCTTTTAAATGTTTAAGATAAAAAGGTCTGTAATTAAAACTATTAATAAAAATATCTAAAGTCGACCGTGACAGGACTCGAACCTGCAATCTTCGGATCCGAAGTCCGACGCCTTATCCATTAGGCCACACGGTCACGTGGAAAGCAAATATAATTTTTGGTTGAGTTTTAAGGAAATCACAAATTGATTTACAAATTTACTAACCCTTTGTAAAAGGCGCCCCTTTTTAATAGTCTTTCCACGACCCTTTGTGTTTAGTCCAAACGTATTCGTCTGTTTTCTTCCAAGATAATGACAATAGAGCAAATATGTTTTTATGGTGTTATTTGCTGCTATATGGTGCATGTTTTTTTTTTTGTAGGATAGGGTGAGAAAGAAGCACACACTCCAAGTGATGGTAAGTGATTGCTGTGGCCCATAGACATCTACGAGTACATCTATCCTCGTTTGCGAATCAAAACGCAGATGTGTTTTCACCCGTGAAGACTAAGATGAAATGCTTCTTTTCCAGTAAGAAGGGTCTCCGGACCTTCCAAGATAGTGACAATAGAGCAAATGTTTTTACGGTGTTATCTCTTTTACGTTCTCTCTCAGAGTGTAAAATAGCATCTTAATGCTGTCATGTTTCTTATGGTGAGTGAAGCGAACCGTAGACTCTTTTTCACTGGAAACGAGACACTCCATCTTTCCTCGGGGGTGATAATGCATCTGCATTTTAATTCTTAATTGAGTATAATAATGTAGATATCTATGGGCCACCGCATCGAGTTAAAAATTAGGTGGACTGTGTGCTCCTTTGTTACTCTTATCCTCCTATAAAAAAATATTTACAACTGCTATTTTTCTATGTTTTTTTTTTGGAAACTATAAGAGAATACACAACGCAAAACTCCTTTGAGCGGTAACCGGTTAAGCATACCCGCGCACGGGTTCGAATTCCGCATACAAGAAAATAGTGATGAACATTAAAAAAAAACATTCTATTGTAAAAAAGCGTGGGGTGCTCGATGTCATTTGTTGTAAATATTTTTGTGGATATTTGTAAAATTTGCGTCAACATAAAAATATCTGAAAAAGCACCACACGCTTTTTACAATAAAATTACTTTTTTATGTTGAATGATATTGTCCTCTTTTCATCTTCAGCCGACGATTTGACTCAGATGCTAGACGATCTTAGCAAGGCAAGCCTTAAGGTTGGACTTCGGATGAACATGTCAAAGACAAAGTTGGTGACAAACAGCACACATCACAATTACTGTCGAGGGTATAGAGATTGCATACGTCGATGAGTAACTGTATTTGGACCAAATAGTCTTTCCTGGCAAGACAAGACAAAGAAGTTGCAAGACGCACCAAAAACGCCTGGAAGAGCTATTGGACTATGAAATATCTTATGAAGGGTGGTCTTCCTTTATCCCTGAAAAAGAAACTCATGGACGTGTGCATACTTCCCATTTTCACCTATGGTGCCCAGACATGGTTTTTGACAGTCCAGCAGAGGTCCACACTTGAGGTCAAAGATCAATGGAACGGAGTATTCTGGGCATGCAACTTGTAGACCGGATTAGTAATGATCAAATCCTTTCCAAATCAAAAATTGCTGATGTCACACAAAAAGCTACTACGCTAAAATGGGACTGGGCCGGACACATCTGCCGAATGCCAAATGAACAATATCCAAAAGTGACAACTCAATGGGTCTCTTTAAAAAGCAAACGTCAGAGAGGCAGACCCAGGCGGAGATGACGGGATGAACTGGACTCCTTCATGAAGGACTGGTCTATACTATACTTACCATACGAAATACAGCATAACGCTGCTGTATTTCGTATGGTAAGTGTAGAGAACCGGAGACCCTTTTTTACTGGAAACAACGCATTCCTTCTTAGTCATCACGGGTGACAACGCATCTACATTTTGATTCTTAATTGAGAATAAATGCAGATGTTTATGGGCCACCGCATCGGCTTACTATCTATATTTTGTTACTTTTATTATATAAAATATCATCATCAAAATAGTATTACCCCTGATGACTAAGATTGAAAGCCTCGTTTCCAGTGAAAAAGGGTCTTCGGTTCTCTACACTCACCATACGAAATACAGCATAATGCTGTATTTCGTATGGTAAGTATAGTATAGACCAGTCCTTCATGAAGGAGTCCAGTTCATCCCGTCATCTCCGCCTGGGTCTGCCTCGCTGACGTTTGCTTTTTAAAGAGACCCATTGAGTTGTCACTTTTGGCTATTGTTCATTTGGCATTCGGCAGATGTGTCCGGCCCAGTTCCATTTTAGCGTAGTAGCTTATGTGTGACATCAGCAATTTTTGATTTGGAACGGATTTCATCATTACTAATCCGGTCTACAAGTTGCATGCCCAGAATACTCCGTTTAATTGATCTTTGACAAACCTCAAGTGTGGACCTCTGCTGGACTATCATAAACCATGTCTGGGCACCATAGGTGAAAATGGGAAGTATGCACACGTCCATGAGTTTATTTTTCAGGGATAAAGGAAGACCACCCTTCATAAGATCTTTCATAGTCCAATAGCTCTTCCAGGCGTTTTTGGTGCGTCTTGCAACTTCTTTGTCTTGTCTTGCCAGGAAAGAGACTATTTGGCCCAAATACAGTTACTCATCGACGTATGCAATCTCTACACCCTCGACAGTAATCTTGTGATATGTGTTGTTTGTCATCAACGTTGTCTTTGATATGTTGATACGAAGTCCAATCTCAAAGCATGCCTTGCTAAGATCGTCTAGCATCTAAGTCAACTCGTCGGCTGAAGATGCAAAGAAGGCAATAATATCATTTAACATAAAAAAATGATTTCATTCTGAAAAGCGTGTGGTGCTTTTTCAGATATTTTTATGATGACGCAGATTTTACAAATATCCACAAAAATATTTACAACAAATGACATCGAGTTTCGCCTCGTTTCCAGTGAAAAAGAGTCTACGGTTCGCTACACTCACCATAAGAAACATGGCAGCATTAAGATGCTATTTTACACTCTGAGAGTGTGCTTCTATCCCAGTCGAGTAGACTCATTCGTAACAGAGAGAACGTAAAATAGATAACACCGTAAAAACATTTGCTCTATTGTCACTATCTTGGAAGGTCCGGAGGCCCTTCTTACTGGAAAAGAGGCATTTCATTTTAGTCTTCACGGGTGAAAACGCATCTGCGTTTTGATTCGCAAACGAGGATAGATGTAGATGTCTATGGGCCACAGCAACCACTTACCATCAGTTGGAGTGTGTGCTTGTTTCTCACCCTATTCTACAAAAAAAAACATGCACCATATAGCAGCAGCATGGCTTTACCTCGAAAAAAAAATAACACCATAAAAACATATTTGCTCTATTGTCATTATCTTGGAAGAAAACCGAGGAATACGTTTGGACTAAACACAACGGGTCGTGGAAAGACTATTAAAAAGGGGCGCCTTTTACAAAGGGTTAATAAATTTGTAAATCAATTCGTGATTTCCTGAAAACTCGACCAAAAATTATATTAGCTTTCCACGTGACCGTGTGGCCTAATGGATAAGGCGTCGGACTTCGGATCCGAAGATTGCAGGTTCGAGTCCTGTCACGGTCGACTTTAGATATTTTTATTAATAGTTTTAATTACAGACCTTTTTATCTTAAATATTTAAAAGATACTACTTTAAACTTAAATTTCGTAACTTAACCAAAAATTTTGTAAAGTAACCTTAAATTTTGTAGTTATACATAAAATCTCTTACCTATCACGCCGAGGGGTAGGTAGAGAATATGCATTTCCATTTGGCACGGCCCTGACACACCTCACTCGCTTTTTTCACATCCATATATCTACGTATAGATGCTCGTCGGTTGAGAATACTCTTAATTTGGCCCAACTTCAAAATATTACTAATTGGGTCAATAAACTTCCGTCTATGTCTAGTGCGTTTATTGCAGACTCTGCCACTCACGTCTACTACATACATTTGATTTGTCACTCTTTCCTCTTTCTTTCTACGTGTCCTAAATACCGATCCTTTCTTAATTCTGGTCACACCATCTTGCAAGCCACCCATTTTATAACTGCTTACTTTTTTAATGTGAATGTTTTTAAGATTCGCTAGTTGTATATTTCAAAGACCTTAAGTAACCTTGGTTTGATCCCCGCGGGTACTAATGAAATTGGTGGCAGTCGAAATTGTTATCAAGTACTCTATATATGTGCCGACACTTTAATTCGTTTTTGTGTGTAATAAATGGTGACCAATATAATAAACGGACACCAACTTACTTAATGGAAAGCAGTGGCTGGTTCCCATAGTGTATATGGTATAGCGATATAGAGTCAATATGTGGATGCGTTGTCAACCCTGAGGACTAAGGTAGAATACCTCGTTGCCAGTACAAAGGGTATCCACTCCTCTACACTCAACATATAAAAATAGCAGTATTAAGCTGCAATTTTACACTGATATTCTGTGAGACCGTGGTCCTTTCCCAGCGAAGCCGGCCCATTTGTTCTACAATTATAATATAGTTGCAGCTCTACCACGTAAAAGATTTGATTAAAGCTGTTCATGAACGTCAAAATTTACAGCCGTACATAGAAATAGAACTTGAGATTCCTATTGGAATCAATGCAATGTTAAATATCTGTTAATATTTTTAATACATTAGCAGCTAAGGAACTTGCAAGTGGACTGTAAGACCTTTTTCCACTCACAATTACCGTAACACCATAACAAAGTCCACTGCTGAACATAGGCCTCTCCCATAAATAACATCGTTGGGGCAATATTTGCCATAGTTGCCACGCTTCGCAAACAGGTTGATGACCGCAGTTTTTTATTTTTAGTCGTTATTAGGAAGACGCTGCTGACTATATCCTGATTTGATTCCCTCTGTCACCTCTTACGACACCCAGGGGATGATATTGGGTAGTGGATATTCTTACACCGCTGTTACACGGTTCATAATTCTCATAATTTTCTTCAATATATATGTCAATTTTATATTAAGTTTTTTTTTATTTCCTCATAAAGTTGTCAAAATTTTATATCCGATTGTTGCACTAGTTATTTTGGAGTAGTGCGAGGAAGAAAACTTCTTCTAAATCGCACAGTGGTGGACCGCCAATCATCCAGATGGTGCGGATGGTATCGGGAGTTCTGCAGCGATGTGCGTTCGTGAAATTTGCCGGCAGGGATTAATACGAACAATTCCTCAGAGGAAAGCGCGCGTGGTAAATGCGAAAGAAAATGCAAAGAGATGCAATATCCCTTCGCAGCACCAATGAATCGAGCCGATCGCAAAGGACTCGGTCGTCGACGATTCGAGCCGCTCTGCGCTGGATGCGGTTAAGTGGAAGGAGCTGGCACTGGGGAGCCTCTGCCCAGAGATGGGAACAGTATTCCATGTGAGGCCATACCTGCGCCTTGTAAATTTGCAGGCGGTGTGCCGGCATGAAATACTGTCCCGCTCTGCTGAGCACGCCAAGCATTTTAGAGATCAATTTGGCCTTATCTTCCAAGTGACCACGAAACTGCACGTCTCTCGATATGTGCTCGCCGAGGATTCCGATACTGGCTGAGGCAACAATGGGAGCGCCTTGAAACTGAGGAGATACGACAAAGGGTTTCTTTTTAGCAGTAAACGCGCAAACTTGTGTCTTCTGTGGATTAAACTGGACTAGATTTAGTCGCCCCCAATCCGACACAAGTTTTTTCCGGTACTCGGCGACGTTTCCCCGAGAAATATTGGCACGGCCGGTGTATAGAGCATCACCAGTGTTATCATCCGCATAGCAATAAATGTTACCAGTTTGCAACATATCATTGATATGCAGAAGAAACAGCGTTGGTGATAGCACACAGCCTTGTGGAATACCGGCGTTAATAGGCTTGTAGTCGGAGCATGCACCGACTACAATGAACTTGATGCTCCGATCTGCAATGAAGCTGGTTATCCAATTGCACAATTTCTCGGGAAGCCCATAGGAAGGTCACAAAAAACGCTTCGAAAGAAGCGCTTTGTGCCAAACCCGATCGAAGGCCTTCGCAATGTCACAAACTAACAGCCAATGCCTCCCCCTTGGACTCTATTGCCTCAGCCCATCTATGAGACAAGTTGACCAGAATATTACCAGCTGATCGAACTCGACAAAAACCATATCGGCGGTAACTAATCAGCTGGTGATCCCCAAGGTACCGCATGAGGTGGCAGTTTATAACGGACACCATTATTTTGGAGAACAAGGAGGTGATGGCAATAGGCCTGTGGTTGGACGGGTCTGACAGGTCACACTTTTTAGGGATCGGGTAGACAAAAGCTGTCTTCCTTGATTTTGGGACTATGCCTAGGGAGTAGGAGTACCGGAAAAGATGCGTTAGAACCGGTGCCAATTCCGGAGCACACGTCCTCAGCACAATTGATGGGATTCCGTCAGGCTCACTCGACTTATGGATGTCCAGGGAGAGGAGTACTTTACGGACCGATCGCTGTGAGAACCGCACATTCGGCATAGAGCACTCACACCTCGGGATGGTCGGCGGTGAGTTCCCCCCGTCATCAAGAGTCGACTTGGACGCATAAAGGGAGCCTAAAAGGTCGGCTTTCTCTTTTGCGGCGTAGGCCAGTGAGTCGTCCTCTCTGTGCAGAGATGGTAGTGATAGCTTACAGAAATTCCCTTGGACAGCCTTGGTGAGAGACCAGAATACACGGGTTTCCGAAGGAAGGCGAACTAGTTTCTCACCAATTCTGCCTATGTGCTCTGACTTTGCTTGGCAATAACTCTTTTGAAAGACGTTGAGGCGAAGTTATACTTCTTTTTAAGCATGCCGGTATTTACATCCCGAGCCGCCGAAGCCTCAGCCCAGGCCCAGTAGCACTCCTGCTTACTGCGTAATGCATTCTTACAGGAGCGACCAAACCAAGGCTGAGATCTGTCTCCGATTGGTATCACAGATGATGGAATAAATAATTCCATTTCCTGTAACACCACATCAGTGACAGAATCAGCAACAGCGCTGGGATCATCCGGCGAGAAGCAAACCCACCCCCATGGGTAGGAAGCAAAGAAAGACCGCATTCCGTCCTAATCCGCCGACCTGTAATGCCAAACACGGCGGCAACCTGCAGAACGCAACCGCGAGGAGAGCGTGAGTGGCACCAAACTCCAGATCAGACAATGGTCCAAAGAGCTGAGAGGGGCATCGACGGAAACCTGATATCCTTCCGGATGAGAGGTCAGCAGAAGGTCCAACAGGGAAGGCGTATGATCCTCCACATCACCTACGCGGATTCCAGATCCGCGTAGGTGAGGTGGGACCTGTTGTAGCAAGGAATCTGTAGCCATTTGGACGTGGTCGATGAGTCGGCCTGTTTCGGCATTACCGCTATGGGACCTTTTGAGGCACCCGTAGCGCGCGGATGGTCGTCGCTGTCTACGCGTACCCAAAAGATGAACAGGTCCGAACCTTCAAGACTGCCAAGGCGTCGAGAACAGATGTCCTCTCTGACGTATACGTAAACTCCAGCTCGAGGCACAAAGGAGTGTTCCAATTTGTATCCGGGTAGGAGAGATACGAAGTGTCAACCAGAGAGGACACCTGCGTCTTCGCCGTCTCGAGATGGTAGTGGACGGCGTTTAGGTACGAGTGAAATCGCCTGATGTTTCAGAAATTTACAGATAGCGTGGCGGGGGTCGCCTTTGTCTTGTTGCTTTTTTGTGTTGAGCGGAATTTGGCCCCCCCCCCCCCTAGAGAATACGTGGGGCTGCCTGAGCACCCATGCTCAGGAGTAGCATGGTCGTGGATGCTCAGCGAGGGATTCTCCAGGGGTGCTGTACCTTCCTGGGGTAGTCTATGATGTAATTCCGCTACCATGTTGATGTGGGGGGGGGGGGGGGCAATTGGGCCACCAGTCACCTGCACTCACCAGACGAAACGCAGAAGCAGAGCTAGTATTCTGTGAGGTCGTGGTACTAACCCGGCTCGAGCCAACCCATACGTGCAACAGCCAAAGCTGCTGCGTGGCTCTACCACCGTTAACTAGAATGATTCTGATAGTCTTAAAACTTTCTTAAAAAACGCTACGAGCCTAGGAGTTTTGTAGACTGTCTAAATCTATGCAGAACAACGTTAGAATTTGATACCAGGTTAGTCGATGTGAGTGTAACAGTGAACAGCACCTGACAGTTTCCATGTATGGTATGTGAGGGTAATATGGATCTTATGAAGGGTGGTTTTCCTCTATCCCTGAAAAAGAAACTCATGGACGTGTGCATACTTCCCATTTTCACCTATGGTGCCCAGACATGGTTTTTGACAGTCCAACAGAAGTCTACACTTGTGATTTGTGAAAGACCAATGGAACGGAGTATTCTGGGCATGAAACTTGTAGACCGGATTAGTAATGATGAAATCCATTCCAAATACAAAAATTGCTGAAGTCACACAAAAAGCTGCTACGCTAAAATGGGACTGGACTGGACACATCTGCCGATTTCCAAATGAACAATGGGCAAAACTACGTGTAGTTGCGGGTAAGAATACTCACTACCCCATATCTTCCCGTGGCTGTGGTCAGAGGCGACAGAGGGAAACTGAGGCAGAGGATGGGCAGCAGCATCTTTCTGATAACAGCAAAACAACAATAAAAAACTGAGGTTGCCAACCCGCTCGCCAAACGTAGCAAATATGGCAATATACCCCCCATAAACAATGACATTAATAAACGGGCCCCAGTCCCCGGCGGCCCCGCTATTCCTGGCTACGGTGGCGACAATGGTAATGGCGGGGCAGGTGGTGCTAAGAGTCTCCGGTGGAGGTTCGGTTGCCACCTACGACGACTGGACCTGGCAACTTATAACGCATGCACCCTGAGGACTGACGAGAAGATCCTGGAGCTGGAAGAAGAGATAGACAAGTTGCCCTGGAATATTATAGGATTATCTGAGGTCCGAAGAAAAGGGGAGGACATGGTAATCCTCGAATGCGGCAACTTGTTCTATCACCGGGAGGGTGACCATCTGTCCTAAGGAAGTGTCGGATTTATCGTCCACAGGTCTCTCGTTAACAACGTTGTAAAGATAGGGAGTGTGTTGACGAGGATTGCGTACCTTATACTCAGAATCACCAAACGGTATTCGCTGAAGGTTATACAGGTTTACGCACCAACCTCGGCACAACCCGATGAAGAGGTGGAGGATATCTCTAGAGCCATGCATTCCTCCAAAACCCACTATACGGTGTTAATGGGAGACTTCAACGCAAAACTAGGCACAAGAGAGAACGGTGGGCTGAAAGTAGGGAAATTCGGAATAGGGCAACGGAACCGTAGGGGCCAGAAGCTGGCCGACTTCATGGAGAAAGAGGGATTCTTTATGATGAACTCTTTCTTCCCGAAGCGGCCCCACAGGAAGTGGACATGTTAGAGCCCCGACGGTTCGACAAAAAATTAAATTGACTTCATTATGACGACCAGACGACAACTGTTCAGTGATATCTCAGTGATCGCGAGGGAGAAAACCGGCAGCGATCACCGAATGGTTAGAGGCACACTGAACCTAAACGTTAAGTTGGAGAGGTATCGTCTAATGAAATCAACGATCCGTCCCCCTCGTGCTCTAATCCAAAGTCCCGAAACCTTTCAGCTCGAGCTACGAAACCGTTTTCAGTATCTAGAAGATTGCAAAGCAGTGGACGATATGAATGACAAGCTGGTGGAAACTGTCCATGCTGTCGGAGCAGTTTTGCAAGGCTCACCGCAGAAGAACACAAAAACTTTCCGATCACACTCTTAATGTCATGGCTGTTAGACGGGATATGAAGCTGCAGTCTTCAGTAGATTTGACAGCATACAGACAATTGAACAGACAGATCTTTAAATGCATGCGACGGGACTTACGCAACTTTAATGCTGCTAGTATTGAAGAAACGATTGAGCGGAACCAGGGCTCCAAAGTCTTTGCTAGAGATCTGCCTGCAAGAAAGAGCCAACTTTCAAAGCTGACGCCGAGTGTGGCAGCGTCGTTTCCGGGACACCTGAAATTTTGAGTGAGAGTGAGACGTTCTATAGGCATCTGTACACATCATCGTTGAAGCCACACGTAAGTGTGAGTAACGATCCAAGAGCGAGTCTTATCCGACACTATTCCCAAGATATCCTGGACGTCAGTCTGAGCGAGATTAAAATAACTGTCCAGCACCTTAAAAATGGCTAGGTCCCAGGCGAGGATGGAATTACAGCGGAGCTTCTGAAGGCGGGTGGAAAACCGATACTTGAAGTCCTTCAGAAGCTCTTTAATTATGTCCTTCATGGTGGCATTACACAAAAGGGTTGGAGTAGATGTGCGGTGGTCTTGTTCTTCAAGCAAGGTGACAACGCTCTCTTGAAGTACTGCAGACCGATTTCCCTTCTGAGACGCGTCTACGTGCTGTTTTCGAGAGTCATTACGAATCGTCTCGCGCGCAGACTTGACGACTTCCAGCCTCCCGAACAAGCCGGTTCCCGAAAAGGCTTTAGCACCATAGACCACATACATACCCTTCGGTAAATTGTACAGAAGTCCGAGGAGCACAATTTGCCACTATGTCTGGCGTATGTGGACTATGAGAAAGCCTTTGATTCCGTCGAAATTTGGGCGGTGCTGCAATCCCTTCAGCGATGCCAAGTTGACTGTCGGTATATCGAAGTGCTGAAGTGCTTGTACAGTAAGGCTACGATGGCTATCCGAATACAGAAACAGAGTACGAAACCTATCCAATTGCAGAGAAGTGTAAGACAGGGTAACGTTATATCTCCGAAACTCTTCACCGCTGCATTGGAAGACGTTTTCAAGCTTCTGGACTGGAAAGGATATGGTCTTAACATCAATGGCGAGTACATCACTCACCTTCGATTTGCCGACGATATAGTCCTTATGGCAGAATCGCTGGAGGCTAAGCAATATGCTCAATGACCTCAATTGTGTTTCCCAACGGATAGGTCTTAAGATGAACATGGACAAAACAAAGATCATGTTTAATGACCATGTCACACCTATGTCGGTAGTTGTTGGAAGCACTAAGCTCGAAGTTGTTGAGGAGTTTACCTGGGACAAATAGTCCGACTAGATAAATCCTATTTCGACCGAGAGGTCAATCGACGGATTCAAGTCGGTTGGGCAGCGTTTGGGAAATTACGGCACATCTTCTCGTCAGGTCAGGTGCCTCAAAACT
This sequence comes from Parnassius mnemosyne, assembly GCA_963668995.1. Classification (NCBI taxonomy): domain Eukaryota; kingdom Metazoa; phylum Arthropoda; class Insecta; order Lepidoptera; family Papilionidae; genus Parnassius; species Parnassius mnemosyne. Next base: position 35,893,769 of record CAVLGL010000084.1, read on the forward strand.
TGAAAACGAGACTGTACAACCAGTGCGTATTGCCAGTGATAACCTATGGAGCTGAGACGTTGTCCTTCACTGCTGGCCGGATGAGGAACTTCAAGGTCGCTCAGCGAGGTATGGAGGGGGCTATGCTCAGAGTTTCTCTGCGTGATAGACTTACAAATGAGGATATCCGCAGTAGAACTAGAGTGACCGACATAGCCCAACGGATTAGTAAGCTGAAGTGGCAATGGGCCGGCCATATAGCTCGAAGAACCGACAACCGATGGGGAAAAAAGGTTCTCGAGTGGCGGCCTCGTAACGGCGGACGAAGTGTGGGGCGTCCCCTCACTAGGTGGAGTGACGACTTGGTAAGATATGCAGGAAGTTGATGGATACAGGTGGCTCAGGACCGTGCTTTGTGGCATTCCTTGGGGGTGGCCTAAGTTCAGCAGTGGACTTGTGAAGAGCTGTAATGATGAATGGGCAAAAGTGACAACTCAATGGGTCGCCATAAAAGGCGGGGCAGACCCAGGTGGTGATGGCGGGATTAACTGGACACCTTCATGAAGGACTGTTCTATTGTTGCTCTAGAGAGAGAGAGAGAGAGAAAGAAAGAGAGGTGAAAAGAGAGTAATATTAACAATAAGGCCTAAATACATTTTAACCCTAATTAAAAATTAAAACTAATAGTAAAAAGAATTGTCAGAAGTGGGATTTGAACACACGCCCTCAGAGAGGACCAGAACGCCCGGACTCACATCAGTGAGCAAGGAAACCTTGAGTCTGGTGCCTTAGACCGCTCGGCCATCCTGACATATGACAACACAACTGTAAAGAATAGATATATCTTAAACATAACGTTACAACTTTGCGCAAATTTTGAACATGTACTTATTTATACTTTGTACAAATCTATAGTTAACTTGCACTCTCGGAGCCCAAAATTCAGGTTTATTTTAGTACGTGGGGTACAACGGAAAATATTTTATAACACCTTTTCTTTGACATTGACTAGCTCACTGTTCTTGCATACTTTGTTTAAATTAATATGTCAATAAAATTATTTATTTATTTATTTACCTATAACCGAGTTTGTTGGACTTTACACGTGTTAGAGCCATGCAACAGCTATATTAGTAGTATAGTTGTAGAACGAATGGGTCGGCTCGACCGGGGAAGGACCACGCTCTCACAGAATACCAGCGTAAAATAGCAGCGTAACGTTGTTGTGTTTCGTATGGTGAGTGTAGATAACCGAAAACCCTTTTTTACTGGAAACGAGGCATTCCTTCTTAGTCCTGACGGGTAACAACGCATCTGCGTTTTGATTCGTAATTCAGTATAGATGTAGATGTTTATGGGCCACAGCAACCACATACCTTCAGGTGGACTGTGTGCTCGTTTGTCAGCATTATTCTAAAAAATAAAGACTTACGATTCCTCTGTTCCAGAAACATTTTGTTCTTTGTTACGATTTGTCTGTATGTTTTTAATCGTTTCACACTAAAACTTTCCCCTGTATCGTGGATGCATCTGGACTCGAGAAGTAATTTCGAGACCACACAAACACTTGTTTCAAGCGGAATTCGAACCGGCAGCACTGAAGCACCGCAGTCGAATACTCAACCAGTTAACGCCCGAAGGAGGGTTGTATTGTTTTCTCACTAATAATTACCAAAAACAGCAAAAAAATGGCAGTTATAGATATTTTTTATATAATAAAAGTAACAAAAGAGCACACAGTCCACCTGATCGAAAGCCGATGCGGCGGCCCATAAACATCTACATTTATTTTCAATTAAGAGTCAAAATGCAGATGCGTTATCACCCCTGAGGACTAAGATTGAAAGCCTCGTTTCCAGTGAACTCCACACTCACCATACGAAACACGCTGGTATTATGTAAGGTCGTGGTCCTTCCCTGGTCGAGCCGACCCTTTTGTGCACAACCATCGTGTAGTTAGCATGGCTCTACCATATAAAATTAGATTACACCGTAAAAACATATTTGCTCAATTGTCATTATAATGGAAGAAAACAAAGGAATACGTTTGGACTAAACAAAAAGGTTCGTGAAACGTCTATTCAAAAGGGTGCGCGGTTAATATATTTTTAGATCAATTTGTTATTTCCCCTAAACTCAATCGAGAATTATATTTGATTTTCACATGACCGTGTGGCCTAATGGATAAGGCGTCGGACTTCGGATCCGAAGATTGCAGGTTCGAGTCCTGTCTCGGTCGACTTAAGATATTTTTTATTAATAGTTTTAATGATAGACCTTTTTATTTTAAATATTTCTGTAAAAAAATACTACTTTAAACGTTAATTTTATAACTTAGCCTGTAAATAAAATACATACATACATAAATTCTTCTACCAGGGTAGGTAGAGGATATGCATTTCCACTTGGCATGGTCCTGATACACCTCTCTTGGTTTTTTTCACATCCGTATATCTATGCATACATGCTAGTCGGTTAAGAATACTCATTATTATTATTACAGCCCTTCACAAGTCCACTGCTGAACATAGGCCTCCCCCAAGGAATGCCACAAAGCACGGTCCTGAGCCACCTGCATCCATCGACTTCCTGCATGTCTTACCAGGTCGTCACTCCATCTCGTGGGGGGTCGCATTACACTTCGCCTACCGATACGAGGCTGCCACTCGAGAACCTTTTTTCCCCATCGGTTGTCGGTTCTACGAGCTATATCGCCGGCTCACTGCCACTTCAGCTTACTAATCTGTTGGGCTATGTCGGTTACTCTGGTTCTACTGCGGATATCCTCATTTCTAAGTTTATCACGCAGAGAAACCCCGAGCATAGCCCTCTCCATAGCTCGCTGAGCGACCTTGAGCTTCCTCATACGGCCAGCAGTGAAGGACCACGTCTCAGATCCGTAAGTCATCACTGGCAACACGCACTGGTTGTACAATTTCGTTTTAAGGTTTTGAGGTATGTCTGACGAGAAGATGTGTCGTAGTTTCCCGAACGCTGCCCAGCCGAGTTGAATCCGTCGATTGATCTCTCGGTCGAAGTTGGACTTACCTAGTCGGACTATTTGTGCCAGGTAAACATACTCGTCAACAACTTCGAGCTTAGTGCTCCCAACTACTACCGGCATAGGTGTGACATGGACATTAAACATGATCTTAGTTTTGTCCATGTTCATCTTAAGAATACTCTTAATTTGGCCAACTTCAATATATTACTAATTGGGTCAGTAAACTTTCGGTCCTTTCTTAATTCTGGTCACAACATCTTGCATGCCACCCATTTTATAACTCTCCACACTCTTCTTTTGTAAATGTTTTGAAGGTCAGCTCGTTGTAAATTTCAAAGACCGCAAGCCACCTGGATGACCTGGGTTCAATCCCCGCGAGTACCAATGAAATTAGTAGTACTCGAAATTGTTATCAACTAATCTATAAGTGCCGACACTTCTCTTCGTTTCTGTATGTAATAAATGATGACCAATATAATAAACGGACACCAACTTACTTAATGGAAAGCGGTAACTCGGTTAACGGTTATTCAAGATGTAGATGCGTTGTCAACTATGAGGACTAATGTAGAATACATCGTTGTCAGTACAAAGGCTGTCCAGTTCTCTACATTCGCTATATGAAACACACAAGCATTAATATGCAATTTTACACTTGTATATTGTGAGAGCGTTGTCCATTCCCAGTTGAACCAACACATTTTAGTCTACAACGATAATATAGCCGCAGCATGGCTCTACCACATATAAGACTTTATTAAAACTCTTCATGAACATAAAAATTTACTAAAATAGAACTACAGGTTTCTATTGGAGTCAATTCAATGTTAAATATCTATTAATATTTATAATACATTAGCAGCTAGGGAACTTGCAAGTAGAGAGTAAGACTTCTTTCCACTCATAATTACCGTTACAGCATAATAAAGTCCACTGCTGTAAATAGGCCTCCCACAGAGATTGGCTCATAGGAGAGATTTCGCCATAGTTGCCACGCTGGGCAAGCGGGTTGGCAAAAGCAATTTTCTATTTTTAGTTGTTATTAGGAAGACGCTGCTGCCCGTATCCCGATTTGTTTCCCTTTGTCACCTCTTGTGACACCCACGGAATGATATGGGGTTGACGTTATTCTTACACCGCCACTGCGGTTCGTAACACTAATAATTATCCTCAATATATTTGTCGGAGCGTCTATAAAATACCCGGTTGGATCGAGGTGCGTTGGAGGGTATATCGAGAAACCCCCTCTTGTGTCTGTAGTATAAAGTTCACTGTAGGTGCCGTGCGCGGGAGATTCCGCTTAAGTCATTCAACGAGTGTGGTCGTTCTACTAGTGCTAAGATAGTGTCGTGGTTCTGTTCGTTGTTGTAATTCTTCTAGTGCAGGCAAGGAGAATTGGTGTTGCTCAGAGGCTATCCTGTGTTACATTGAGATAAGTAGTGTTGCTGTCGGTTTACATATTTTGGTGTTATCATGTAATTACGTACCTCACGTTACGCTGGTGTGTAAATGTGACGGAGACGTGTTACGGTGTGGTCGAACTGTAATTTCACTATACTGAATGTATAGTGCGTTACGTTGTCTTATTACTGATAATGATTAATTGCGTAAGCGCGAGAGCAAGTTGAACATCCGCTCTCACACTTTTATTATTTTTAACAGTTAACGCTATCCTGATGTATTTCAAAGATCAAAATTGGAATCCTGTGTCATAATTCTCCGACATCAGAAGTGGGATCTCCTGTTGTCATTTCCGATATATAGATCTATTTTATAGTAAATTTTATTTTTAATTTGTTTAACATTTTTTTTTTAATTTGTATATCAAATTATTATACAAGTTTTAGGAGTTTTTAACATTACTATCAATTCAATTGGTCATAATACTTTCTAAAGAAAATGTAACGACCCTGGAAACTTTGTTGCTTGTCGCTCTATACAGAACAACGTTAGAACCTGACGACAGAACAGTCGATGTGAGCGTGACAGTGAACAGCACCTGACAGTTCTCATGTACTTAGTTACAAGACTATCGAGTCGGCTGAATTGGACGGAGCAATTGTAATTTGCATTTTAAATTGTAAATTCCTAATGGTCTTTTTACCTTATATATAGATATACTGACTGCCTCCTTGATCTCGTGGTCGTAAACGCGGGTGCTGCTCATGAGGTCTTGGGTTCAAATACTTACATACATTCATATTGCTTCAATGGAACCGGAGCTATTTATACGTCTTAGGCAGGATTCTGACTTTGAAGATTATATACGAGTATCATAGAATAACTGCAGAACACCTATGTCGTTCGCTGTGAAATATGTGTCAAGATTTAGTGACTAGTTAGTGACTGTTGAGAGCCGTGGTAACTCAGATGGTTAGCACTCGCGGTAAATTTCACAATACGCGAGCAACCCGGGTTCGATCCCCGGCGGCACCAATGAAATTGTTAATTGCAATTTTAAGTGCTGATTTACCACGTGCTTGGCGGTTAAGGAAAACATCGTGAGGGAACCTGCATGTCTGAGAAAAAGAAAAAACGCCAACACGCATTGGGGCAGCGCGGCGTACAGTTCCTTGCCCTAAAACCCTCTCAGAAATGAAAGGAGGCCTATGCCCAGCAGTGGGACGTATATAGGCTGTAACTTTACTTACTTTACTTTAGTGACTGTTAGTTTAAAAAAATTAACTCTCATTCGTTCCCTCCCCAGTTGACGGTAACTGTTAGACGTGTGCTTGTTTTATTAAATTCTAGATACCCTTGTGCAATAAAAGTGTAAAAGTAAAAGTGTAAAGTAATAATTTAAAGTGGTATCAGTCATGTATTAGTATTCTGCAGCTAACGGTAACCACTACTACACTAGGTGTATATGATAGCACCATTGAAGACGTACATCTGCCCTTATTCATAAGCTTTAGCGGTTTTTGTATAAGTAAAATGCAGCGTACTCCTCCATCCACAAAACAAGTTCAATCGGACTCTGACTCGAATGCTATAAGTGAAGTTAGTGCTCAAGGTAAGCCTAATATTAGTACTCGATTTAAAAGGAAACGATCTTCTGAAGAGCATTTGAGCGATTCTTTAAATACCATAAAAAAGGAATTGTTTGAACTAATTAACTCAAAGTTTAGCACATTACACGATGAAATGAACTTGCTCAAACAACAAACCTCAGATATATGTAAAACTATTGAATTCATGTCTGGAAATTTTGAAGATTTAAAAGTAAAAATAAATGAGCTGGAGAAAGAAAGAAAAGAAAATAAGAATTACATCAAGGAACTGGAAGAAAGGCTGGAGGCGTTTGATAAGGGCAGTAGAAGTACAACTATTGAAATAAGGAACATACCAAAAAAACAAGGCGAGACAAAACATGATTTACGTGGTCTAGCACAATCCATTGGTAAAGCTCTTGATGTTGATGTCCTAACATCTGAAATCCACGACGCATATAGGGTTAATATAAAATCAAATATTAGTCCTCCAATATTGGTAAAGTTTTGCACCACTTTTCGTAAAGAAGAATTTATTAAGAAAGCAAAGAAGTTTAATAAAGTACATCCCGGAAAACTTAACACTCAGTTGTTGCATCTCGGATATCCAACAGCTCAGATATATGTCTCTGAAAATCTTACAGCAAAAACAAGAAGTCTTTTTTTACATGCTAGAGACTATGCTAAAACAAACGGTTATGACTATTGCTGGCATTCTTATGGCAAAATTTTTCTTCGTAAAAAAGAGGGTGCACCCCATATTCTCATTAAAAATGACAAACATTTGGACGAGCTTCGAAACAGCTCATGAATTTAGAAGAATATTCCAATGTCGTTTTTATCACTATACTACCTGCAGGTTAATTTTTTTAGTATATATACTTATTATAATATTAGCATTTAATGTACTACTAACCGAATTTTGTGTCTTACACGCATATCATACTAAGCTTGTTGCACACACTATACCTTCAATCTACAATATACATAATTGTTATAGACTTCAAAAAACACAATTTTATAACGCTGTTAGGCCTCTATTACCTATCGCTGAACAAAGAACTAGTTTAATTTCTTCTGATATTTCCTCTTTGTGTTATTTTATATTTAGAGCTTGTGGTTCGTATAACATTATTCTTAAATAATAGGTTTTAAAGTTTGCTCTTGTTGTAACAAATATAAGTAAAATAAATACAAAAAATCTTACTAACGAATTGGATAATTATCATGTGTCAAAAGTGTATCAATGTGATGTACGTCTTGCTCACAAACTTTTAGACAATTCTGGCAAGAAGCTTATAATTGTGTGTCAGAATATTCGTAGCATCGGGCATAACCTACCACAAGTTGAAATACTCTTGGCTTGTTTGAAGCTTGATGTTAATATTATTGTTTTAACAGAGTGTTGGCTCGGAGGAATTAATCATTTACCGACGCTAAATGATTATACCGCATATGGTACTAAAAATAATAAGTCACAAAATGAAGGAGTTGTGGTTTATATAAAAAATGACATTACGGCAACTGTAGTTGAACCCCCCGCTTTTGAAGGCAACTGTCTGATTATTAAGATCGGAAACGAAATTGCAATTATTGCTATCTATCGTCCACCTTCATATCGTTCATATGAAAACTTTTTGCAGGCTATTAATGACATACTAGAATCGTTGTATAAATTCACTAATATTATAGTTACGGGTGACATGAACATAAATATAAGCACTACAAATTCGAACCCCGAATGTGACGAATATCTCGATCTAATGGCTTATCACGGATTACTGTCAACACATTCACTGCCGACGAGATTAAACTCATGCCTAGATCACGTATTTTTAAAATCTCGTTTAAAGGCAATAACTTTAATAATTTCTTCTACTGTAACGGATCACTATACAGTTCTATTTTGTCTCGAAAACCATATAACTCCTCTAAGTAAATCAAAACTCTACAAATTTATTGACTATGAAAAAGTTGCATCTGAATTGAATTTGGAAATTCTCAACGATATATTAAATTGTACAGATGTTAATATTGCTACAAATATGCTAGTAAAGGAGATACAAAGAGCTATAGACGTACATACCACAATGAAGACCGTCCCCGCTCGTAAGAGAATAAAAGTTCCCTGGCTTACTCAAGGGCTACTAAGGTGCATTAGACATAGAGACAAACTACATCGTGATGTCATAAGTCATCCTGATAACATAAAACTTACGATTACTTATAAACGCTATAGAAATTTTTGTAACGAATTATTAAAAAAAGTTAGGGCAGATTTTTATAACAATGAATTATATAAAGCTGGAAATGATAATAAAATAAAGTGGAAAATCGTTAAAAATATAGCTAAATTAAATAGTAATGTTACATCTTTAAATACTAATCTTCTTAGCCTAAAAGCCAGTCCAGTAGAATCAATTAACTATATTAATAATTATTTTGCCAATATTGGAAAGAAACTGGCAGATGAAATTTCAATAAATTACGTAAGGAATGAGTCAACAACACCGGATTCGAATTTAATAAATCAGTCTCAATCTTTGGGCTTAAGACCCACCGATCCACTTGAAGTCGAGTGTTTACTGAGTAATCTTAAACATAATTCTGCACCAGGCTACGATGGAATTTCCAATCAGGTGCTTAAATATACTAAGCACCTGATAATTCCCTCTATTGTGCACATTTGTAACCTTAGTCTTGAATCAGGTGTGTTTCCTGATCAGTTCAAAGTTGCTTTGATAAGTCCTATACATAAAGGCGGAGACAGAGACAGTATCAGTAACTATCGTCCCATTTCCATTCTACCAGCCCTATCTAAAGTATTAGAACGTCTATTAAATAATCGTCTAAAATCATATTTTTCTAAATATAACTTACTTTCTGAAAATCAATTTGGTTTTGTAAATGGAAAATCTACTGAAGATGCAGTTTTATCTCTAACAGAGTTCATTGTAAAACATGTTGACAGTAATAATAAATGTATTGGAATATTCTTGGACCTCGCAAAGGCGTTCGATACTGTCTCTGTGCCGATACTGTTAGCTAAGATGGAAAAACTAGGTATCAGGGGTACATCTCTGAAGTTGTTTATAAGTTACCTATCAAATAGAACTCAACTTGTAAGAATTGGGAGCCTAACAAGTGAAAAAACTAATATTAATTATGGTGTACCTCAAGGTAGCATACTTGGCCCTACCTTGTTCCTAATATATGTGAATGATCTATGTGGGCTTAAAATGCGCGGTTGTAAAATTGTTGCCTATGCTGATGATACTGTTCTACTGTTTCATGCACCCTCCTGGCATGAAAGCATTGATTTAGCTCAGATAGGTCTCGAAGAAGTTATGTCATGGTTGAGAAAGAATTTGCTAACCTTGAACATTGATAAGACGAAGTATCTTACTTTTATGAAATCTTCAGTAGGTCAAAATGAACTTGACTCTTATTCTCTTAAAGCACATATATGTGGTAACTCTTCATCACTTTTATGTAACTGTCAGACCATAGAGAGAGTGAAATCCATTAGATACTTAGGTGTTACTGTTGATTACCTCTTAAACTGGCAAGAGCATATAATTAAATTAAAAAGTAACATTACAAAACTAATACCAGTGTTTAAACGTTTAAGGCATATTCCAATTGAACTACTCAAAACCATATATAATGCTCTCTGCCATTCGCTATTGTCATACTGTATTACTGCTTGGGGAGGTACTTAAAAAACTTATATCTTGCGCATTGAAAGATCTCAAAGAGCTGTGCTGAAAGTTATGCTTTCTAAGCCTTTTAAGTTTCCCACAAGCAAGTTGTTCTCGGAAGTAAATGTGCTTACAGTCCGACAGCTATTTATTTTAAAATCTGTTCTTAAAACACATAAGAATTATAATTGTAACTTAAATTTATTTCAACAGTTAAGAAGAAAAGATCGAATTATACTACCAGACAAATTTCACTCGTCTTATGCTCAAAGACAAATAAACTTTTTGGGTCCTTACCTTTATAAAAAAATTAGCAATATTATAACGATATATACGCTAACGCGTTTTAAATGTAAGCAAGCTCTAAGTTTTTAATGTCTTTATCTTATGAGGAAACTGAAAAATTATTAAATATAGATAGGTGAAACACAAACTCGTAAGGAAATATCACACACTCACACTTTCTTTCTCACACGCACATACACATACACACATATACACACACGTATTTACACACTCACAAACACACACACTTATTTACTACACACTCGTATCTACCTATTAGGTTTTTACACATAGTTTAAGCTTATAATATTGGTTAGGATTAATAAATTATTACATACTATAAAACATTTTACTTTTATCCTTTTGCTTTTTTATTATTATGTTTTTTTTTAAGGAAATGTAATATTATTTGAGTCACAACCCACTAGTTGTAACAATTATTTTTATGTGGAATCTAGAATAAGTTCTTGTAAGAGTTTGCTATAATATCAATAAGTGTGTGATATATTTATAACATGTCGCTTCTGCCTTGATCTTGTACCACACAACTAATCTTTTAGTACATATAGCCATAATGTTATTGAACCATTTGTCGGATTTTTTACTTAACTAATTGTTTTACATCTACCCACTTTACATCGTTTATGAATCGTCATATAAAATGTGTTTTTTATGATTCTGTTATTCTATTTCGAATGTATTAAAAGGGGAGAGCTTAGCAGCTGTAACACAGGTCTGTGACCTAGCACAGTTGCTAAAGATACCATAATTATAGTATTGAATTGGATTAAGTCTTAATTATATAAATATTATAAGGTTTTGTTTTATGTAAAGTGTTTTTGGGATCAATAAATTATTATTATTATTATTATGGGGTATTTGTATAGTTTTCTCATCTGGTTGGGCTGTATAAATATATAATTGTAAATGAAAATGATAAACTTACATAAATAATAATAAAATAAAATAAATACATAAAAATTACATAAATATATAAATACCCAACCAGATGGAAGCCCTCGGCAGGGGAGACCAAACGGCCGAGGGTTAGGGGGAAAGGGAAAGAAACCGGCGGACGATGCGGGCGGTATCGAGGAGCACCGCCTTCTTCTTCTTATTATTATTATTATTATTAACTTGATTTATGAGGTTTTGTTGTACGTGGTAGAACCATGCTGCAGCTATATTAGTAGTATAGTTGTGGCACGAATGGTTCGGCTCGACCGGGGAAATACCACGCTCTCACAGAATACCAGCGTAAAATGACAGCTTGACACTGCTTGTGTTTCGTATGTGAGTGTAGAGAACCGGAGACCCCTTTTACTGGAAAAGTGGCATTCCATCTTAGTCCTCACGGGTAATGACGCATCTGCATTTTGATTCAGGTGGACTGTGTGCTCGTTTGTTACCCTTATTCTATAAAAAAAGAGGTAGAACCTAGTGGAAAAGTTACATAAAGTTATACGTATACAAGTTTTGGTGCAATACAGTTTAAAGACTTTATTTTTATTCGGGTTGCGCCTTGTCATTACCTATACTCGCAGCACCTAATTAGCACTTCATCATCATCATTCATCATTACAGCCCTTTACAAGTCCACTGCTGAACATAGGCCTCCCCCAAAGAATGCCACAAAGCACGGTCCTGAGCCACCTGCATCCATCGACTTCCTGCATGTCTTACCAGTTCGTCACTCCATCTGGTGGGGGGACGCCCTACACTTCGCCTACCGGTACGAGGCTGCCACTCGAGAACCTTTCTTCCCCATCGGTTGTCGGTTCTTCGAGCTATATGGCCGGCCCACTGCCACTTTAGCTTACTAATCCGTTGGGCTATGTCGGTTACTCTGGTTCTACTGCGGATATCCTCATTCCTAAGTTTATCACGCAGAGAAACTCCGAGCATAGCCCTCTCCATAGCTCGCTGAGCGACCTTGAGCTTCCTCATACGGCCAGCAGTGAAGGACCACGTCTCAGTTCCATAAGTCATCACTGGCAACACGCACTGGTTGTACAATTTGGTTTCAGGTTTTGAGGTATGTCTGACGAGAAGATGTGTCGTAGCTTCCCGAACGCTGCCCAGCCGAGTTGAATCCGTCGATTGACCTTTCGGTCGAAGTTGGACTTACCTAGTCGGACTATTTGTCCCAGGTAAACATACTCGTCAACAACTTCGAGCTTAGTGCTCCCAACAACTACCGGCATAGGTGTGACATGGACATTGAACATGATCTTTGTTTTGTCCATGTTCATCTTAAAACCTATCCGTTGGGAAACACTATCGAGGTCATTGAGCATAGTGCTTAGGTCCTCCAGCGATTCTGCCATAAGGACTATATCGTCGGCAAATCGAAGCTGAGTGATGTACTCGCCATTGATGTTGATACCGTATCCTTTCCAGTCCAGAAGCTTGAAAACGTCTTCCAATGCAGCGGTGAAGAGTTTCGGGGATATGACGTCACCCTGTCTTACACCTCTCTGCAATTGGATAGGTTTCGTACTCTGGTTCTGTACTCGGATAGCCATCGTAGCCCTACTGTACAAGCACTTCAACACTTCGATATACCGACAGTCAACTTGGCACCGCTGAAGGGACTGCAGCACCGCCCAAATTTCGACGGAATCAAAGGCTTTCTCATAGTCCACATACGCCAGACATAGTGGCAAATTGTACTCTTCGGACTTCTGTACAATTTGCCGAAGGGTATGTATGTGGTCTATGGTGCTAAAGCCCTTTCGGAAACCGGCTGGTTCGGGAGGCTGGAAGTCGTCAAGTCTGCGCGCGAGACGATTCGTAATGACTCTCGAAAACAGCACGTAGACGCGGCTCAGAAGGGAAATCGGTCTCTAGTTCTTCAAGAGAGCGTTGTCACCTTTCTTGAAGAACAAGACTACCGCACTTCTGCTCCACGCCTCCGGTGTAATGCCACCATGGAGGACGGAATTAAAGAGCTTCTGAAGGACTTCAAGTACCGGTCTTCCACCCGCTTTCAGAAGCTTAATTCCTTAATATTAATATTTATCGTATATCTAATAACTTCATTAAATTTTAACAGTTCGTAGCGGTAAAAATTTTAGAGCACCTAATTTTTAATCTTCGCAACTAATTAGCACATAAAAACCCCCAATTTTGGATTTTTCTAAATGCAAATTCCTGACTTTGCGTTGCTGGCGATACACAACTATTTATTTTTATAAAATGTCACACAAAGGGTTTTGTTGTGAAACACTACCAACTTCCTGACTCCGGGATGCTACTCAGCATTCCTTGAAAGAACCCAACATCTGTATTAGGTACATTAACAGCAGTCACGCTTTTTATTACTAAACCAAACCTCCTAAATTATGTTTAGTTTAAAACAGGAGCCATGATAGCTCAAGGGCTAAGCGCTCGCTGTAAATATCCCCGTACGCGAGCAACCCGGGTTCGAAGCCCGCCAGCAACAATGAAATTGTTAACTACAATTTTAAATGCTGATTTACCACATGCTCTACGGTGAAAGAAAACAACGTGAGGAAACCTGCATGTCTTAGAAATTAAAAAAAAAATAGATTTTGTAGATATGCGAAGTCCACTAACACGCATCGGGGCAGCGCGGCGGAATTTTCCTAGTCTCAAAACCTTGTGCCCAGTAGTGGGACGTGGTAGGCTGTAACTGTAGATTTGAAAAAAGGATTTATGCTTTCATACATTTCAATTTAAATAATGTCATCAACGGTTTAGTGAGCTGAAGTGGCAATGGGCCGGCCATATAGCTCGAAGAACCGACAACCGATGGGGAAGAAAGGTTCTCGAGTGGCAGCCTCGTACTGGCGGATGAAGTGTAGGACATCCCCCCACTAGATGGAGTGTTGGCATCCCCCCACTAGTTGGCTCAGGACCGTGATTTGTGGCATTCCTCGGGGGAGGCCTATGTTCAGCAGTGGTTTTGTGAAGGACTGTAATGATGAAGATGATGATGAATGACATTAACATTGTGAATTATATATGACATTATGAATTACATCGAATCTATTGACATTTTAGAATCTGTTATCACTTATCACCTATATTTAGTAATTTGTAAAAGTTTGCATGTTATGGCTAGATTTTTAGCTAGGTCTTTAAACAGCTTATTTTTATAGTTACCCTATTTATGGCAAATAAAGGAATTTGAATTTGAATAATTTTTCCAATCATTTAAAATTTAAATGATAGAAATACAGCAGGTAGCAAATTATTCAACCGGGAAAATAATCCGAATGAATTTAAACTCGTCTCAAAATCCGGTACAATGGTAACAAAGTGAAGCCAGATGCCGACGAATTGTAATTACAGCAATGCATTGATAATTACCAACTGCGTTAATTGTAAATTTTCAGAATATGAAACGTATTTTATCGTTAATTTAATGAAAAATATGCATCAAATAATAAACCTATAATGACATAATTTGAAATATACATTTCTAGAGAATTATAATTACTATTTCTCTAGGTGGTAAGACTAATTTTTGAGGTCATACTTCTTTTGGCGCGTTTGAGAAAAATGATAAGAGTGAATTTTTTACGATGCTCGCGCACATCGACACCTAAAAGCGACACCATGAAGTTGTTACAATGCACGCGCAAATCGAAACCTAAAAGCGACAACTTCAGTTGGTAATAGTCTGTCAACTGTCAAGTTTGCCTTAGAACTAATAACTATATTCAAGGTAATTATTGAAATATATATAAATCTATAAAACGTGTTTCATTTTATTTATTTTTCTACCGACTTCAAAAAGGAGACGGTACTCAATTCGACTGTATGTTTTTTATGTGTATCTCATAACTTTTTACTGGGTGAACCGATTTCGATGATTATTTTTTTATTTGAAAGCTGGTTCTACACATGTGGTCTCATATAAATTTGATCAAGGTCTGAGTAGTAGTTTTTGAGTTATTCTTAATAATTTATATTAAAGTCGGTTGTACAAAATTTTTAATTTTTAATTATGTTTTGTTACGCTAAAGAACTATAACTTCTTACGTGCGTACATAAGTATACACACAAGTTCTTTTTGCCAAGGAGTTCGCCTGGGTATATACCACCCTCTGATCTATTTCAGCCGCTAGAAACCTGTGCGTGGAGTGTTGTATTTTGGTCTGAACGTAACGAGCCAGTGTAGTTACAGGCTGTGAAGCTTTGCATCCAAGTCCATAAAGGTGATAGTTAGTTACATCAATGGGCTCCAATAGAACATTACAATCACGTTGACTGTTAGTTGACAAACGTAACATTAATTTTATTTAAAAAAAACGTAAAGTTCTTTTAGCGAAGCGAATTAGTATTATAATTTTTAGCAACTAACACTTTAAGCGCCTTATTCAAGGTCCATCTTGCTGTGCGTCTCGCCAAGGTCATGCAAGACGCACGACGCCAAACGACAATAAATAGATTTAAATAAAACTAATTTTACGGATTTTTTCGCGTATATTAACTTATTTTACTTTCCCGACGTTTCAAGCACTTTACAGCACCCATGGTCACGGGGGGGACTGAGGTGTATGACGTCCCAATGTCATAGTTAACCACGGCTACCTCCAGATTAAAAATTATTAATTTTTGTTCCGATCTACGCAGTATGAACTTACAGTATCATGAAGTCTTGCAGTTGTATGCTTGGGTTGGGATTTAATTTTCTTAATTATGGGATCCCAAGCAGATGGTAGCACCCAGCCATCTTCTCTATTGAAATTAGGATGTTTTTTGATTTCAATAGCCTCGCGAATCATCCTTGGAAGGAATCGGTGTTCTTTAGCGAGGATTTGTGGTCTATCAAATCTAATGTAGTGACGGGGGCGATCCTGTACGTGTTCACAGACTGCAGACTTCCCGGAGCGTCTGTGAACACGTACAGGATCGCCCCCGTCACTACATTAGATTTGATAGACCACAAATCCTCGCTAAAGAACACCGATTCCTTCCAAGGATGATTCGCGAGGCTATTGAAATCAAAAAACATCCTAATTTCAATAGAGAAGATGGCTGGGTGCTACCATCTGCTTGGGATCCCATAATTAATAAAATTAAATCCCAACCCAAGCATACAACTGCAAGACTTCATGATACTGTAAGTTCATACTGCGTAGATCGGAACAAAAATTAATAATTTTTAATCTGGAGGTAGCCGTGGTTAACTATGACATTGGGACGTCATACACCTCAGTCCCCCCCGTGACCATGGGTGCTGTAAAGTGCTTGAAACGTCGGGAAAGTAAAATAAGTTAATATACGCGAAAAAATCCGTAAAATTAGTTTTATTTAAATGTGTAGTGTTCGCGTAAATATAAGAAATCATTAGACAATAAATAGGCTTGACGTACTTATTGACGTTATTGCTGTACATCAAGCCTACTCATGGTCGTTTTGCGTCGTGCGTCGTGTATGACCTTGGCGGTATATACAGCAAGATGGGCCGTGAATAAGGCGCTTTATACGTGGTAGGGCAATTTAGATTTAGAGCCATTATTATTATTAAAAATATTTATTAAATTTGACTTTGAAAAGGATATTACGCAGCACGTTTTGTGGTGAAACCACAACGCTGATTTTCAGTAATGACCCAAAGCAATACCATGCATTAGTAGTCAGATTGCATATATCTTCCGTGTACATTGTAGAGTCATGCTGCAGCTAGATTATGGTTGTAGCCCGAATGGCTCGGTTCAACCGGGGTTAGACCAGCTTCTGATTATGATATCCACCCGAAATGGTGTAAGGGATTCTCTTATAGCGCCCCCACACGTCGATTACAAAACTATACTACACCCGTAAAGGCTTAAATAAAAAATACCGGCCAAATATACGCCGTCACTTGGTAGCCTATGATTGATATCCCCAGTGATATCGGGAAACCACGGCATATCTTCTCATCAGGTATACCTCAAAACTTAAAAACTAGACTGTACAACCAGTGCGTGTTGCCAGTGATGACCTATAGAACTGAAACGTGGTCTTTCACTGCTGGCCGTATGAAAAAGCTCAAGGTCGCTCAGCGAGCTATGGAAAGGGCTATGCTCGGGGTTTCTCTGCGTGATAAACTTAGAAATGAGTATATCCGCAGCAGAACCAGAGTAACCGACATAGCCCAACGGATTAGTACGATGAAGTGTCAATGAGCCGGCCATATAGCTCGACGAACTGATAACCGATGGGGAAGAAAGATTCTCGAGTGGCAGCCTCGTACCGGCAGGCGAAGTGTAAGGCGTCCCCCACTAGATGGCGTGACTACCTGGTAAGAGATGCAGGAAGTTGATAGATGCAGGTGGCTTGGGACCGTGCTTTATGGCGTTCCTTGGGGGAGGCCTATGTTCAGCAGTGGACTCGTGAAAGGCTGTAATGATGATGATGATGGTGACGATTTGGTAGCATGTCTACCAGACTGGTCGAAGTGATGCGTTGTATTGCGATGCTGATTATCAAAAGTATCTGCCAGCATTTAGGCCGCCAGATACGTATTTTTCATAGAAGAGCCACGCTGCAGATATTGCTGCAGTACGAATGGGTCAGCGGGACTGGTGTAGGTCGACACTCTCACAAAATACCAGTGTGAAACAGTAGAACAATGCTGCTGTGTAAACGAATAGTGAATTCATAGAACTGGCATTCCATTTTGTTCCTCGGGGGTGACAACACGTCTGTATTTTGTTAGTGATCCAAATGATAGTAGATATACAACATGTAACAAAAACCCTGTGGTTCTCGTTAAGTACGTTATCAGGATCGTTATTCAAACATATAGAAATATTTTTTTTAAAACTCGACCATATTTTTTTTGTGATTTTATTACCTCTTACTGACTCTAGCCGATGCTAAAGCTAAGTAAAGCGGGGTCTTTGACAATTCTCTTACTCCCCAGACAATGCAGAGGTAATAAAACCACATACAATTTGCATACAATTTTTTTTTAAATAAAATTAATAAGATATTGTACGAGTTTTTAAAAAAAAAGTTATTTCTATACGTTTGAATAATGATCCTGATAACGTACTTTACGAGAACCACAGGGTTTTTGTTACATATTGTATAATATATATATATATATATATATAGCCAATGGGCCCATGCGCCCACTTACCTTCAGGTGGATTGTACTTCTCACTCTTGTTCTATAAAAAAAAGCTTGTGACTAGATACCTTATATAGCTTTTTCACCATAAAACAATAGTTTAATAACTTTCTCAGCTTTAAAATAATTCAAACAATGTTTAAAAACTTTAATAAAATTTAAAAACTGACACCCAAAACATTTTTATTCGACCGTGACAGGACTCGAACCTGCAATCTTCGGATCCGAAGTCCGACGCCTTATCCATTAGGCCACACGGTCTCGACGTTACTTAATAAAATACAACGTGTTGTTCTAAATGCTTTTCCTTAATGTTTAACGAGTTTGATGAAACTATAAAATTTACTATTTTAGACAAAATGAAGAGCAGGGCCTCAAGGCGCAAGTATATATAATATAGTTTGAATCCAACCTTTGATTGTAATAAAGAGAACTGTCATTGTGAAAGAAATAAACATTTTTGATTATCGATTTTTGATTTTTTGATAAAAGCCACCTGCCTAACAGCACAAACATACCCAAATAACACTCATAGTTAAGTTTATTCATGAAATTAAAATATTATTTCTTCCAAAATTCTTGACTTAATAACTTAATTAAGCTTTAGATTCCACGATGAGGCTTATATCTAAAATCTTTTGCTTCAAGACTTGAAAGGAAATACAAAATGACTTTATTTACAAACCAACTTTTAAAAAAAGAATCTTCTTTTTCCTTGTATGTTTGTATGTAAGCGATTTTTTAAACAATATACAAGCGATTCATATGAATCTTTCACAAGGGTAACCTTTATACTTAAGAAAAGTTTCCTGATATAGGAAACATTGAGATTTAAAACTTTTACCTCTTCTTTAGAGTCGTTCACTTTAAAACACTTTCTAAAAATAATTAAATGCAGACCGTTTAATAAATAATAATACTGTTTTGTAGTTAATCATCATGACTATTGTAGCTCATCACAAGATCACCACTGAAAACATGCTTCCCCTACTTAAGAGGACCCCTACATAGATGAGTATGGATAAGCATAGCTTGCTTATGTATACTCTAGGACAGCTCACTCAGCAGTGCGATTGTGTATCTGTTATAATCGATTGGGCTTCGAGATATTTTGTAATATTTTTACCCGTCATACATATACTACTGAATGGAATTGAATTGACTATCACTTTTATTTCTCTGTGTTGTGGCGAAAGAATATCCACTACCTCGTTTCATCCCATCGATGTCGTAACAGGCGATAAATGGAAACTAAAACATGAAGTGGGTAGCGGTATTTAGAGATAATGAAGACATGGCTTAAAGGACAAGCATCCAAACCAAAAATATTAATTTAAAAATTGATAGGCTAAAAACCAAAAAAGTTATCTCACTTTTGATACGTTTAGTGCTTATAAAATGAGCAGGTGTCGTACTAAAAACCACTACCAGGGCGCCTGAAAAGTTTGCGGCCTAGGGTACTTAACGATGAGCTTAGCTTGTTACTCATGTTACTAGTTGGAACACTCAGCAGTATAAAATTCTTCGTAAAGAAGTGAAATAGGCCGAAAAACATTTTTGAAGAGATGTCATCGGTTCTTCAAGATTCTGCGCCTTCATATACGATGGTGATTAAATGGGCCGGCCATTTTTCAATTAAATGGCCATATTTCAACATGGACGAGAGAGCTGTGGAGACGACCCTCGCCCGGGCCGCCGTGTCACGGTACTGACCGAAGAAAACGTCCGAAAATTCGAAAAAATCGTTCTGGCCGACCAAAGAATTAAATTGTGGCAGATTTTTGAAGAACTGCAAATTAGCAAGGAACGAGTTGGAGAGATTTTACATGAACATTTGAATATGACAAAAATTACCGCGCGCTGGGTACCGAAAATGCTCTCACCGCTCAACAAGCAACGTCGACTCACAAGTTACAAAGATTTTTTGGAGCTAGTCGGCGATAACAAGGGAGACATTTGGCAACGGATAGTCACCGTTGATGTAACATGGATTCGCTATATGATCCTGAGTTCAAACAAGAGTCCATGCAATGGATAAAAAAAGGAGAAAGGCCGCCAAAGAAATTCAAGCTGGAAAAGTCGGTGTCCAAGCTAATGGCAACTGTTTTCTGGGATAGCGAGGGAAAAGACAACGCTCCCGTTCACACCGAACATGTTGCGAGGCAAACCCTATAAGACACGGGGTTCTCAGAGATTGACCACCCTCTGTATATCCCAGACTTAGCACGTAGCAATTTTTGCCTGTTTTTCAATTTGAAAAAGGACTTACGGGGCCGGAGATTTGCAGATGACAACGAAATGAAGGCTGCGGTTGATCGTCATTTTGAAGAGAATGATATAGAATATTTTTAGGTGGATTAAAGGCATTGTATGCGAGATGTGAGAAACGTATTTCACTTGAGAAAAAATAGAAAGCATACGAGTATATTTTCTTTCATTAAGTACCTTAAGCCGCGGACTTCAGCCGCCCCTTGTAGCGGTGACCAGACGTTCGGCTAACCGTTATTAATTAACCGCTAGAGCATTTGTTTGTGTCTAGTAATTGTATTGTAATACTTGTATTTCTATATAATGCAATATATAATACATAAAACACTCACGCCTGTCACCCAGAGGGATAGGCAGAGATTATGGACTTCCATTTGGCACGATCCTGACACACCTCTCTCGCTTCCTCCACATCCATATACCTACGCATACACGCTCGTCAGTTAAAGGTACTCTTGATTTGGCCCATTTTTAATATATCGCCATTTTGGTCGATAAAAGTTTCGCCTAGGGCGACCCTATATATATACATATATAGGGATATATATATATATATATATATATATATATATATATGTGTATATATATATATATATATAATGCAATATATATTGCATATATTTTATATATTGATAAGAGCATGGCAGCTCATTGGCTGGGTTTGCTTTTCACAGTGGGCGAGTAGCTAGAGTTCAACCCCGAACCACAGGAACTGTAACCGCAATTCCAGAGATTAGCCGGCACAGACAGTCAGATAGACAGACAGACAATAATTTTAAAAACTGTTTTTTTGAAGTTATACATCTTTTGGGGCGTTTGAGGAAAATGTAAGTGAATTTTTTACAATGCGCGCGTATTGTAAGAAATCCTTCAATTTTTTGTTTTGTTACGCTAAAGAAGTAAAAAGAAGAAGACTTCCTAGGTACATAGGTACACACACATTTTTTTGTTATAAATATTGTTTTTTATGTATTGTATTTTCATATGTATTTAGTAAAAGGCTGTTATTTTGACATTACAAACAGACACATTAATTTTATTTATTTGTTCTATACAATTAAATAAAATTGAAGTGTCTGGATATAGGGATTGTAGGAATTAATTTTGTAGTTATAAGTTAATAAGCCTATTACGTTTTTTGTAACATGTGTGTTGGTTTTTATTTTAATAAATAAATTTTCTTTCTTTCCTTCTATTTACGCCCACTAAATAAGGCTTTCCTTCCAAGACCACATCGCAATATGTAATGTGTCTCCTGGATTCAAACTCCGTGCTTAAGCTGTTAGTGATTGAATAATGTCAGAATTAAACGTAGTGATTATACTCTTTGGTCTGAATGTTGAGAGTTCTGTGTTCGAAAATAATGATTATGTCACTTATTATTAATGTTATTCATTTATCCTTTATAAATAAATTGAAAATAAAAGAATGAAAGTTTGGTATTTAGACCAAAAGTTGGGATACTGGCAATATACCAACTTTTCCTAAAGTTGCAGAAACCCTATGTAATTTTTTTTTTATACAATAGGGTGACAAACGAGCACACAGTCCACCTGATGGTAAGTGGATGCTGTGGCCCATAGAGATCTACATTTATGCTTAATTAAGAATCAAAATGCAGATGCGTTGTCAGAATTTACATGTCTTAAGAATTTTCAGGTCATCGGCATACAGGAGTAATAAAAAAATTACTCCGTTGCCGTTACCAGCGTAAAATAGCAGCTTAATACTGCTATGTTTGGTACGGAGAGTGTGGAGAACCGGAGACTCTTTTTACTGGAAACGAGGCATTCCATCTTAGACCTCAGAGGTGACAACTCATCTGCATTTTGATTCTTAATCGAAGATAAATGTAGATATCTATGGGACACAGGATCCACTTACCATCAAGTGGACTATGTGCTTGTTTGTCACCTTTATTCTAAAAAAGAAACATTTTTTTTAGTTATTATCGGGAATATACTGATTATCATCGCCTGTTTCATTTCTTGTCAACACTTACGATACCTACGGTGATATATCAAGTGGATTCTCTAACGCTACACAGATCAATAATATTTGATTATAAATATAATGTCTTCTAGACCAAATTCAGGTCACGACGGCCAGCCTCAACTGAGACTACAGCCATCTGCACAGGACAAAATTATAGTGCCCGTGTGTAGCGCAAGCACAGGGTGAACTCTATTCCCTCACCGAGACCAAAGAGAGATCAAGCGCAGGACCTCCTACCTTATGTACTTTCCGTAGCACGTGGGTGAAACACCAACAGCTTTTGAACTCCTAGCTGCTACTGAAAATTTCTTGGCAGTAAAACACTATAACTGATTTTGGCCAGATGATCAGGAACAGCATTTACAACCACTAGACCAAAGAGGCAGTCAATCAAAAATATATAACACGTACGTATCAATAAATTCAATGCCACAACCCACGCTCTCGCAGAATACCAGCGTAAAATAGCAATTTAATGCTGCTGTGTTTCGTATGGTGAGTGTAGAGAACCAGAGACCTACTGGAAAAGAAGCATTCTATCTTAATCCACACGGCTGACAACGCATCTGCATTTTAATTCGCAAACGCAGATAGATGTAGATGTCTATGGACTACAGCAACCACTTACCATCAGGTGGACTGTGTGCTCGTTTGTCACCCTTATTCTATAAACTATTACATTATGTTTTGATCTCTCAGCATGTTTTCAATTTCAAAAATCAACTTCGCTATGAAATCTTAAAAAGAAAAACCCTTTATAGTGGACAAGACATTCGATTGTAGGAAATTTGGCAGACACGGAGTGGGGTGGGGCGCTCGATAGACAGCCGACAGTACGTCGCCTTGGTACAGTCACCAGCGTAAAGTTTGTACGGTACTTTCATCTATACAAATAAATAAAATTGAAGCTTCGTAATGTTTATAATGCCAAAATAACAGCTTTTTACCCAATTCATATGGAAGTTTATATGGTACTTAACACAAAAATACATAACAAAAAAACCACTTTTAAAATTTTCTTGTCTGTCTGTATGTTTGTTCCGGCTAATTAAATTGTGGTACTGATTCCGACTAGACTTTCAGTGCCAGACAGCTGATGTTATAAGGAACCTTTAGGCTACTTTTTAGAAAAAGGAATTCCGCGCAAAAAAATTAAAACCCATGAACTAAACGTAGACGAAGTTAACGGTGGTAGAGCCACGCGGCAGCTTTTGCTGTTGCAGGTATGGGCCGACTCGAGCCGGGTTGGTACCACGACTTTACAGAATACCGGCGTGAAGTGGAAGCTCTGCTTCTGCGTTTCGTTGGGTAAATGCAGGTGGCGGAGACCCCCTTCAACATGGTAGCGGAATTAAATCAAAGACAACCCCAGGAGGGTCGCAGCACCCCTGGAGAATCCCTCGCTGAGCATCCACGACTATGCTACTCCACTCCTAAGCGTGGGTGCTCAGGCTGCTTCGCGTAATCTGGGGGGCAAAAGTCCGCTCAAAACAATAACTGCTCGAGGCAAACTGAGCAACAAGACCAAAGCGACTCCTGCCACGCTATCCGTGAATTTCTGCAGCATCAGGGGACTTCACTCGAACCTAAACGCCGTCCACTACCATCTCAAGACGGCGAAGCCGGCCTTGCCTTTCTGACCGAGACGCAGGTGTCCTCTCCGGCTGATACTTGGTATCTCTCCTACCCGGGGTACAAATTGGAGCACTCCTTTGTGCCTCAGGCTGGAGTTTGAGTATACGTCAGAGAGGACATCTGTTCTCGATGCCTGGGTAGTCTTGAAGGTTCGAACCTGTCCATACTTTGGCTACGCGTAGACAGCGACGACCATCCGCGCATCTACGGGTGCCTCTATAGGTCGCATAGCGGTAATGCCGAATCAGACCGACTCATCAACCACGTCCAAATGGCTACAGATTCCTTACTACAACAGGTTCCATCCGCAGAGATCATGATCCTTGGCGATTTTAACGCCCACCACGCCGAATGGCTCGGTTCACGTTTAACCGATCATGCGGGGAGATCTGTTTATGACTTTGCCTTGATATATGGTCTGACACTACTGGTTACTTCGCCTACGCGGATTCCAGATGTGGAGGATCATACACTTTCCCTGTTGGACCTTCTGCTAACCTTTTATTCAGGCAGATATCAGGTTTCCGTCGATGCCCCTCTCAGCTCTTCGGACCATTGTCTGATCTGGAGTTTTGTGCCACTCACGCTCCCCTCACGGTTACGTTCTGCAGGTTGCCGCCGTGTTTGGTATTACAGGTACAGCGGATCGGGACGGAATTCGGTTTTTTTTTGCATCCTACCCATGGGGGCGGGTTTGCTTCTCGCCGGATGATCCCAGCGCTTTTGCTGACTCTGTCACTGTGGTGATACAGGGAATGGAACTATTTATTCCATCATCTGTGGTACCCATCGGAGGCAGATCTTGGCCTTGGTTTGGTCGCTCCTGAAATCCTCGATTACGCAGTAAGCAGGAGTGTTATCGGGCCTTGGCTGAGACTTCGGTGGCTCGGGATGTAAACACCAGCATGCTGAAAAAGAAGTATAACTTCGCCTCCAGGTCCTTCAAAAGAGTTATTGCCAAGGCAAAGTCTGAGCACATGGGCAGAATTGGCGAGAAACTAGTTCGCCTTCCTTCGGGAACCCGTGCATTCTGGTCTCTGTCGCAAGGCTGTCCAAGAGAATTTCCTACAGCCATCACTACCATCTCTGCACAGAGAGGACGACTCACTGGCCCACGCCACAAAAGAGAAAGCCGACCTTTTAGGCTCCCTTTTTGCGTCCAACTCGACTCTTGATGACGGGGGGAACACACCGCCGACCATCCCGCGGTGTGAGTGCTCCATGCCGGATGTGTGGTTCTCACAGCGCTCGGTTTGCAAAGCACTCCTCTCCCTGGACATCCACAAGTCGAGTGGGCCTGACGGAATCCCCCCAATCGTGCTGCGGACGTGTGCTTCGGAGTTGGTACCGGTTTTAACGCGTCTTTTCCAGTATTCCTACTCCCTAGGCGTAGTCCCGAAATAATGGAAGACAGCTTTTGTCCACCCGATTCTTAAAAAAGGTGACCGCTCAGACCCGTCCAACTACAGGCCTATGGCCATCACCTCCTTGTACTCCAAAATAATAGAATCCAATATAAACTGCCAGCTCAAGCGATACCTTGAGAATCACCAGCAGATTAGTGACCGCCAATACGGTTTTCGTCGGTGTCGATCAGCTGGTGAACTTCTGGTCTACCTGACTAATAGATGGGCGGAGGCAGTAGAGTCCAAGGGGGAGGCATTGGCCGTTAGTTTGTACATTGCGAAAGCCTTCGATCGGATTTGGCACAAAGCGCTTCTTTCAAATCTCCCTTCCTATGGGCTTCCCGAGAAATTGTACAATTGGATCACCAGCTTCCTTGCAGATCAGAGCATCCAGGTCGTTGTAGACGGTGCATGCTCCGACTACAAGCCTATTAACGGTGGTGTTCCACAAGACTGCGTACTATCACCAACGCTGTTTCTTCTGCATTTCAATTATATATTGCAAACCGGTAACATTCATTGCTATGCGAATGACAGCACTGGTGATGCTCAATACACCGGCCGTGCCAATATTTCTCGGGAAAACGTCGCCGAGTACCGGGACAATCTTGTTTCTGAAGTAGGGTCTTTGCTAAACAAAGTCTCGGATTGGGGGTGACTTAATCTAGTCCAGTTTAATCCTCAGAAGACACAAGTTTGCGCGTTTACCGCTAAAAAGAACCCCTTTGTTGTATCTCCTCAGTTTCAAGGCACCCCCCTTCTTGCCTCAGCAAGTATCGGAATCCTCGGAGTCGACATATTGAGTGACGTGCAGTTTCGTGGTCACTTGGATGGGAAGGCCAAATTGGCCTCTTAAAAGCATGCCGTGCTTAGCAGAGCGGGACAGTATTTCATGCCCACACAACGCCTGAAACTTTACAAGGCGCAGGTTCGGCCTCACATGGAATACTGTTCCCATCTCTGGGCTGGGGCTCCCTAGTGCCAACTCCTTCCACTTGCCCGCATCCAGCGCAGAGCGGCTCGAATCTTCGACGACCGATTCCTTTCCGATCGGGACAATTCATTGGCGCTGCGAAGAGATGTTACATCATTGCATTTTATTTCGCATTTACCACGGGAAGTGCTCTGAGGAATTGTTCGGATTAATCCCAGCCGCCAAATTTCACGAACGCACATCGCGGCAGGACTCCTGATACCATCCACACCATCTGGATGATTGGCGATCTACCACTGTGCAATTTAGAAGATGTTTTCTTCCTCACAAAACTTCCTTATGGAATCGATTACCACCAGCGATTTTTCCAGACTGATACGACTTAGGGACCTTCAAGAAAAGAGCCTACTCCTTTTTAAAAGGCCGGCAACGCATCTGCAATTCCCCTGGTTCCCCCGGTGTTGCAGTTGTTCACGGTCGGCGGTAGTCACTTACCATCAGGTGAGCCGCATGCTCGTTTGCCCCCTCTCCTATAATAAAAAAAAGTCGCGAAGAACAGCTAGTTATTAATTTTACTAAATGGTTGGATTCCTTTTCTGCCTAGATGTCTCTCTGATTAGGTACCACTCTCTTCTGCCACCAAATAGCAGTACTTGTGACAATGATTTGACTAAGACGGAATACCTTATTACAAGTTACAAGTAGAGTCGCCGGTTCTCAGGACATAGCAAAAGAAACACAGCAGAATTATGTTGCTATACACACTTGTTTTCTGTGAGAGCCTGGTTTTATCACGTACGTAAGAGCTTATGATAATGTGGACTATCGAAGGCAGTGGCGAGCTAGGCGTGGGCGAAGTGGGCCCTAGACCACGGCCTCGCACTTAAATGGGGCCTCGAGAGGCCCCTTAGAATGCGATGCCCCCAGACTTTACCACAGATGACTAATTAATTTGATCACTTTTACGCTCGAAAGAGAACGTCACAAATTTATAGGCGTGTTTGTTTGAGGCTTCGCAAGAAGCCCCTCTTAAGTGCGACTGCGAAGCCGATGTAACTTTTCAAAGACCGCGACCGTTAGGTTGACGGAATACGAGACTTGTCAGGAATTAATAGCTATGAGTAGGTCTGTCGTGTGTAAGCATGTTTGGTAGGATAGATCTATTGGGTAGATCTTGGGAACGAAAGAAAAGGCCTCGCTGATGCGACTCCGCCGACGTCTATATTAGTCCACGCTACGCCTCCGATCGATGGAGTGATGAACAGGTACTTTATTTAAACATTACTGCTGTATCATAGGGACGTTCTACGTATATAAATTACACATGGATAAATGCCCAGACTTGGAGCTATAATTATATTATTTGTAGGTCATTCAAATACTAGTTGGACACACAAACTATTAAAAAGGCTATGCGCGAGATTTAATCTTATATATCACTTAGCATCACAACTAAACGCTCGACTGTGCTACCGATCGGTCGAACAAAAGTAAACTTTAAAATGATTATAAATGATAACTTTTTTCTTTAACAAACTGTACACGCATGTTGTCTTTCCCAAACTGTCTGTGTTATATCGGCCATTTTATTGCATTTTATTTTGGCGCGACTTTATTCCTTTATACGACCGCTTCGTGAACTAATATTATGGTGCTCAACGGTTACACATTCCATGTAAGCGTAACTGCCCTTAGAACTTTGTCTCATTATACTATCTTCATGCCACGACTGCTTTTATACGTCATGTGAGCGATTTATGGTCCGCCATTTTGGATTGTAAAAATTTTAACAAGATTCCTTCGCAATTTTGCTTAAACGCACCCATTTTATGATAGAATATATTTCTAAGCTTTAAGAATGTTGCATCAACTTTGTAAATAAATATTTCTTCTATTAATTTTTTGTAGGTACTATACTTTTCTTTTTTTTTTTTCTTATAAGCCTATTCTCCACTATCGAATACAACCCTCATAAGTTGAAACACAGCTGAAAGGGTATATCTTAATCGATCAAGTATTATAAATATGTGTTATCGCTATGCTTGCCGATATAACAGCGAATGCGACATCTGGCATTTCAGTTACCTTTATCATATTAAGGTATATTGGTACGATAAGGCTGACATATCCTTGTAAGAGTTCATTTTAATAAAATAAAATAATGAAAAATCCTTTTTCAATAACATTGAAGTGACCCATCGTGTAGTGGCGGTGTAAGAATATCCACTACCCCATATCGTCCCGTTGATGTCGTAAAAGGCGTCAGTGGAAAACTGAAACAGGAGGTGGGCAGCAGCATCTTCCTGATAGCAGCTCTAAATAATGAAAAACTGAGGTTGCAAACCCGCCTGCCACGTGAGGCAACTATAACAAAATCCCCCTATGGAAACCTATTTTGGCCAGTGGACTTTTATAAGCTATGATAGATAGTAGTTACAATTCACCTGATGATACTAATAAATAAAATTGAAGTGTCTGTTTGTAATGTCAAAATAACAACTTTTAACTAAATATATAATAATAATAATAAATGTTTACTTTATTTGCTCTTACAACTTTACATTGCCTTGTAATAATATTGGAGGTATAACCATTTTAATTTGTGAGAGCCTGGTGTTAGTACTAGGAAAGACCTGTATGACTAATCACCAGACTCTCGTCCCTTAATGTTAACATTTATCAACATACCTTTAACTTTAGTACACTTCGTGCGACAATATGATTTATAATTGCAGTTTCTGTAATTAAAGTTACAATAAAAGAGAAAGAATAATAAAAAACAATTTTAATAACTTAAAACTAATTTACACGTGAGCGCTGTGTGTGCGTGCGCAGGCGCGCGTTTTTGTGTGTGAGTGTGTATAATATGTGTGTATGTTTGTATAATATTTTAAATAAATATTGGTAAATCCAATTGAGCATGCCTTCGCATTAAAAAAATTACGTATAGCTTGATTATACAGATTTTTTTTAAAGTAATTTAAATACATTTCGGCAGCACTATCGGCTTCAACACCCTCGAAAACCATGAAAATGACACCCATGATGAAAAATTAGTACCTACTTCAGCCGCCATCTTGGATTTACATTTCAACAGCACTATCGGCTTCAACGCCCTCGAAACCCATGAAAATAACACCCATGATGAAAAAAATTATACCTATTGCAGCCGCCACCTTGGATTTACATTTCCACAGCACTATCGGCTTCAACACCCTCGAAAACCATGAAAATGACACCCATGATGAAAAAATTGGTACCTACTTCAGCCGCCATCTTGGATTTACATTTCGACAGCACTATCGGCTTCAACACCCTCGAAAATCATGAAAATGACACCCATGATGAAAAAATTTATACCTATTGCAGCCGCGACCTTGGATTTACATTTCCACAGCACTATCGGCTTCAGCACCCTCGAAAACCATGAAAATGACACCCATAATGAAAAAATTGATATCTATTGCAGCCGCCATGTTGGATTTACATTTCAACAACCCTATCGGTTTTAACACCCTCGAAAACCATGAAAATATCACCACATGACAAAAAAATTGATACTACTTACTTTTAGTACGTACTACTATTATTTATTCTGTGCTTTTAAAATATTGTAATAAAAAAAACTCTTATTAATATTATAATCAAGTATTTAAGAAATTTGGTTATTCGAATATTGTGTATTTATACAGAGATCTTTTTGAGCCGCTGCAAACAACCGAAACAATGTCCACTCACGACGGCGACTGACGGCGAACTGAGTTAGTGAGTAAACTACTCTGTGGCTGTAGCTCCCCATTTACAGAAATAATTTACATACGAGTACAAGGCTACCAAATCAACGAAGCTTTTAAAATATTGTAATAAAAAAAATCTCTTATTATTATTATTATAATCAAGTATTTAAGAAATTTGGTTATTCGAATATTGTGTATTTATACAGCGATCTTTTTGAACCGCTGCAAACAACCGAAACAATGTCCACTCACGACGGCGACTGATGGCGAACTGAGTTAGTGAATAAACTACTCTGTGGCTGTAGCTCCCCATTTACAGAAATAATTTACATACAAGGCTACCAAATCAACGAAAATTAAGTAAGTGGTAAGTTTTCTTATATTTACGCGAACACTACACATTTAAATAAAACTAATTTTACGGATTTTATCGCGTATATTAACTTATTTTACTTTCCCGACGTTTCAAGCACTTTACAGCACCCATGGTCACGGGGGGGACTGAGGTGTATGACGTCCCAATGTCATAGTCAACCACGGCTACCTCCAGATTAAAAATTATTAATTTTTGTTCCGATCTACGCAGTATGAACTTACAGTATCATGAAGTCTTGCAGTTGTATGCTTGGGTTGGGATTTAATTTTATTAATTATGGGATCCCAAGCAGATGGTAGCACCCAGCCATCTTCTCTATTGAAATTAGGATGTTTTTTGATTTCAATAGCCTCGCGAATCATCCTTGGCAGGAATCGGTGTTCTTTAGCGAGGATTTGTGGTCTATCAAATCTAATGTAGTGACGGGGGCGATCCTGTACGTGTTCACAGACTGCAGACTTCCCGGAGCGTCTATTCTTCATATCAGCTATGTGTTCTTTAACGCGGGTTTTTATGGATCTTTTAGTTTGTCCTATATAAGAGAGACCACATTCACAATCCAGCTTGTACACTCCTGCATCTTGCAGAGGAATATTACACTTGACTGATGGTAAAAACTGACTAATCTTCTTCGGCGGCTTGAAATATGTTTTAATGGAAGCACGCTTCAAGATGTAACCAATCTTGTCAGTGACACCTCTGACATATGGCAGTACAGCAGGCACTCGCTCGACTGTGGCCGGCTTCACTCGTTCACTGTGACGTAGGCGCGGGACCCGAAGCTTATTGCCGTGCAAAACTTGCTTGACGTGTTGGAGCTCGGCGGCCAGGTGTTTACTGTCACAGATCCCTCGTGCTCTCTGAAACAAAGATTTACCCACGGTAGCTAACTGTGAAGGATGGTGGTGAGAATCACCGTTTAAATATCTATCTGTATGGGTCTTTTTTCTATACACAGTGTGGCTCAAGGTGTTATCAGGATTCCGAATTACTAACACATCTAGAAAAGCTAAAGAATTGTTTGCCTCTAACTCCATTGTGAACTGAATTTTAGAATTTAAGGAGTTAAGATGGTCTAAAAATGCAGTTACTTTATCTAAAGGTAGAATTGTGAAAG
This sequence comes from Parnassius mnemosyne, assembly GCA_963668995.1. Taxonomy (NCBI): domain Eukaryota; kingdom Metazoa; phylum Arthropoda; class Insecta; order Lepidoptera; family Papilionidae; genus Parnassius; species Parnassius mnemosyne. The sequence continues at coordinate 35,925,288 of CAVLGL010000084.1, forward strand.
TGTCGTCTACGTACCGCTTGTAGAATCTTGGCTTTATGGGAGAAGTAAGCAGGGCTTTCTCCTCAAAGTCCTCCATGAATATATCGGCAACAATGGGAGATACAGGTTAGTTAGTTTTATTTAAATGTGTAGTGTTCGCGTAAATATAAGAAATAGACCACAAATCCTCGCTAAAGAACACCGATTCCTTCCAAGGATGATTCGCGAGGCTATTGAAATCAAAAAACATCCTAATTTCAATAGAGAAGATGGCTGGGTGCTACCATCTGCTTGGGATCCCATAATTAATAAAATTAAATCCCAACCCAAGCATACAACTGCAAGACTTCATGATACTGTAAGTTCATACTGCGTAGATCGGAACAAAAATTAATAATTTTTAATCTGGAGGTAGCCGTGGTTGACTATGACATTGGGACGTCATACACCTCAGTCCCCCCCGTGACCATGGGTGCTGTAAAGTGCTTGAAACGTCGGGAAAGTAAAATAAGTTAATATACGCGATAAAATCCGTAAAATTAGTTTTATTTAAAAGTGGTAAGTTGTTTTATGTTTAATTGTTAAAACTCATTCACATTAATCGATTAAAGTAATCGATTTCCTATTTTATTCGTTTCATAAATTTATTTTCAAGATTTCTCGCCTTCCAGATTGTAAATTGAGCTAATGTTTTATATTTTGAAATAGGAAAATATAACGCTTTTTTTATACCATATTCCAACTTATTACAAATTGGGCCCAGAAATTCCCGTCTCCTTTTTCCATCAAGAATAAAATAATGTAATATCATCAGTTTAATCTATATAAATAAAATGATAGAGGTTTGCAGTTGTGCGCGCGTGACGGAAAAACTGTTGAATAGATTTCAATTAGATTTTCTAAGTTTTCTTTGTTAGACATTTGGCCCTTATCTAAAAAAAATATTGCAATATCTTCATTTAATATAAATTTATTAAAATTTTAAGAAACAACGATTTTTATACGGGGTTTTTCACACGGTCAACTGTACGTCGCTTGCTCTCGCGTTACTAATCCAGATAATTTATATATTTTAGCTACAAACGGGGCAACGAATAACATTGTTTACAAAGAAATTTTGACTTTTTGATGTTTTTTCCTTCGCACATACGAAGCGGACGAAGTTGCGGGTATCAGCTAGTATAACATAATGTATGCTGTGTTAAAGGTAAACATAACATATTACTGTAATAGCAGATATTAGTGTAAGAACATCTTATTTTATCAAATATGAGGGATATATTTATTTATTTATTCAAAGTGGAACAGCTAACAGCTACATTATATATATTACATACAGATAGTACAGTAACATTAATATACGCAATAATGCAGCCTACAGTGCTGATAGATGATTAAGACGCTAGGAGACCTGCAGCTGTACAGAACGTATTATATAAGTGTCAAAGTATGGTCAGCAATGATATTATAATTTGACTGAGGTGACAAATTATTATTTGAAAAGTGTCTTGTATAAAAAACCACGAAACCTTTCCGCACGCACCTGTCGTCTATGGACAGTTCTGGGGACCGCATAACATAACACATTATTTAACTCAATACAGTCAAACTTGCATCTTACTATATGGAACAGTGTCATAGCCTCTAATTTCTTACGTCTAGATTCGAGGGTTAGAAGTTTGTATCTACTGAGTAACTGGTCATATGGTAGATAAGATTTATGACATCTATAATGCATTGCACGTAGAAACCAGCGTTGAACATTTTCAATTTTGTGTATATATTTATTATAGTAAGGATTCCAAATAGGCACAGCATACTCAAGTTGAGAGCGAACTAGGGTTTTATATAAACAAAGATATGAAGAGGTCCGTTTGAAGTCGCGAGTTGATCTCATAATAAATCCATATAATTTGTATGCTTTGTTTACAATTAGTTCAATATGTAACTCTAAGCACAGTTTTGAATCAAACAATATACCAAGGTCTCGCATAGAATCCACTTTAGCCAAAGGAATGTTATACAGTGAGTACGAAAATTTTATAATATTCTTGTTTTTAGTAATACTGAGATATTTACACTTCGGAATACTTAACTGAAGTTTACTTTTGTAGCAATAGCCTGTCAGTCTATCTAGGTCCTTTTGGAGAAGAATGCAGTCTTGTGTAGTATGGATAGATTTATAAACTTTAAGATCATCTGCATATAATAGAAATTTAGAATTGAGAAAACAGGTACTTATGTCATTGATAAACATTATAAATAACAGAGGACCGAGAATAGATCCTTGAGGTAAACCGGAGATAACCATCGTAACGTTAGAGTGGTATCCATTGATTACAACCCTTTTACAACGGTTAGTGATATAAGAAACAAACCATCGTAAAAGATTACCCCGAATGCCATTGTAAGCTATTCGATTTAGTAACGTTTCGTGGTCCACCTTATCGCAGGCCTTTGGAAAGTCTTTATATACTGCATCAACCTGTACGCGATTATCAACATTTTCGAATAAGAAGCTAGAAAATAATAATAGATTGGTGGCTGTTGATCGACGTTTAACGAAACCATGATGTTGCTGTATAATAATATTATGCAGTATGGGATATATTTCGTTATGTACAAGTCTCTCGAAGAGCTTCGGCAAGGTGGATAAAATTGATATCGGGCGATATTGATCTACACTACGTTTAGATCCGCTCTTATGTACAGGTGTGATGTAAGCATGTTTCCATACTGTTGACATAACACCTTCAGTAATGCATTTATTATAGATGATGGTTAGGGGTTTACATATAACAGAGGCGGTGTTTCTTAGAAAATAAGCAGATAGGCCATCAGGGCCTGGCCCCTTAGCTGGATCCAGAGATTTCAGCTCTCTTAATACCTTTTCTACTTCAAAACGAAGGTCAGTAATAGTGGTATCATGGGATGCTGAATCGGCAGGTGGCCTCCACTGTGATAGTGTAGGTGAGGGTGGTTCATAAACGGAAGAGAAGAATTCAGAAAACATGTTGCATATTGTCTGTGGATCACTTGCAACATCATCATTATATTCAACCTTAGCCGGTATTCCAGGTTTGTCACGACGATTAGATATGTATACCCAGAAATCCTTAATATTTTTGCGTATACTATCCTCGACAGATCCAATATATCTAAAATATATCCAATATATCTAATATAACATATATAAGTACTATATGTAATATTATCTAAACAAAGGAAACAATCTATTTTTTTTTAATAATTTAATATAACGCAAGGTTTTTGTACGCTAAAATACGCCATATGCATATAATTTTTATGGCGTCAGACCAATTTTAGGAGATATAATAAAATTTTCATAAATTTTTACGATCCCTAATAACAGTAAAATGAAATAACCACTCTATATTATATGACAACTGTCTGCGCTTCGGGGGGATTTCAGGCTGTTTAATGGACATTCACAGGGCTTTTAAGTAAAGTATCTGTACGATTGTATTGTTAATAGTTTAATTAGACTTTGCTTAACATTACGAAGTATATTTAAAAAAAATGTATATATACTCAAAATATATAATAATTATAACTTTTAACAAAAATAAAAAACCGACTTGAAATTGCTAAAAACGAAATTATTTATTTGCTACCTTTAGGGGTGGAATTTTTTCTCCAAATTTATATACGACAATTTATATATATATATATATATACACTTATCAAAATTGGTTCACAATCTGCGAAGATATTGCGTTAAAATTAATAAAAAAAAATCAACAATCAACAAAGCCGCATATCTTAAAATAATAAATCTAATTAAACTATAGATTAATTTTATTCAAGTAATTAATATGTTGAACAATCGAATTAAGTTATATTGAATTGATTTAAATTGAATAAGATTAAATTAAATTAAAAAGATTAGATAGAATTATATAAAATTAAATTAGATGACATTAAATTTATTATAATGTAAATGTTACTTGTATGGACTCTTTTTATTTGATTTTAATATATAAAAAATCCCCTGTGTAGTGGCGGGTAAGAATACCCACTACCCCATTATCTTCCCGTGGGTCTCGTAAGAGGCGACAGAGGGAAACTGAGGCAGAAGATGGGCAGTAGCAAAACAACAATAAAAAATTGTGGTTGCCAAGCCTCTCGCAACTATGACAATATACCACCCATGATGAAAGTTACGAAGAGACGGCCCCCAGTCCCCGGCGGCCCCGCTATTTCTGGCTACGGTGGCGACCATGGTAACGGCGGGGCAGAAGATGCTAAGAATCACCGGTGGAGGTTCGATTGCCACCTAAGACGACTCGACCTGGCAACATATAACGCACGCACCCTGAGGACTGTCCGAAGAGAGGGGGGGGACACGGTAACCCTCGAATCTGAAACTTATTCTATCACCGGGAGGGCGAACATCAGTCCTAAGTAGGTGTCGGATTTATCGTCCACAAGTCTCCCGTTACCAACGTTTTAAAGATTGTGGATGTGTCGAAGAGGGTTGCGTACCTTATACTCAGAATCACCAAAGGGTATTCGTTGAAGGTCATACAGGTTAACGCACCAACCTCGGTACACCCCGATGAGGAGGTGGAGGAAATGTATGAGGATATCTCTAGAGCCATGTATTCCTCCAAAACCCACTATACGGTATTAATTGGAGACTTCAATGCAAAACTAGCTACAAGAGAGAACGGTGAGCTGAAGGTAGGGAAATTTGAACAGATGCCAACAGCTAGCAGACTTCATGGAGAAAGAGGGACTTTTTCTGATGAACTCTTTCTTCCAGAAGCGGCCCCACCGGAAGTGGACCTGGTTGAGCTCCGAAGGTTCGATAAAAAATGAGATTGACTTCATTATGACGACCAGACGACAACTATTCAATGATGTCTCAGTGATCGCGAGGGTGAGAACTGGAACTGGAAAACCTTCACCAACTGGAAGGGCTTCAGGGAGTCCTTAGTCACAGCTATGTACTCACAAGACTCCCCCATCACCCACTCGTCGGTCTTCGACAGTACCGAAAAAGTCAACACCGTCGTTGATTCTCTCACCGCCCTTATAAAAACCTCCCTTAAGGAGAATGAAAGGGTCGTCCCGGTTGCTAATAATAATAGTCTTCCACTACATATTAGCAACCTAATGAAAGCCAAGACAGCTGCTCTCCGGAGAGCAGCACTCTATCTCACTCCTGACTATAGGCGTAAGGCCAATCGTCTTCAACGGGAAATCCGTTCACGCCTTTCCGAACTTCGTGACCTCGAAAAGAGTAATCTCACGGAGAATATCTCCCCTTCTCATACAGCATACTACCAGATGTTGAGAGCCCTCCGCATAGACGCTATCACTCACACTCCACCTCTCTCCCGTCCCGACGGTACTATTGCCTTCAAGGACGAGGAAAAGGCTGAGAGCTTTGCAGACAGCATCGCCGCTAAATGCTCTCCTAGCTCACACCCCATTGACCCCTCCCACATCCAGACAGTAGAGGATGAGGTCCGCTACCAGAACTCACCCCCCACAGCCTCTGACCCTATCACTGTGTCCAATGATGAGATCTCATCCATCATCGAAGGACAGAAGCGCAAAAAGGCCCCGGGCGACGATAGTATCTACAACCAAATCCTCAAACATTTTCCTGAGCAGGTGATAACCCTATTAGCTATTATCTTCAATGCCTGCTTCAACCTTAGTTACTTTCCCACCACGTGGAAAGAGGCAACTGTCATTAGTATTCCCAAGCCGGGAAAGCCTCACCACCTCCCTTCGAGTCATCGTCCCATCAGCCTCCTCAAGGCCATGTGCAAATTCTTTTAACGAGTCATCATCACTCGAATGGCGCCATCTGTTTCCCACAGACGGCGACCCTCTTGTCATCCCCCACCAATTTGGTTTCCGAGCGAAACACTCTTGTACCCAACAAGTTCACCGTATTGTGGAATATATCCTCAGCGGTTTTTATCCTCGTCGTCATATAGACCATCGCGGTCTTTTCGACATAGCGAAGGCATTCGATAGAGTCTGGCACGAAGGCCTTATCTACAAACTCTACAAAATAGGCCTTCCTGATCGTCTTGTTCGTCTCGTAGACTCCTACCGCCAAATAATTAGGTGCAACCCTTGATACGAGGCTCACTTTCGAGCCCCATATTAAGAGAGTAATTCGCAACGCGCGCTTTTATCTGGCTCAGGCTCAGGCTCAACAGTATGCTGAGCCGACACAGTAAAATGTCCCTGCGTAACAAGCGAACCCTATATAAGGTCTGTATACGACCAGTTATGACTTACGAGGCGCCCATTTTTGCTCTTACCTAAAATCCTGAACTAACTTCAATTAGTTCAAAACTATTTTAGTCGTTGGGCTACAAACGCGCCCTGGTACGTCCGTAAAGCCGACCTCCATCGAGACTTAGAGCTCTCCACAATCCAGCAATTTCTAAAATCACTCTAAGAACTTATTCAAAGCATCAGAGTCTCACTCTAATCATCTCATTCTTGAGGCAGCTTCCTATGCAGCCCCACTTCCCTCTAGCTATCGAGTCCGCAGGCCGAGAAACTCTCTCTCGGACCCCCCAAACAAGCTTTCGGCCGACTTGGACTGCCTCCTGACGGCTCAAGCCGAAGCCTCTCCCTATTCTTAACTTGCCTTAGTTAGGCGCACCTCTCAGCGGCTACTCGTCGCCTGTGCCCCCTTTTCCCTAAAGGGGGTCGCTTCCGATTCGGCAAAAAGGCCATACAGGCCAAAGCCAGTTCAACAGGTGGTGTTTAGTGAGTAGGCACTTCTTAGTGAGTCCCACATAACCACGCAGCCTGCTGCCGTGGTATGCTATGAGCATTCAGCACCTCCCTCCCCCGCTTCCGGAGGGTAGCCTTGCTTTGGGCGCAAAAAAAAATTATAGGCAAATGCCATCTTTGTTCCCTATTTTAATATAGAAGAAAATGTAAAGAAATACCGCAATTTATATCAATTAAAGACTACGTTTATTTACGTACTCGACGTCATGTCAATTAGTCACAAACTCATAAAAATGCACAATTTTAGTTCATTTCAGGGCAGGGAATGGCAGCCCCGACGGATTGTTTTGTGTTTATAGGTATATTACCTAATAGGTAGGTAGGTGAATAGGTGTAGTACCTATATTTGATATTATTGCTGTGCCTATCGCTACAAGAAACTAATAGGTACACAAAGGTAGGAAGGACTAAGGAAAGAAGTTGTTTATAATGACAGACCCTGCGGCAAATCAACCCTTTTAAAAACTCTTTTTATTTTTATGTTTTGTGACTTACTTCCTTTTAGTTGGGGGTTTTTCAATAAATTTATTTAATCCTTTTTCGATTACAACTTTTAGATCCGTCGTGGGTTTTTTCAATTTTTTTAATTTTGCTTCTTATTTACAACCATTAACTCTAAGGTAAGAAGTTCCTATTTATTTCAGACGTTTCTCAAATAAGTTTCATTACAGCATTACACTATAAATAAACCGATTGATTATAGCATTTACACAGTATCACTTGTTTTCTCTTACACCTAATTATAATAAATCAGCAAAATACTTTATTTGTTTGTATCGCAAACATGGATATTGTTAACTCTTTAAATACAGTTGTGTCTGGCCAGCAACGCAAAGTCGGGAATTTGCATTTGGAAAAATCCAAAATTAGGGGCTTTTTAGGTGCTAATTAGGTGCCAAGTTTAAAAATTAGGTGCTCTAAAATTTCCACCGCAACGAACTGTTGAAATTTGTGTTGCTAGCAAAACGTCTCGCTAGCAACGCAATGAAGTTATTAGATATACGATAAATATTAATAGCAAGGAATTAAGTGCTAATTAGGTGCTGCAAGTATAGGCAATAACAAGGCGCCCCTAATAAAAATAAAGTCGTTATTCAGAACATAGCAGATGCAAAATTCAGATTCCCTGAAAATCAAAATAGAATCAAAATTGCTTTCAGAAGAATCTGCTATGTTCTGAATTTTGCTAGCAACGCAAATTTCAACAGTTCGTTGCGGTGAAAATTTTAGAGCACCTAATTTTTAAACTTGGCACCTAATTGGCACCTAAAAAGCCCCTAATTTTGGATTTTTCTAAATGCAAATTCCCGACTTTGCGTTGCTGAAGATACACAACATTTAAATACAATAACTAACCACATAAGCGGTGATTACAGGATCTAAAAAAGTGCATTAGTGTTGGTAAAACGGATCTTACCATATTGTGTCAAAACATTAGAAGTATTTATCGTAACTTTGATAACTTCCAAGCTTAGATTATTTTCTTTCTCCAAGCTACCCTATCGCTCCTCAATTTTGAAATGGACGTCTTAGTTCTAACAATGCAGACTAGATAAATCTAAACCAATCCCACAAATTCCTAATTACACTGCTCTTGAAACAACATATAATCTTAACCAAAATGATAGTGGGTAACTACGTTTTTTTTTACGTGTTTTCTTTGTAATTGAGAGTAAGTGACTTTTTTATGCAGAGATTACAAACATTTTGTACTATTTTTTGTTTTATAATAAATCATTTATATAAGTAGGTACAGCTAAATCACCCTGGAAAACATTGGTTTTTATTAAATTAAATTTTCACCTAATAATAATATGTGTAAATATCAAACAATCAAGAACCTTAATTTGCAAAAAAAATAAGGTTTATGATTCATTAATATTTACAAATGTTAAATATTATTTAATGTTATACAAATGTAAAAGTAAAGTCGATCTGAAAACTTCTAATTAGTAAGAATAGCAAAACAAGTGTTTTCAAAAGGAAAAAAACGGCGGCGAATTAAAAAAAGACTATTTATTAGCGAACTTTTATGTATAAACGGTTTCGAACAGTTCAAACAAAAATAAATCTTATACCATATCACAAGAGCACATGGTACTTCGTAGGTCTATTCGGCCATATGATAGTAATAAGACGGCAGCTCAACCATTTTAAGCAAAATTAAACAATAAGACAAAGGCATTGTTTTCTTTTAACAGGAGACTTGTTTTCCAGAAATTTATTTAGTGCTATTATTTGTTACTTATTAGACTATTTTTCCACAACGTGATTTAAAACCGACAAAGTAAAAAGAGAACCATGTACAAGTTAAAAAAAGGTTTTCAAAATATATAGAAACGAAGCTGCAGGCATGAACTACTTGCCAAATAATGAATATTTTGTTCTGGATAAATCTTCCAAAAAAGTAATTTGAGCGAGTTTTTTAAAAAAGACACGACTCGCGTGTCATACGCCACACAAAAATAATCGATGGCACGTCTGGCGTGCCATCCTCACTGAACCTGTTAAGTGTATCAGAAACAGAAATAAAGTGCAGCTGAAGCTTCGGTCCGATCCATCAAGTGAAATTCTAAAACTTACTTTCAGACGATATAGAAATTACTGTAATAACCTTATAAAGAAGCTAAAACGAAAATATGACAGAGAACTATTAAGTAATGCTGCCAAAAGTTCCAAAGAGCTTTGGAAAACAATTAATACAATAATCCATTTTAAAATGACTAAATCTCATTGCAAAGAACTACTTAATATAGGTCGGACCAATACCGTCAGACTCGGTTAATTAGCTAAATTGTTATTTTGCTAATATTGGCAACAAATTGGCTAATAGTGTTATGAAAAGTATATTTTATATAAGTATTAGCACGCTAAAACGACATAATACATCTTTTGTCCTCTTGGACACTGATCCCGAGGAATTTAAAAGTGTTATCATGGCTCTCAAAACAGGGGGTGCCCCTGGTTGGGACAATATATTGACCAAATTTCTTAAGATCTGTAACTCTGTTCTTGTGCCCATAAAGATCTATTGTTATTCCATTTCATAAGGGTTTTTCAGTCTTACCCACGATATCAAGTCATTGAGAAACTCATTTATACTCGACTACTTAATTATCTAGAAAAATTCAGCCTCATCTCTAGCTCACAGTTTGGTTTTAAGTCTGGATTATCTACGGAGGACGCAGTATTGTCTCCCACGTCCCTTATTACAGATCAAGTGAACCGAGGAAATAAATGCCTAACTGTTTTTCTTGACCTGAAAAAGGCTTTTGATACCGTCTCCCTTCCCATCCTTGTCCATAAACTGGAGTACATCCTGTGTCCGAGGTGTACCACTTAAATTACAAAGTAATTACCTACAAGAGCGCACTCAGAGTGAAAATTGAAAATTATGTGAGCTAGAGACATGGACATAAACTTCGGTGTGCCCCAGGGCAGTGGCGGATTTACCAGCAGGCTGAGTAGGCTGGAGGCTAGGGCGGCAGATTTAAGGGGCGGCGAATTTGGGGCTAAAACTTTTTCATTTTTCACTTGCTTGATAAATTTTCCTATAATTTGCGGTTGGTTGTGGCGCGGAAACGAGTGACATGACCGTTCGCTAAGTGTGTTTGATCGAAATACCTGCCCTATGTAAAGCTTCTCGCTTTTCTTACTTAAAATGTATGAAAAATTATCTAAGATCTACCTAAAGTCAACATCTCGGCACGCTGGGATCACTCCCCGAAGTTACTTGCAACATCAAAGGACTGTTGAACTATTTCGGGGAGATTTCATGGCTCGAATAATTATATTATTCCTGTCCACACGCAAAATACGCGCTTAGACGTGAAGTTGCAGAAAACAGCCTGTCGTAAACTAAAGTCAAGAAAAGCTGAACACCTTAGCTATTTTATGCATTGAGTTAGAACTCAAAATTAATAAACAAGATTTCATCCGACGATTGATGATTATTTTGCGAATAGAAAATTACGCAAAAAGGAATTTTAAGTTTCTACTTGTAATTAAATATATTATTTTTAAACTGTAAGTAACCGCAATAAAACTATTTAATAACGTTTAAGTAATATTAAGGCATTCCTTACTCCGCCTTATTAGAAGTACACGATTGAGTTTGTATTAGCTCAGAAATATAGCTAAAAGCTATTTCTTGTGCAATCTTAACTAAATCGTTGAGTTGTAAAGATAATCTGGGAACTGACACATCGATTTACTAGTCCACAATAGTTATATTAATGACGAGAAAAGGGTGGTGTAATTAAAATGATAATGCACAAATCATGAAGTTATGATTTCATTGACAGAAAATTGTAATTAATATGATTGTGAACTATTGCATCGAATTAGTAGAAGATTGGTAGGGGCGGCAAAATTAGAATAGCATACTGGCGGCAAATGTGTAAATCCGCCACTGCCCCAGGGGAGTTGCTAATCTACATAAATGACCTCACTAATCTAAGCATTGAAGGTGGTAAAATTTACTCTTTACGTCGACGACACTGCGATAGTTTTTTCTGGGATTTCGTGGAACACGATAATATACGATAAAGTAGTGTGTTTAACCGGTTCAGTGCGAATGGCACGCCAGGCGTGCCATCGATTATTTTTGTCGTATCTTTTTAAAAATCGTTATAACTCGCTCAAATTGCGTTTTGAAAGATTTATCCAGAACAAAATATTCATTATTTTGCAATTAGTTCATGCCTACAGCTTCGTTTCTGGATATTTTGAAAATTTGACATTTTTAGGGGTTGACAACCTTTTTTTTACTTGTACATGGTACTATTTTTACTTTGTGGGTTTTAAGTCATGTTGTGGAAAAATAATCTAATAAGTAACAAATAATAGCACTCATTGCGATCGCTCACAAACTCAAGTTGTAAATAAATTTCTGGAAAACAAGTCTCCTGTTAAAAAAAAACAATGCGTTTGTCTTATTCATAGATTAGGGGGTAATCTGTGGTCTTATTGTTTAATTTTTCTTAATGGTTGAACTGCCGTCTTATTACTACCATATGGCATAATAGACCTACGAAGTACCATGTGCTCTTGCGATGTGGTATAAGGTTTATTTTTGCTTGAAATAGTTTGAAACTGTTCATGCATAAATAAAGTTCGCTAATAAATATTCTTTTGTCAATCCACCGCTGTATAGCGTCGGCGTTTTTTTCCTTTTGAAAACACTTGTTTTGCTATTCTTACTAATTAGACGTTTTCAGATCGACTTTACTTTTACATTTGTATAACATAAAATAATATTTAACATTTGTAAATATCAATGAATCATAAACCTTATTTATTTCCAAATTAAGGTTTTTGATTGTTTGATAATTACAAATGTTATTATTAGATGAAAATTTAATTTAATTAAAACCAAGGTTTTCCAGGGTGATGTAGCTGTACCTACTTACATACTAAATGACTTTTTTATAAAACAAAAAATAGTACAAAAGGTTTGTAATGTCTGCATAAAAAAGTCACTTACTCTCAATTTCAAAGAAAACACGTAGAAAAACACGTAGTTACCTACTAACAACAAGTATCCTTCCATTTGTAACTGATGTGTGTAGCAAGTGATGTTTGTAACAAGTGAAAAAAGCATAAAAAAGATAATTATTTTTACACATGGCTGATGGCACAATAGGCGTGTCGTCAACTTCAGGGGCGTGAAATATTTGTTTGCCGCCACAGCTAAAAGTTGTCGAAAATCGGTGCCACAACGAATCGGTTAAAATTTATGACTGGCTAAAAACGAACCTTCTAACTTTAAATAATAATAATAAAACCAAGTATGTGTGCTTCAGAATAAATAATAGAACTCAACCGAAAAACGATTTTACAGTAAAAATGCATGAATGCGATAAAAAAGACTACTCAAGTTGTAATTGTAAAATGCTGCAGGTCACATCCACTAAATACCTAGGAGTAATACTGGACCATCGACTATCCTGGCATCCACATATTGAATATACGAACGAAAGAATACGTAAACTTATTTGGATTTTTAAAACTCTGAGGCATATTACATCTCATAAATTAATAAAATAAATATACATGTCTTTAGTACAATCTGTCTTAGCATATTGCATTCCTGTATGTGGTGGGGCAACTAAAACTAAATTCCTGGAGGTTGAACGTGTTCAACGCTGCCTACTTAAAGTCAAGTACCTCAAACCACGTCGGTAACCCACTACGGCATTATATAAGCTATGCGGTGTGCTAGCCGTGAGAGAGTACATTTTACTTACTACTCTAAAAATTCGTAAAACCATACCGTTTGACTCTACCGTAGAAATTATAAAAAAAAATATGTAACAAAAACTATTCGCACTAAAACAGTGTTTGCCATATATGTCAATATACTGCGAATTGTGTTTACCTTTACAACAGCATTAACGGTTTATTGAACATTCATAACACAACTTAACACGATAACACAAATCACGATTTCAAAAAATCTAATCACCTGGTTAAAAACATAGAATTACGACGACCTTGAGGCACTTACACCGTACTTCGTAAATTTTAAATTAATTAATCAACATACACACACAAACACGCACACACACGCAATATAATATACACAATATAAAATAAAATCAATCTCATTTTTAAGTCATTGACTATATTTGTTTTTACTAATTTCATCATACAAGAATTATTTGTATTCGTAACTAACTCTCGGTTGATCAGGCGGATTGTCTGTGGGCTTATTAGGAATATTATTTTCTCTATTATTTGTCTTATTGTTATTTTCCATTTGTCTTATTGTTATTTTCCATTTGTCTCCTCTGGTTTCTAGTCATGACTGCCACCGTACTACTCTCATTCATTGCTTTTAATTCATCAGATGTTATGTTAATTCTTGATAAAGCACATTCGATATTAGAATCATATTGTTCTAATTTTAAGCAAAATTTCAATGACCTACTGGAAGCGTCTTTCATCCCGAAAAGATATATCAAAGGTTTGTGGTCTAACAATAGTGAATTTACGCACAAACAGATAAGGTTTGAAAGAAATATTTAATACCCCAAACAACAGCGCCCATTTCTTTTTGAATTGTAGGATAGTACTTTTCCGCCTTGTAGACCATTAACTACTAGCACATGCAATGGGTCTTAAATCTTTATTGAATAAAACCGCCCCAACTGCGAAATCTGAGGCATCTGTTTGCAAAATGAATTCGTAAAAATAGGTGCTGATGTTAGAGCTTGCTTTAAAATTTGCAAAGTATCTTCGCAATTTTGTAACCATTCGAAGGTTACGCCTTTACGGCAAAGTTGATTCAAAGGTGGTGTTATTTCGGCAAAATTATGTATAAATTTCCTATAATAATTACAAAATGCGACGAAGCGTCGCTTTTTTCGACTTTTTTCGATTCGACTTCACGGCAGAACTGGTGGTTGTTATATATATATACAAGTATAATATTAATTCTTTTTTTAAAATTGACATTTTTTGGGTTACTTTTTGGTAAGACTTTGTTCAGCAAAGACTCGACTTCAGACTCAAGTTTGTTCCGGTACTCGGCGACGTTTTCCCGTGAAATAAATGGCACGGCCGGTATTTAGAGCATCACCAATGCTGTCATCGGCATAGCAATGAATGTTACCGTTTCGCAAAATATCATTTTTATGCAGAAGAAACAGCGTTGGTGATAGCACGCAGTCTTGTAGAACACCAGCATTAATAGACTTGTAGTCGGAGCATGCACAGTCTACAACGAACTTGATTCTCCAATCTGCAAAAAAGCTGGTGATCCCATTGCACAATTTTTCGGGAAACCCATAGGAAGAGCGCGTCGAAAGAAGTGTTTTGTGCCAAACCCAATCCAAGGCCTTCGCAATGTCCAAACTAACGGCCAATAACCAAAAATGCATATAATTATAACGGCCTCCAGAACGAATTTAGGTTACGTCGGCTCGTCTCAACAGAGACTAGCCTCTGAGCGGGACGGGATTATATTCTCCTAGTGTATGATTCTATTTTCTCTCACTCATAGTCTGATGAGACAACAAACAGACACGACCTGAGAGAGATCGGACACAGGGCCAACGGCTTTACCTGCTTTCCGAGACACGGAGGTGGACCAGCGCCAACTTCCTGACTGGGCTGCTACTGAGAATTTCTTTATGGAAAAACTCAGTTTCCTCAGGCCTAGGATTCCAACCAGACACCTCATGATCAGCAGCCACGCTCACGACCAATAGACCAACGAGGAAGTCAGTTTGATTATTATATTTTTATTATTAGGTATATAGACACAATTAGAAAAAAAAAATTTTCAGCCCTTTCAATAAATGTATAATGATGTTAATAATGGCATTTTTGCTTTTAAGTAACTTCTACCGTTCGGTCCGCGAATGTAATAAAGAGAAAATAAAAAAAACGAAACAAAAAGAGCTGATGATCTTCAAACGGCTAAAAAGATTCTTTTGAATCATAGAGGACACTCGACCAAGTCACCTTTCAAACAAAAAGAAACTAAATCTAAATCAGGTTATCTGTTTGGGATCTACGATGCCACAGACAGACACACAGATACACATTAAACATATAACACCCCCTTTTTTGTCAGGGGTTAAAATAAACTGAATTATATATGTTATAAGTAAACCACACAACTGGCGGATCGCACGCTGGGCAAGAAGTTGGTGGGCGCGGAGGGATTTTAGGGAGTTTCCGGGTGAAGTGCGGGGGCGCGCGGCAGGGAGCTCGAGTGACATTTTTCAGTGCGCTCGCGGCTTTCGCAGCGGGCAGTAGGTTAATTGGTTACGGACGCTCGGAACAAAACGCACACGAGATTATAACCAAGATGAATGCTGAAGATGGACGCTCTAAGATTTTTGCCAAGTAAATTAACAAGCAAGCGAAACAATTGGTGTACAATGTACATTCTTTCTTTAAACTAAGAAAACAAGATCAATCGTCTACGGAACATCAACAAGACGTAAACTTGAATAAATTGGTCGCGAAAGCAACAGGAATATCTTTAACATCTGTGAGTAAAATTGTCAAAGAAGGAAATTATCTAAAACGCGAATAAAATAGCGTGGTTTTTAAATCCCCCAAAAAAATAAAACAGGTACGAAAGAGAAAGATTGAAATAGATAATTTTACTGAAGGAGTAGTGAGACGAAAAATAAATCAATTTTACACTACGAGTATTTACAAGAGGGTTCCCACATTAAAAACATTAAATGCTAAACTTAAAGAAGAAGGAATTTTAAATTGCGGTCGAGAATATTTGAGACTGTTACTGCACAAACTTGGCTTTAAATTTAAAAAATGTCAGTCGAAGAGAAAGCTGCTTATTGAACAACCAAACATTGTTTCTTGGCGATGGAAATATCTGAATGCGATACAAAAACATCGAAGAGACAAGAGATCCATTGTTTACCTCAATGAAACATACGTCAGTGCCTCCTTAAATGTTCCATCGTGCTGGCAATCAAAAGAAGAACGTGGAGTGCTGGCTCATATTGGCAAAGGACCGAGATTAATTATTGTACATGCAGGAGGCCAGGCTGGATTTGTTGACGGAGCTCTTTTAATATAAATCAAAAACTAAAACCGGGGATTATCATTCGGATATGAATTTTGTAAATTTCAATAAATGGACAAAAGAAAAATTATTGCCAAATTTACCTCCAAGATCTGTAATTGTTATGGATAACGCCGCGTATCATTCGGTCCAGGAAGACAAAAATCCAACGATGACAAATACAAAAGCTTCGATGCAGGCTTCGCGGCAAAGACATAATGTGGAATTTGACAGTTCCTTGAGAAAATGTGACCTGCTCAAGTTGATCAAACAAGATGGATCTGAAAATGTTTACAAGATTGATGAAGTGCTAAAAGCTGCAGGCCACGAAGTATTAAGACATCCGCCGTATCACCCAGACTTGAACCCCATAGAGCTGGTTTGGGGGGATATCAAGGGACAACTTTCGAGAAACGAACTTGACAGTAATTTAGATAAGAAGAAAACTGCACTACAGAAATTATTTAGTGAATTTCCAGTAGAAAAATGGGTAGCATGTGACACACATGTCCAGAAAATTGAAGATGAGTACTGTCAACAGATCGAATACTCGACGACGCTATGGACGAAATGATAATTAATTTACAAGATAATTCTGACTCGTCCAGTTGCACTGATAGCGAAGACGGTAATTCAAGTGATATGAATATTGATATTAGCGAGGAGGAAAATATATAATAATTATTAAAATAAAATTATAAAACATGGTTAAGTACTGCTTTTCCAAAGTGTTTTGCTTAAAACTTAATAAATATTTCTGATATAAATCATTGTCTTCTTTATATTCATGTACATAATTTAAAAAAAAATACGTTACAGTAAAATAAAATTAACATGCTACAAAATCATTGATCTAGCAAAGTTGACTTTTATTTACATTATCCTATATTTGCAATCGGCGAATATTATCCCGGGATTTATCTCTGCAAAAATTATTACGTGTGTATCGATACCCGCCCCCACAAACTTCATGCCCCGCGGGCGATCCGCCAGTTGTGTGGTTTACCTATAGGTACTTTTACTCTACATACAGTTCCGTGACATAGATGTTTTTCTTTAATATCATATCTAAGGATTCCACATTTGATGTTATAGTTACTACATAAGTTTAATTAAAACGATTCTTTGCGAAATTTTCACGTTCGTTATTTTGAATCTCCAGCGGCGATTTTTATTTTTCTATGGAATAACTATATGATTTATAGTTATTCCAAAACGGTACCCACACATTAAACATTATTTTGTATCGTGGAGGCGGTGGAATTCTCGGCATAAGAAAATGCATCCACTCACACCCCATTATGATGTGGTGGGTATTGCAAGACAAAACTTTTTTTTATAGATTATGGAAGACAAACGAGCACACAGTCCACCTAATCGTAAGTGAATGCTGTGGCTCACAGACATCTACATCCATCCTCGACTAAGAATCAAAATAAAGATCATCATCATCAAAGTCATTCCAGAGGATTTCGATGAAATGCCTAGTTCCCAGTATCCTTATAAAAAAGGGTGTAAAAGTAAGACTATTAGACTTGTGAATTAAAAAGAAACACCAAGATACTAGATGTAAATATTTATTTCTATTTTCTATCATATTCTCAAATTCCATAGCAGTCTTAATTTTAAGTTATTCTAAACCACGTGACCGAGTTGTATGCACACTACGTAAAAATTTCAACCAAGAATTCGCTGATGTTTTTTTGTATATTTCAGCATATACATATATACAAGTCTTAAAGCACTGAACTGTACGTCGGTCTGTCGCGACAACTCAGTGAAAACCCGCCTTTATAGTCTTCATAAATAAAAACATAAGACATGTAAACCTGCCCTTATAATTGACGGATTATTAGTTATTATATACAGGTACAATTAAAATTCGATGAGAAATAAATGAAAGTTTCATGTTGTTCCATAAATATTTTTGAATGCAAAACACTAGACGCGAGGTTCGAGACATAAACATATCAATACTTTTTATTTATTGTCCGGTCTAATTTTAAAATATGCAACCTTAATTATAGCAACTTCATTATATATATAATGAAGAACATAATTTGCGTGTTGTAATGTGAAGTTTAAAATATAAAACAACAGTACCTAAAATAGCCTACTATAAAATTACACAATAATAGTATAAATTCAAAAAGAGTATATCCAATTATAGTCCTAAATATGCTTAAGGCTAGATAGTAGAAGTTGTAAAAATAACTAGACCTTTTCATTTTTGGCGCTGTTTTTTATCTGTGCAAATACTTTAGAATTCACATTTTAGTCTTTAAATACCATACAATTAAGGCAATTTAATTCTCTTACAGAAATCCCATCAAACCTAGCAAAACCATTGATTTGCCTGAACATTTAACGATTTCCCTAAAATCGTTTAAATTAACAGTTAAAATAAAATGAAGTAAACAGAACCACAAAAGTCGAGCGGTTTATCTTTTATTGAATAACTTAAGTATCAAAAGTTCGGGATATAACGATCCAAACAACGATCACACTAGTAACGTAGTATAAACGTATGAACGATATAATTATACGAAACTATTTACAATGAGATGTGACGCCGCCTGCGACGCTCTGTAAGTCACATGTTATGTTTTATACCTGAAACAGTAAACAAAATATTATATAAATAATTTAATAAATAATCTTAAATATAATTTAGCGTAGGAGTTAGTTCGAGGGTAGTGCCAGTGTGGGTGACCTGGAGTCTATTTATAAATATTATTTAGTGTAAGCGTTAGTTCGAGGGTAGTGCCAGTGTGGGTGACCTGGAGTCCATCAATAAATATTATTTAGTGTAGGAGTTAGTTCGAGGGTAGTGCCAGTGTGGGTGACCTGGAGTCTATTTATAAATATTATTTAGTGTAAGCGTTAGTTCGAGGGTATTGTCAGTGTGGGTGACATGGAGTCCATCAATAAATATTATTTAGTGTAGGAGTTAGTTCGAGGGTAGAGCCAGTGTGGGTGACCTGGAGTCCATCAATAAATATTATTTAGTGTAGGAGTTAGTTCGAGGGTAGAGCCAGTGTGGGTGACCTGGAGTCCATCAATAAATATTATTTAGTGTAGGAGTTAGTTCGAGGGTAGTGCCAGTGTGGGTGACCTGGAGTCCATCAATAAATATTATTTAGTGTAGGAGTTAGTTCGAGGGTAGTGCCAGTGTGGGTGACCTGGAGTCCATCAATAAATATTATTTAGTGTAGGAGTTAGTTCGAGGGTAGTGCCAGTGTGGGTGACCTGGAGTCCATCAATAAATATTATTTAATGTAGGAGTTAGTTCGAGGGTAGTGCCAGTGTGGGTGACCTGGAGTCCATCAATAAATATTATTTAGTGTAGGAGTTAGTTCGAGGGTAGAGCCAGTGTGGGTGACCTGGAGTCCATCAATAAATATTATTTAGTGTAGGAGTTAGTTCGAGGGTAGAGCCAGTGTGGGTGACCTGGAGTCCATCAATAAATATTATTTAGTGTAGGAGTTAGTTCGAGGGTAGTGCCAGTGTGGGTGACCTGGAGTCCATCAATAAATATTATTTAGTGTAGGAGTTAGTTCGAGGGTAGTGCCAGTGTGGGTGACCTGGAGTCCATCAATAAATATTATTTAGTGTAGGAGTTAGTTCGAGGGTAGAGCCAGTGTGGGTGACCTGGAGTCCATCAATAAATATTATTTAGTGTAGGAGTTAGTTCGAGGGTAGTGCCAGTGTGGGTGACCTGGAGTCCATCAATAAATATTATTTAGTGTAGGAGTTAGTTCGAGGGTAGTGCCAGTGTGGGTGACCTGGAGTCCATCAATAAATATTATTTAGTGTAGGAGTTAGTTCGAGGGTAGTGCCAGTGTGGGTGACCTGGAGTCCATCAATAAATATTATTTAATGTAGGAGTTAGTTCGAGGGTAGTGCCAGTGTGGGTGACCTGGAGTCCATCAATAAATATTATTTAGTGTAGGAGTTAGTTCGAGGGTAGAGCCAGTGTGGGTGACCTGGAGTCCATCAATAAATATTATTTAGTGTAGGAGTTAGTTCGAGGGTAGTGCCAGTGTGGGTGACCTGGAGTCCATCAATAAATATTATTTAGTGTAGGAGTTAGTTCGAGGGTAGTGCCAGTGTGGGTGACCTGGAGTCCATCAATAAATATTATTTAGTGTAGGAGTTAGTTCGAGGGTAGTGCCAGTGTGGGTGACCTGGAGTCCATCAATAAATATTATTTAATGTAGGAGTTAGTTCGAGGGTAGTGCCAGTGTGGGTGACCTGGAGTCCATCAATAAATATTATTTAATGTAGGAGTTAGTTCGAGGGTAGTGTCAGTGTGGGTGACCTGGAGTCCATCAATAAATATTATTTAATGTAGGAGTTAGTTCGAGGGTAGTGCCAGTGTGGGTGACCTGGAGTCCATCAATAAATATTATTTAATGTAGGAGTTAGTTCGAGGGTAGTGCCAGTGTGGGTGACCTGGAGTCCATCAATAAATATTATTTAGTGTAGGAGTTAGTTCGAGGGTAGTGCCAGTGTGGGTGACCTGGAGTCTATTTATAAATATTATTTAGTGTAAGCGTTAGTTCGAGGGTATTGTCAGTGTGGGTGACCTGGAGTCCATCAATAAATATTATTTAGTGTAGGAGTTAGTACGAGGGTAGTGCCAGTGTGGGTGACCTGGAGTCCATCAATAAATATTATTTAATGTAGGAGTTAGTTCGAGGGTAGTGCCAGTGTGGGTGACCTGGAGTCCATCAATAAATATTATTTAGTGTAGGAGTTAGTTCGAGGGTAGTGCCAGTGTGGGTGACCTGGAGTCTATTTATAAATATTATTTAGTGTAAGCGTTAGTTCGAGGGTATTGTCAGTGTGGGTGACCTGGAGTCCATCAATAAATATTATTTAGTGTAGGAGTTAGTTCGAGAGTAGTGCCAGTGTGGGTGACCTGGAGTCCATCAATAAATATTATTTAATGTAGGAGTTAGTTCGAGGGTAGTGCCAGTGTGGGTGACCTGGAGTCCATCAATAAATATTATTTAGTGTAGGAGTTAGTTCGAGGGTAGAGCCAGTGTGGGTGACCTGGAGTCCATCAATAAATATTATTTAGTGTAGGAGTTAGTTCGAGGGTAGTGCCAGTGTGGGTGACCTGGAGTCCATCAATAAATATTATTTAGTGTAGGAGTTAGTTCGAGGGTAGTGCCAGTGTGGGTGACCTGGAGTCCATCAATAAATATTATTTAGTGTAGGAGTTAGTTCGAGGGTAGTGCCAGTGTGGGTGACCTGGAGTCCATCAATAAATATTATTTAATGTAGGAGTTAGTTCGAGGGTAGTGCCAGTGTGGGTGACCTGGAGTCCATCAATAAATATTATTTAATGTAGGAGTTAGTTCGAGGGTAGTGTCAGTGTGGGTGACCTGGAGTCCATCAATAAATATTATTTAATGTAGGAGTTAGTTCGAGGGTAGTGCCAGTGTGGGTGACCTGGAGTCCATCAATAAATATTATTTAATGTAGGAGTTAGTTCGAGGGTAGTGCCAGTGTGGGTGACCTGGAGTCCATCAATAAATATTATTTAGTGTAGGAGTTAGTTCGAGGGTAGTGCCAGTGTGGGTGACCTGGAGTCTATTTATAAATATTATTTAGTGTAAGCGTTAGTTCGAGGGTATTGTCAGTGTGGGTGACCTGGAGTCCATCAATAAATATTATTTAGTGTAGGAGTTAGTACGAGGGTAGTGCCAGTGTGGGCGACCTGGAGTCCATCAATAAATATTATTTAATGTAGGAGTTAGTTCGAGGGTAGTGCCAGTGTGGGTGACCTGGAGTCCATCAATAAATATTATTTAGTGTAGGAGTTAGTTCGAGGGTAGTGCCAGTGTGGGTGACCTGGAGTCTATTTATAAATATTATTTAGTGTAAGCGTTAGTTCGAGGGTATTGTCAGTGTGGGTGACCTGGAGTCCATCAATAAATATTATTTAGTGTAGGAGTTAGTTCGAGAGTAGTGCCAGTGTGGGTGACCTGGAGTCCATCAATAAATATTATTTAGTGTAGGAGTTAGTTCGAGGGTAGTGCCAGTGTGGGTGACCTGGAGTCCATCAATAAATATTATTTAATGTAGGAGTTAGTTCGAGGGTAGTGTCAGTGTGGGTGACCTGGAGTCTATCAATAAATATAATTTAGTGTAGGAGTTAGTTCGAGGGTAGTATTGCCAGTGTGGGTGACCTGGAGTCCATAAATAAATATTATTTAGTGTAAGAGTTAGTTCGAGGGTAATGTCAGTGTGGGTGACCTGGAATACATCAATAAATATTATTTAGTGAAGGAGTTAGTTCGAGGGTAGTATCAGTGTGGGTGACCTGGAGTCCATAAATAAATATTATTTAGTGTAGGAGTTAGTTCGAGGGTAATGTCTGTGTGGGTGACCTGGAATACATCAATAAATATTATTTAGTGAAGGAGTTAGTTCGAGGGTAGTATCAGTGTGGGTGACCTGGAGTCCATAAATAAATATTATTTAATGTAGGAGTTAGTTCGAGGCTAATGTCAGTGTGGGTGACCTGGAATACATCAATAAATATTATTTAGTGAAGGAGTTAGTTCGAGGGTAGTATCAGTGTGGGTGACCTGGAGTCCATCAATAAATATTATTTAGTGAAGGAGTTAGTTCTAGGGTAGTGTCAGTATGGGTGACCTGGAGTCCATGCTGGGCGGAGTGCGCCACACGGCAGACGAGGTGCGCTTGAGCCTGGCTCTCTCGATGCCGGGGAAGATGTCGCGAAGATCAGGAGTGTGGGCACGCACGGAGAACAAACGGTCTACTATTTCGTTAGAAATGCGCGCTTGAATGTATAAACGCTGGCGACGCGCCTGTAACAATATACAAACATGCCATTTTAGTACAAACTTTGACTCAAATGGTCGCGGGTTCGGATCCCGAAAAATCAGTCATTGAGCTTTACTGTCAGGAAATTCTCAGTAGTAGTCCGGAGTCAGGAAGTTGGCGGTGCATTGGTATTTGGTTGATATATGTTGCATACGACAAATCATCTCTTCTTCCTTGACAGCCTCCTTGGTCCAGTGGTCGTACACGCAATTGCTGACCATGGCTCCTCAAACTTAACTATGATGAGGACGAGGCATTATTAAAAGTTATTAAATAAATTTTACATACGCAGACAAACACACAGAAACAGAAACAGAAACTTTTTTATTCAATATAGATTATAAATAATACTTATTGAAAGTCACTCTTTTGTTTGATTACCACTGGTTCGGAAAAAACCTCTGTCCTGGGAAGAACCAGCAAGAAACCCAGCGGGACTTTTTTTTTTAAAAATAACAGCTTACAATCATGATGTTACACAAATTAACAACACAACAAATTAGAAATAGCTTGGTAGCGATCACCTCATTTCCAGGGGTTATTATCATCCATAAATTCCTTAATATTATAATAACCCTTTTTATACAAACTTAGTTTAATAAAGTTTTTGAACTTTGAACAGGTCAAACTTTGTATATTTTCTGGAATTTTGTTGTAAAAGCGTATACATCGCCCCAAGAATGAATTACTGACTCGATGGAGTCGAGTAACTGGTACTACTAGCTTGTGTCTGTTCCTAGTATTTACAGAATGAATATCACTTATTTTTGTAAAACTACTTTTATTTTTGTGTACGTACATTACATTTTCATAAATGTATTGAGAGGCCAAAGTTAATATATTAATTTCCTTAAATTTTTGTCGCAGCGACTCTTTAGGCTTTAAATCATAAATTGCTCTTATGGCCCTCTTTTGCAAAACAAATATAATTTCAGTGTCAGCTGCGTGTCCCCATAGCAAAATACCATACGACATTATGCTATGGAAGTAGCTGAAGTAAACTAGTCTAGCTGTTTCAACACTGGTTAGACTTCTAATCTTTTTTACAGCATATGCTGCAGAACTAAGTCTGCTTGCTAGTTTTGATATATGGGGGCTCCATTGAAGCTTCGCGTCTAGTGTGATTCCAAGAAAAATGGTGGTATCTACAAGACTCAGTTTCTCCCCATTTAAAATTACATTAGTATTTAATTGTTTGACATTTGGAGTCACGAATTTCATACATTTTGTTTTAATGCCATTTAAATGCAAATTATTAACATCGAACCAATTTACTAATTTAGATATAGCATTATTTACTTCGTCATATTTTAGTAATTGTCGACTTAATTTGAAAATTAAAGAAGTGTCATCTGCAAATAATACTATATCATGGTTATCCCCTACTATGTAAGGTAAGTCATTAATGTATACAAGAAACAGAAAGGGGCCGAGAATTGAGCCTTGAGGCACGCCCATTTGTACCATCGATCCGGAAGAG
The DNA here is from genome assembly GCA_963668995.1 of Parnassius mnemosyne. NCBI lineage: Eukaryota > Metazoa > Arthropoda > Insecta > Lepidoptera > Papilionidae > Parnassius > Parnassius mnemosyne. Next base: position 35,949,947 of record CAVLGL010000084.1, read on the forward strand.
CTCATATTGTTAATGACAACTTTTTGCGTTCTCTTACTTAAATATGAAATAATTAATTTAAGGGCATCACTTCTTACACCGTAGTGTTGAAGTTTCCTGATTAATGTTTCATGGTGAACACAATCGAAGGCCTTGGATAGGTCACAAAATATACCCAAAGCATCCTGTGAATTCTCCCATGCATTAAAGATATATTTAATCAGCTCAACACCGGCATCAGTTGTCGAGCGACCCCTTGTGAAACCAAATTGATTTTTAAGAAGTAAATTATTTATATTAAAAAAATTTAACATTTGATCAAGAACAATTTTTTCAAAAATCTTACTAAGTGTTGGTAGTACAGAAATAGGTCTAAAATTGGTGGGGTCTAATGTACTACCACATTTAAATAAAGGTATTACTTTACTATGCTTCATTAAATCAGGAAACACACCAGATTCGATACTAGTATTAAAAATAATAGCTAAATGAGGCGCGATTGTATCTATTATAGACGCAATAACTTTAACGGAAATCCCCCACAGATCCGCAGTTTTCTTAACATCAATAGTTTTAAAATATTTTACAATATCTTTTGATGACACTTTATGAAATGTAAAATTCTTTGTACACACATTTACATTTTGTTTAAGTAATGATTCGGCGACGGCAGGAGAAGAATTCAGTGACTTAGTGGTCAAGATCGGAATATCAGTAAAATATTTCTCAAAAACCATTGCTACGTCCTGATCTGATACAGTTAATTTGTTGTTAACACTTAACTGGTAATTTGAATTGCGAGAGTTGATCTTACCAGTTTCGCTATTAATTATACTCCATGTCATTTTAATTTTATTGGAAGCCGTCTTAATTTTGTTACTCAAATGCAAAGACTTGGCTATGGAGCACACTCTTTTAAATATTTTTGAATATTTTTTTACATATTCCCTAAATTCGACGCTATGATTATATGACCTTTCATGGTAAAGATCATATAACCTATGCCTGCTCTTATGGACTCCTACTGTCGCCCATTCATTGAATGACTTCCGACTGTTCAAGGAGAATGTTTTAGAAGTAAAAGTATTATTAAATTCATTGCAAATAAGCTTAAATAATGTTCCATACAAAAAATTAGGTTCATTTTGGTGTGAAAGTGATGGAAGTTTTTTCACTATGTTACTTCTAAATTTCTCCAAGCGACGTGCATTTACTGGAACAGACACAACTTTCTCATCTACTCGCTTTTTGTGAACATAAGGTAACGAAACTACTTGTCCACAGTGATCAGAACTTAATTTTTGAATTATACATTTATGCAACGGCTTCACATTTGTAAAAATGTTATCTATACATGTTGCACTAGATTGAGAAATACGCGTTGGCTCTATAAATAAATTAAAAAGACCATATGATTTAAACAATGATCTAAATTTAATATTGATGGAGGAAGCTTCTAGGAGATTGATATTAAAGTCTCCACATATTACAACAGATTTATTCTGTTTATTAAGCTTAGTAAAAACTTCCTCCATAATGTTTTCGAAAGTATCATATGTACAACATGGGGGTCTGTAGACGCTCACAACAATGAGGTGCTCAAACTCAACACATGCCATTTCTACAGTTCGCTCAACAGAGAGGCTCACAATGTCTTTACGTTCTTTACATGATAATAATTTACTAGCTAATATTAAGGAGCCACCTCTTAAAACCGTATCTCTATTGAAAGAACTGACCACCTGGTGATTACTGAAGTTAAACATTAAATTATAAGCTTTTAACCAATGTTCAGTAATACATAAGATATGAATATTGTTGCTATTTAAGAACAACTCAATTTCTAGCTCTTTGCCTATCATGCCTTGTATATTTTGATGCACCAGGTGTAAACAATTTTCATTATTACTCTGTGGAGTCATACAATTAAAGATTTGTAAGCTACATTCTAAATTATTTAAGTTATTATAACTGCTAGAGATTACCTCTATTGTCTCATTTTCTAATTTAAATTACTTGGAACTGATTCCAAATTGCATATTAAGTCATTACACTGCTCAAAAGAAGCAGATGTCTGTGTAGCCAAGTCCTTGGCTGAGTTAATATATAAATAATAAGATAGCACATTTGCTATCTGTCTTAAATTATATTTTGATAGGTAATACCTATCTCTAGTCAAAAATTTCTTAATTAAATTATTTATATCTATTAAATTAATTCTATCATTATAATTGTAACAATTAAATGTCAAGTTTAAATTATTATTACATGAAAAGTTATTCATTAATAAATTTAAATCATATCTTATTTTATTTTCCTGCGGCCAACCCTGTATGTAAGGCAATGTAAACAAGATAATTTTATGTATATTTAAAGTATTTAGATTATCAATATATTTTAATAATTGATTTTTGTTTACATTGCCTCTTCTCCCAACAAGAATTATTAATGTGCTATCAGAACAAAATTTACTAGCTAAAACTTTATTCATTATATGACTAAAGGATGCTCCAGGCATGCAATAATTAGTGATCATATGTCCTTTTAAACAGTTATTTAACATCATGCCTAAATTTTTGCCTATGTCATCACAATACATAATAACTTTATTTTTTTTAATATTTACATTGCTTTTTAAGTTTATATCCTTTGTCATGGCACTGTCATAGAGTGTAGGTGAAAATAATGAGGTCTTACTGTTAACTTTGTTATTTACACATATTGTCCCCGATGAACCTGGTATGGAGCGCTGATACTCACTCTGATTTTTTATTAAGGAGTCAAAGCGCTCCTCATTATATTCACATGATTTTACCAGATCATTCATGGCCAATATGTGTTCTTTTATCTCATCTTGAGCCGATGCATATTTATTTGATACAATTTCTAGAGAGCTTTTAAGTGATAAAATTGTTGAATTTAGACACTCTATATCAGTCTCATAACAGTGATTCATATTTTCCACCTCAATTGAATATATTTTAAGTTTATTAATTAGTTCTTGCTTTTCTTTGCATACATTTATGTAATTTTTAACATTAATTTTAGTTTTAATTAATTTTTGTAGTTTTCTAATATATTTATTAATTTTTATATATTTCTTTAATTTTCTTCTACTGCAGGTAGTCCTTGCTGCTGTTCTTGATATGACATAATCATCACCAGTCAAATCGATTGTTGTGGAGGGTTGCAATGCTTTAGATTTAGTAGATTCACACTCTATGAGCTCGTTGAACAGACTTTGAGTTTGGGACGCTTTTATGTTATCTATGTAATGTTTTAATTGTACAATCTGCTCATTAGCCTCACTTAACTGTAACTGCAATGCAGCAATTAATTTGAGGGATTCCTCATATTCCTTGCTGCATTGGTCAAACTCATCGACTGTTCTCTGAAGTTGATCCCTTTCTTTTGTAACAAATGTATATTCTTTATGCAACTTAACCATGTCACTTTTTAGTTTAGTATTTTTAGCAATTATATTTATTTTATTACACATGCGTACATATACACACATAAACACGAGCGCGCGCGCGTGCGCCCATAGACTCACGCTTACATAAACTCGCACAATTATATAAAACCCTCATTAAATAATATAACCTTATTTTCTTATATTTCTTTTATTAATTTATTTTGTGTTTATTAATTATTGCTATGAAGAGCGGGGCATCCTGTCACAAGTATATATTTACTTAAAAGGATGTCCCACTTACTCCCATACCTATATAATATATGAGTTTTTTAAAGAAATAAACAATTTTTCATTTTTTCATGAGCGTGGTCATCGAGCCGACCCATTCGTGGTACAACTATGATAATAATAGAGAGCGGATTCGAACCTTGGAAGTGGACCATGCGGGCACGGGGTGCTCTGGAGCCTCCTCTTCGGAATCCGAGTTAAGATACTGGAAGCCGTCCGCCATGTACACTGGTTCTTGTACCGTGAAACCTCCCGTCGGGCACGACTTCAGCGGCGTCGCTGTAATACAACAAATTATACTAACACATGAAGTAGAAACAGAAACTTTTTTATTCAATATAGATTATTAATAATACTTATTTTTGATGAATGAGTATTTTTGATGATGAATGAGAGATTTTTTTAATACAATATTTTAAAAGCACAGAATAAATAATAGTATTACGTACTAAAAGTAAGTAGTATCAATTTTTTTGTCATGGGTGACATTTTCATGGTTTTCGAGGGTGTTGAAACCGATAGTGCTGTCGAAATGTAAATCCAAGATGGCGGACGCAAAAGGTATAAATTTTTTCATCATGGGTGTCATTTTCATGGTTTTTGAGGGTGCTGAAGCCAATAGTGCTGTCGAAATGTAAATCCAAGGTGGCGGCTGCAATAGGTATAAATTTTTTCATCATGGGTGTCATTTTCATGGTTTTCGAGGGTGTTGAAGCCGATAACGCTGTCGAAATGTAAATCCAATATGGCGGCTGAATTAGGTACCAATTGTTTCATCATGGGTGTCATTTTCATGGTTTTCGAGAGAGTTGAAGCCGATAGGGTTGTCGAAATGTAAATCCAAGGTGGCGGCTGCAATAGATATCAATTTTTTCATCATGGGTGTCATTTTCATGGTTTTCGAGGGTGTTGAAGCTGTGTGTCCAACTGGGCATGCCTTAAGCGCATTAAAAAAAATGCGTATAACATGATTATACGGAATTTTTTAAAGTAGTTTAAATACATTTCGACAGCACTATCGGCTTCAACACCCTCAAAAACCATGAAAATGACGCCCATGAAGAAAAAGTTGGTACCTACTTCAGCCGCCATCTTGGATTTACATTTCGACAGCACTATCGGCTTCAACGCCCTCGAAAACCATGAAAATGACACCCATGATGAAAAAATCTATACCTATTGCAGCCGCCACCTTGGATTTACATTTCGACAGCACTATCGGCTTCAGCACCATGAAAATGTCACCTATGACGAAAAAATTGATACTACTTACTTTTAGTACGTACATACCACTATTATTTATTCTGTGCTTTTAAAATATTGTAATAAAAAATATCTCATCTATACAAATAAATAAAATTGAAGTGTCTGTTTGTAATGTTAAAATAACAGCTTTTTACTAAATGCATATAAAAGTATATACGATACTTATAACAAAAACACAATTTTTAAAATTTTTGTCTGTCTGTCAGTCTGTCTGTCTGTTTGTTCCGTCTAATCTCCGAAACAGCTTGACCTATTTCGACGGGACTTTCACTGACAGATAGCTGATGTTCTAAGGAGTAACTTAGGCTACTTATATTTGAGAAGAAGAAGGGTTCTGAGCAAAATAATTAAAACCCTAAATTAGACGCGGGCGAAGTCGCGGCGAACAGTTAGTTATTATTATAATCAAGTATTTAAGAAATTTGGTTATGCGAATATTGTGTATTTGTACAGCGATCTTTTTGAGCCGCTACAAACAACCGAAAGTGACGCAGTCTCTATTCCATTTATAATAATTTTTCATACAAGGCTCAAAGACTGCTGAATCCACCGAAAATTTCGCCATTTCGCAGCCGAAAAAAATTTATTATAACTAAACTTGACAAAATTAAACTGCCATTTACATTCAATGGCTACCCACATGATATTTTCAAAAGTAATCGTGTTTACAAGCCTTGTGGACTTGATAAATCCACACCTTAAGCCACTAAAACCCCTTTTTTTATTTAAAAATAGCAATTAATCGATTTAAAAAAAATATTAATAAGATTAACAATCATTTATCTTTCTGACAGTGTGCTTTTTATATCACTTATATGTGCAATATGATTGCTAGATACGATTTCATGCGACAAAACGTTGGAATCTTAATTTTTAGGCTTTCGCTTAAGGCATGCAATATGAGGCAAGGCAGTCTATGGGAGAGGCCGATGTTCAGCAGTGGACTTGGATAGATTCTAATTAATGAATTTTATTATTAAAAAAACAACCCATTATTCAAAGCAAGAAAAACAACCAAACACAAGCTATACTTGCACAATTATAATATATATTTATACAAAGTAAACCCACATATTTTGGAAGCAGCATGAATAGCTCGCCTCAACAAATGCTTTCACCGAATACCAGCGTAAAATAATCCTATTTCATAAATAGAATTGAACAGAATTATTTTCATCCAATATTGATTATATAGTTATATCGCCTCCATCAGTCCCTGGCTCTATATTTCAAACAGCCACATATCAGTATATGCATAAGAAGTCAAGTTTAATTCTAAGTAATGTAAGACAAACAACTCCCACACCTATCCGGTGGGGCGATATGATAATTGTCCACGACTTATTTAATTAACATAAATTTTAATTCATTCTGTATCGAACCATCTCCGAAAGAGCATTAAATCATTTTATACTTTAAATTGTGTTTTCAAAAAGACTGCCGAGGTTCGTCGCAATTTAAGTACACGTAATTCTTATTGAATCATTTTTAACTTTTACTACTGGTCCGGAAAAAGCCTCTGCCCTGGGAAGAACCAACAAGAAACCCAGCAGGACTTATAAAAAAAATCTAACTTAATATATAATATTTAGATATACAATTTAAATGTGACGAGCATTTCATGTATCTTAGTCCACAGTTAAAAAAAAGATATATAGTTTATTTCCTTGACATTGATTAGAAATAGTATTATGCCATGGCCAGAACCACCCAGGAAGCATGTAGAATGCTTGTATTGGGTGGTTCTGCTCTTCCCAAGGGTTATAATTGAATTTTAAGTGAGGGACATACCCTCACTTAAAATTCAATATAAATTGTTGTGTATAAATTAAGTGTGAAGTGTGTGTATAGTGTAACTGTAGTGTATGTTTAATGTGTGTGTAGAGTGTGAGGAGAGTGAGTGAATAATTATGTGTGTTTTATTTTTAAGTTTAATTTTTTGCGCGTCGATAGAAATTATTACCAATTGCACAGTGCGACGTAGTATGCATTATAATTCTCATATACATCTTACTTTGTGTGTCAATGTACCAAAGTCTCTTAAAGCGGCTACCTACTCATTAGCCTGCCGCAGGGGCAATCTAGGGTGTACAGCGATCGGGGCAATATCTGAACTGTCTCTATACACATGCCTGCCGCTCAGTATGAGTGCACGTCTCGCTACACGCACATGTGGAGAATGGCGCAAGTTTTGTTGAAATATCAATGAATCGGTATATATAGCCTTCCCTCTTTTTTATATAGAATAAGGGTGACAAATGAGCACAGTCCACCTGATGGTAAATGGACACTGTGGCCCATAGACACCCACATTTATCAATAAAACAACTGCTGCATACACACACCACAATTAAGAGGGCAATTAAGGATCATCCCCACTCCTACACCCTAGATTGCCCCTGCGGAAGGCATGTGAGTAGCCGCCTTTACTGTTAGAAGGACTGGGTGACGGTGACTTTGTCACTTTTACTTCCGAATTGAACAGGAGAATGGGGGATGGCAGCAAGCTCCACACGTTGATAACACGAATTAGCAAAGCAATTATTTAGATCGTTTCAAAGCAAATGGAGACGAGGCTCGAAGGACCAAAAGCGGTAGGAGCTCTACAGTGAATAAAACTACTTTTACGGATTGAATCGCGACTAATTTTACTTATTTTTAATTCCCAACGTTAGGGTGGGTTGATTGACGTCCCGATGTTAGAGTTAACCCGGACTACCTTCAGCTTTTTAATTATTACTTTTGGTCCGATCTACGCAGAATGAACTTGCTGTCTCTTGAAGTTTTGCAGTGGTATGCTTGGGTTTAGTTTTAATTCTATTAATTACCAGATCCCAAGCAGGTGATAGTACCTAATATCTTTCTCTATTTAAATTGGGATGTGTTTTTAATTTCAATAGTCTGACGTATCATCCTTGGTAGGAATCGATATTCTTTCGAAGGATTTGTGTCAAATCCGATGTAATGGCGGAGGCGGTCTAGAATATGATCAGAAACTGCAGACTTCCCTTCTTTTTCTTTTTTACGCGGGTTTTTATAGTCCTTTTTGCTTGCCCTATATACGAGACTGTATTCACAATCACGCTTGTACACTAATGCATCTTGTAGAGGGATATTACACTTGACGGATGGTAAGAAGAAATTATTATCTCAACTGTGTAGTTTTCTTTTTTATAGGATAAAGGTGACAAGCGAGCACACAGTCCAGTTAATGGTAAGTGGTTACTGTGCCCCATAGACATCTACATCTATCCTCGTTTGTGAATCAAAATGCAGCTGCGTTGGCAGTCCTGAGAACTAAGATAGAATGCCTCGTTTCCTGTAAAATAAGGCTCCGGTTCTCTACACTCACCATAAGAAACACAGAAGTATCAAGCTGCAATTTCAAATTGGTATTCTATGAGAGCGTGAGCCTTCCCCGGTCGGGCCGAAACATTCGTGCTACAACTATACAATTAATATAGCTGCAGCATGGCTCTACCACGTTTTAGTAGTAAGGCTAAACTCTGTATGACAATACTTACTGCGATCGCTGTCCATTTTCAATTTCATCTTCTGCTTTTCTATGTACTCTTTGTGTCTCCTTTCCATCTCTTTCGCCATAGTAGCCGCTTCCTTTTTCACTCTACAAATATAAGGAGAACACATATTAAAATACTAAATGGTAATAGAATGGCAGTGTGGTCGTAGACTTAGGTTTCTGTTTAGTTGTTAATTACGTGCGATACCGGACTTTTAAAAAATAGTCTGGTCTTTTCTTGTAGGTCCCAAAATCATATTGATTCGGAAAAAACTGTTGATGACAGCAAATTCTACAAAGTGGTATTGAAGGGTAGTAAATCCCTAGTCCTCTTGGTAGTGGACCGCTAAGCATCCAGATAGTGTAGATAGCATTGAGAATGTTATCACATGTGATGGTGAAACTTGGTTTATTTACATCTCTATTCCATTTGAAAGTTGTTGTAATGGACCTGATTTTCGTTACTACAAATTTTAACATATCAAATACATTTATTGGTCCCTGTGGTCCGATTCTGTGACTGCAGGGTAATGGCCGCGGGTTCGAATCCTGCATGGAGCAAGTGTTTGTATAGTCATATGCAATTTATATAATTTAAATAAATAGCAATTTAATCGCAAAAGAAGTGAAAAATTTACATTTCATCATCAGTATGCCCAAATACTCAAACGCTACTCAATTTAAAGAAGCCGTTAAATCTCGTGCTGTCTCTATCACTTCAAGGCCAAGTGACTGTGACACCATGAGACTTAACGACATCTTAACATTGAGTAGCGATTGAGTATTTCACCAATAGTCTTGTAATTATTTATTAGTATATTGACTGCCTTGTTACGAGAGGCACACTGAAACGATCGGGAATAAGAAAAACCTCATGTACGGTATAGCTAAATTGTATTTTATTGTTTTTCGAAGTATTCTCCGTTCAACTTAATGCACTTTTCCATTCGTGCAAACCAATCATTAAAACAGTAATTCCAGGCTGAAATTGATGTTGACAAAATGGGTGATTTGTACGCTTCCACAGCTGCTTCGGGGTCTTCGAACCGTTGACCGCTTAATAAATCTTTCATTCTAGGGAATATAAAGAAATCGTTTGGGCTAAGGTCAGGACTGTACGGAGGATGGCTCATCAGCTCAACGTTTTCCTGCTTCAAAAATCATTTATCTTCCGAGCCGTGTGGGAGCTCGCATTATCGTAATGTAAGATGATGCGACGTTTCGGGTTATTTTTTCGGAGTTCGGCTATCATTTCTGGCAAACAAACCGTGATATACCACTCAGCGGTAACCGTTTTGCGTTCCTGTAAAGGAATTGTAGCAACATGCTCCTTTTTCGAGACAAACGTAGCGTTCATTTTCTTTGACACGCTACGGGAGCAAACCACTTTCGTTGGTTTCACCTCGTCTTTGAAGACAAACTGCTGACTGATGTTTTCTTTCAGGTTCGTATGAATAAATCCATGATTCGTCACCTGAGACGATATTATAAACGGCATTTGACTTCCCTCCATTGAAGCGTTGCAGAGTATTCCGGCACCAATCTACACGAGCCGCCTTTTGCTCTTCGGACAAATTGTAGGGAACCCAGCGGGAATGTGTGTAGCTTTCTTACACACAGCTCATTATGTAATATCGAATGAATTGCAGTCATTCCGATACTGATAACCGCCCGAATCTGCTCGTATATCACATGACGTTCATCTAATATAATAGTTAGCACAGCTGCGATGTTTTCAGGCGTGACCGCTGTTCTTGGTCGACCTGCAGAAGAAACAGTGCTGAGCGACACACGACCGCGTCGGAACTCGGCATACCAGCGGTATATTGTCGTTTGACTCGGTGCTTCAACATCATAAATCGAAACAAGTTCGCTGAGACATTTATCTTGAGATAAGCCGTGACGAAAATTGTAATAAATTATGGTACGGAAATGTTCACGCGTGAGCTTCATTTCTGTTAACGACGTGTCAACTTTAAACCAACATAGTTTTTGTTTTTAAACATTTTTTTTAATTGTTTCAATGTCATTAAGATTCTAAGAGGCTAGTATTCAAATTCTAAAACAGATTTTATTGTAACTCAATCCGAAATATTCTATTCCCGATCATTTCAGTGTGCCCCTCGTAGTCTAGAGGTTGTAGTAGTGCGAGTGCTGATCATGAGGACCCGGGTTCGAATCGCGGCTCGGGCCAAAAAAATCAGTTATTGAGTTTTTCCATAAAGAAATTATCGGTTGCTGCCCGAAGTCAGGAGTTGTTGAATTTGGCGGTATCTCACCCCCGTGGCGGAAAACACCTAAACCCGTTGGTCCAGCGCCTGATCTCTCCGGTCGTATCGGACTATGAGAGTGAGGCAATAGAGACCGCACCTGTGCTGCGCATACACTTGGGCACTATAGTCCTGTCCTGCGCCGATGGCTAGTCTCCGCTGAGGCTGGCCGCCGTAACCGATATTCGGTCTGGAGGACATTATTATTAATTATTTATTTTTAAATCTAACTGCCATTTAAAATTAAGTTTCCCTCTGTCGATAAAAATCAAATAAACCGTAATAATTCCACCAAGCAACAAACTTACATCTCGGCTTCTTCCAGCTGCTTACGTCTGGCCGCCTCCGCCCTCTTCTGTTCCTCCGCGAGCCGTTGCAAGCGGGCTTGTTCCTCCGCTCTACGTCGCTCTTCCGTTTCCGCTACCTTACGAGCGAGCTCTAGTTTTTTCTGCGAAAGAGGGCCGTACGGGCGATTTATAAATTAAATTGAAGTCCCTCGGAGAAAAATTTTATAAAGTATATAGGTACATTACAGTATAGGTATAATAATTAAGAAAGATAAATACATCAATAAAAATAAACCCTCGGAATAAGGTGATCCCCAACATACTGGATCTACAAAAATTCATATAAAAAATTGCACTAAATTATTGAGTATATGTTTCAAAGAATATAATCCCGATGGGTTTTTTGCTGGTTCTTCCCAGGACAGAGGTATTTTGCAAGCCAGTGAGAAATAAAATTACTCAATAAGTAGCAATAATCTATCTCTATATATAATAATCAATTGCTGTCCGTTAGTCTTGCTAAAAGTCGAAACTGGCTTGACGGATTCTGATGAAAAACAATTATCATAATCAAACCCAACTAAATATATATTATAAGAAATTAAAAGAAAATCAACGTAATAACTAATATGAGAAAAATCACACTCAGGATGACTGGGTTGTTGATAATTACATTTACGAAAGATGTTAGGCGAATTAATGTTGAATATTGTTACGCGCCACTATTAATGTCTTGTACATGGCAACACTAGTTACACTAGCGCCCCCTAGTGTCGAGTAAATGAAAGTATTGCGCGCCACTATTAATGTCTTGTACATGGCAACACTAGTCACACTAGCGCCCTCTAGTGTCGAGTAGCAGAACTAGGAGAGTCGAGATCCTTCCAGAAATTTCGGGACCGATATGTACTCGAACATTCTAGATGTCGCTACAGTAGAAGGTTCTGGAAACTATCTGAGGCCCTATATAAGGCCGGTATAGACCACGACTGGGGCAGTATTGAATTGGCGATACAAGAGAATACTTCGAAGCGAAATAACGGCGAACTGTGTTTTATTATTAGTGTGATTTTAGATTGTAATTAGTGTTGTGTAATTAAAGTGTCAATATTGGTAATTCAATCGGCAGTTTTTAATTGTCTCGAACCCCAAGCTCGTAACAATTGGTGTCAGAAGTGGGATCAAATATGCCGATTTTACCTAAAGACGACACGGAGGGTATCCGTACCCGAAGTCAACGCCAACAGGAGACGGACCAGAGACGATTTGGTAATGCAACGCCGCAAACGTCGGAGGGCCAGTTGCTAACCACGGAGGCTGGCCCGTCAGCAGCTCCTGCATCTGCAGCACCTGACTTAGGTGCTCTGATGATGATGCTGCAGGATCAGGCTCGCCGACAGGAGGAACAGGCCCGCCGACAGGAGGAACAGGCCCGCCGACAGGAGGAACAGACCCGTCGGCTGGAAGAGCAGCTGCAGCGCGGTATGGAAGAACAGATGCTCCTCAGGAAGGACCTTCACGCTACCTTCGGGAAAGAGATAAAGGAGGTGAAGGATAGGGTTGCTCAACATGACAACCGCCTGTTGGAAGCTGAAACCCGAATCGACCAAGTGAACAATCGGGTTGACAACGTGATGGCTGATGTGAAGAAAACGCTGGACGACCTCAAACTTGGGGATGGAGTTACAGCTCCCGTGGTAGCTACAACACCTTCGCTACGTGGATTCAAAGTGCCACCGTTCGACGGGACTTCTTCCTGGTCGGCCTATAAAATCCAGTTCGAGGCTGTCATGAAAGCGAACGGCTGGAATAAAAGTCAGGCCATGACTGCTCTCACCCTAGGCCTGCGCGACCAGGCATTAACTGTTCTGGAAGCTCTCGGTAAGGAAGTGACTTACGAGCAGCTCCTTGAGGCATTGGAGGCGAGATATGGCGACGCTCACCTGGAACACGTCTTTCGTGCGCAGCTCAAAGATCGCGTGCAACGCAGTAACGAAAACCTGCAGCAGTGGGCCCTTGAGGTGGAGAAGCTGGTTCGAAAAGCGTACCAGTCTGTACCTGCGCTTATTGTAGGGAACCTGGTGCAGACATTCATCGACGGCATCCGCGACCTTGAAGTCAGAGCTGCTGTGAGGCTCGGGCACCACGAGACGCTTAAGGACGCCTTGACCCATGCACTGGAGGTGGAAGCCGTGCGGCAGGATCATCGTTCCCACCGCGTCAGGGAGGTTGCAGCAGCTAAAGTTCAGGACCGCAATAAAAGCTACAGCCCTAGGTGCTACGGCTGTGGAGAAAGGGGCCATCTTCGATCCAGCTGCCCTAAGCGAACTGTAAAAAGGGAAGGTGATCGATCTCGAGAGGGTAGTGCGGATAATAGCACCGCCCAGCAGCAGCAGGGAAACTGGCGGGTGCTGGCTGATGTTAAAAGAGCCCCAAGGATTTCGATCTCACAAACTCATGATGGGAACAGCCTAATCATCAAGGGCGAAGTCAACGGAACGCCATGTAAACTGACCATAGACACTGGAGCCTCTCGCACGGTTGTCAGTTCCCAACTTATAAGTCGGTTCCTTGGTGACTCCGCATACAACCGAGAACGCATTAATTTGGTGACAGCCACTGGTCAGCGCATACCCGTCCGTGGAGAGAAGGAGATGGAGTTGAAGCTAGGCAACATGATCTACCTGCATAATGTCATCGTGGCTGATATAATGGACGACTGCATCCTGGGCCTAGACTTTATGAGGAAGAATTGTTGTGAGATTGACGTTAAGCAAGGTGTTTTGAAATGTGGACAAGAAGAACTTTTCATGGAAGGGGCGTTACCAGGGAATGTGTACAGCCTTAAGAAGATTGTTCTTCCGCCGAGATCGGAAACGATTGTGCCGGTTAGTCTTCCTCGGAGTCCTGGGCAAGCTCATCGTTGTGTACTCGTGGAAAGGGTAGACAATGACCTTCCATGGAAAGTGGCTCGAACCTTGGTCAGAACCACCGACATCTCAGGAGTACGTGTGTTGAACCTTTGTGATCAGGAACAGATTATAGAAAAAGGCACATTGGTTGGTACTAGTGAGGAAGTGGATTGGTTGCGTCGGTGCGAATATCTATCGACCGGGACCCCTACCAAGGATGGACAAACGACAGTGACCACACTTTTAGAAGACTGTCGCAGCGTTCTCTCCCCGAATGAAACGGTCAAGGCGAAGAAGTTGTTACTCAAGTACGCCAATGTTTTCTCGTCAAACGAAGCTGACATAGGAAAGACTGGCTTAGTTCAACACAAAATAAACACAGGACAAGAATTGCCTATTCGTCAGCGGCCAAGAAGATTGCCTGTAGCACGTGAAAAGGAAGTGGAAACCATGATTGAGGGAATGGTGAAGGATGGTGTTATTGAACCTTCATCTAGTCCATGGTGTTCACCTGTGGTGCTGGTAAAGAAGAAGGACGGCAGCATGCGGTTTTGTGTTGACTACCGCCGCCTGAACGACGTTACGAAGTAGGACAGCTATCCCTTGCCTAGAATTGATGACACGCTGGATATGCTCACAGGCGTAAAGTGGTTTAGTACGCTGGACCTGAAAAGTGGCTACTGGCAGGTTGAAATTGACCCTAAGGACAAGGAGAAAACTGCATTTTCCACAGGAAAGGGTCTGTGGCAATTTAAAGTCATGCCGTTTGGATTGTGCAATGCTCCAGCAACGTTTGAAAGGTTGATGGAGCTTGTACTTACCGGGCTAATTGGAGATGCCTGTCTCGTCTATTTGGATGACATCATCATCGTAGGCCGTACGTTTGAGGAGCACCTTCAAAACCTGGAACGCGTGCTCATGAATATCCGGAGTGCCAACCTCAAGTTGAGTCCAAAGAAGTGCTCACTATTCAAACGGCAAGTTAGTTTTTTGGGGTATGTAGTGTCGGAAGAAGGTATCCGCACGGATCCAGAGAAAATTGCTGCTGTCAAGGAGTGGCCGGTCCCAAAAGACAAGACACAGGTTAGAGCATTTTTGGGTTTGTGCTCTTATTATCGGCGATTTGTGAAGAACTTTGCAGATATAGCCAAACCTCTGCACAAGCTAACCGAGGAGAAGCGACAATTCTGCTGGGATGAAAGTTGCGATATTGCATTCCAGGAGCTCAAGAACCGTCTGTGCAAAACACCTATTTTGGGGTACCCTGATGCGGGCAAGGAATTCATAGTTGACACAGACGCAAGTGATATAGGACTTGGCGGTGTGTTGTCTCAACGGAATGGTGATCAAGAGATTGTGATAGCGTACTTCAGCAAGTCGTTGTCAAAGCCGGAAAGGAACTATTGTGTCACAAGACGGGAATTGCTTGCTGTGGTAAAGTCCTTGCAGCATTTTAGCAAATATCTTCTAGGGCGGAAATTCCACTTACGAACTGACCATGCTGCACTGAAATGGCTATTGCAGTTCAAAAATCCGGAAGGACAAGTTGCGAGATGGATAGAACTACTGCAGGAATAAACTTTGTGATCGAACATCGCAGAGGGAAATCTCATGGCAATGCAGATGCATTGTCAAGAAGACCTTGCCCTGAAGATTGCAAGCATTGTACTAGGCAAGAGGGTAAGGAAGTGGTATCTGTGAGAATGCTCAGGACAGACCAGCTCAGCAATGAGTGGAAGGACAGCCTACAACATGCACAGCAGGAAGATTCGGACATTAAGCCGATTCTGGAATGGATGAAGGCCAGTGCTCCTAAGCCCAAGTGGAGCGACGTCTCAGCAATGAGTTCGACCACGAAAAGCTATTGGGCCCAATGGGACAGCTTGCTGATTCAGGATGGAGTCCTGTGCCGTAAATGGGAAAATGGTCGGGGAGACAGGTGTCATTTGCAAATGGTTGTCCCTAAGGCTAAAGTGCCGGATATTCTACGGCTGTACCATAGTGGTTGTTCAGGAGGCCACCTGGGAGTTAAACGAACTCTCCTGAAGATCCGAGAACGGTTTTACTGGGTCCACTGTCGTGACGATGTCGAGGACTGGTGCCGCAAATGTACAAGTTGTGCGGCTGTAAAGGGACCTCAAATTCGTAGTAGAGGCGCATTGAAATTGTACAATGTTGGTGCACCATGGGAGAGGATAGCCATTGACGTTGCGGGGCCGTTTCCAGAAACTGAAAGTGGTAACAAGTATTTCATGGTAGTGATGGATTACTTCACTAAGTGGCCAGAAGTCTTCGCCATTCCAAATCAAGAAGCTTCAACAGTTGCAGATAAACTAGTTCATGAAGTCTTCTGTCGTTTTGGAGTACCTTTAGAGATTCACAGCGATCAAGGAAGGAATTTTGAGTCTCAAATATTCCAGGAAACTTGCCGAGTTATGGGTACTCAGAAAACACGAACAACTTCTTACCACCCACAATCTGATGGAATGGTAGAAAGATTTAATCAGACATTGGAGAGGTACCTAGCAAAAGTTGTGGAAAAACGGCAACGAGACTGGGACAGGCACATACAACCGTTTTTGTTGTCATATCGAAGCGCTGTTCACGAAAGTACATCAGTGACACCAGCTTTCGCAAACTTTGGGAGAGAATTGCGGCTGCCTGCAGACCTGATCACCGGAATACCACCTGATGCCCCACGCAGTATAACCGATTATGCAAATGACTTGCGGAACAAAATGAATGACATTTATGAGCACGTCAGACAGACGGGCTAGCAAACGTCTGAGAAGATGAAAACACGGTATGACCGCAAAATGAACAACAAGGGCTTTGATGAAGGTTCACTAGTGTGGTTACACAATCCAGTTCGCAGCAAAGGGAAATCTCCTAAGCTTCAAGCTAAATGGGACGGACCGTACCGGATTGTGACAAGGATCAATGATGTAACCTACCGGATACAGAAAGGTGCCAGAGGTACTCCTAAGATTGTCCATGTGGATCGACTGGCGCGTTATTATGGGGCCAATAATGCTCGGGACGAGCATGTCTTAGGAGGGGGCAGTGTTACGCGCCACTATTAATGTCTTGTACATGGCAACACTAGTTACACTAGCGCCCCCTAGTGTCGAGTAAATGAAAGTATTGCGCGCCACTATTAATGTCTTGTACATGGCAACACTAGTCACACTAGCGCCCTCTAGTGTCGAGTAGCAGAACTAGGAGAGTCGAGATCCTTCCAGAAATTTCGGGACCGATATGTACTCGAACATTCTAGATGTCGCTACAGTAGAAGGTTCTGGAAACTATCTGAGGCCCTATATAAGGCCGGTATAGACCACGACTGGGGCAGTATTGAATTGGCGATACAAGAGAATACTTCGAAGCGAAATAACGGCGAACTGTGTTTTATTATTAGTGTGATTTTAGATTGTAATTAGTGTTGTGTAATTAAAGTGTCAATATTGGTAATTCAATCGGCAGTTTTTAATTGTCTCGAACCCCAAGCTCGTAACAATATGA
Source organism: Parnassius mnemosyne (assembly GCA_963668995.1). Taxonomy (NCBI): domain Eukaryota; kingdom Metazoa; phylum Arthropoda; class Insecta; order Lepidoptera; family Papilionidae; genus Parnassius; species Parnassius mnemosyne. Next base: position 35,967,406 of record CAVLGL010000084.1, read on the forward strand.
ACGTAACTGTCGCGATCGAGCCCTGCAACCGCGAGACTATGGTGCTGGACAAACCGAAGTTAGTAGCTATGTACGCCACTGTTGTACTTGAAAGACGTAACAAGACACTTATTTAACTTTTGACTGTTTTCAAGGCAAGCGTTCTATTATATTCACCAAAGAATTGCCTTAGCCGCGGCGCCTCACTCTATACTTTACTTACAAATTATATAATTACTTCGTTATTGAAACAGGCTCTAATATAAATATAAAGCTAATTATAAACTCCTTTTTTGTAATAACTTAGAATGGGCTTAGCAGTGTTTATGTTGTATTGAGTGATAGGTAGGTATATTTTCTTACCCGTTCAGCTTCCTTTAGTCGTTCCAGCTTGCCCTGATCTGCATGCGCTTGTTTCTCCATGCGCTCCTTAACTGCAGCTTCCATGGCCGCTCGTCTCTCTTTCTCTGCTGCTTCCCTCGCTGCTGCAGCCGCTGCTATTTTTTCTTCTCTTTTTCTAGAAACAAAAAGAACCTTATTAATTTTAAATTATTTATATTGGACATGAGGGTCTCTCATTAAAACCACAAAGACAATGAGGTTGATGCAATGGTCATAATGGAACTCAAGTTTTTTTTTTTATAGGATAGGGGTGACAAACGAGCACACAGTCCACCTGATGGTCAGTGGTTATTGTGGCCCATAGACATCTACATCTATCCTCCATTACGAATAAAAATGCAGATGCATTGTCTGTCACCCGTGAGGACTAAGATGGAATGCCTCGTTACCAGTAAAAAGGGTCTCCGGTTAGAGAAATTTTTTTTTGTTTAGCTGCTATTTTACGCTGGTATTCTGTGAGAGCGTGGTCCTTCCCCGGTCGAGCCGACCCATTCGTGCTACAACCACCAATATAGCTGCAGCAAACATACAAACACCAGTAATATAGGTGTAGCATGGCTCTACCACGTACAAAATCTATGGATCTATGGACAACTATGTAGACATCGTGTTGAGTGGTCGTTTGTTCCTGCCGCATCGCATATATTATTATTCTGTTAGACTGATTATGGAGTTTTGAAGTCGCTTTAGTGCAGTACCTCAAATATACACCAAACCGAGGAGTTATGAGATTCGGTAAGTGTTTTGCATCTTTTGTTAGCGCTTTCATGAGGTATTTTCCACACGCATTCCGCATTTGTATATTATATTATAATTACCACATCATATCTTAGTCTCTCGCATTTATCAAATTAAACTTATATTCTATCTGCTCCCTTTCACAACTATAAATTTTTTGGTTGTAAAAGTTCTACTTTTAGAATTATTCAATGGAACTGAATACGTATGCAAAAATGGATACATTTAAATATTTTTTTTTAGTATAGATATTAGAAAAGAATAATTTTTATTTAATATAGATTACAGGAATACCTACTGAAAGTCATTTATGTGGTTCGGAAAAACCTCTGTCTGAAACTGTTGGCCCTTCATATGGGGTTAAGCAGAATCACGGTGAAAAGGGTGTTAAATGAAGGCTTAGGGCTTCGGGCATATCGAAGAAAAACAGGACATCGTTTGAATGCTCGTCTAATGGACCTGAGACTGAAGAGATGCCGCGCTTTGTTGAAGCGGTACGCGGGAAAAAAATATCGGGAAATTTATTTTTTCGGATGAAAATTTTTTTACCGTAGAAGAGAGCTACAACAAACAAAATGATAAGATGTACGCACACAGTAGTGAAGAAGCGAGCAACCGTATTCCGCGTGTCCAACGAGGTAATTTTCCATACTCGCTCATGGTATGGTTGGGAGTTTCTTATTGGGGCTTAACAGAGGACAATTTTTGTGAGAAAGGTGTAAAAACGAATGCAATTGTGTATCAAAATACAGTGCTCACGAACCTTGTGGAACCTGTTTCTCATACTATGTTCAATAACAGGCACTGGGTATACCAACAAGATTCGGCGCCAGATCATAGAGCGAAGAGCACACAAGACTGGCTGGCGGCACATGAAATCGACTTCATCCGGCACGAAGAATGGCCCTCCTCCAGTCCAGATTTGAATCCGTTTAATTACAAGATATGGCAACACTTGGAGGAAAAGGCGTGCTCAAAACCTCATCCCAATTTGGAGTCACTCAAGACATCCTTGATTAAGGCAGCCGCCGATATTGACATGGACCTCGTTCGTGCTGCGATAAACGACTGGCCGCGCAGATTGAAGGCCTGTATTCAAAATCACGGAGGTCATTTTGAATAAACTTTAGTGTCATAAGAATCTATGTTTTGTTAAGTTCATTTTGGTATATAAATGGTTACATAATGAATAAACTTGTTTCAATTATTTTATATTAAACATGTGACAGAATTTATGACCTGACTAGGTATATATAAAAATTACGTGTCACATTGTTTGTTCGCGATGAACTCCTAAACAACTGAACTGATTTCAATAAAATTTTGCACACTGTGTGCAGTTTGGTCCAACTTGAGAGATAGGATTGTTTCTATCCCGATAAGTGACCCTCAATTTTTTATTGCTTATTTCAGGAGTTTTTTATTTTTTGAGAAAGCAAATGGGCGTTCGGAAAGGGCAGAACAACGTCTGCCTGGTCAGCTAGGGTGTATATATATACTGGGTGGCGCCTAGGTTATCACGTTAAATAGCACAGCAGTTAATACAAGAAGATATATGTCTGTTAAAATAATAAAATAAACAATCATCATCATCATCATCATCATTACAGCCCTTCACAAGTCCACTGCTGAACATAGGCCTCCCCCAAGGAATGCCACAAAGCACGGTCCTGAGCCACCTGCATCCATCGACTTCCTGCATATCTTACCAGGTCGTCACTCCATCTAGTGGGGGGACGCCCAACACTTCGCCTGCCGGTACGAGGCTGCCACTCAAGAACCTTTTTTCCCCATCGGTTGTCGGTTCTTCGAGCTATATGACCGGCCCATTGCCACTTCAACTTACTAATCCGTTGGGCTATGTCGGTCACTCTGGTTCTACTGCGGATATCCTCATTTCTGAGTTTATCACGCAGAGAAACTCCGAGCATAGCCCTCTCCATAGCTCGCTGAGCGACCTTGAGCTTCCTCATCCGGCCAGCAGTGAAGGACCACGACTCAGTTCCGTATGTCATCACTGGCAACACGCACTGGTTGTACAGTTTCGTTTTCAAGTTTTGAGGTATACCTGATGAGAAGATGTGCCGTAATTTCTCGAACGCTGCCCAACCGAGTTGAATGCGTCGATTGTTCGTTCGACCTCTCGGTCGAAGTTGGACTTACCTAGTCGGACTATTTGTCCCAAGTAAACATACTCGTCAACAACTTCGAGCTTAGTGCTCCCAACAACTACCGGCATAGGTGTGACATGGACATTAAACATGATCTTTGTTTTGTGCATGTTCATCTTAAGACCTATCCGTTGGGAAGCACTATTGAGGTTATTGAGCATAGTGCTTAGGTCCTCCAGCGATTCTGCCATAAGGACTATATCGTCGGCAAATCGAAGGTGAGTGATGTACTCGCCATTGATGTTGATACCGTATCCTTTCCAGTCCAGAAGCTTGAAAACGTCTTCCAATGCAGCGGTGAAGAGTTTCGGGGATATACGTCACCCTGTCTTACACCTCTCTGCAGTTGCATAGGTTTCGTACTCTGGTTCTGTACTCGGATAGCCATCGTAGCCCTACTGTACAAGCACTTCAGCACTTCGATATACCGACAGACAACTTAGCACCGCTGAAGGGACTGCAGCACAATTTGCCGAAGGGTATGTATGTGGTCTATGGTGCTAAAGCCTTTTTGGAAACCGGCTTGTTCGGGAGGCTGGAAGTCGTAAGTCTGCGCGCAAGACGATTCGTAATGACTCTCGAAAACAGCATGTAGACGCGGCTCAGAAGGGAAATCGGTCTGTAGTTCTTCAAGAGAGCGTTGTCGCCTTTCTTGAAGAACAAGACCACCGCACTTCTGCTCCACGCCTCCGGTGTAATGCCACCATGGAAGACGGAATTAAAGAGCTTCTGAAGGACTTCAAGTACCGGTTTTCCACCCGCTTTCAGAAGCTCCGCTGTAATTCCATCCTCGCCTGGGGCCTTGCCGTTTTTAAGGTGCTGGAGAGCCATTCTAATCTCGCTCAGACTGACGTCCGGGATATCATCGGAATAGTGTCGAATAAGACTCGCTCTTGGATCGTTACTCACACTTACGTGTGGCTCCAACGATGATGTATACAGCTGCCCATAGAACCTCTCAATCTCACTCAAAATCTCAGGTGTCCCGGAAACGACGCTGTCACACTTGGTCTTCAGCTTCGACAGTTGGCTCTTTCTAGCAGACAGATCTCTAGCAAAGACTTTGGAGTCCTGGTTCCGCTAGATCGCTTCTTCAATACGAGCAGTATTAAAGTTGCGTAAGTCCCGCCGCATGCATTTTGGAGATCTATCTGTTCAGTTGCCTGTATGCTGTCAAATCTACTGAAGATTGCAGCTTCGTATCCCGCCTAACAGCCATGAGATTAAGAGTGTGATCGGAAAGGTTTTGTGTTATTTTGCAGCGGGTCTTGCAAAACTTAGCTCCAACCGCATAGACAGTTTCCACGAGCTTGTCATTCATATCTTCCACTGCATTGCAATCTTCTAGGCACTGAAAACGGTTTCGTAGCTCGAGCTGAAAAGTTTCGGGACTTTGGATTAGAGCACGAGGGGGACGGAGCGTTGACTTCATTAGACGTGATCTCTCCAACTTAACGTTTAGTTTCAGTGTGCCTCTCATCATTCGGTGATCGCTGCCGGTTTTCACCCTTGCAATCACTGAGATATCACTGAACAGTTGTCGTGTAGTCATCATAATGAAGTCAATCTCATTTTTTGTCGCACCGTCGGGGCTCGACCAGGTCCACTGTGTGGCTGCTTCTGGAAGAAAGAGTTCATCATAAAGAGTCCCTCTTTCTCCATGAAGTCGGTCAGCTGCTGGCCCCTTCGGTTCCGTTGCCCTATTCCGAATTTCCCTACCTTTAGTTCACCGTTCTCTCTCGTGCCTAGTTTTGCATTGAAGTCTCCCATTAACACCGTATATTGGGTTTGGAGGAATGCATGGCTCTAGAGATATCCTCATACATGTCCTCCACCTTCTCATCGGAGTGTGCCGAGGTTGGTGCGTAAACCTGTATGACCTTCAGCGAATACCGGTATAAGGTACGCAAACCTCGTCGACACACTCCCAATCTTTACAACGTTGTTAACGAGAGCCTCACTTTCCCTCTGTCGCCTCTTACGACACCCACGGGAAGATATGGGGTAGTGAGTATTCTTACCCGACACTACACGGGGCGAAAAAAGTTCGCTGAGACATTTATCTTGAGATAAGCCGCGACGAAAATTGTGACAAATTATGGCACGGCAATGTTCACGCGTGAGCTCCATTTCTGTTAACGACGTGTCAACTTTAAACCTACATAGTTTTTGTTTTTAAACATTTTTTTATTTGTTTGAATTTCATTAAGATTCTAAGAGGCCAATATTCAAATTCTAAAAAAGGTTTTATTGTAACTCAATCCGAAATGTTATATTCCCGATCATTTCAGTGTGCCCCTCGTATTAACTTATCCAATTTCAAGAGGATAATTTCATTTTATCTTTGACTTTCAAAATTTGATTCATTCCAACAAACTATAAATACTCACCGTCGTTGTAATTCCCTTTTTGCCTCCAAAATAGCCTCTTTCTTTCGCCTGGCATCTTCTTTCTCTTTCTTTTGGCTCTCCTCTGCAGCTTCCTTGGCCTTGTTAATGCCGTTCAGCTTCGAAGTCGACGAAGATAAGTGCGATTTCATTGTGGGAATACTCGATATAGGTTTCGACGCTGAGCTTGATGTCTATGAAATAGATAAAATATTGATTGATTAGACAGACATTAGAAGTAGGTTTACCGCGTAGTGGCGGTGTAGGAATATCCACTACCCCATACCAACCCGTGGGTGTCGTGAGAGGTGACAGAGGGAAACGAGATGGGCATCAGAGACTTTCTGATAACAACTCAAAATAATAAAAACTGTGCTTGCCAACTCGCCCGCCAAGCGTGCCAACTATGGCAAATATCACTTCTATGAAGCAATCTATGGGGAGGCCTATGTTCAGCAGTGGGCTTTAATAGGCTGTAACGGTAGAAATAGGTGGCATCACCATCCCTAGTTGGGACTAGTGAAATTATTGTTGCGTTAAGTGAAAAGTTGCGTTATAAATAAAAGTTTTTTTGGTTTGTAGTGTATTTACATATATATGTATAGTATATACACAAAATAATGAATCAGTGTTAATTTTTGCACATTTTTTAACTCTTTTGCTTTCGACTTGCTCTATTTAAATAACAAAATTATGGGGTACTTATGGGGTCATCTGGACAGTTTTTAGATACAGTTAGAGACGGAAGGTGATACAGAAATCAATGACCCGTGTGAAACGGGCGGATCGCTATAACTATATTAATTATATTAACTGAACAAATAGTGCTGTTGGACTGACTTTAATTTCACACTCACTGCGTCACTGAAAGTTTTTAGAACTGGCCACTTGTAAACAATATTATAATAAAAAAATAAGTTCAAACTTTGAAAATGGAATTCTTTGCCAATATTATTGCGTATGTGTTTTATTCATTTGTCATTTGTTAACGATTTGGCGGAAAATTGAAAATTGTCTATGTCAGGTCAGCATGAATTTAACGCAAGAATTTTTTCGTACAATGATTTTTTATGATTTTCGATGTCATTTCACGATGAAGCCCCATCTCGTGCCACTGTCTACAACTGATTTAATGAGTTTAAACGTAGTCGCACTAATCTCACCGATGATCTGCGTGAGGGACGGCCTTCTACAGCGACGACTGAAGATAACATCACTGTTGTGTGGCGTATGATAGAGACTGACAAAAGAGTGACTGATTCGGACAAGCTTTGGCATTGGTATGAATCAAGTGCACAAAATCCTCCATGAACATTTAGTGGTCAGGAAGTTTTGTGCCCGGTGGATACCTCATAATTTGACAGAGGCCCAAAAACTCTGCCGTGTTGATTGGTGTCGTGACATGGTTCAAAGAATTAACGAAGGTGACTCAAATGCTGTGTTCGACATACTTACGGGTGACGAAAGCTGGATTTATTGTTATGATCCTGAAACTAAGAGATAGTCTGCTGTCTGGGTGTTTCCTTCCGAGGAGATGCCAACTAAAGTGAAGAGAGGTTGAAGCGTGGGAAAAGAGATGGTGGCCTCGTTCCTTGGAAGGACAGGTCGTTCCGCAACAATTGTTTTAGAGGATCGAAAAACAGTTACTACAGAGTGGTACACTAACAATTGTTTGCCACTGTCCAGGAGAAAGTTCGGGAGAAACGACCTCGCAGTAGGATCATCCTTCACCACGACAACGCCACGTCACACACCGCCAAGCAAACAATCGACTACTTGGCGACGTCAGGCGTGGAATTACTGGGTCACCCGCCCTATAGCCCCGACCTCGCACATAAAAATCGCATTTTATTTATTTCCGAAAATAAAAGAAAAACTTCGAGGATAACGTTTTATGGACGCCGAGGAAGCAGTGGCTACGTTTCAAAATGCTGTCGAAGAGACACCTAAGGACAAGTGGGCAAAGTGCTTTTCTCAGTGGTTCCATCGGATGCAACGATGTATTGATGTAAATAGACACTATTTTGAAAAGATATAATAAAACTAATAACTTGTTAGTTTGTTCAGTTTTTGATTTTCTAAGAACTTTCAGTGTCACCCTCGTACCACTACCCTTTGTTTGAAATGAATGTTGTTGTCAGGCGAGGCTTATAGAGGTAGAGCCACTCTGCAGCTACACTATGGTTATAGCACATATGGGTCAGCTCAAGGATTATGCTGATACAAGGCATTCCATCTTAGTCCGCAGGGGTGACAATGCATCTGCATTTTGATTCTTAATCGAGGATAGATGAAAATGTCTATAGGCCACAGCATTCACTTACCATCAGGTGAACTGTGTGGGGCTTTTTTTTAATCAAGATTTGCCTAAGTTTTATTTAAATTAAAAATAACGAAATTATTAATGTCTAACAAAATCAATACCTGAGGTGCTTTCCCATTGAAGATCAAATTGTTCATTTTGTTCAATTGTTCTGCAGACAAAACAGTTTTCGATATTTTGTCAGGAGGCGTATGATTCTCTATTGGTTCATCCTGTAAATTCATTATTTGACTAAGGTAATGTTTACAAACTAAGGTAATATTTACATGAGGTAGAGCCACTCTGCAGCTATATTATGGTTGAAGCAAGAATGGGTCGGCTCGACCGGGGTAGGATCACGCTCTCACTGAATACCAGGTTAAAGTAGCAGCTTAACGCTGTTTCGTATGGTTAACGCCGACAACCGGAGACCCTTTTTACTGGAAACAGGGCGTTCTAACTTAGTCCTCAGGGGTGACAACGCATCTGCATTTTGATTCTTAAGCGAGAATAGACGTAGATGGTTTTTTTTTAAAGCATAAGGTAACAAACGAGCGCACACCTGATGGTAATTGGTTGCTGTGACCCATAGACATCTACATCTATTCTCGTTTGCGAATCAAAATGCAGATGCGTTGTCACCCGTAAGGACTAAGATGGAATGCCTCGTTTCCAGTAAAAAGGGTCTCCGGTTCTCTACACTCACCATACGAAACAGCAGCAATAAGCTGCTATTTTACGCTGGTATTCTGTGAGAGCGTGTTCGTTCCCCGGTCGAGCCGACCCATTCGTGCTACAACTATACTATTAATATAGCTGCAGGGTGGCTCTACCACGTATAAAATGTCTATGGGCTACAGCATTCACTTACCATCAGTGGAGTGTGTGATTGTTTGTCACATTTAAGCTACTAAAAAAACCTAAGCTCAGTACTACAAGACGTCCTTATTCTTAGACTTAGTCCTTCTTAGACGTTTCTATATATGAATCATGTACAATCGAACTCAAGTACTCTGCATACAATTAACACCAACCAACCAAATACCAACATTTAACAGTGGTAGAGCCACACGGCAGATTTTGCTCTCGTACGGATGGGCCGGCACGAAACGGGCTGATACCACGACCTACCAGCGTGAAGTAGAAGTTTACTTCTGCATTTCTCCTGGTGAGTGCAGGTGACCCGAGGCTCAATTCCCTCCCCCCCTAACATGGTAGCGGAGTTAAATAGAAGACTACCCCAGGAGGGTACCAGCACCCTGGTGACGGAGAATCCCTCGCTGAGCATCCACGCCCCAGCTACCCTACTTCTTTTTGAGCGTGGGTGCTCAGGCAAGCGGAGCAATAAGACCAAGGCGACCACTGTGACGCTATCCGTCAATTTTTGCAACATTAGGGGATTCCCTTCCAACCATAACGCTGTCCACTACCATCTAGAAACGGCGAAGCCAACCTTGCTCTTTTTAGCTGAGACTCAGGTGTCCTCTTTGGTTGATACTTCATATCTCTCCAATCCGGGGTACAAATTAGAACACTCCTTTGTGCCTAGGGCCGGAGTTTGCGTATACGTCAGAGAAGACATCTGTTTTCGACGCCTCGGCAGTCTTGAAGGTACGAACCTGTCCATCATATGGCTGCGCGTAGACAGCGACGACCATCCCCGCGTCTACGGGTGCCTCTATAGGTCCCATAGCGGTAATGCCAAAACAGACCGACTCATCGAACACGTCCAAATGGCTACAGATTCCTTGCTACAACAAGTCCCATCCGCAGAGATCGTGATGCTCGGTGGTTTTAACGCCCACCACGCTGAATGGCTTGGCTCCCGTTTAACCGATCATGCGAGTAGATCTGTTTATGACTTTGCCTTGGCATATGATCTGACACAACTGGTTACTTCGCTTACGCGGATCCCAGATGTGGAGGATCATGTACCTTCCCTGTTGGACCTTCTGCTGACCTCTCATCCGAACGGATATCAGATTTCCGTCGATGCCCCTCTTGGCTCTTCGCACCATTGTCTGATCCGGAGTACGGTGCCACTCACGCTCCCATCGCAGTTGCGATCTGCAGCTTGCCGTCGTGTTTGGCACTATAAGTCGGCCGATTGAGAAAGGATGCGGTCTTTTTTTGCATCCTACCCTTGGTTTGCTTCTTGCCGGATGATCCCAACGTTGTTGCTGATTCTGTCGCTGATGTGGTACTTCAGGGAATGGAATTATTTATTCCATCATCTGTGGTGCCTATCGGAGGCAGAACTCAGCCATGCTTTGGTCGCTCCTGTAAAATTGTATAACGCTATAAGCAGGAGTGCTACCAGGACTGGGCTGAAGCATCAACGTCCCGGGATGTAAACACCAGCGCTCTTAAAAAGAAGTATAATTCCGCCTCCAGGTCCTTAGAAAGTGTCATTGTCAAGGCAAAGTCAGAGTACATCGGCAGAATTGGCGAGAAACTAGTTCGCCTCAATTCGGGAACACGTGTATTCTGGTCTCTCGCCAAGGCTGTACAAGGTAACTTTTGTCAGCCATCTCTGCCATCTCTGCACAGGGAGGACGACTCACTGGCGCATGCCAATCTGCTAGGCACTTTATTTGCGTCCAACTCGACTCTCGATGACTGAAGGAACACATCGCCAACCATCCCGAGGTGTGAGTGCTCCATGCAGGAAGTGCTCTTTAGGCAGCGCTCGGTGCGTAAAGCATTCCTCTCCCTGGACGTCAACAAGTCGAGTGGGCCTGATGGAGTCCTACCTATTGTGTTGAAGACGTTTGCTCCGGAGTTGGCACCGGTTTTAACGTGTCTTTTCCGGTACTCTTACTCCCTAGGCGTAGTTCCGAACTCATGGAAGACAGCTTTGTTGCACCCGATCCCTAAAAAGGGGGCCCCCCTGATCTGTCCAACCACAGGCCTATCGCTATCACCTCCTTGTTCTCCAAAATAATGGAAACTATTATTAACAACCAGCTCATGCGGTACCTTGAGGATCACCAGCTTATTAGTGACCGCCAGTACGGTTTCCGTCGAGATCGCTCGGCTGGTGATCTTCTAGATTACCTAACTCATAGATGGGCGGAGGCAGTGGTGTCCAAGGTGGAGGCGTTGGGCGTTAGTTTGGACATAGCGAAGGCCTTCTATCGGGTTTGGTACAAAGCACTCTTTCGAAGCTTCCTTCCTATGGGCTTCCCGAGAAATTGTGCAATTGGATCACCAGTTTACTCACAGATCGGAGCATCAAGGTCGTAGTAGACAGTGCACGCTCCGATTACAAGCCCATTAACGCTCGTGTTCCACAAGGCTGTGTGCTATCACCAACGCTGTTTCATCTGCATATCATTGATATGTTGCAAACTGGTAACATTCATTGCTATAAAATTGACAGCACTGGTGACGCTTTATACACCGGTCGTGCCAATATTTCTCGGGAAAATGTCTCCGAGTACCAGAACAAATTTGTGTCTAAAGTCGAAACTTTGTTGAACAAAGACTGGAGGCGGCTAAATCTAGCCCAGTTCAATCCCCAGAAGACACAAGTTTGCGCGCTTACCACTAAAAAGAACCTCTTTGTCGTATCTCCTCAGTTTCAAGGCACACCCCTTGTTGCCTCAGCCAGTATCGGAATCCTCGGCGTCGACATATCGAGTGACGTGCAGTTTCGTGGTTGCTTGTTGTTTCAAAGCTTGGCGTACTCAGCAGAGCGGGACAGTATTTCATGCCGGCACACCGCTTGCAATTTTACAAGGCGCAGGTTCGGTTCCACATGGAATACTCATCCCATCTCTGGGCAGGGGCTCCCCAGTGCCAGCGCCTTCCACTTGACCGCATCCAGCGCAGAGCGGTGCGAATTGTCGATGACCGAGTTCTTTCCGATGGCCTTGACTCATTGGCACTGTGTAGACATGTTGCATCCCTTTGCATTTTCTTACGGATTTACCACGGGGAGTGCTCTGAGGAATTACTCGGACTAATTCCAGCCGCTCAATTTCACCATCGCACATCGCGACAAAACTCGCTATACCACTCGCACAACTTCCTTGTGGAGTCGATTTTCAGCGATTTTTCCGGACCGATACGAATTAGACACCTTCAAGAAAAGAGCCTACTCCTTTTTAAAAGGCCGGCAACGCATCTGCAATTCCCCTGGTGTTGCGGTTGTTCATGGGCGGCGGTAGTCACTTACCATCAGGTGAGCCGCATGACAACCTTTTTAAATAATGTTATAACATTTTTTTTACGGGACGTGTCCTTTTGTGTGTTTTAGCAAGGGTAGGAAGGAGGGCACTGGGGAGGAGTTCGAAATACGACTTACAATGGAATATACTGTGGCACTGGCATAGTGAGTGTGAGTTAGCCAGTCGTTCCGATATTCTCGCTGCTGGTACCTGTTCCCACTCATACGATTTGTTCGCTGATCCTACAACCAGCATTAGACGCTTAACTTTGCGTCACGGTTTATCAAAGACATTGGTATGGCAAATTTTGAAAAAGGGGGATTGCATCCATTACAATACCAGCGAGTCCAGCACTTACATGAAAATGTAGACAATCGTCCAAGGTGCGTCGTGTCTACGTGAATTCAAAGAAAGATTAGAAACCATCCAGAATTTTAAAAAAACTATTTCATGGATGGATGAAGCAAAAATCACTTCGAATGGAATCACAACTAGCAGGAATTTACATGAATCATCATCATCATTACAGCCCTTCACAAGTCCACTGCTGAACATAGGCCTCCCCCAAGGAATGCCACAAAGCACGGTCCTGAGCCACCTGCATCCATCGATTTCCTGCATATCTTACCAGGTCGTCACTTCATCTAGTGGAAAGACAATCTACACTTCGCCTGCCGGTACGAGGCTGCCACTCGAGAACCCTTTTTCCCCATCGGTTGTCGGTTCTTCGAGCTATATGGCCGGCCCATTGCCACTTCAGCTTACTAATCCGTTGGGCTATGTCGTTTACTCTGGTTCTACTGCGGATATCCTCATTTCTAAGTTTATCACGCAGAGAAACTCCGAGCATAGCTCTCTCCATTTACATGAATGGTATTATGAAAATCCACATTTAAAAAGGGCATCTACATTTCAAGTACAGTTCTCAATAAATTTATGGGCAGCTCTAATTGAGAACGTTTTAATTGGTCCAGTTATTTTACCTACTACATTAAACTCCGATGCTCAATGACCTCAATAGTGTTTCCCAACGGATAGGTCTTAAGATGAACATGGACAAAACTAAGATCATGTTTAATGTCCATGTCACACCTATGCCGGTAGTTGTTGGGAACACTAAGATCGAAGTTGTTGACGAGTATGTTTACCTGGGACAAATAGTCCGACTGGGTAAGTCCAACTTCGACCGAGAGGTCAATCGACGGATTCAACTCGGCTGGGCAGCGTTCGGGAAGCTACGACACATCTTCTCGTCAGACATACCTCAAAACCTTAAAACGAAATTGTACAACCAGTGCGTGTTGCCAGTGATGACTTACGGAACTGAGACGTGGTCCTTCACTGCTGGCCGTATGAGGAAGCTCAAGGTCACTCAGCGAGCTATGGAGAGGGCTATGCTCGGAGTTTCTCTGCGTGATAAACTTAGGAATGAGGATATCCGCAGTAGAACCAGAGTGACCGACATAGCCCAACGGATTAGTAAGCTGAAGTGGCAGTGGGCCGGCCATATAGCTCGAAGAACCGACAACCGATGGGGAAGAAAGGTTCTCGAGTGGCAGCCTCGTACCGGTAGGCGAAGTGTAGGGCGTCCCCCCACGAGATGGAGTGACGACCTGGTAAGACATGCAGGAAGTCGATGGATGCAGGTGGCTCAGGACCGTGTTTTGTGGCATTCTTTGGGGGAGGCCTATGTTCAGCAGTGGACTTGTGAAGGGCTGTAATGATGATGAATGATGATGATTAAACTCCGAACGTTTTTTAACATTATTAAGAGACGAAGTGCCATTTCCGCTCGAAGAAGTTTCACTGGCCACAAGGCGACGGGGGGTGGTTGGTTCTCAAAAAATTTGTACCTTTGGAAAAAAATTGCGGCCATCTGTTTACCCCCAAATTTTTTAATATTTTTTTAAGTTTTTTTTATCGAATTTTAGTTGCTGCATTAAAATGAAGACATCAAAAAAAGATAGTTGCAAATGGAACCCATAAATCTTCAATTTAGTCAATATTTTAGTTTACAAAAATTTCAATCTTTTTTTTGCTCCATACAAAACTTAAATGTCCCAGGGCCGTCCGCCGACAATGTTTTAATTATATTTTTTTTAATTAAGCCTTTATTGTTATTTCTTTGAACCTTCCTTGTTAGAATAGGAATTATTTTATAGTATTATGTCTGAAATTCTCGCAAAATCTTACAATTTCTTGCGAAATCACAAATTTAAACAAGTGTCCCTAATAATTTTCCAGTGCGTTACGAGTAATGTGTACCACGATAATTTTCGTAGTTTAGTGCTAATCACATTAGAACTTGTTTTGTAGGGTGGCAATGCCTTATAACAACATCTTTCAAGTGTCAATTTAATGTCAGCCATTTTAGTCTAGCTACAAAAGTGAAGGTATTTGCAGCATTCCTTTTGTTCGTCGAAAATATTATATTTTAAACACAAAATTTTCAAGGTATGTATTATATATTTTTTTATAGGAGTGGGGGCAAACGAGCATGCGGCTCACCTGATGGTAAGTGACTACCGCCGCCCATGAACAACTGCAACACCAGGGGAATCGCAGATGCGTTGCCGGCCTTTTAAAAAGGAGTACGCTCTTTTCTTGAAGGTCCCTAAGTCGTATCGGTCCGGAAAAATCGCTGATGGTAATCGATTCCACAAGGAGGTCGTGCGAGGAAGAAAACATCTTCTAAATCGCACAGTGGTGGACCGCCAATCATCCAGATGGTGTGGATGGTATCGGGAGTTCTGCCGCGATGTGCGTTCGTGAAATTTGGCGGCTGGGATTAATCCGAACAATTCCTCAGAGCACTCCCCATGGTAGATGCGAAAGAAAATGCAAAGGGATGCAACATCTCTTCGCAGTGTGCCAATGAATCGAGCCGATCGGAAAGGGCTCGGTCGTCGACAATTCGAGCCGCTCTGCGTTGGATGCGGTCAAGTGGAATGAGCTGGCACTGGGGAGCCCCTGCCCAGAGATGGGAACAGTACTCCATGTGAGGCCGAACTTGCGCCTTGTAAAGTAGCAGGCGGTGTGCCGTCATGAAATACTGTCCCGCTCTGCTGAGCACACCAAGCTTTTTAGAGGCCAATTTGGCCTTCCCTTTCAAGTGACCACGAAACTGCACGTCACTCGATATGTCGACTCCGAGGATACCGATACTGGCTGAGGCAAGAAGGGGAGTGCCTTGAAACTGAGGACATACGACAAAGGGGTTCTTTTTAGCGGTAAACGCGCAAACTTGTGTCTTCTGAGGATTAAATTGGACTAGATTTAGTCGCCCCCAATCCGAGACTTTGTTCAGCAAAGACTCGACTTCAGACACAAGTTTGTTCCGGTACTCAGCGACGTTTTCCCGAGAAATATTGGCACGGCCGGTGTATAGAGCATCACCAGTGCTGTCATCCGCATAGCAATGAATGTTACCAGTTAGCAACATATCATTGATATGCAGAAGAAACAGCGTTGGTGATAGCACACAGCCTTGTGGAACACCAGCGTTAATAGGCTTGTAGTCAGAGCATGCACCGTCTACAACGACCTTGATGCTCCGATCTGCAAGGAAGCTGGTGATCCAATTGCACAATTTCTCGGGAAGCCCATAGGAAGGGAGCTTCGAAAGAAGCGCTTTGTGCCAAACCCGATCGAAGGCCTTCGCAATGTCCAGACTAACGGCCAACGCCTCCCCCTTGGACTCTACTGCCTCCGCCCATCTATGGGTCAGGTAGACCAGAAGATCACCAGCTGATCGACCCCGACGAAAACCGTATTGGCGGTCACTAATCAGCTGGTGATCCTCAAGGTACCGGATGAGCTGGCAGTTAATAATGGATTCCATTATTTTGGAGAACAAGGAGGTGATCGCGATAGGCCTATAGTTGGATGGGTCTGAGCGGTCGCCTTTTTTAGGGATCGGGTGGACAAGTAGCATCTATGAACCATAGATACTAAACAAATACCCTTTTAAGTCGTATATTATGGTTTTATTTCTAAAATTGCTTTGAATTTGCGGCTGCTTTAATCATCATGCAAACACAAGAATCTTCTCGCGTGTTCGGTCTGGTGTTATGTTGTGTTACATGGTGTGTTACATAACACTGGATAGCATTAAGCTTAGTTTACATTGCCTTTAACCGACTGCGGTAGAGCCCAAAAGCGTTTATACAAGTTTTGCTTGAGTGTGAATAAACCTGCATATTATGTAATTATAATCGTGTCTTCTCTTCTGTTGCTATAGAAGCACCCCAAATAAATCTTAACATACTCTAAAAAAAACTCTATAAAGATCTATAAACCGAAACAAACAATTACTTGATTTAATACGACAAAACTTTTTTTATAGAAAAGTTATCACTGAAACCAATTTATAATAATGTCTATAGAAGAAAATTTGCTAAACATTTTCCTTGAAGAACCCTTGAAAACTAAAAAAAAGGTGTAAATATGGTTAGATTTTTCATAAGTTCTGGTACAATATAGCCCTTCCTGCCTTTACAGAGTTCTAGCGTGTTACATAATTTTCAGTGTGTTGTTTACGATTTTGTGTGTTACTCTTTCTAGAGCGTTATGGTACAAATTTTTTTCCATCTGCTAAAACATACCCCACCCGGGTATGTTTTAGCAGATGGACATTACGGACGAAATGTGCGAAGTTTTTAAGCGAAAAATATGCAAACGGATGGATTGACAGGGAATGACCAGTAGGCTGGCCAGTGCGTTCACCTGATCTGACACCTCTAAACTAGTTTTTGTTGGGTGCCATGAAACAAAAAGTGTACAGTGATTCTGTTCTCGGTAAACACAGAATTATAAGATTGAATTCTTCAATGTGCGAGTGAGATAAAAAGTAACCCAGGGATGGTGTGTAGCGCTACAAACCAAATTGCTCTGGGTGCAGCGATGTACCTCCAGCAACGAGAAAAACAGTCATAAAAAAATGGATTTCATTTTGCAAAAAGCAAAGTTAAAGTCATGATGTCACTTTATGCGAGCTAATTGTTATTTTATCTAACTTATTGCTAAGCCACTGCGCCACGGAGCTGTCAAATTATAAATTAATAAGATAAATTGAGATGTTATCAAAAGATAAACTGTTTACCTTTTTAGCGATTGCCCTTGTCTTAGTTCTCGTTATCCTGGACGTCAACTCTTCAAACTGTTGAACTTTTTCTTTAACGGCCGAACTGTACACATAACAACAATACATTACTATAATTATGACATATAAGAAAACTTGATTTAACTCTATATTCGACTTTAAAGTCAATTCAATTATTTGTGAATGATACAGACTTAAGAATTGAGTTGATTTATGCTACATGCAAGTCAAAGAAAATATATATAGCAGAGAAAATCTCTTAGCAAATATACTGGTATTGCACGAATTGTAACGCGAAGCGTTATTAGGTAGTGCTTTACTCTCAACACATCAAGGTCAAGCAATTTTGTTACAGCACTTTTTGGGATATCATCAAGGATATATAATGACCTCAGATAATTCATACAATGGAGCGTTATTTTGCGGAAATTCATTATATTAAAATTGTCAAAAAAAATCCTACCCAGCAAGATCTGCTGTTATTCTGTGGTGAGGGGGCTAGTACACGCGATCGAGGGAGGGCGGAGGTGCTCTTGAAACTAGGTAAGACACATAATTTTATCCGATATTCTTAAACGGTAGTTTTGTTGCCATCTTTAATATGATCTCAATCAAAGAAAATCTAATATCAAAAAAGTTCTTCAAATAGATTAATGAAAATTGAACTTTTAACTTTCGCAGCGACAAAAAAACATCGATGGTTAACTTACGTAGGTTGGGCTGCAGTAATGCCTTTGGGTGGTGTATGCACATCTGGAGTGTCATTATCGTCCGTTAAGAGGGAATTGTCATCCGTCAATTGTGTTGTTTGTTGTACTGCAAATTTGTATTCGATCATTCAATTTCTAAAAGTTCATACAGTATACAAGCACTTTACATCTTCATTGTTTAATGAAAAAGTATTTTTATTTCAATTTTTACTCACATTTTATACTGTATATTTTAAGGCATAATAATCAATTTTAATTTATATAATGAGTGTTGGCTAGTTATCAATGATTTAAGTTTCTTCTTTACCTCATTCATACCCAACAGATGGGGCTCTCTCATCAAAGTAGCAATAGGAAATCTACAAATATAATGAAACTAAGCCCAGACTGTTGACAAGAACTGCATTATAACTTTTTGTCTCTTTGTTAATAATTGTTACACTCCACTATAATTTTCTTATGTATCATGTTGGTCTACAGCCGTGGTAGCTCAGGGGCAAGCGCTTGCTGTAAATTTCACAGTACTCGAACAACCCCGTTGGAACCCGCCGGCCAGCACCAATAAAATTGTTAATTGCAATTTTAAAATGTTTTATATTTGTTAAATGCCGATTTGCCATGTTCAGTTGAATGAAAGTATTATGAGGAAACCTGCATGTTTGAGAAATTAAAATTGTCTGAGAAAAAAAGTTATGTGAAAGTTCACCAATATAAACTAAACTATCAGAGTTCGGCTGTGGAACGAAAAGGGGAGATCTCCCACCGAGCAAGGTGTTCTGCCCGGGGAGCGGATAGCACTCCAAGAGTTATTTCGGAGCTGTTCTGTATAGCGTGTTAACTTCAGAACTTTAATTGCACGATTTAGACTTCGTTGCGTTTTGCTTGCGGCGCGACGACAGCGCCATCACATGAGAAATTAAAAATATATTTGAAATGAGGCATTTCATCTTAGTCCTCAGGGGTGGCAATGCATCTATGTTTTGATTCTTAATCGAGGGTAAATGTAGATGTCTATGGACCATAGCATCCTCTTACCACCAAGTGGGCTGTGCGCTTGTTTGTCACATCTATACAAATAAATAAAAATGAATTGTCTGTTTGTAATGTCAAAATTACAGCTTTTTACTAAATGCATATGAAAGTATATACGGTAGTAATAACAAAAATACAATTTCTAAAGTTTTTGTTTGTCTGTCTGTCTGTCTGTTTGTTGCGGTTAATCTCCGAAACGGCTGGACCTATTTTGACGGGATTTTCACTGGCAGATAGCTGATGTCACAAGGAGTAACTTAGGTTACTTTTAGTTTAGAAAAAGAATTAGGGTTCCGGGGAAAAAAATTAAAACCCTAAATAACACGCGGGCGAAATCGCAGGGAACAGCTAACTTATTCTATAAAAAAGAATGTTTTCTTACGTCTTTCAAGCACAACAGTGGCGTCCAAAGCTACGTTCTTCGGTTTGTCCAGCACCATAGTCTCGCGGTTGCAGGGCTCGATCACGACAGTTTCGTTCATATTGCGCTGTGAATTTATTAAATATTAAATGTAATGTAAATATTAAATGAGTCTAAAAATAACCAGCCCTCATTTGGGGCAGTCGGACAGGATATTTGTCATAGTTAACACATAATGGAGGGTGTAAGAGAATCCACTATCCAGTATTATCCCGTGGATGTAAAGTCGCCACCTTTTTTTGAACAATTGTTTTCCAAAAAAAAGGTGCAAAAATATTATAGCACTGTTGGGAAATTAAGGAAAAAAAGTACACCTGCATTTTTTATAATACATATATTTCCATATACATAATTTTTGCTCTTCGCTTTGGCCATCAATATTTAAAATAATTATAGGAATCTGAGCAATTTAGATTCATATTAAAATAAATTACAATTAATTTTTAATTAATTCTTTCTTCTTTCCATTTTACATTGATGACGGAAAAAATTATTTCCGTAAAACTTACTTGTTCCAGAATTCCAGTCACAGTTAATATAAAAAAGTGCGACAGTGGTATAAGGGGTAAAATATAGTATTTTTCGCAGTATATTATTTTTCTATAATATATGTATAGAACAATTGACTGAAATATCGTACAATACTATATATTATAGTACGGGTGGCAACCATACGTGCATGTCGTAAGAAGCGACATGCACGTATGAAACCGCTTGCTAAACGTAACGAACCCTCGCTACGAATAGAATACCGTGTCCAGCAGTGCACTTTTATGGGTCAATAAAAACATGATAAATTCTTAGAATCTGACTACTGAATAACAAACCAATCAGAGCTGGGCACAGGCCTCATCTCTCTTCTGTGATAGTTTTAGGGCAAGGAAGTGTCCGCCGCGCTGCCCGAATACGTGTTGGCGAACTTCACATGGCTTCGAAATTTGAGCCAAGCCGTGGTAACTCATGAGCTTAGCGCTCGCTGTAAATTTCACAGTACATGATGGATGATGGTAAGTGGCTGCTGTGGCTCATAGACATCTACATCTGTCCTCGTTTGCGAATCAAAATGCAGATGCGTTGTCACCTATGAGGACTAAGATGGAATGCCTTATTTCCAGTAAAAAGGGGTCTCTGGTTCTCTACACTCACCATACGAAACACAGCAGCGTTAAGCTTCCATTTTACGCTAGTATTCTGTGAGAGCGTGGTCCTTCCCCGGTCGAGCCGTCCCATTCGTGTTAGAACTATACAATTAATATTGTTGCAACATGGCTCTACCACACTTAAAAAATTAATATAATAATCGAAAAATATTCACTTTACATTCATAATCTCAAAGTCTCGAAACATCTGGGACTGTGATAGCCAACCTAATCCGATTGCCATGCGTGGAGATTGCGAATCCTTCCTATAATGCTCTCCCATTAGCTATCTGTTTGTAGTATTTTTTTTTACGTGGTAGAGCCATGCTGCATCTATATTAATAGTATGGTTGTAGCACGAATGGGTCGGCTCGACCAGGGAAGGACCACGCTCTCACAAAATACCAGCGTAAAATAGCAGCTTTATGCTGCTGTGTTTCGTATGGTGAGTGTAGAGAACCGGAGACACTTTTTACTGGAAAAGAGGCATTCCATCTTAGTCCTCACGAGTGACAACGCATCTGCATTTTGATTCTTTATTGAGGATAAATGTAGATGTCTATGGGCCACAGCAACCACTTACCATCAGGTGGACTGTGTGCTCGTATGTCACTCGATCCCATAAAAAAAAAATTGTAGTTCTGAGGAAAATGCAACTTACCACATTCTTCGGTGTGAGGGATACATGATTGTACACTGCGTTCGGCAAAACAACAGTCTTATCAAGATCACTGTTTAATGTGACAGTAGCGTTCAACTTTGGTGTCTCTATTACTCGTGTCGCGTCCAAAACGTCTTTACCATCCGTATCTTCCACACTTTGCTGATCTAATTTCGCCTTTGTTACTTCAGCATTCCAGTCCGTTTTGTAATTAGCTTTCTTTGATTTATCAGTTTTTTCATTAGGTAATTTCGACGCTGTTGTCTTGGTAGTAAGGTTGAGTTTTGTTTTGTTTTGGAGTATTGGTGATTGTAATTCTAGTTTGGATACTCTTTCTTCCTTTAGCGATGTAGTTTCTGGTTCTTTAGGTTGTACATCTTCCTTCTCGGCTTCTTTTTCACTGCAAAAGTTACAGTTATAAATAATGGTTAATAATGATTACTTATGACCGTAATATGACAGTTTAGTGGCGGTGTAAGAATATCCCCCACTTACACATATAATTCCGATGTATCATCCCGGGTGTCGATAGAGGCGACAGAGGGACACAAATCAGAAGATGGGCAGCAGCGTCTTCCTAATAACGACCTAAAATAAAAACTGCGGTAGCCAAGCACAAACTATGGCAAATATCCCCCGTAATGAGGCAATCTATGGGGGAGGTCTATGTTCAGCAGTGGACTTTCATAGGCTGTAACGGTAACTTGGCTTTGAAATTTCAACAACTTTATTATGCCAGTGTATGAGTGTCTGATGCCAGTGAACATCTATAGAACATAGACATGGTTCTTCTAAGCTGGCAAGTATGAGGAATCTCTACATACTATAAAACAAAGTCCATTTCCGACGTCTGTACGCTTAGATCTTTTAAATTACGCAATGGATTTTTTTGGTACGATGCGGTTTTCATCAAGGGACAGAATGATTAGAGGCAGGTTTATATGTATAATACATGCATATTATATTATATAATTCTTCTGTCTATGTGTATGTGACTGAACTCCTTAACGACTGGACCGATTTTGATGAAATATTGGGTGTGATAAGTCGATTAGAGAATGGTTTAGATTTACAATTGGACGCTGTAGGTGGCGATGTTATCGAAATCCAGAAATCAACCGTGCGAAGGCGGGGCGGATCACTAGTTTTAGTGGTAATGGCATAAAGCATACTCCTTTGAGCGACAAGGATCATGCTCAGGAATGGTTGTGACACATCGAAACTATTATGACTGCAACAGTCAGCATTCTTGTTATAGAAGTAAGGCTGACAAAAAAAGCACACAATCCACCTAAAGGACCTTTCAGGTATCCTAGAAGACATTGAATAAAACTACTTTTACGGATTTTATCCGTTTAATTAACTTATTTATCTTATTTTTATCTATTCCCGACGTTTCGGGTGCTGAAAAATACGTTAAAGTAGTTTTATTCAATGTGTAGTGTTCGCGTAAATATAGGAAATCATTATCCTAGAAGACAGTTCACGTAATGGACCGTACATGTACCGTCAATTAAGAATTAAAATACGAATGCATTGTTACTTACACCTAAGGATTAAGGTGGAATGCTATGTTACCAGTAAAAAGGGCCTCCATTT
The DNA here is from genome assembly GCA_963668995.1 of Parnassius mnemosyne. NCBI lineage: Eukaryota > Metazoa > Arthropoda > Insecta > Lepidoptera > Papilionidae > Parnassius > Parnassius mnemosyne. Next base: position 35,990,220 of record CAVLGL010000084.1, read on the forward strand.
TTTGTCACATAGGAAAAACAGCATATTACTGCTATTTTACGCTCTAAACAAAAAACGGCACTATTTATTACACAACACTTTATAATGTAGTGAAATTCACAAGATAAAGAAATAATTAAGAATTAGTATAACGATATAGTAAAGACCCGCGACGATTGAATGAGACTGAAACTGGAACGAGACTGATTGAAGATTGAATCGAGACTGATTACACTTTCGTCGGGAGATCGGTTATATAGGATTTTCGTTTCTGACGCAGCAGCATGAAAGAGATGAACTAACCGACTTCCTATCATCGATGGGGTTATAACAGCTCGTATTCTGTGTGGGTGTGGTACTTTCCCAGTCGTACTGACGAATATATTACGTCAGGAACAATCAAAATTTATTTCATACAGAGAAATAGTGGTTTCTTGGCCCTGGGATTTCAATGACCATATTGGGCCATGAAGTGTATGCTTGTTTTAGGCACTCACTTGTCCAAATCAACTATATTTCATGTAAAATTTATATACAGATAACAGCACAAATCATGAGCACAATCTCTTTTGCATGGTAAGGCCAAGCTGCAGCTATATTATGGTTGCAGCACGAAGGGGTCGGCTCGAACGGGGAAGGACCACGCTCTCACAGAGTAGCAGTGTAAAATAGTAGTTTAATGCTGCTGTGTTTCGTATGGTGAGTGTACGTAGGTCACTCAATAAATTTTGAGATATACAAAAAGTATTCTAGATACTATTAATATTTAATTTACATCTTTTCAAAATATATATTCTATACAAAGTTCCCTTCGCCTAAACCAACTCTGAAAACACTTTTGCCAGTCTTGACCTGACAGGTCGAAAATCGCTTCTTCGTAAGCAGCCACGCCTTCTTCGGCGCTTAAAAAAACTTGCCTTTTATTTTTTCTTTGACTCTTGGGAACAAAAAGAAATCACAAGGAGCTAAGTCAGAGCTGTAGGGTTGGTGACTTAGAGTTTCAACACCAGATTCCTCAATAAACGCTTTTGTTCTAAGGAAGGTATGTGAAGAGGTGTTATCGTGATACATCATGATTTCTCGAAGCCCGGTCTTCGGTCTTCTCCCCTGCACAGCTTGAAAAGCTTTGGGTAATGCAACTGTAGTATACCATTTAGTCTGTTTCTCGCTTTCGGAGCGCATACGAGGGATCCATCGACAACAAAGCTTCCTCACTCCAAGATGTTGATGTAGGATGGTATGAATGCTTCCCGAACTAATGCCTACAATCCTTTCGATGTCTGTATATGTGATTCGTGGGTCTTCTCGCACCCAACATTTCAGTAGCCCATACATTTTCTGCCTTTACTGCTGTTTGCGGGGCTCCGGTTCTTTGGTCATCTTTAACATTAATTTCATCCCTTTTGAATTCAGCAAACCACTTAAAAATTGTTGCGCGTGATGGAGCTGAGTCCCCTAATGCTGATTGTAACCGTTGCAAACTTAATTGTTCGGTTAAACCAAATTTAAAATCATAATACATCATAGCGCGCAAATGTTCACGATTTAGATGCATCGTTTTAAATGAAAAGCGCGGGAAGCGTTGCAGGAAAATTAATAGAACTTTGTTTTTATTATTAATATTGAGCAATTGGCTTAAGGAGTTCTATTTTTAAATAAATTTGCTTTTTAGAAACATATAACACGGGTGCGTTTCATTTTTATATTTCGAGCATCTCAAAACTTACTGAGTGACCTACGTAGAGAACCAGAGACCCTTTATACTGGAAACGAGGCATTCCATCGTAGTCCGTCGAGGATGGATGCATATGCGACACAGCACCCACTTATCATCAGGTGGACTGTGTGTTCATTTGTACCCTTATTCTATAAAAAAGAAAAATCTGGACTCTCACACTAGTCTATTTTTATTTGGTCTAGTGCAAGGACATAGGATGGGTACGGTGAACATTACTTCACATGATTGGTCCATTGGAGAATTAACTTCCTCGACATCTATTGGATGTTCACGTGTCAGTATATTAATTTGTGTTAATTATTATACAATATTAGATTGTATAATAATTAATTGACGGTTCCGTGGCGCAGTGGCTTAGTATTGAGGTTCAGCACTATAGGCAGAGGGTTCGAATCTCGCACGCAACAAGTACATGTATGGCCTACAAATAGTTAATTCTGTGTCTGGATGTCTGTCCTTGGGTAAATGTTTGTTAACTGCCTCAACGATACAGGAGAAAATCCTAGTGTAGTGGTAACAAAAAAAAACAAAATAAAAGAACATATTTTTGTAAGGGGGTAAGGGACTGAATCTCCTTAATACAGGCTATTTTAGTCTTGCAAGGAGAACAGAACGTCACCCTCACTAGTGATTTTACCTAATTTTATTGCAATTTCATGTAAGATTATTTATTCTGTATGTACTACAAGTTAAAATTTTAATAAATGGTAGTAACGTTTTTAAATAAAAAAGGGGTAACACAAGACAAAATAGTGGTTGAGAAATGTACAAATGATAATTTACCACAATTACTGACTCAAGAATAAATTTAAAAAAAACTTACGCGGCTTTCTGAGCTCTTTTCGTCCTTTTTGGCCGTGGCTTTTCGGTGGGAGATCCTTAAAAAAAATGAGCAGTGAACATTCTGTCCATAATAAAACTGATATCATAATATTAAAAATGTTATTACCAATTGCACTGTCTTGTGAACTTTGGGAGTGATTATCATTTTCAATACTGATTTCTGATATTATCTGAAAAAAAAAAGTTCAGTCATTAAAAATTAAATACGTTTTTTTTATAGAATAGGCTAACAAAGAAGTACACAGTTCACCTGATGATATGCGAATACTGTGGCCCATAGACATCTACATTTGTGAACAATTAAGAATGAAAATGCAGATACGTTGTCACCTGTGAGGACTAAGATGACATGTCTCACTCCCAGTAAAAGGGTCTCCGGTTCTCTACACTCACCATACGAAACACAGCAGCATTAAGCTGCTATTTCACACTGGTATTCTGTGAGAGCGTGGTCCTGCCCCGGCTAAGCCGACCTATTCGTGTCGCAACCATAATATAGCCGCAGCGTGGCTCTACCACATATAATCTACTTGGCTGAGAAACATTGCATAAACTTTCAAAGTAAGCTAAAAATTATTATTATTATTTCATTTGAAAAGGAAGAAAATATTTACTTGTAATTCTAAGAAAATACAGCACAAGAAAACCTATGACTAAAATTATTTTATTTTTACAATATAAGGGTTGCATGAATTGGTCGGGTCGACCGGGGAACGACCACACTCTAACAGAATACCAGCATAAAATAGCAGCTTAATGCTGCTGTTTCGTATGATGAGAGTAGAGAACCGGAGACTCCTTTTACTCGATACATCCATCTTAGTTTGTTTGGAAGTATTATACAGGATTATTTTGCAATAACCGGCCTTTGCAGAGAAGGTTCAGAATAAGTAATATAGGCAAATGGTGAAGAAGTTTTTTTTAAATATTCTGTCTTTTTTAAAATGCGTGGTAATGCACTATTTTAACTGATTTCACTTCGCACGCACACATTTGTAAGTGTCGATCGGTAAGCAAAATCGTTGTTGTCTATAAATCACATTCAATTTGGGATAATTTCAAATAAAAGTAGAAGCCTTATTTATTTCAAAAACTGCAATAGCGCTATATCATTATTTATATATTTTAATTTAAGATAAAAATTTGGTTACTCTTTGAAAAATAACCCTCGTATTCAATTATATTTTAGGTTAAATTTTTTTCAAAACAATGAAAAGTACATAGTTTCGTGTGTGATGGTGACGGAGGTATACAACTTCCTCATGTACCTTCTTGCCGCGTGTCCTTTTCGGTCTGCTTTCCTTGGGTACCTCTTCCTCCATTTCCAATTGCTTCCGCGAACTTGCGCGGGAACTCGCTCGAGTAGCTCGCGCTGATGCTACTAAAAACAAAACCATACAGATAAATCCATAGACATAGAGAGAGAGGACTGAGCGATTCTCTAGAAAGAGACTAAGCGACTGTGCAGCTAATACCTGTCTCTTTCCTGCAAGCCTAAGGCCCAAGGCTTCCAGCGCAGTACGATACACTTCTGATCGCCAGTGACGTGGACCAATCAGAACTCTAGAAAGAGACAACTACTGGCTGCACATTCGCTTTGTCTCTCTCGCACTTTTCTGTCTGTATTCACTGCATAACTGAATACATTCTCTCTATATCTATGGGTAAATTCAACACATCCATCCGTTACAGCCTATAAAAGTCTACTGCACATGAATGCTTGCGTACCGCCACTAAAGCTAGACATTACACTAGAACACATTGAAAAATATTCTCACCAGGCGGTGCAGGCGCTGTATCCGTTTGTTTTCTTGCCCTTGTGGCCCGCTGTTTTCCTGTTTCTTCTTCTGATAGTACTTCCGATTTTTCTTTAGGAATAGCTTTTCTTGGTTCTAGAAATAATTTTAGTTTTATTACATGACAGTATTAGAATTACATTTTGTATAGAGAATAATTGCAAAAACTGTTTTCCCAAAACTTTTCTGCGCTAAAGATTTCTAAACTCCAAACAATTTTCTCCGGAAGTCAATAATAATCTCTACATACTATAAAACTAAGTCGCTTCACGCCGTCTGTACGCTTAAATCTTTTAAACTATGCAACGGATTTTAATGCGGGTTTCATAAATAGACAGAATCATTTAAGAGGTTTATATGTAAAATACATTCATATTATAGTAGAGTATTTGCCAGAGTCTATATACAAATCTACTGCCGTCCGTTAGTGTCGCTAAAACTAAAAAATGACTCTACTGATTTTGATGATTTTTGTTTGTATTTGAATGTGTCTCTAGATGGTATAGACTCACATTTGAGCGCTTTAGTGGCGCTGTTATCAATATTTAGAAATCACCCGTGAGAAGCCGGGGCGGATTGCTAGTAATATTAATAATTTATTTATTGTCAGATAACAAAAATATAATATTTTATCTGCACATAACAAATAAAATTATATAAAAATGTTCAACCCTTAAGCTGAAAGATTATCGTGAATCACCACAAGATAACAGAATTAATTAAATTAATTAATGTAATGATAATAACATAAAAATGTTAGATACAATTTTTCCTCAACATTCTAGTGAAAGTGACACATGTTGCTTGACCTGAATGGTAAGCAACATATTCAGAGACCCAAGACTCACATAGTTACAGTGGTGGTCATATAATTAGAAACACTTCTTGTGAATAAAGAAAGTATAACTTCAACGTAGAAATGTTCATAAAAAAATATAAACATTCAATAATTAATAGTCATGCAATAATATAGCCATTCAAATAAAAAAACTCATTAAATGCATAAAATATATAACATATCTTACTTTTAATTACAAACTGAGTCTTACACATGTAGGAGTTTATTTTCTGTTACTGGCCGCTTGGACGCCTAATTAGAAACATTTTTTTTAAATGGGAGAAAAACATTTCATTCTTGGCTTTTTTTATTATTTTGGCGGCAGTTCAAAATTTAATCTGAATTTTATTTTGTTCAAAATGGGCAAAAATGAAGTGTGTGGCGTACAGAAGAATAGCTGAGCATTGAAATTGTTCTGTTAAGAAAGTTTTTAATACAATTGATCATTATAAAACACATGGAACTGTTGAAAATGTTCTTAGAAAGGCTCGGCCAATAAAAACCTCTTTCAGAGAAGATATGCTAATCGTTCGTAATGCTAAAAAAAAGACCCAAGTAAAGGCTCCAACCAGATTAAAGATGAAGTTTTTTCGTCTGATGTCCCGAGAGACATCTCGTCAAGACTATTAAGCCGAAGATTAGTGGACGCTAAATTGTTTGGAAGAATCTCTCGAAAAGTACCGCTTCTTACCAAGCAACACCGAGAGAAGCAATTATTATTCGCTAAAAAATATGTAATTGGACAGTATGAGAATGGAAAAGTGTTATTTTCAGATGAAACAAAAATAAATATGGTAAATTCCAATGGAAAGCGCTATGTTAGACGTCCTGTAAACAATGCTTTTAATTATAAATACACAAGGAGTATAGTTAAGCACGGTGGCGGTAACATTAAAGTTTGGGAATGTTTTTCCGGATGTAGAGTTGGACCCGTTCGGGAGATTGAAGGTACAATGGATCAATGGCAATACAAAAATATCTTAGAGCACACAATGATTCCCTACTCGGACGATCATTTGCCTGTAATCGTATATCAGTTTTAGACTGGCCAGCAAATAGTCCGGATTTAAATCGGATAGAAAATATATATGGTATATTGTAAAAAGAAAGTCTCAAACAAACGTAACACCAGTCAAAACGAACTATATAAAGCATTTGTTGAAACATGGAATGCAATCCCCCTAGAAAAATGTACGAAATTGATTGAATCAATGCCACGTCGTTGCAGTGTTGTTATAGAAAATAAGGGATAGCCACTAAATATTAATTATAACTATTGGTAGGCTGTGGATAGTAGCTATTTCGTAAATGACAATACTAGTTACTAAACCTAAATATTATTTTTTATACTTTTTTGTTGTTGTTTCTAATTAGTTGATCATTATTGTTCAAACCTTAAAACTGATTAAAATGATTGTCCGTAATGTAATACTGAAACTGCACTTGTGTAATGGGATTTATATTGTATTTCTAATAAATGATAAATCGTTGAACATATTGTTTGTCCTATTTATTGTTTAATTTCAAAATAAAAACGATTGCGGTGAAGTATCTTACATAATGTCAAGGACCGTTGGTAGTGTTACGAATTATATGAACTACCACTGTATATACACAGGGTTATTTTGCAATACACGCCCAAATTTGCAGAGAAGGTTTAGAATAAGTAATATAGTAGTTTCTGTTAATGTAAATTTTATTTTTTTAAATTCAGATGCGTGGTAATTCATTATTTTAACTGATTGTCATTCATAAATATTCAACGCCTACTATTTTACTACGCATGCCCACATTAGTAAGGGTCAATCGATAGGCAAAAACGTTATTGTCCATAAATCACATTCAATTTGGTTTAATTTCAAATAAAAGTAGAAGCCTTATTTACTCGTATTTTCAAAAACTGCAATAACATAATCATTATTTGTATCATTATAATCATCATTACACAATTCCACTGTTGAACATAGGCCTCACACAAGGAATGCCACAAAGCACGGTCCCGAGTCACCTACATCCATGGACTTCCTGCATGTCTTACCAGGTCGTCACTCCATCTAGTGGGGAGACGCCCTACACTTCGCCTGCCGGTACGAGGCCGCCACTCGAGAACCTTTCTTCCTTTAGGTTGTCGGTTCCTCGAGCTATATGGCCGGCTCATAGCCACTTCGGATTACTAATCCGTTGCTAACAATGCTTAGTAATAAAAATAAAATAACTAATAATAACTAACTAATGCTTAGTAAGCATTATTTGTATATATCAACTTAAATATAAAATTTGAATACTCTTTGAAAAATAACCATTTATAGTGGGTAAGGTTATAAAATCTTCTAAAATAGTACTTTTGTGCAGAAAGCAAAAAAAATTAGTTTTAATTTATAACAATTGCCATTTAATACAAGAAATATAAAATTAGGAATCCTTAATAAGTATATTATGATAACAATTATTTTACTTGGTACAGGTGCAGTCGGAGGCGGCATAGCAATTTCATCCTTATGCATTTCCTGTTTGACTTCAATGTTGATTGGCAAGGAGTCCAGGTCCATTGGCTCAAGTGGCATTGATACTTTCTCTTGTTTCACTGAAAATAAAAATGTATGTTGTAAATCAACTGCTGCCCAACAAAGGGCTTTTGTTGTAAATATAATAACAATAAATATAGTTTATTTAGTTCCAAATGTAAAAAAAAATTAAATTTAAAAGGTATTCTTTTTTGCTTTTATTTTAAGGCAGCTGGTTCCCAGCGTCTTCGTCCGCGTGGAATTTATCACGATTGGATTACATAGGTTTTAATTTTTTTGCGCTATATTAACCTATTTATATAGTATGTAACAAACAACCCGTTGGTTGTTTCAGGGATGTATAGATGTACTATTAATGGGAGTTGAGAATTTCTAATCAAGTAACTTACTAAATTTAATATTTCTAAAAATGTTATTTGCATATGTAATTTGACACATGCCGACATACCCTACGGTCACTTTGAGGTCTCTGACACGACCGATACAGTATTTTTTCAAAGAGAGCTTTTGTGCTTCGTGCTATCGCTAACGCTGTTTCTTCTGCATATCAATAATATGTTGCAAACTGGTAACATTCATTGCTATGCAGGCGACAGCACTGAAGATGCTTTATACACCGGCCGTGCCAATATTTCTCGGGAAAGCGTCGCCGACTACCGGAACAAACTTGTGCCTCGACTTCACGGCTTTGGTGGCGACTAAATCTAGTCCAGTTCAATCCCCAGAAGACACAAGTTTACGCGTTTACCGCTGAAAAATCCCTTTTGTCTGTCGTATCTTCTCAGTTTCCAGGCACTCCCCTTGTTGCCTCAGCCAGTATCGGAATCCTCGGTTTCAACATATCGAGTGATGTGCAGTTTCGTTGACGATTTTTTTTTTCTCAAAAATCAAGATTTTTTTTATAAATATCACGCGGTGAAAGTGAAGACTCATCTATTAACTAATTGAGATTTTTTGTGGTGTCTTTCAATGAAGCCAGTTCTTTAATGTATTTAAAACCGTAACTGCCTATTTGCGCGTATCTTAAGTACCTGCTTCTTAATATTATATAGGTGTTTGCATAAATATAAGAAATCATTATAAGATTATATCTTGAATAAAAAACTGACCTTGAACTAGAGGTATCGGCTCGGTGTTCTCTTTATCGTCATCTTTGCCGCGACGCCTCGACTTCAACTGTTCCTTTTCTGTGGAATCTTCACGACGAAGCTTTTGTGTTAGATTTACATTGACCTTTGGATGAAATATTAAAAAAATAGTGTTATAAGTGCCAAACAATCATACCACCAATAGCTAGATAAGTGACTACCTCTAAAGTGAATAAATAATACGCAAGCAAACTGAGTTTGATCTCTACTAGCACAAATGAAATTGAAATTCCTTATTTAAGTGGGAATTTGGCGATGATGAAAATCATTGTAAAGTGTACATGTTTGACGAATAACAATATATTATGGGCAAGTGAAATTACCATTTGTCCAAACCCTTAAAGAGAAGGTGAAGGAGCGGATAAATAAAGAGTGGTCTCTTGTCGTGCCCAGCATTGGGACAAACATAGGCTGTAATTTTACTTCTTTAATCACTCAAACACAAAGAAGTCTCAGTAAAATTTTCACTTTAATAACTGCATATAAATTGTCAGTTTTAGATAGTGTTTTGCTGTGACGGTATCAGATATTCCATCATCCTATTTAGTGCCGAGAGTATCCAAAAGACCACTTAGCATACTGTTGTTAAAATCTTGAGATTTCTAATGGAAGACAGTATACTTTCCTATCCTTTATCAGACTATATATTCCTGGTTATCCCTGACCTCTCCCGGTGTGATGTGAAAGACTTGATTACATTTAGCAGGTGAATTGAACTCCACAGTGTTACTGGACATTTCACATCTGATATATGTAAGCGTTGACTGTTATACCTTCATTTCATCCATCCATTACAGTCTATAAAAGTCCTGAACATAGGTCTTCCCCACAGATTGCCTTCGGAGGGCATTTTTCCATAGTTGCCACGTTTGGCAAGCAGATTAGTAACCGCAGTTTTTAATAATCTTGAGTGTTAATCAGGAAGATCCTGTTGCTCATCTCCCGATTCATCCACGGGAAGATATGGGATATGGAGAATGGGGTATTATTAGACATTTTTAAATAATTAGGGATTTTTATCTGAGACCGTAACATGTTTCTGGTGTTTGGCATAGCCGCCTCTACCACACCCACAAGACGAAATAAGTTGACGGATTCCTTTAAGCTTTAGGCTCAATTTACATTGCCGCGGAAAGGAATGGAAGCGAATTTTTTTAACGAAATTATACATAGTCAAATTAACTTTATGTTACACAAATAAGTAATATCAAAATAATATTTAATCAACCATTCTTGTCAAATAAAAGATTTACACTAAGTAACTGAACGGTGCATATACGCAAGGCGCGCGAATTCGCAAGGCAAATTATCACGCGTCGAGGCGAAATTGACGCTTCCGTTCCATTCCATTCCTCCGCAATGTAAATTGAGCCTAATAATCTTAGATATGTCAATGTTTACTACAGCTATTTACATATAGATATATGATCTATCTATTACATATCAGTTTATATTAACATTTTGTATAACAATATAAAATATTTAAAAGCTAATATTACATAATATAGAATAGAATTCTATAGTTAACAATTATATTTTAAATTTTGTATAGATTACCAATTTACAACTATGCTAAGTAAATATGTATATTTTGTTAATTTACCGATCTTTCGAGAGTTACAATAATAACACTGTTCTCACTTAGTAAGTTGTTTGCTTGTTGGTCCTATATAAAGTAAAAACAAGTGTAATTAAATTGTTCTGTACATATGAAAATAATAAAGAGATCCAAGTTTCATTATAGCAAGTCCCCTACGATGGGCTTGCATGAGGAAAGAAGAAACAGTGGCATATATTTTGCAGGTATGTCTGGTGGTGGTTCTAATGTGGTAGAGCCATGCTGCAGCTGTATTAATTGCATAGTTGTAGCACGTATGGGGTCAGCTCGACTGGCGAAGGACCACTCTCTCTCACAGCATATTAGTGACAGAGTAGCAGCTTGATGCTGCTGTGTTATGTATGGTGAATGTATGAGAACCGGAGACCCTTACCACTTACCATCAGGTGGACTGTATGCTCGCTTGTCACCCTTATCCTATTAAAAAAAGGTTTACTGCATTAAGAGTATACTAAACTTGTTCGTGATATCATGGCTTGAATAACTAACTTATACCTGTCCTCAGACAAATTATGTGCTTTAGATGAGGATGAGAAACAGAAAATAGCGCATTGCAAGCTAGCTAATATATCCAAGTAGTGCCTAGGGTCAAAACTCAGCAACAATTAACATAAGTTATTGCCGGGTATGTAGCAAGCATCCTGTACTTTGTTTATATGCAAAACTTCCAGCTGTGGAAAAATTTGACTGAAGGGGTTGGAATTGATCATTATCATCAATTAACAAGAATTATGACAAAATTTTCAATCTGACCACTCAGTGGCAACATGAGAAGCACCAGTTTTGAAATAAAAAAAGAATCATCAAAATCGGTTCACCTAGTAAGGTAACACAAAAAAGACATACAGTCGAATTGAGTACCTCCTCCTTTTTGAAGTCGGTAGAAAATTAATTAAAGTAGGACAAATATAAGTTGGAGTTAATTATATGAAAAACACAAGAAGATGAATAAAGACGCAAAAGTTAATGTTCGAAATTTAAAGTAGTTACCAGGAAGATGCTGCTGCCACTGCCTACTTCACTTTGCCCTGCCACCTCTTACAACACACAAACTGCCATAAAATTAATCTAATATATAAAAATTGATTTTTGTTTGTTCTACAGATTACGCTAAAACTTTGTCAATTTTTGCTTGCACTTACGCAAAGATTATAGGCATAGTATAATTAAATTACAGTAGGTGGCGCGCGTATCGCACCGACATTTGGAAGTTATATTATATGTTCAATTTTAATGAATGTACTGTCATTCTTAATTAAACAATATAACTCTTCCAAATTTAAATTAATATTTACAAATTATTTCTTCTATGGTACCAATGCACCAATCTTACCTGTCTACTTATAATACTTTGTGCTTTGACAGAAGCATTTCTTTTGAGTCTCTTATCTTGTTCCGGACTTTGCATATCATCAACTTCATTCTTGCTGCGTTTCTTGGATGCCCTTTCCTTCTCATTGTCCTTTGAGCTTTTACCTTTTCCCACATTATTTCCAGTTTCAATATTACTCAGTTGAGGGCTTGGTTTCTTGTCTGGAGTTTTGTTTGCTTCCCCTGTAAAAATAAGCTCATAAGAGATTTTGTTGAGAACTAAGAAGGCATGCCTCTTTTCCAGTAAAAAGGGTCCACGGTTCTCTAAACTCACCATACGAAACACAGCAATGTTAAACTGCTATTTTACGCTGGTAAACTGTGAGTGTGGTCCTTCCCCGGTAGTTAGTCAACCTATTCGTTCTACAACTATACTACTAATGTATCTGCAGCATGGCTCTACCACATATAAAATAAATCAATAGAATTTATCATTTAGGGGAAATTTCTATTTCTTCTCTCTTTACCTAGATTACTAATTTATTCATATAATAAATAATATAGAATTGTCTGTCTGTAATAAGGCAGTAACTGGCTTCAACAAAGCTCAATTTATTTCTCAAGTCATTTGCATGCTATTAAAACATTAAAATTTTTTTACTGGGCTAATCTTCAGATTGGCTGAATCTATTCAGATGAAACTTTACAAACAGATAGACAGCAATGTCAGGAGGTATCTAGGTTATATTTTATCTGAAAAACTTGAATATTTTTTAAAGGGAAACGATAAAAGAAATGGTGTTATTATCTCAAATCTAAATAACACCACGTTATTAGGACGTGGTTATGCAAAAAGGATCCAACCCGAGTTTGCGTCAAAAATGTTGACTTGAAAAATAGTGTTTGTGGTCTATACTATTATGTTATGTAACAATTTTAGCAAACGTAACACAAATAACCTCTAAACAGTGTGACTAATGTTTCCGCCATTTTGCGTATCTGTGATGCCGACCGTCGGCAAGCGCACAGACAGGGATATTATAAGCATATGTTTTTTTTAAAGTTGGATTTCCTCGATTTTTTTAAAGGAATGCTGTACGCTTACAATTAAAATATTGGTTTTAATTACCTATTTTGTATATATCTTTACATATTTAGCATATTGGTAGTTATTTGCCATAGAAACATTACTACTTAATATGGGGTACAGAAAATTTTATTGTATTTCTTGATAATTTGTATAAAATAAAACAATAATTAAACTGAAACTAATTTTAATTAACACATTACATATCTAAGTTTACAATACAAACCAAAATTAACAAGGTCCTATACATTTTTTTCACACAACACATGTTTACAAAGTTGACACAAAAAATACTTCCACTTAAAGTAAACAAAAAAGGGTCTCACATTTCTTGTTATCTAAAATGACCCTGAGCGAATGGGACAAAGACCTTTTGTTTGCAGCAACTTAAGCTTATAAGCTACAAATATAAATAAAAGAATCATGTTACATTCAATATAAATTTGAGTATGAGTGGAACAAAGATGGTATGTAATTTGACACCAAAATTAGTACCTCTAAAAACATGTCTATTTTGGATAATATCTACTTACAAATGGAAAAGAAATTATTGTTTCAAGATATACATTAAATTTAGTAATCAATTAAACAAAAAAAACAAGTTGTTTCTAAGAAATATTTCAAACATCAAGCTCATGAAAGTAGTAAATATCTAAACATTTTAGCCTCATACATGCTAGCAAAGTGTGGATACGACTTGTCTTCAACAAGATAATGACTAGGTGATTTTTGTAACCCTCATTATTTTGAAACATTATAGTAAACATAACGGGTCTAATAATGACAATCACTTGGGATACTACTTAATATGACATAATTTTTAAATCATGCTTTGTTCACGAATCACAGCAAGAGGTAAAATGAACCGGCGGCTTGTAGGTTGAAGGTGAAGGTTTAGGCAGCATGTTGATACCCAAGCATGGTTGGTCATAATTTACCATTGTTCGATATGTACAAATATGTACAATATACACATAATATATGTATATATATGTACATGGCTACCGATCATGGACATATATATACATATGTTACAAAATGCCAAGGAAACGTACTGAAAATTAGGTTGAGCAACCCCCCCCCCCCCCTTCATTGCGTCCCTAATTTTCGTACGATCCCTTATCAGTATAATGACGTTTGCAATTTGAATGAATGACACGGACCTAGGTTCCAACAATTTTATGATGAGCCAAAATTTCAAAAGACAAACATACATATTATAACTCGTTAGAAACAAATTTATCACAAAAACATAACCCTCTATCTGAGGCACTACATACATACATACGCACATACATACATACGCACATACATACATACATATACAAACTATAGTATATAAATGTGCAGCTTTTTGTTTTCCAAATTTCCCATTACGATTTGGATGGTAACACCTACCTACTTTAACCTTCCCATTAAAATAGCGGCATACCCTTTTTACTGAAAAGGAGGCATTCCATCTTAGTCCTCAGGGGTGACGATGTATCCACTTACCATCAGGTGGACTGTGTGCTCAAGTACAAGTGTTTTTCAGATAGACCTTCAATACTAGTGCCTAAATACCTTGTGTGTAAGACAGTGTTTTTGTGTAGTTTACTGTGAAGTGTGATATGACTCAAAGCAACCAAACACACACAGGGGCACGTTGCAGTCTTTGCAAAAGCTTGATGTTCGCTTTTTGCAAACTGAACAACTACGCCTCTGGTGCTCGTTCCGTGTTGTTCCCGGGAGCAGATCGTATTGCCCCGGAAAATGCCAGGTGTTCGGCAGTGCACGGGTAGGTGCTGGTGGTGTGTGTGCTGCCAACAATTCCCTCACCAAAGTTTGGCGAAAATTTCGGTGAGAAATTGAGCGGTGTGCCTTGTGGAGTATGTAGGCATTTAGAACACTAGCATTCAAGAGCTTCCTGAAAAACTTTTTGTACCAGATTTTGTTCCGCCTTCTTTCAATGGGGTACATGGCGAGCATCTGGTCTTTGCGATCAACCCCCCCCCATACAGACATTATAGTCTGGTATGACGGTGGGCTTGTGTGTATCGCCGCACATCGCGGTTGCTAGCCCATGGTATGTCGAGACAAATGCCACACGGTTTTTGTCCCGGTATACGATGAGGTCCACATCCCCCGAAGTGCAACCGTTCACCTGACCTATCGCCATGTCTTTTTTCGTAAGATTCGTCAGCTCAATGGGAACAAACTGACGATTCGTTCGTAAGGTCCCCACGCAGTCAAACCCCCGAACTTTCAATTCTCGCGCAAGCGCGGGAGAATTGTAGAAATTATCCATCCAAATCGTGTGGCCCTTATGCTCAAGACCATTTAAAAGTCTGAGCACAAGAGCTGGCACTTTACCAGAAACTGGACTGTCCTCTTGTGGGTCTGAGGAGGTATCATGGCCTGCGTGGACTTCAAAGCGTCACAAGTAACCAGTCTGGGACTCACACACCTCGTATGTTTTAATTCCTACTGTAGCTGCTTTGTTGCGGATGAATTGGTTAATATCTAACCAACCCTTCCACATGGTCAGACTTTCATCCACAGACACGTTTTGACCCAAAACATATAATTGTTGGAATTTGTTGTTAAGGTGATCCAAAATTGGCTGCACCTTAAACAACTTGGCCTGAGCCCGTGTCATCAGTTCAGGATCGCAACCGTCATTATCCTGAAAGTGGAGACATTTGCTCAACAGCATGAAGCGGTCATACGTCATCGCCGCAGTGAACCCGGGGGTACTGAAAATGTCCAGCGTGCTGTTCCAGTACTCCTCGAGACGTGATTTCACCACAATCCCGGTAGCGAGGATTATAGCGAAATACACGTGCAATTCACTTACGTCGGTGTCTTTCCATTTGGTGATGCGGCTGCTCGGACAGAGCGAACCGTCCACCAGCATGACCGTTGCAAGCTGTTGTGCATATCGATTCGTCTCCATGGCAATGTGTTCCATTATATCGCGATCCCATATGGCAGTAAATGCGTCATATGGGCTCGCATATGGAACCGTGGGCCCACAGTTTATCTGGGAGAACGGTTCCCTCCTCAGCTCAGGAGGAGTTTGAGGTTGCGGGAACCCCCTCCATTTAAAATCAAATTTATTTCCTGGCTCCGACATGGGACAGGATGGGGACGAGGGAGTATGGGTAGGTAAGGAAGGCGGAACAGAATAATCAGGAACATGGGATGTGGAAGGAATGGGACCGGAAGAGTTAGGGACAGGTGGGTGATCATTGGATGTCGGAGGCCAGGAAAAAGAAATAAATGCGTCTACTTCCCCACCTTCACCCTCATCCTCCGATGCCGCGAACATTTGTACCACCCTGGGGACTATGGTGGATTGGAGTCCAATTTCTTCTTCGCCATCTTCTTCGGAGTCCTCGTCGCTGCCTGTAAAATATAAGATAAAATAACCACATTGGCCGACTGTAATAATTTACGTTTTTTTTAAAATAATCTGTTACATAAGTAGTAACTTAATACAGTCAATTATTCTAAAAATAATTGACTGTATTAAGTTACTACTTATGTAACAGAATCAGTAACATGAGAGCTGATGTTTATAGAACACAGTACGGGTTTTATTTGTATTTTTATTAGCAGCTAAAGCAAAACTATTTTCCCTTACCATAATTAAGGGCGTTGGATATTTCAATATCCCTTAGAGGACGCGACGAAGATGACGAGGAAGTAATTCTAAAAGAAGAAAATAAATTATTAAGAATCAAAATATTAAGTAGACACTTCTGCACATAGAATATATATTTATTAATAGGCACTCACAGACGCCGTTTAGCCCCCATGTCATTGTGGTCCGATCTGAAAAAATAATGTTGTTTTTTGATTTCTATCGTAATAGTTATATTCGAACAGTTAACAGTTCAAAGTCAAATACTATCAATATTTAATAAAGCAATAAAGGAAAAACTTACGCATTTCGCTTTCGGGACGTTGGAGTCCGATTAGGTGTGGAGGTTCCACTCCCTCCAACTTCAACGTGTCTGTAAAACATAAATAGTGTTAAAAATACGTTATTTTATGACCAGTTACGAAAAGTTTAGCTTCAAAATATGAATATAAGTAAAAACTTACAAAGCAGGTGAAGGAACTGAGCAAAGCTCCATATCAACTACTGCTGGTTGGGCCGCTGCAGCTCGGTCCTCCTGAGGGCTCAGCGGCTGGGTCGGGTGGTTGCCGGTGAGGAGGTCCATGGACGACCACAACGACACCGGCACGGGACTAAAAAGAAAGTTAAATTCAATGCCCTGCACGTGAATCGAGTAACAAAACCAACTTCGAAGTGCTTACCCTCGCCTTGCGGCAGGCAGTACTCGAGGTCGCCGCTGAGTCAGCGGCCGCTCTAGAGGCCTCCCCACCGGCAACTCCCCCACCATGCCACAGTAAACTCTAAAATATTAATGCAGAATATTAATGTTGCTAAAAAAAAACGAAGAAACTTGTTAGTTGTTAAATTTGTTATTACGGATCAACAGCAGAAGGCCTTTCGGTGTGGCCAGCACCGCTAGTGGGCCCACCACGCGTCCGCGCACCACCAGTGTGCGCATGCGCCCCTTAACCACCAGTGTGCGCATGCGCCCCTTCACCACCAGTGTGCGCATGCGCCCCTTCACCACCAGTGTGCGCATGCGCCCCTTCACCACCAGCGTACGCACCACGCCCACGCCCACGGCCACGAGCACGACCACGTCCACCTCTTTAAAGAAAAAAGCAAAAACAAAAAGCATGCAAACCAAAGAGAAAATAAACACAAAAATGCAAGAGATACGCGAGACATGAATGCAAAAGGTGCCCTTAGAGCTAATTTAGTAATGTCCATGCGTAACTTTTTTAACTTACTATAAGACGTCTAGAAAATATGTAAATATTATTTTTGGAGAAATTTTTTGAAAAAAAAATTGGTTGTCAAAGTTAAAAATAAAATTATTTATTTTTAAATTTATCATCGTGCAACAAACACTTTTTGTCCCAAACAATTTTGGGCTTGGACGCTCTTCAAATGCCTTTATCTCGGCCCAGGTTCGTCTAAGTCCAAAATTGTTCAGGAAAAAATTGTTTGTTTGGGTGCCCCCCCGACACGACGCAAACGAAGAAAAAAGAAAAAAGAAACAAAAATGCTGTATTTTTATCTTGGTACCTACTTGGTACTTCAAATACCTAAATATCTTTGCTCAGGTTCATCCAAGCCCAAAACTTTTTACGACAAAAAGTGTTAGTATATGCGCCCTCTACATGATGCAAACATAAAAAATAAAAAATTACAAAAATTCTGCTAAGTTTTTTCGCTCCCATATTTTATATTTATTTATTTTATTTATTTAATATTCTTTATTGCACACCATACAAAGCATACAGAAATGACATACTACAAAAAAGTATGCAACTTCCACTATATCTCCACAGTAACTAAATGTTTATGCAATTAAAAGTGATGTAACATTACATGCAAAATATTTAAAAATAACTTCAAACAGAAAATACAAAAGCGTATCTATAATTTCTAGCATGCCCGACATGCCGCCGTTATGACGTCATCAACTGCCAAAACCCTGTCTGTGCCCCTGCCGACTGACGGTAAAGAAATAACCTTCACGTATTTAGACCCAAAATTAAAGTTTTCAAAGCTAAATACACGTTTACCATTGTCATCCATTGCAAATTAATTACATTAGTAGCTTAAATTCTCCAAAACATTACGGTTTCATTCACTTTTTAGACCAAATATTGCAGAAATAAAAGTACGTTCATAGTTCGTTAGACGGCTATGTCGTTGGTTTGGCCTGGTTTTTACAATTAAATTAGCAAAATTATATGTTTCCCAGTAATAAAAATGTGAAAGTACTTACCTTTCCGTGGTTTCTCCTTCAAATCACAACAAATTTGATTCAAGAAAACTTATCAAAGGCGTGACAAAACCGGAGTCGGTTGGTTTGACAGCGTCCAATTTGAAGTGCCGATATTTTTTTTTTACGGAGCAAAGAGTAACAGTAAAGCAGTTTGACACTGAGTATATATTATTAGTCTATGATTTCAAGTGTCGCACCTAAAAAACGCATCGTAGTTCCGTCGTAAAGAGCGCGAAAACATAAACAGGAAACGATGCCGACTGCTGGTCGGCTCACAGACGCGCAAATAATTTGACGTGCCGACTGCTGGTCGACGCACAGACAAGGGGATAAGAAGAAAAATTACAAACAGACAGAAACCATACTGATAATTTGAGTTTATGATATTTGAAGTATGGATACTTCAAATATCATTAACTCAAATTAACTTATCGCGGGTTGGATCCTTTTTGCATAACTACGTCCATTTAGGTCCTATGTAGATGAAGCCGGGACCGGTCGCTGGTACGGTATATTTTGATTGAAGACCATCACTCTTTCTCTCTGTAGTTGACTGAACTATACAAACATAAGTGGTAGAGCTATGTTGCAGCTACACTATGGTTGTAGCATGAACAAGTCAGCCCAACCAGGGAAGGATCACACTCTCACAGAATACCAGCATGAAATAGCAGCTTAATGCCGCTGTTTTGTATGGTGAGTGTGAAGAACCGAGGACCCTTTTTACTGGATACGAGGCATTCCATCTTAGTCTTCATGGGTGGTAACGCATCTGTATTTTGATTCTTAGTCGAGAATAGATGTAGAAATCTGTGGATCACAGTTTCCACAAACCATCAGGTGGACTGTATGTTCGCTAGCAATATCACACATGTAGGGCTTTTTCGGACCATGCTGCAATCTTTTGTTGTGTTCCCATAATGTGTTCATTAATTTGCGTGCTTGTGCTCTGTAAATTAAGTGGTGTAAGTTTTTTGTCTGTTTCCATTATGTGTTTGTGTAAAGATGAGTGTTCTGATTTGTTATGGAAGTACGCTCTGAGCAAAAGTATTTGTTTGTTGTGTAAATTGTGTAGATCTATCAGTCCTCTTCCCCCTTGCGTGGCGTGGTAGTGTAAGTCTCTGTATGCATGATTTAGGATGATGTTTTCTGTGTTTAGTTAGAAGTGTATTGTAGTGTGTGTCGTATTTTGATGTCAGTTTTTGACCATCGTATAATTACGAAAGAGTATGTGAGAATAGCTATTGCAAATGTGTTGATGACTTTAATAGAGTTCCTAGAGTTGAGGTTAGTTTTTAAGATAAGGTTGAGGCGATGCGAGAATTTTTTGAGCAGTTTCATAATATTTTGTTGTATGCGTCCGGACTGTTTAAAACCTAAGTATTTGTATGTACTGTGTCCATTCATTGGTTTGATTGATTCACCTGAATTGAGTGTGTTACTATTGCTTTGTACAATTTTGCCTTTTACAATAGACAATATCTAGCATTTATCTACTCCGAATGACATACAAATATCTTGAGAACTCCGAATGACATACAAATATTTATTATAATTCGAATACAGACATTTATCTGATAGTTCGTTTTTTAATTTTTATAGTATGGAAGTTGACTATGTACCTATGACTACTGTAATGATTACAAAAAAAAAAATTATACAATAATGCAGAATACTGAATAATAGCTGAATATTCATTGCAAGTCTAATAAAACATCTTTAAACTAGGTACAATAGACAACACAGATCATTGCTTGTGCAGGAAATGTTACCATGCAAGTACTTTACGTGGTAGAGCCATGCTGATGCTATATTACTGGTATAGTTGTAGCACGAATGTGTCAGCTCAACCTGGGAAGGACTGTGTTCTCACAATACCAACGTAAAATAGCATGTTAACACTGCTGTGTTTCGTATGGTGAAGGTAAAGAATCGGAGACCCCTTTTTACTGGAAACAAGGCAATCTTAGTCCTCGTGGGTGACAACGCATCTGCATTTTGACTCGTAATCGAGGACAGATGTTGATGTCTCTGGGCCACAGCAACCACTTACCATCAGGTAGACTGTGTGCTCGTTTCTTTACCCCTGTCCTATAAAAAAAAGCATGGGCGTGGCCCAACAACCTCCCAGAATTACTGTTTCGTTGGTCATTTGGTAATTAATACAAGCGTTGAATCTGGTGTTTCCTGATTTAATGAAACATAGTAAAATTATACCTTTATTTAAATCTGGTAGTACATTAGACCCCGGCAATTTTAGACCAATTTGTGTACTACCAACATTTAGTAAAATTTTTGGAAAAAGTATTTTAGACCAGATGTTAAGTTTCTTTAATATTAATAAATTGCTACATAAAAATCAATTCGGTTTTACAAGGGGTCACTTGGCAACTGACGATGGAGTTGAGCTTATTAAACTTATTTTTTGTGCATGGGAGAATTCAAAGGATGCTTTGGGTATATGTTGTGACCTTTCCAAGGCCTTCGACTGTGTTCACCATGAGACATTAATCAGGAAGCTACAGTAGGTGTCAAGAACACAGTGCTTAAACTTATTATATCATATTTAAGTAATAGAATGCAGAAAGTTATTATCAATGGTAAAAGTTCTTCCAGGTCACCTGTACTAATGGGTGTCGCTTTAACAACAAATGTTAAAAATCTGAATACAAATGTGTTTTTAAATTGGGTGGAACTGAGCCCTGTTGTATCCACTGTTTTTCTTGGCAATCAAAGTTTCGACGCGAAGCTTCAGTGGATACCCTATATATCCAAATTAGCAAGCAGACTGAATTCTGCGCCTATGCTGTAAAAAAGATTAGAGGTCTCACTAGTGTCGAGACAGCTAAATTAGTTTATTTCAGTTATTTTCATAGCATAATGTCTTTGGGATTTTGCTCTTATCTAAAACTGAGAGAGTCTCCTAGAGATAAATTTAAAGAAATAAATATATTAACTTTGGCCTCTCAGTATATTTACGAAAATTGAATGTATGTTCACAAAAACAAAGATAGTTTTAGTAAAAAAAGTGATATACATTCTGTAAACACTAGGAACAAACACAAGCTAGTGATACCAGTTTCTCTACTCCACAGAGTCAGTAATTTATTCTTGGGGCAATGTATACGCTATTACAACATGGTCCGAGAAAGTGTACAGGCTCTCTCTATTACAAAGTTTAAATGTTTTGTTAAGCTGAAACTGTATAAAAAGGGTTATTATCGTATCATATAAATTAATACATGGTTGATAATAACCCCTGGGAATGAGATTGTCGCTTCGAAGCAGTTTCTAAAATAAGTGTTGTAAATAGTTTGTACAATCATTAATGTAAAATTTACTTTAAAAAAAAAAGTTCCACTTTGTTTTGTTTGGTTTCTTGCTGGTTCTTCCCAGGACAGAGGGTTTTTCTCAAATGACTTTGAATCAGAATTACACATGTAATCTATATTGAATAAAAAATTATTCTATTGTATTCTAATGTTATATGGAACTAACATAAAAAATTTACCTACATAAACAAACCCAAGTAAAAGCTAAATGCTTTTGCTCAATGCTCAAAATTTATATAGAACTTTCAACATGCTATTTTACTTTGGCATGCATATCTCATAAATCAAAAATAGCTATTCCCAAAATATGAATAGTATGGTTCCTTTGAAATTTTTAGATATTATTGTAGGAATCAAAACCTTGAAATAACACTAACAGAAATGGATAATAGCTGTAATTTTGTGGCTGTATAAAGCTATCGTATAGGTGATGCAAGGAGCTTCAAATTTTTTGCTGCATTTTACATGGATTTTTGTGACTACTTACCATCATTATTAATTACGCCTTACAGATTTTAATTAATCTAATATCAAAAAACTTGACACAATTAATAAATATAAATTCAGACTCGTTTTGATAATGTTATCAAGTATGTGATATAGGAGTGGCGATACAAATCGTATATAGATACAATATCTATATATTAGTGCAAAATCCAATATCTATATATCCGACGACAAACTAACTATGTATCAGATATTACGATTTTACGATACCGTGTTGATATGAGTCATCGCAGAATATCTAATATCTACTCAAAACCGAAACCGCCGAAACGTAAAATATCTAAATATATACATTGATTCGGATACCGAACAAACCTTGAGCGTGATAGAATATATAGCTAAAACAGATATTACGACTACTTTACAACAAAAAGGTGATACGCTTACGCCTAATATTTTTAATATTATTCCTTATTAGTAGTATCATACGATTTATTACAGAACACATCATTTTCAATATCCAGTCTAAGTAGTATAATTTTATTATTATTTTGTTGTGTTGCACTATTTTCAAAATAAATTATTTTAGATCTTATTATGTATTTAATAGAATGTTATTTTTGGAATGTAAATTAAAAGTGAGAAAATTATGAAGGAAAGCTTATTTCACAGATTCTGAAAAATTATACACACTTTCTAGATATGGGATAATTTCTTTTGGCGTAGGGGTAAAAGCACTAACTATAACCACAAGTGTGGCATAAAATATAAAATTTTAATTTTATAGCAAATAAATGTTGTAATCCTTGTTAAACATGTAGAGCCTAAATTTAAGTGTAATAAATTAAAATAATATATTCTTTAGAGTGAAGGAGTAAAAAATACTTTTTAATAGCGCCACCTACTAGATTCTGTACGTAAAGTGATTTTATCGAACAAAAATTGATTAACTCTCAAGGTGGTACGTGCGATATACGCTAGATGGCATAAACACGACACGATCCAATTTAATATTCTATTTCATTATCTCACAGGATAAATCCTAATGATATATGTATGTTACTTTTTATATTATAAAATACTTATATACTTATATTATATATATTATATATTATAAGATACTTATAAATCTATATATGGAAATTCGTTCATAAATCGCATATCACCATGTGAGTACCGACTTCTATTCAGGACGAAGATATGTATTAACAAATATATAGATATTGAAATATATAGATACAAAATCGGATTTTCATATCCAATACATAGGTACGATTTGATATAGGGTAAAAGTGATATTACCCATGCCTAATGTGATATAATGAATGCAGTTATCTGTGTATTCAGGATGTAGGCAAGCATTATTGTTTATTAATAATAAAAACGGCATTATCATTTGGTTTTATGAACTTTTAAATGAAGATATACAAATATTTCTACATAGAAAAAAAATATTTTTAATAGCTCTGAGCTCAAAATAACGTTTTAATACAAGTATACATCTTAAACTTCTACAAGAGTAATAACATGGATAAAGTAAATACAAATACAATTATGTCTGTTATAAATGGTTAAAAATGCTTACCATCATCTTCGTTAATACTCTGGAGCGTTGTCAGGTTAAATTTGTCCTTTAAGGTCTTCTCCCGCGCTCTCTCCTTAGCATTCAAAAATTCTTCTTCAAACTTATCAAGGCATTCAAACGCTACCTGCAAGTATGTAAGATCCTTCATTTTTACACTTTATTTCAATATATTATCATAGTATCTAATGTAGGTACTAAAACACTAAAGCACTGATTACTTCAAATGAGCTATTAAGCCCACCAAAAACGACGATTTAATTTAACACCTATAGATTACCTTGAGGTCTTCATTGAAATTTTTTGTGTAAGCATTAGATATCTCAAATATTTTAGGTAGTAACTCATTAAAAATTGACATAATTATAATGAGAATTAGACTTTTACTAAAGTTTCGTAAATTTGACAAACGCCATAAAACACTACACAAACACAATCGAAAACCAGCGAAAACCGTTTGAAATTGAAATGCAAAACTGCCAACATTCATGTCAGATTTGAAATTATGAAAACATACCAAAGAGTATATATATAAAGTTCATCATCATCATAATAACTGGCTTTACGGCTCTGGGTTCTAGCCCTTCTGAGCCTTAAGTTACAATGTATAATTATCCTTCATAGTACACTGCTTTACAATATGTTGATGCGTCACATTGTGCAGTTGTGCAGCCCTTGGGAGATTTTGACGGCAACTTGAGCCAGCAGACAGCTGACAGTTGGCGATGGTATTTCAATTCGCCTATAAAGACAGACAGATTATCTTGAGAATCACATCACCATCAGAGTACTTGTTTCACCGTGTCCACCAATAATTCACATGTGTAGATATTTAATACACATGTAGGTCAAAATGGCGTAAGGCGTCGTAGGTTCAGTGAAGAAAACAGTTTATATTAACGTTCACAGTCTTTTAATAGTCCACGACACAAAGCACACTACAATAAAGAGTCAGAAGGGAAGCGAGCACAATCATAGTTACAAAGAATAGCACAAGCAAGAAAGTAAGAGATAGCATTAACAAATAAACTGTACGTGGTTAGCCGCGGGCGCAAAGGTGTTACAAGGGTCTAGTCGCAGAGGCGATCAGCAGGTAACTAACTTGATACAAGTACAACAGGATATGCGCGAGCGCCGCGATTCAATCCCCGGCCGCTCTGTCTAGAAAAAGGTCGATCCACAATGGTCCCAATGTATTAAATGCTTGTTCTATAATGGTTACATAATATATAATTAATTACGTTTATTGTAGGTGTTGTATGTGTTTATGTGTAAGTGTTATTGTGTTTCTGTGTGTATATATGAGGTGTGTGTAATAATGTGGTGGAATCCCTACATCACTCCCCCCCAGAGGCCGTGCCTACGGTCGATAAAAATCAGGAAATCTGACATGCCTACCGGCCCTTGTAGTTTTTCGGTTTTCTAAACTGCCGTCCATGACTTTGGGGCTGCAATCAGGAGAGACGTCGCAAGGCGGATCGGTGTTCAGCATATAGGCCGGTTTCAGACGGTCTATAGAAACTGTTATCTGCTTACCTTTAACGATGATCTTAAATACTTTATCACCTCTTTCGGTCACTTCATGTGGACCGGAATATGCAGGATGGAAGGTGCTTTTCAGCCGGTCTTCCCTAAGGAATACGTGGCTGGAATTAGCGAGATCCTTATATATAAATATTTTATTTTTATTATGCCGTGATGCGGGACGAGGCTGCAGTTTCTCACAAACTGAACGAATTCGTGCAGTAAAATCCGTAATGTCAGTTGTGGTGCTTACTGTACTTTCGAAAAATTCGCCTGGGAGTCTTAAAGGCTCGCCGTAGACGAGTTCTGCTGAGGAACACTGCAGATCAGCTTTAAATGCGCTTCTGATGCCTAATAGTACTAGAGGTAAAGATTCCGTCCAGTTGCTATCAGCGTGACATGTAATAGCTGTCTTCAGCTGTCGGTGGAATCTTTCCACTAGGCCATTAGAAGCGGGATGGTAAGCTGTGGTTCTGCGGTGTTTGAATCCGATTATTTTCGATAGATAATTAAATAAATGGGATTCGAACTGCCGTCCACGGTCCGTCACTATGTCAGTTGGACAACCAAATCTGGCGATCCAACCTGATAGGAGTGCCTTCGCTACAGTTTCGGCTGTAATATCCGCTATGGGCATAACTTCTGCCCATCTCGTGAAACGGTCAACTGCTGTTAAGCAGTAGCGGAAATTATTCGAGTATGGGAGTGGACCAATAAGATCGATATGCACATAGGAAAACCTGGCTCGTGGTAAATCGTATGTGCCTAAAGGTGCTGACACATGGCGGTTTACCTTAGAGCGCTGGCAGGCTAAGCACGTACGAGACCATTCTCGGCAGTCTTTTCTGACTCCTGGCCAAACGAATCGCTGTGCTACCAGCTTAGCAGTAGCGTTTGCACCAGGGTGACTTAAAGAATGTAGACTGTCAAAAATAGCTTTTCCAAAACTTTTGGGAACGAAAGGTCTTGGTATGCCTAGACTTATGTCGCAAAAAATTTCGACTTTGCTGTCGGGCTCTTTAACTTTAATAATGCGAAGTGATGATTCATCGCCTAGAAGCTGTGATAGCTCAGAATCTGTGGACTGAGTTTTTGCGAGCTCTTTAAAATCCACCGGCTGCTGTATTTCATCCACGCGCGACAGAGTATCAGCAACGATATTATCCTTGCCGGATATGTGCTGAATGTCGCTTGTAAATTGAGACACAAAATCTAGATGTCTATACTGACGCGGCGAACAGTTACTTTTCCTTACATGGAATGCATAGCATAAAGGCCTATGGTCAGTATAGACTGTGAAGTGGCGTGCCTCGAGCATGTGGCGAAAATACTTAATGCCTTCATATATAGCCAGCAACTCACGGTCGTAGGGTGAGTACTTCTGTTGTGCTGGGCTAAGCTTTCGCGAAAAAAATGCTAATGGCTGCCAGGCATCATTTTTGTACTGTTGCAGTACAGCACCCAATGCTAAGTCTGATGCATCCGTTACCAGAGCTAATTTGGCTTGGCAATCGGGATGTGCTAATAGGGCAGCATTGCAAAGACTGTCCTTGGACTGCTCAAAAGCTGTTAGAGCGTCGCCTGTCAGGTCTATAGCTTGTGAAGCCTTCACCGAACCAGTTAATAAGGCGTTTAAGGGTGCTTGAATTTTTGCGGCTTCTGGTAAGAACCGCCTATAGAAATTAAGCATGCCCAAATAACGTCTGAGCGCTTTGACTGTTCGGGGCTTAGGGAATTCTTTAATGGCTTGAACTTTTGACTCAAGTGGCTTAGTACCTGCAGCTGAAATGTGGTACCCCAGAAACTGTACCTGTGATGAACCAAATACACACTTAGAGGTGTTCACCAGTACTCCGTACTGCTTCATTCGGCCAAAGAGAATATTGAGGTGATGTTCGTGCTCAGTAGCACTTCCAGAAAATACTAAGAAGTCATCTAAGTAACAGTAACAGAAATCCAGTCCTCTAGTAATTTCATCTACAAACCTTTGGAACGTTTGTGCGGAGTTCCGGAGTCCGAAGGTCATGCATGGGAACTCGTACAAACCAAACGGTGTGGTGATTGCCGTTTTCTGGATGTCCTCCTCAAAGACGGGGATCTGGTTGTACGCTTTGACAAGGTCGATAG
Organism: Parnassius mnemosyne; assembly: GCA_963668995.1. Lineage (NCBI taxonomy): Eukaryota > Metazoa > Arthropoda > Insecta > Lepidoptera > Papilionidae > Parnassius > Parnassius mnemosyne. The sequence continues at coordinate 36,017,976 of CAVLGL010000084.1, forward strand.
TCGAGAATACGGTGCATCCTGATATGTTGTGCGAAAAATCATGAATGTGTCTGATTGGGTACTTATCTGGTATGGTGCGTGCGTTGAGTAGCCTGTAGTCTCCGCAGGGGCGCCACCCATTGCCTTTTTTGGGAGCCATATGTAAAGGAGATGCCCAGGAGCTCTCAGAAGGACGTGCCGTTCCGTTGCTCAGCATCAGCTCAAATTCTTTCTTAGCTATTGCAAGCCTGTCAGGAGCTAACCTGCGAGGAGGGCAGGATATGGGAGGTCCAGGCGTAGTGCGAATGTAGTGTACGGTATTATGTGCAGAGGTGTGTGGTGTGCCTGCTGGTCGTGTTATTTCTGGATATTTAGCTAAAATAGTGTGGTATCGTGTGTCGCCAATAGGAACCTTAACAGAATTAATATTATTTACATTTTTAGCAATAAAAGCAATTGTCGACAAGGATGTTAAATTATCAATTAATCGTTTGTTCTTAACGTCTACAATTAGGTTATAGTGACTAAGAAAATCTACTCCTATTATGGCTTTATTTACATCGGCAACAATAAAATTCCATGGAAAATTACGTCGTAAATTTAAATTTAAATTAAGTTGTAAATACCCGTATGTATCAATTGCACTACCATTAGCTGCTGATAATTGATAAGATGTCTTACTCCGTCGTTCGCGAAGTGCCGTACGCGGAAACACACACACGTCACTTCCAGTGTCCACAAGGAATTGGCTCTTGGAGTTTCGGTCAGTAACGAAGAGGCGACCCGAAGAAGTTAAGCAGTCGTCAGTCGCCATCACCGACTGCTTCGAGCGTTTCCCGATTTTCCAAAATCGCAGGGTTTGATGCACCGGTTGGCCTTATCTCCATATTTCGAGTGATACCAACAGATTGGGTATCTTCTGTAGCTGGAGTCAGATCGGGAAGTTGAACGTCTGCGATTGCGGATGCTAGAACGGTCACATGGTCTGGAACGTCTGCTCAATTGCATGGTAAGGTTCTTAACAGCTGCTTTCAGCTCCGCTATTTCATTCTCCATAGACTGCGTACTGGTACCAGGTGTCGATGTAGTACGTGAGGTTGTTGCGACTTGAAGTGTTGGAGATACTATATCATATATTCTGTCTGCTAGATCGGCTAAAACGTCCAATGAGCTGGTTGGTTGCGACACAATCAGCGTTTGGATGTTGTTGGGAAGTCGGCTGCTCCATATGCTCTGTATAAAGTCCTCGGGTACCGAGGGACCTGCCAAGCTCTGCAGGTGTCGTAAGAATTGGGAAGGTTTCCGATTTCCCAATTCCTCGTGCATGAGTAACTGCTGAATCTTCCTTTCACGCGATGCTGACAAGCGTTTAATCAGTTGGTCTTTAAGTTTCTCGTATTTGTTACTAGAAGGCGGAGAAACAATAATATCTTTTACTTCTTTAGAATATTGAGGATCTAAATTACTCGTCACATAATAAAATTTTGTGGTATCCGATAATATGTTTGAAATTGTGAATTGACCCTCTATTTGCGCAAACCATAATTCAGGATCGTCCGGCCAAAATGGCGGTATACGTACGCTAACTCGATTAACGTCTGATGTAAGGTCGACGTGCGATCTGTGCTTGCGCCTTGTACATGGGCGCGTGGTAACATTTTGTTCTGATGCCGTTTCTGGCGATTCACTACCACTACTCATTGTACCTGTAGCGTCTTCTGCAGGGGTCACCAGTTGTAGGTCAAAATGGCGTAAGGCGTCGTAGGTTCAGTGAAGAAAACAGTTTATATTAACGTTCACAGTCTTTTAATAGTCCACGACACAAAGCACACTACAATAAAGAGTCAGAAGGGAAGCGAGCACAATCATAGTTACAAAGAATAGCACAAGCAAGAAAGTAAGAGATAGCATTAACAAATAAACTGTACGTGGTTAGCCGCGGGCGCAAAGGTGTTACAAGGGTCTAGTCGCAGAGGCGATCAGCAGGTAACTAACTTGATACAAGTACAACAGGATATGCGCGAGCGCCGCGATTCAATCCCCGGCCGCTCTGTCTAGAAAAAGGTCGATCCACAATGGTCCCAATGTGTTAAATGCTTGTTCTATAATGGTTACATAATATATAATTAATTACGTTTATTGTAGGTGTTGTATGTGTTTATGTGTAAGTGTTATTGTGTTTCTGTGTGTATATATGAGGTGTGTGTAATAATGTGGTGGAATATCGTACCACTTTTATATATCAAAATCCACTTCAAACCATTATTTAAACAATAAAGCAGGAGCAGCAATCCGTCGCCGGTCAAGTTCCCGCTAAAACTCTATTAAGTCTATAAACAAATTGATCAAAGAGTATGTATAGAAACGAATAATTGGATGGCTTAGTTCTAAAAATAGAATATACTGGCGTATAGACCAACATAGTGTGCAAGGGAGAAGAAAATTCCTTATGGCAAAAATGCAAGATAGAATACCAAATCTCATGACTCTGTAACCGATTTTGAATGACAGATCGGCGCAATTCGGCCCGCAAAAGTGGTTATTTTTAGTAAGTAACTTTTTTCCAAAATGCTTACTTGTTTAGTGAGTGATTGTGGTGTTAATAATAGAAATAATCCTGATAATTGCACATTTCACAGGTAAATTCTCAAGACGTCGTCAATGTTATAAATCGTTTATTTTTGGTTAAAATTTATGCTATATACTGTTTAAAATATAGAATGTTTTGCAATTATTTTGTTTATTTTGATTTTTTACAAAGAAAAAAAGTCACGTTAATGATAATTTGCATGAATTTGATAAATACATTTTTATACAAAATATTTTATAGGTACGGTAGGGATTAACTCAACTATATAAAAATTAATGTCGATATTTATCTTGAATGTTTATAATGAATCGACAGACTTGCCTACACAACAAGAAAATAAATCTGTTGTGGGTAGTCTTAAAATATTGTATATTAGAAAACCGCCTTTATTAATAAAAACAGTTGTCATCTGAACTCTGTTGTTTCATTGTCACTACATGGTGGCAGCCAGTGGCAGCGGTTAAAATACCTAAATAGTTTTGGATATTCGAAATTAAGTGTAAAGGATGGAGCATGCAAGACCGCCAACCGAATTGAGTTTAGATGGCAGCCCCGTCGGCCGGGCTGACGCATGGAAGAGGTGGAAGGCACAATTCAATATTTTTCTTAAATCATCGGGGGTGCACAAAGAAGAGGGAAGCATACAGGCGAGTTTGCTTATTAATCTGATTGGATCAGATGGATTTGATGTTTATGAGACTTTTACATTCGATTCAGAAGAGCAGCGTGAGAACATCGAAATATTGATGAAAAAATTTGACGAGTATTTCGGTGTTCAATCTAATATAACATTACTGAGATATAATTTTTTTACGAGGTATCAAGAAACTGAAGAATCTATTGATCAATATGTAACAGCGTTAAAGTTACTCAGTAAAAACTGTGAATTTAAAAATTTAGAGCAAGAGTTGATTCGCAACCGTATTGTGTGCGACATAAGGAGCACAATTGTAAGGGACCGGTTGTTACGGACAGATGAATTGACTCTGGAGTAAGCAATTAAAATATGTCAAGCGGATGAAATGTCAACAGGACAGCAATCGTGTGATGGAAACAGGTAGCTTCGGAAGTTCCGCGAACTGCGGGCCCGTGCGCGTTGAGGCGCTAGCGATGCGCAGCGGCGGGCGGCGCGGCGGCGGGCGTAGCGGTGGGCGCGATGGCCGGCGCGGCGTGCGAATTGTGCACGGCGAGACCGCGGCGTTGCCTTGTCCACGTTGTGGTGCTCAGTATACTGATGTAGGTTCATGTCCAGCTATTTTGGTGAAATGCTATGTGTGCGATTACTACGGCCATTACGCTAGGATGTACAAATGTAAAAATAGTGTTAAAAATGTATGAAATAGAAGTGAATACAGAAAAATCTGATAACAATGATTGTGAGCCTTTTTATGTTTTTTTTTATAGGATCGGGTGACAAACGAGCACACAGTCCACCTGATGGTAAGTGGTTACTGTGACCCATAGACATCTACATCTATCCTCAATAAAGACTCAAGATGCAGGTGCGTTATCACCCGTGAGGACTAAGATGGAATGCCTCTTTTCCAGTAAAAAGGGTCTCCCGTTCTCTACACTCACCATACGAAACACAGCAGCGTAAAGCTGCTATTTTACGCTGGTTTTCTGTGAGAGCGTAGTCCTTCCCCGGTCGAGCCGGCCCATTCGTGTTACAACCATAATATAGCTGCAGCATGGCTCTACCACGTAATTATGTATCTGTGTTAATGGATAAAACGCAGAACATAATCGGCGGCGATGACTGGTACGAGGTATTAAGAGGAAAGTGTGGCTTTGAACGTTTTAACCTGGATACCGGTGCCGACATTAATGTGTTATGTTATAAGAGATTTTTAACGCTGGGATTTGACACGGAAATGATATGCAATAATAATAAAATTAAATTACAGTTGTTTAGCGGGCATGTTATTCCGATAAGAGGAGTTTGTCATCTTAAATGGTGGCATAAAAGTAAAATGTATGTTTTAAAATTTGCAATAGCAAATTAATTATAATTTGAACACAAGCGTGTTCAGAACTAGGATTAATTCAACGGGTTTACGGCATTAATTTGGTAGAAAATTCGGATCTTTTTGAAGGCTTAGGATGCTTACATGGTGAGTACTGTAGCAGCCAGGCTAATCAACCCTAAACGGTAATAAATAATGTATACCCTGCTGCTACCATAACGCAGAAGGCGAAGGTCTGAAGAATACATTTATTTCCTAAATACCCCTACTACTGCGATACTGCGGGCTGCATATCGATGCGAGATAATTTGACGTATATATTTAACCTTCTAATATAGAAACAAGAAACAGCCGCAAATATCATCAGCGCCGCATCGTCTTCACACGCCCACTATCTTCATGCATCCGTCGGCCATTTTCGAGCCCTTTCTTCAACGCTGCAGCTTCGCTTCTTCTTGCTGTTCCGGAGATGTGTCCCACGCCGCCGCCGCTCGACGATTACGCGCGCGCGTTGGTCAGCACCACTTTTATAGCCCCGTCCAGCAACGCAGCTACGAGAAGCTATCCACGAGTCTTACGCCGGCAAATGGAGCGCGACATATAATAGTTGTTCATAATATTTTATAGATTAATCTTTATTGGTCAAAATATATGTGTTGTCATTGCCTGAGTAAATAAAATATTTTACTATTGTTAAATTAAGCATGTAGCCGGGCATATAAATATAGGCAGGGTTAACTAACTAAAATACTCCATACTCCATTCGCTTGCATATAGTGAAGCATAACAGAAAATAGTTTCATTTCTCCGCCACTAGACCACTCGGAGTCTGTTAATAGTGGACCCCATACACCACTATTACATTGGTAACCCCGATGGTTACGACCACCGAGAAGGAAGATCCCTGCAAGAATAGTAGAAAATTTTCAAATAAATATCAAGGAAGACTTCAGTATATAAAATCAGTGTAATCAAGACTTCATTATGGAACGAGAAGAGAAGTAATCCGACGCATATACATCAAACCTGGCGAAGGAACAAGAAATCGCCGGTATATATCTATCGTTGAGAATACCACCGTTTTGGAGAGATAAACCCCGACTTTGGTTCGTCAGTTTTGAAGCCGCGACGAATGATTTAAATAAGAGTCAAGCGCAACTAGCACAGATGGTGATCGCCCAACTTGAGAAACAAGACATCGAATAAATTTCGGACCTGTTGTACAACCCACCAGCAACAGACCAGTATAATTCGCTGAAGGATCCTTTGATTTCTGCATATGAAGAATCCGACAGTCGCCAGCTACAGAAACTTCTATCGGAAATTGAACTTGGAGTCCAGAAGCCCACACAACTCCTACGCAGAATGCGTACTTTGGCGCAGGATAAAGTCCCAGATTCGATGCTACGGCTAATGTGGGTAAACCACCTACCCCCACATGTTCGATCGGTACTAGCAGTGAGTGAAACATTCAGCACGCAGACGAAGCTAGACGAACTGGCACTCCAGGCGAACAAAATGATCGAAAACAGCAGTAGCTCACACATATCGATGATCGAAGGAACTTTAACCAAGGCCAACGTTTCCCAGTTTTTTCACGAAGAAATTCGGAAGCTAACATTCGAAGTCGCCGCGCTCAAAGCTTCCCAACATCAAATCTGTTACCAGCAACAGTACAACCAGCGCAATCAGCAACACCGAGGATCATCTTTTCGTCGCGACCGCTCTGCAAGTAGAAGTCATCATCGACGTTTCGGTTCCGAGGCAAGAAAATGCTCAACACCGTGTACATTCAAAAATGAAAATATGAAGTCGGAAAACTAACTAATACGCTTGATCCGATGGGATCCAGCGTAACAGAAAAGTCCTACCATCTTTTCGTCACCAATAAAAAAAGCAAGCTTACCTTCTTTATCGACACCAGAGCTAATATCTCAGTTTTACCTCCGAGACATAGACAGAAGATGAAGCCACTGGATTTTCAACTCTACGCAGCAAAAAACACGGTGATTCCTACATATGGAGAAAAAACAATGGAATTGTATTTAAACCTACGCTACGCTGACCATTCAAATAGAGATTTATCGTCACTAACGTTAGCAAACCAATCATCGGTGCTGATTTTCTTCAACATCACCAGTTGATCGTCGACATCAAAAATAGAAGAATCATCGACGGGAAAACCAATCTTGCATCTCAGTCTTTCATCCAAGCAACCAATCTACCCACAATAAGAAGCATAGATGTTCAACAGTCGTATCACAAGATCCTTGAAGAATATCCTGGAATCACAAGAATAACTTCAATGAAATTAACACCGAAGCATGATGTTGAGCACTTCATCGAAACCAATGTTTCGTTACCTTATATGCACAAAAAACAGGTAAATGAGAAAATTGTGTTTGTTCCTATTAATGCAAAACGCCTGGAGAGATTTAGAAGTAATATGTTAAAAATCCTTCCATCCCTTTCTTATAAGAACAATGCAGACTATTTATATAGAGAATTATTTACCTTTATAAACAATGAATTTAATAAAACATTCACTTCTAAAACATTCTCCAGAAACAGTCGCAAGGCATTTAATGAGTGGGCGACAGTAGGAATTCATAAAAGCAGACGAAGGTTATATGACCTTTACCATGAAAGATCGTATAATCTTTCCGATGCTTTTAAAGAATATGTAAAAAATTATTCTAAAATGTTTAAAAGAGTTTGCTCCACAGCCAAATCATTACATATTAGTAACAAAATTAAGACAGCTAAGAATAAAATAAAAATGACGTGGAGTATAATTAACAGCGAAACCGGTAAAGAGAAACCTCGTAATTCAAACTATCAATTAAAAATTAATAATGAATTGGCTAAATCAAATCAAGAAGTTCCAGCGGTGTTTGAGAAATATTTCACTGATGTTCCTATCTTGACAACAGAGTCATTGAATGCTTCTCCAACTGTCGCCGAATCATTACTTAAACAGAATGTTAATACCTGTTTAAAAGAATTTAGATTTGAAAAAGTATTACCGCATAATATTGTAAAATACTTCAAAACCATTGATGTAAAGAAAACCGCAGATTTGTGGGAGATTTCCGTTACAGTGATTGCGTCCATAATAGATTTAATTGCACCTCATCTTGCTATTATTTTTAATACTTGTATCGATTCTGGTGTGTTTCCTGATTTAATGAAGTATAGTAAAGTAATACCTTTATTTAAATCTGGTAGTACATTGGACCCCGCTAATTATAGACCTATTTCTGTACTACCAACTCTCAGTAAAATTTTTGAAAAAATAATTTTGGATCAATTGTTAATTTTTTTTAATACAAATAAATTACTTCATAAAAATCAATTTGGTTTTACAAGGGGTCGCTCGACGTCTGACGTCGGTGTTGAGCTTATGAAATATATTTTTAATGCCTGGGAGAATTCACAAGATGCCTTAGGTATTTTCTGTGACCTTTCCAAGGCTTTCGATTGTGTTCATCATGATACATTAATCAGGAAACTACAACATTACGGTGTAAAAAATTTGGCGCTTAAACTTATTACTTCATATTTAAGTAACAGAACTCAAAAAGTCGTCATTAATGGTAAATGTTCCTCCGGATCAGTAGTATCAATGGGCGTTCCTCAGGGCTCGATTCTTGGCCCATTCCTGTTCTTAATCTATATTAATGACTTACCTTATCTTGTAGGGGACAATCACGATATAGTATTATTTGCTGACGATACCTCTTTAATTTTCAAACTGAAACGGCAGTCAATTAAATATGACGATGTAAATAATGCTCTATCGAAACTAGTACATTGGTTTAACGCCAACAATTTGCTCTTAAACGGCAATAAGACAAAATGTATTAAATTTACAATACCTAATGTAAAACATTCGAAAACCAATGTGCTCTTAAATGGGGAGGAGTTGAGTCTTGTGGATACCACTGTTTTTCTCGGTATTACTATTGACGCGAAACTTCAATGGGGCCCCCATATATCTAAATTAGCAAGCAGACTTAGTTCTGCAGCATATGCTGTAAGAAAGATTAGAAGTCTCACAGATGTTGAGACAGCTAGGTTAGTGTATTTTAGTTACTTTCATAGCGTAATGTCTTATGGAATTTTGCTATGGGGTAATGCGACTGATATTGAAGCTATATTTGTTTTGCAAAAGAGAGCCGTACGGGCGATTTATAATCTAAATTGTAAAGAGTCCCTTAGAGAAAAACTTAAAGAAATAAACATATTAACTTTGGCATCGCAATATATTTATGAAAATGTAATGTATGTACATAAAAACATAAATAGCTTTAATAAGAATAAGGATGTTCATACCTTAAACACTAGGAACAAACATAAGCTTGTAATGCCACTTACAAGACTACACTAGGGGGTCATTGTAGAAGCGTGCTCGTCGCGACCCCTGCCAGCCCTTTTCAGGGCTGCAATTCTACTCAGCTGCGCACCCATGTCAACGAGGGTTAGGGCGTCCCCCCAAGGCGACGCACACCAGCTCGTCCCCGTTGGTGTGGAATGCAGCGCGCAAAGCGGCGATGGGGACCGCCACCCGTCACGCACAGCCCGACACGGCGGAAGGTGGAGGACGGAGTGCAGAGTTGGCACGTGGAATGTTAGAGGAGGCATGAGAGATAAGACGAATGAGTTGATCGAAATAATGAAAGAAAGAGAATTAGATGTCGTGTGTATGTCGGAGACCAAACGGAAGGGCAGTGGTACTGAAGAGCTCCCTGGCGGGGCGTTTGCTCTATGGTCCGGAGTCCCGGAGAGCGAGAACGCCTGCCAGGGAGTGGGGGTGCTGCTGTCTTCTCGGTTGGTCGATGTTATGACTGAATATAAGTTTGTGAACTCAAGACTTCTCTGGGTTCGCTTTAAATTGGGACTGACGAAGTTATTCCTTTTGGCTGTTTATGCGCCGGTGGCTTCGTCGTCCAGGGCTGAGCTGGAGGAGTTTTGGGAGAATGTAAGAGAAGTTCTAGATTTGGCAAAGGGAAACGAAAGGATTGTTGTATGTGGTGATTTGAATGGATGGGTTGGTACCGCTCGACCAGGGTACGAGTCGGTACTTGGAAAGTTTGGCGATAAAAGGGTTAATGATGCTGGCAAGCTTATACTGGCGGTATGCAAGGAAAAGGGTCTTCTTGTGACAAACACTATGTTTAATCACAAGAAAATCCATATGTATACTAGAGAAAGAAAGAATGAGAGAAGTATGATCGATTTGTTCCTGGTGGATGACCGACTGCGAAAACAGGTTATGGATACGCGAGTGTTCAGGGGTGCTGACCTGGGAACGGATCACTATCTGGTGATTACTAGATTTAGGGGTCTGTTCGCGGGTTGGCGCTACCGGACGACAGTGACAGAACCACAGTCGGTCTGTCGCATCCGAAGCTGGAAGCTTCAGGAAGCGGATACTAGGGACAAATATCATGCGAGGGTAGCCGAAAAGCTTGACACCATCGATGGCAGAAACGAATGTGTAGAAAGAACATGGCAGAACCTTAGGGATGGAATGGTAAGTGCAGCGGAAGAAGTGTGTGGAACAATAAAAAGAGGCAGTAGTAAAAGAAGAGATGCATGGTGGAATGATGAAGTGAAAGAAGCTGTAAAGAAGAAGAAGAAAGCATGGTTAGACTACTTGGCCTCTAGTAATGATAAGGATATGAGAGAGAAGATGAAAGAAAGATATAAGCTGCAGAAAGTTCACACGAAAGCATTGATTGAGGAAGTGCGTGAAAGGTGTAGAATGGAAGCGGATGAAAGGTTGTCGCACAACTTTAAGGAGAACTCCAAACTCTTCTGGAAAGAGGTTGGAAGGACCCGAAGTGGTGCGACGGCCTTAAGAATGAACAAAGTGCTTTCGAGAACTAATGAAGTCCTCTCAGAAAAATCGGACGTCATGCAGCGATGGAGCGAATTTTATAGAGAAATGTATGCGTGTGATGATCTTAGTGAGGGATCCGGGGATGACGCCGTGACTGGCACGCCAGACCCGGACCTCGATGACACTGAGGTCATCAGTATGAAAGAGATTGAACGTGCGATTCGAAGTTTGAAATGTGGTAAGGCTGCGGGACTAGACAGAGTTACTGCTGAAATGGTCAAGTATGGTGGGCCTCGCGTCTGGGACAGCTTTCATCTGCTGTGCAATTTGTGCTGGCGGACGGGGGCTGTCCCGGATGATTGGCGATCCGCAGTCATTGTGCCTTTATATAAAGGTAAAGGTTCACATTTTGACTGCGGGTGCTATCGGGCGATCAGCTTGACCAGTTTAGCAAGTAAAGTTTACTCGAAGGTTTTGACACGTAGGATGCAAGAGAAATCGGAAAGATTTCTATGGGAGGCACAATGCGGATTTAGACCTGGAAGAGGATGCACGGATCAAATGTTTTCTCTCCGTATGATCACGGAAAAGCTTCTGGCTGTTAACCAGAAGATTTTCTGTGCTTTTGTGGATCTTGAGAAAGCATTTGATAAGGTTGTAAGGAAGAAAATGTGGGAACTGTTGCCGGGGTATGGTGTGGATGGCCGATTGCTAAGGGCTGTGCAGTCTCTTTACTGTGACTGTAAAGCCTGTGTGCGGGTAGGGCATGACCTGTCACCCATGTTTAGCGTCCAAACGGGCGTAAAACAGGGTTGTGTCATGTCTTCCTGGCTGTTCATACTGTATCTCGACAGCTGTTTACAAAAGCTGAAAGATAGCTGTTTGGGTGTGAAATTGGGTGACATAAAAGTAAATTGTCTGCTGTATGCTGATGATGCAGTGCTTATTGCACCATCAGAGGCAGAACTGCAGGCATTAGTCACGTGTATGAAAGAGGAATGTGAAATTAAAGGTCTCCGTTTGAATGCTAATAAAACTAAGGTTCTGGTATTTGAAAGGGACGAAGAGAGAACGAAGTGTGAAATATGGGTAAATCAGGAATGTCTAGAACAGGTAAATGAAATTGTATACTTGGGGAGTGTTTTTAGCCGGGATGGAAGATGTGATTTAGATGTGGACAGGCGTGTCGCTGCCGGGAACAAAGTCAATGGTGCCCTGACTGCGTTAGTCAAAAGGCAAGGCGTAGCGAAGAGTGCACGCCTTGCAATACATAACGCAGTGTTGGTACCGACTTTGTTATATGGCAGCGAAACCTGGGTATGCCAGAAGAAGCATAAAAGTAAGTTGAATGCAGTGGAGATGCGATCTCTTCGTAAAATGTGCGGCGTTACTATGGCCGACCGAAAGCGAAACGAAGAGATTCGCAATATGGCAGGTTTGAAAGATGACCTTATCACAAAAATTGATAAGGGCGTGCTTCGGTGGTTTGGGCACGTTGAGCGAATGATTGAAGACCGAATGGTGAATAAAATATATAGCGCGAAAGTTAATATTAAAAGGTGTCGAGGTAGACCGAGACTAACTTTCGAAGACCATGTGAGCAAATTGCTCGAAGAGGGTAGGGTCAAGAGTACTCGGATACCTAGACGTGCATGTATGAAGAAGATAATGAATCTGAAAGAAGCGAAAGAGATATGTAAGGATCGTGACACTTGGCGATCTGTTCTCTCTGGCTACCCCGTCAGGGATTGTGCGTGAAGATAAGTAAACAAGACTCCACAGAATTAGTAATTCATTTATGGGGCAATGTATACGCTTTTACAACAGAATCCCAGAACATGTTCAAAGTTTGTCAATAAACAAGTTTAAAAGTTTTATTAAAGAAAAACTGTACAAAAAGGGTTATTATAATATCAAGGAATACATGAATGAAAATAACCCCTGGGAATAAGGTGATCGCCACCATGCTGGTTCTATGAAAATTCATTTAAAATTGTATAAACAAAATTATTGTTAAGTGAAATTATGTTTAAAAAAAAAGTCCCGCTGGGTTTCTTGCTGGTTCTTCCCAGGACAGAGGTATTTTCCGAACCAGTGGTAAATAAAATAATGACTTTCAATAAGTATTATGTAATAATCCATATTGAATAAAAATCATTCTATTCTATTCTATTCTATTCTAAAATGGACCACCACTTCACTGCCGTGCACGTCCAATCGCACCACACCCGTACGAGCAAGTTCGAAAGGAATTCGAAAACATGATCGAGCAAGGAATATGCCGTCCAAGCAAAAGCCCTTGGTCATCACCACTTCACGTTGTACCGAAGAAGAATGGGGAATTACGAGTTTGTGGAGATTACAGAAGACTGAATTCTATTACCACTCCTGACCGCTACCCAATACCGCGAGTCGAGGATATCACTCATCAACTGTCAGACAAGACTATATTCTCCACTATCGATCTCAACCGAGCTTACCAATAAATAAACGTACGCAATGCAGACATAGAGAAGACAGCAATAATTACCCCAATGGGATTATTCGAATTTCCAAGAATGACCTCAGGACTGAAGAACGCTGGCCAAACCTTTCAAAGATTCATATACGAAGTACTTCATGGCCTGGATTTCGTTTTCGCAGTCATTGATGATCTCCTTGTTGCAAGCCCTGATAAAGAAACGCACGAAACCCATCTACGTACCGTGCTACAGCGATTAGAAGACAATGGAATCACAATCAACTCTTCGAAATGCATATTTGGACAACAAGATGTTCAATTTCATGGTTTCACCGTCAGCAATGAAGTAATCAAACCGCCTACTGAAAAAGTCAGAGCAATCATCGATTATGTGAAATCTAAAACAATCGAAGAACTAAGGCGTTTTCTTGGGATGATTAATTTTTACAGAGAACACATACCTAAAGCCGCTGAAATCCAAGCACCACTTCACGCTTACCTTCACAACACGAAGAAAAAAGATAAAACGTCAATCGGAGGGAACGATGAAACCACGATGGCATTCGTAGCTTGAAAAGTTGCGATCCAAAATGCAGCTTTGCTCGCTCACCCATCACACGAAGTAACCCTTGCTATCTTCAGCGACGCGTCCGAACTCTCAGCGGCACCTGTACTCCAACAATACATCAATGGGAAATGGCAACGAGGAAATGGTAATTCACTCGGTAGTTTTTAATTATCTCGAACCCCAAGCTCGTTACATTCTCAAGTCACTATGATAAAACTTTTAGCGTAGTTAGGTATAGATATTTAGTAATAAATTCCATAGTATTAGATACTCACAACGGTCGATGCCCAATTGATGCTTGATGACCGACGACATTGTGCCGAGGGCTTAAATAGCTTGGTTCATCGCCTACAGCGTTAGTCGCAGAGAATAGGAACTCGTGGTTAAGTAATAACTGCGCAGATCAATAGATCTGCGAGATTAAGTTGCACTTGCCGCGGTCAGTCCATGAATGAGTGACCATTTTCTTAACGTACCGAGATTGAGAGAATAGAGAGTGCATCTTTATCCTCAGACACTTAGTCCACTTTACTGTGTTAAGATCATTATGTTTTTAAAATTCATGCAGATAAAATGATAATAAGTTTATTATTACTTTATATTTTTCAGGGACAGATGAAAGAATATAAACATGAAGGATGATTAAGCCTTATAAACATATTGGCCGCTAAGCAGAGCAATCTTATTTAACTGATTCCTACAAGTTTCCTTCCTTGAATTATTAAGTTTACATGTAAAGTTTGTATGTAATTATTAAATGTTTATAATTATCACAAGTAATACTTATTTGAAAAATAAAGCAGCCGTTATGTACTCCGTGTCCCCGTTTTTATTTTCCCATCAAAACATTTTATAAAATATAAATAAGTATATACTTAGTTAAGTATCTGTCTATTTATATTAACAATATGTTAAAAAAAGAAATTCCGGGGAAACTGTCCACGGCAGTAAATATTTTTCCCCAAAGATCATAACTCGAAAATACAACTTTCCGATCTGATTATTGGGGAGTTTTTTTAAGTTTATCGGTAAATTCATCTGGGATATTATACATTATAATTGAAATCCAACAAAAGGCAGGTAGGTTCAGCTTATTCTAAGGAACATGTTATATGAATACTTTTTAATTATTTTAGAACTATTATGGTAAAATTCAGTTAATTTTTGAAGTTATTCAACTTCATGCACTAAACACTTTTTTAGAATCTTTTTACCGCTTCCTTCACAATCATTTCCGATAGTCCTTGTAAGTAAAATATACATCACTAGCTAACGCACACAATAACAAATCAAAATTGGTCACGCGTTTTCGGGCTGTCAGGTGCACGGAATATAAAAAACAAGTTTGTTTTTTATATTCCGTGGTCAGGTGGTATATACGCCAGTATAATCTAAGTCTATGGTTCTAAAAGTCACTAAGTCCATTTTTATATTATTAAGATTACCAGCTCAAAAAATTCTCTGTTTATTTCTCTATGGATCGGCCTAATTCTTATTTCCATAAAATGACGCTAAGTAGGTTTTTACCATTTCCAAAAATCACTAAACCCTGTCAATTTAAGGTGAAAGCTCCAGGGTGGCCCGCGAAATACAAATTTTCTTACATTTTTTGCAATTTGAAGGTCAGTGTCAGGTTGTATGTTAATGTGTAACATGTTAAAATTTGTGGTAGAATTTTAAAACAGTGAAAAAAAAAGTTTCTGTTTGAGTGACCAGAATACATAGATTAAAAATAAATGGACTTAGTGAATAGTGATTAAAAGTCAATGGATTTAGATATTTGTTATCTATATTTGAATTTAGTGACATACTGAATTAAAGTGGAAGCTCCTGGGTGGTCCGCGAAATTCAAATTTTCTTACGTTTTTTGGACTTTGCAAGTCAGGGTCAGGTTGAATGTTTAACAAAATATGATTTGCGACCGTGACGAGTATGTATTTACAGAATTATAATCATTATAATCATCAATACAATCCCCTAAGTTCGTATAATTCTATTGTATGTCTATTAAAAAAAAAAACTCATTCAAAGGAATTATATGAACTTGGAGGGCTGTATTATGTATTATGTTATCAGTCGACGCGGAGAAGTGGATGCGCGCCAGCGTGTTTTAATTAATTTCTATTTCGTTTTCGTAAAAATCTTTTTGTTTAAATAAAACTGAATGAAGAACTATTGATATCACTGGTCCAACAATATCCAGAATTGTTTAATCATGAAGATCCACCTTATCACGATGAAATAAAAACAACTCTTCATCCGAGCTGTCCATGACGTTAAAACGACCTATTTTAATAAAGAATTTGCGATGAATGAACAATTCGATTCGATTCGTCAGAGATGGACGCACTAGGAATAAATGCGACTCGCTTCGATTCGATGCATATCTGCTGTAGTCGACGCCAGGCTTTACACTATTATTTAAGTATACATATACCAATACCAATGCACGGGGTGAAACACCGCCAACTTCCCTGGCTCCGGACTACTACTGAGAATTTCTTGATAGAAAAGCCCAATAATTGATTTATCGGGATCCGAACCCGCGACCATTTGAGTCAAAGTTTGTACTAAATTTGCATACTTGTATATTGTTACAGCGTTTAGACACGCAAGCGCGCATTTCTAACACAATAGTAGACCGTTTGTTCTCCGTGCGTTTCTACTCTTGATCTTCGCGACATCTTCCCCGACATCGAGAGAGACAGGCTCAATCGCAACTCGTCTGCCGTGTGGCGCACTCCGCCCAGCATGGACTCCAGGTCACCCACACTGGCACTACCCTCGAACTAACTCCTACACTAAATAATATTTATTGATGGACTCCATGTCACCCACATTGACACTACCCTCGAACTAACTCCTACATTAAATAATATTTATTGATGGACTCCAGGTCACCCACTCTGGTACTACCCTCGAACTAACTCCTACACTAAATAATATTTATTGATGGACTCCAGGTCACCCACACTGGCACTACCCTCGAACTAACTCCTACACTAAATAATATTTATTGATGGACTCCATGTCACCCACACTGACACTACCCTCGAACTAACTCCTACATTAAATAATATTTATTGATGGACTTGTCGTGAAGCGACAATTAAAAATAAAAGAATCTAACCTAACAGCAACAAAACAACAAAAATACTACAAAAACAAATAATATATTTAAGATTTAAAAGATATTTACAATTTTATATAGTAAAATGGGGTATGAAGATGAGGATGGATGTCGTGATTTACAAATTTTTAAAAAAAAAAGGTAATAAAAAAAAGGATTAGAGTCGAAGTTGAGTCTGAAGATCCAAAGTGTGCTCTCAGCGCCTGGAACGAGCACGCACGGCGTAGGTGAGAAGGCGTGGGCGTCTCTAGGCGACGACCTCAGGTGAATGCGGTGATTGCAGGATCCGGCGATTTCAGGCCAGACAGGGGCTTGCAGGATTCTCAGCGACTTCAGACAGGACAGAGGCCTGCAGGATCCGGTAACTGCAGGCGGAACAGAGGTTTGCAGGTTCCGGTGACTTCAGGCGGGACAGAGGTTTGCAGGTTCCGGCGACTCCAGGCAGAGCAGAGACTTGTAGGATCCCGGCGACTTCAGGCAGAACAAAGGCTTGTAGGATCCGGCGACTTCAGGTAGAGCAGAGGTTCGTAGAGTCCAGTGGCTTCAGGCAGGACAGAGGCTTGCAGGATCCCGGGGCAGTGCGGCCCCGGGATAAGGCCTTTAGGAGATGCTTCGAACTCGAGAACTGAAGCGAGACTGAATTTCTTCACCGACTGTTCGGCTTTTATACCTTTCTAGAGAGAACGGAAAAATTATTTAAATTAAACGCAAATTTTTTGTAAATGGTCAAGAGGAAAGAGTATTTATGTAGAATTATCGAAATAGAAACAACAGACCGGTAGCAATTTTGAATATAATTGTCATAGCGACCAAATAAACAACGATGTCAAGACATGTCAAATTTTGGTTTTAGGCTTGTAATAGAAAAACGGCAAGATTTAAGTGAAAAATGAGATATTATTGATATAGGAAAAAAGGTAGCGCAACTGCACGCACAAAGCCCGAAATTACAGAGTTACGGAAAACTAAATAAAAGATCGAAAAAAGGTAGACTCCATTGACACCAATTTAAAAGTGCTGATAATGTGAAAATACGAAGTAGAAATGATTTGTTATTGTGTTCTTATGGTTTAAAATCGTTACAGGATCCTATGGAAATAAAGGTGATGTAAAATATCCAGTTTTGAGGTGAATGCAGAAAATCGAAACAGAATGGAAAAATGAATTTAAAATAATGTAAAATGATAAGTAAGTAGCATAACACTACATTTTCGCCCCGACCCTGGAAAATTTTTGACTCAGCAAAAATTTTGATATATACATTCTAAAATAAACCATAAAAACACAGCTTTGCAGAAACAGACATCACCAGGCAAAATCAGATATACTATCTCTTACATTCATCATCTGCATTCAGGTAAGGGTGGAGTTCACATTCAATGACTACCACTCTAAAAGTGTGTTTTCGAAAGGACATTCATGCTTATTTAAGGAGTTGTCATCCGCTCCTGCGTGGAAAAAAAAATTATTAAGGGAGTAGTCAACCGCTCCCAAGTGAAGATAAAGATAAAGAAATCAATCTGAAGCAAGCTTTAGTCGCTATGACTTAAGTAAAGATTAAGAACGGCCAGAGCGGTAGGGCTCAAAGCCAGAGATCAGCAACATCACTAGCGAGATGTGTCTGAAATAATAAAAAGTGAAGATTAACCAACGAAAATTCGAGGTCCTAAAGCAAGATGTGTTGAAGAACACTAGATCACCAAACAAACAAACAAATTAAAAGAAATAAAAATAATAAGGTGAAAATGATGGTGAAGATGAGAATGATGGTGAAGTTTGAGAAACAAGAGGGGTTCCATGACAGTCGGGTCAACAGGAGGGTCAACTGATGGAAAGCCATTTTCAGTTGAAGGTGAAGTCAAGGATTCGAATTGTTAAGTAATAGCGTCAAATTTGTAAAGTTAAGTTTAAGAAATAAAAATTTAATTAAAAAATTATACCTCTTTAAGTTACCTAGAATAAAAATATTAAAGTGATGAATGTAAGTGAAGTGTTAAATGTAGGTCTAAATATAATCCAGATAAGTTGAAACACTAGATGAAGTGTTGTTTTAGAATTTGGAAGGTTATCTAGAATAAAAATATTAAAGTGATGAATGTAAGTGAAGTGTTAAATCTAGGTCTAAATATAATCCAGATAAGTTGAAACACTAGATGAAGTGTTGTTTTAGAATTTGGAAGATATGAAAAGGATGAATAAATAAAGAGTTAAGAACGAAAGAGGAAGCAATTAAATCAAAAGGAATGGACAAGGCGCAGTAAAGGTGAGGAAAATAGAAAGAGAACTTTTACGTTGGGCGCCAAAATGTCGTGAAACGACAATTAAAAATAAAAGAATCTAACCTAACAGCAACAAAACAACAAAAATACTACAAAAACAAATAATATATTTAAGATTTAAAAGATATTTACTATTTTATATAGTAAAATGGGGTATGATGATGAGGATGGATGTCGTGATTTACAAATTTTTAAAAAAAAAAAGGTAATAAAAAAAAGGATTAGAGTCGAAGTTGAGTCTGAAGATCCAAAGTGTGCTCTCAGCGCCTGGAACGAGCACGTACGGCGTAGGTGAGAAGGCGTGAGCGTCTCTAGGCGACGACCTCAGGTGAATGCGGTGATTGCATGATCCGGCGATTTC
The DNA here is from genome assembly GCA_963668995.1 of Parnassius mnemosyne. Lineage (NCBI taxonomy): Eukaryota > Metazoa > Arthropoda > Insecta > Lepidoptera > Papilionidae > Parnassius > Parnassius mnemosyne. Next base: position 36,037,156 of record CAVLGL010000084.1, read on the forward strand.
AGGCCAGACAGGGGCTTGCAGGATCCTCAGCGACTTCAGACAGGACAGAGGCCTGCAGGATCCGGTGACTGCAGGCGGAACAGAGGTTTGCAGGTTCCGGTGACTTCAGGCGGGACAGAGGTTTGCAGGTTCCGGCGACTCCAGGCAGAGCAGAGACTTGTAGGATCCGGCGACTTCAGGTAGAGCAGAGGTTCGTAGAGTCCAGTGGCTTCAGGCAGGACAGAGGCTTGCAGGATCCCGGGGCAGTGCGGCCCCGGGATAAGGCCTTTAGGAGATGCTTCGAACTCGAGAACTGAAGCGAGACTGAATTTCTTCACCGATTGTTCGGCTTTTATACCTTTCTAGAGAGAACGGAAAAATAATTAAAATGAAACGCAATTTTTTTGTAAATGGTCAAGAGGAAAGAGTATTTATGTAGAATTATCGAAATAGAAACAACAAAGGTTGTCGCACAACTTTAAGGAGAACTCCAAACTCTTCTGGAAAGAGGTTGGAAGGACCCGAAGTGGTGCGACGGCCTTAAGAATGAACAAAGTGCTTTCGAGAACTAATGACGTCCTCTCAGAAAAATCGGACGTCATGCAGCGATGGAGCGAATTTTATAGAGAAATGTATGCGTGTGATGATCTTAGTGAGGGATCCGGGGATGACGCCGTGACTGGTACGCCAGACCCGGACCTCGATGACACTGAGGTCATCAGTATGAAAGAGATTGAACGTGCGATTCGAAGTTTGAAATGTGGTAAGGCTGCGGGACTAGACAGAGTTACTGCTGAAATGGTCAAGTATGGTGGGCCTCGCGTCTGGGACAGCTTTCATCTGCTGTGCAATTTGTGCTGGCGGACGGGGGATGTCCCGGATGATTGGCGATCCGCAGTCATTGTGCCTTTATATAAAGGTAAAGGTTCACATTTTGACTGCGGGTGCTATCGGGCGATCAGCTTGACCAGTTTAGCAAGTAAAGTTTACTCGAAGGTTTTGACACGTAGGATGCAAGAGAAATCGGAAAGATTTCTATGGGAGGCACAATGCGGATTTAGACCTGGAAGAGGATGCACGGATCAAATGTTTTCTCTCCGTATGATCACGGAAAAGCTTCTGGCTGCTAACCAGAAGATTTTCTGTGCTTTTGTGGATCTTGAGAAAGCATTTGATAAGGTTGTAAGGAAGAAAATGTGGGAACTGTTGCCGGGGTATGGTGTGGATGGCCGATTGCTAAGGGCTGTGCAGTCTCCTTACTGTGACTGTAAAGCCTGTGTGCGGGTAGGGCATGACCTGTCACCCATGTTTAGCGTCCAAACGGGCGTAAAACAGGGTTGTGTCATGTCTTCCTGGCTGTTCATACTGTATCTCGACAGCTGTTTACAAAAGCTGAAAGATAGCTGTTTGGGTATGAAATTGGGTGACATAAAAGTAAATTGTCTGCTGTATGCTGATGATGCAGTGCTTATTGCACCATCAGAGGCAGAAATGCAGTCATTAGTCACGTGTATGAAAGAGGAATGTGAAATTAAAGGTCTCCGTTTGAACGCTAATAAAACTAAGGTTCTGGTATTTGAAAGGGACGAAGAGAGAACGAAGTGTGAAATATGGGTAAATCAGGAATGTCTAGAACAAGTAAATGAAAATGTATACTTGGGGAGTGCTTTTAGCCGGGATGGAAGATGTGATTTAGATGTGGACAGGCGTGTCGCTGCCGGGAACAAAGTCAATGGTGCCCTGACTGCGTTAGTCAAAAGGCAAGGCGTAGTGAAGAGTGCACGCCTTGCAATACATAACGCAGTGTTGGTACCGACTTTGTTATATGGCAGCGAAACCTGGGTATGCCAGAAGAAGCATAAAAGCAAGTTGAATGCAGTGGAGATGCGATCTCTTCGTAAAATGTGCGGCGTTACCATGGCCGACCGAAAGCGAAACGAAGAGATTCGCAATATGGCAGGTTTGAAAGATGACCTTATCACAAAAATTGATAAGGGCGTGCTTCGGTGGTTTGGGCACGTTGAGCGAATGAATGAAGACCGAATGGTGAAGAAAATATATAGCGCGAAAGTTAATATTAAAAGGTGTCGAGGTAGACCGAGACTAACTTTCGAAGACCATGTGAGCAAATTGCTCGAAGAGGGTAGGGTCAAGAGTACTCGGATACCTAGACGTGCATGTGTGAAGAAGATAATGAATCTGAAAGAAGCGAAAGAGGTATGTAAGGATCGTGACACTTGGCGATCTGTTCTCTCTGGCTACCCCGTCAGGGATTGTGCGTGAAGATAAGTAAGTAAGTAAGTAAGAAACAACAGACCGGTAGCAATTTTGAATATAATTGTCATAGCGACCAAATAAACAACGATGTCAAGACATGTCAAATTTTGGTTTTAGGCTTGTAATAGAAAAACGGCAAGATTTAAGTGAAAAATGAGATATTATTGATATAGGAAAAAAGGTAGCGCAACTGCACGCACAAAGCCCGAAATTGCAGAGTTACGGAAAACTAAATAAAAGATCGAAAAAAGGTAGACTCCATTGACACCAATTTAAAAGTGCTGATAATGTGAAAATACAAAGTAGAAATGATTTGTTATTGTGTTCTTATGGTTTAAAATCGTTACAGGATCCTATGGAAATAAAGGTGATGTAAAATATCCAGTTTTGAGGTGAATGCAGAAAATCGAAACAGAATGGAAAAATGAATTTAAAATAATGTAAAATGATGAGTAAATAGCATAACACTACACCAGGTCACCCACTCTGGCACTACCCTCGAACTAACTCCTACACTAAATAATATTTATTCATGGACTCCAGGTCACCCACACTGGCACTACCCTCGAACTAACTCCTACACTAAATAATATTTATTGATGGACTCCATGTCACCCACATTGACACTACCCTCGAAATAACTCCTACATTAAATAATATTTATTGATGGACTCCAGGTTACCCACTCTGGTACTACCCTCGAACTAACTCCTACACTAAATAATATTTATTGATGGACTCCAGGTCACCCACACTGGCACTACCCTCGAACTAACTCCTACACTAAATAATATTTATTGATGGACTCCATGTCACCCACACTGACACTACCCTCGAACTAACTCCTACATTAAATAATATTTATTGATGGACTCCAGGTCACCCACTCTGGCACTACCCTCGAACTAACTCCTACACTAAATAATATTTATTCATGGACTCCAGGTCACCCACACTGGCACTACCCTCGAACTAACTCCTACACTAAATAATATTAATTGATGGACTCCATGTCACCCACACTGGCACTACCCTCGAACTAACTCCTACACTATCCTATTAGATATATATGATTTTATCCAGCGGTGTAAGTCTCCATTGATACCTAATACCTGTAATTTATGCAACAAGATAACGTGATTCACTCTGTCGAAGGCCTTTTCAAAATCCGTATAGATCACGTCAACCTGTGCACCTATATCCATGCTGTTTAATATGTCGTTGGTAAAAATGCTAAGATTAGTAGTAGTAGAACGATTGCTCATAAATCCATGTTGTTTATTAGGAATTGCTCGTGCTACAATTGGATATAAATTGGCATATAAAATTTTCTCCAATAACTTCCCCAATGTATTTAGGATAGAGATGGGACGATAATGGTCGAGTTTAGTTTTAGTGCCTTTTTTATGGATAGGAATGATGTGCGCTTCTTTCCATTTGGATGGAAAAACGCCTTCACTTAAAGATTTATTAAATAATATGGTTAGTGGCAAAGTAAGTTTATCAGCACAGTTTTTAAAGAAAATAGGGGGTATTTTGTCGCTGCCTGGCCCTTTACAACTCTCTAAATTTTTTAAAGACTTTAACACCTCTTCTTTCGTAATTGTTAACGAGTTCAAAGACTCAGCATTATTATTAACTGCAGTTGTGGAGGAAAAATTGTATGATAGGGCTGGATCTGTAAATACACTTTCGAAGTATTCATTAAACCCTTTACAGATTTCTTGTGTGTTCAAACTATTTTCAATAAATCTTTTTCTGAATTTATTGATATGACCGGTGACTTTTCGTTCTTTCTGGTAAAGATTTAACAGTTTTTTGTCCATACAAATTTGTACGCCAATTCTGTTGCCTTCAGCTTACATTTTTTGTATAGAGCTTATTTTCGGGTGTAAGATGATCGTTAACATATATAGGTTTTGATTCACCTGTTAATCCTATATCCTTTGTTGAGATGCCCTTAGATTTTTTCAGACCAGAAATCACATTATCTTTCAGACATCTCTGTCTTAATTTGGCAACGATGACCCTTGGTCGACCTTCAATACGATTCAAAGGCTGCACTCTATTAGCAAAGTCGATATCCTGTTCATTGAGTGGAACACCTGCATGATTGCAGATCTTGATTATTATATCTTTTGCATTCTCATTTTTTACTTCTGGAACACCAAAAACTTCAATATTCTGTTGTCTCGACCACTGCTACTGTCTGGAAATCTGACAGCGAAGATCATTTAAAGATTCTTCTAAGTTAATTACATTGTTCTTCAGGGTCATGCATTCTTCATTTAATTTGTAGGAATGGGAGTCAGCTATAGACCACAACTCTTTGGAGATTTCCTTCATGTTGTTATTTAATTTAGACACAATTGTATTCTTAATTTCAGCAATGATGGTATTTTTAAAATCAAATAATCTTTTATCCAGAAAGCTTTCCAAATCTTCAAGCATAAATTTATCATATTTGCATGTATCAGAATCCGGTGAGCTTAAGTGAGATTTAGCGGGTGTATTAGAGTTATCGGCCTTTTTTTTCTGTTGTTTTGTCTGTTTCACACGCAGGGCATTTGAAAGACTAAAAATTTATTGGACGTTTTTCTAAAATTAATTTCACTTATATTAAGACAGGCATAATGATATTTTTTAGGGCAATATTACGCACGATAATTCTTCCTTTTTTGTGAGTGTTTGCAGACATCCATTGCATTTTGAAGTCATATTGATCTGATGGTTAAGTAAAAGTGTCCAATTGTATTTGAGTTGAGTTGAGACAAAATAATTGTGAAATCGTTAAAATTGTAGGTAGGAAATAAACAATCCGCAATAATTGATATTGTGAAAAGAAGGTCCCAAGCGCCATGCGGCAAGCGGCGCTTACGCGTTTAGTTCTTGCACTCTGTTTTGTGATAGTTCCTCACAATTTTGCACTGTATAATATTGATGTTATCCGATATATTGACTTATTTTATTATTTTAATAGCACTTTTCGTAATTTTCACTGTCACTTTAACTATCACGGTGTTTTATAAACGTTAATTTTGGTGTAGTTATTATTTTTAACAAAAGTGTGCCTAATACGTGTTGCTCGTACGGTAACAAAAATGTTATATTGATATAATTATATCGTTGATACGTCTATACTACGCCACTAGTATGATCGTTGTTTGGATCGTCAATATCACGAACTTTTAATGTTTAAGTTATTCAATAAAAGATATACTGTTTGACTTTTGTGGTTTTTGGGTATTTTCTTTTATTTTAACTTTTAATTTAAACTATTTTGAGGAACTTGTTAAAATCAATGGTTGTGCTAGGTTTGATGGGACTTCTGTAAGAATTAAACTGCCTTAATTATATGTATTAAAGTCTTAAAATGTGAATTTCACATTAAAGTATTTGCACAGATAGAGAACAGTGCCAAAAATGAAAAGCTCTGGTTATTTTTCAAACTTCTATCTAACTTCTTCTTCTAAGTTATTTCTCAGTAATTTTTAATATGTCCAGATCGTGTATGAACAAACATAAGTATAGTTTATTTATTGTAAGTAGTGAAACTAAAAAAAACCAGACATAAATTAGGTATCACTAGCTAGAGGGATGAGAAAGATATCTACCAACAATTCTCAACTACCCACATTATTTACGCAATTTTAATTATTATTTACACAAATTCGCTTTTAAAGTAAAATGCATACCTAATTCTTTAGACATTAAGCGCATAATTGCTTAAGTCCTAATTTAACTGTCAGATTTGACCACGGAATATAAAAAACATGAGGAAGTAGCAAAACGCATAATTTGTAGCAGAACCACTGTCACCAAACTCATACATACGCAAGAAAGAAATGTGAAAGAATGTGTGTTTTTTGCGTGATTGGCTATTAAAAAATAAAAGAAAATTCACTATTCACTTGAGTACTAACCATATTGTCTTAAAAATAGAGATCATATTACTTTTCACCAACGAAGTTTCTAGAATTGATGAGCAAATTTAGCTTCTTAACGTTAGATGTCACAATAATAAATTCACACTATTTGTACACGCCCCTAGCTACCCCAACCAAGCGTGACGGGATTAGGGCCCATGAGTAATCCCATCGACGGGCAGCAGAGGGGCGGGGCCAGAATATGGCCACGTGTAATATGTTCTAAATACAATAAACTATATGGGGGAAAGCTATAAACCTATAAACACATAGTACTTACCATTATCCGAAGCTAACTTCGCACCAAGGCTTGGGCAGGCCGTGAGTGTGTGTAATAGTGGATGGCGAGTAGTATACAGTGAGGTGTGAATGTGTGGGGCCTTGGCAAGCATAGGCGACCAGCAGCGGCCGAGTTCCAGCCTGCTCCAAAATGAGGTAACCTTCCGCGGCGCCGTCCACAGTCACTTTCTTCGTTCGTCACGATGACAGTCCATTAACTCTATCGTACGATTAACTAACTTACAGAAGCCACTAACTCTAATTTGTTATAAAGCGTAACACCCAAAACAAATACAGAATGTCGGTCTATACGAAATCCCGTTACTATAAGCAAAAACGTAACACACTGCACGAGCAATTAATATTGTCAAATCACTTAATCCGCTATCAAATTAGAATAACAAAATTCGCGGTAAATTAGGCGCGCCTAACACGCAATTCAGACTTTGATCGCAGTCAATGTTAACTTCCTAACAATTTGTCAGCCCGGCGTCGAATTCTAGACTTAACAAAGAAACCTTCGTCGTGGCAATATCTGCTAACAAAACCGACTCCAAAAATGGAGGTTTCCTGGGCGTCCTTAAAAGTGCTCTCGCTAGCACAGTATTATAGCAACTCTTCGACTCGACCCCGCCGCCGGCAGGAAATAACTCATTCGCACGAACGTCAAACCGGTACGAATGCACCGCGCCGAGCGCCCTCTCGCGTTAATTCTTGAAATTAGCGTTTGGAGCGAACAAACCCCCGTCCCGGACATAAGGACTTATGTCCGCGAGCAAACCGGCAAGCGGGACAGGGTCGCGACGGCACGTTGCAAGACCGAATCTACACCAAAACTAGGCCACCTTAGGCCCCCATCAGATCTTGCAACCCTAGCCACCGCCTCAAAAGATAGCCCCAATGTGGCAAGTCGGAGGGTCAACATCCGCTGGATGCCCCTGGTGATCATCGCAGCACCTTAATAAGTCCTGTACTAGACAGGAGTCCGACGACCTCCTTCAAACACCTATCTGTGCTCCTATGATTAGTTCTGCAATCCGACTGAATTAGGTCTGCAAACAGCGACGCGACACGAAGCGGCCCAGAGTGGCCTCCTAAGCTTCAGTGCAGAGAGCACCCACAATTCCACATGAACGTCGTCTGTGGAGAGCCGAACGAAACGCACAGATAGTCCCTAGTATGAATTTTAACAAGTAGGCCTAACCAAGCCATCCACCATATAATCATTTACCAAATGGTGCGACAGCTGATTTCCATCTGATAATCTACAACTAGCCAGCCTGTTAGGCAAGTAGTCCTATGCTCATATTTCAACTAATTTTTCAAAGCATCAATGTTCAACTACAGAATCAATCCAACCAAATTAATCACCGATGCACATAGCTCAACTTGACAAATTAAATCAAACAATAAACGCAAGAGACAGCCCTATTTCTCATTTAAATAACTTAGACAGTGCCAACAAAATGTAAACCAAAGGAGAATCGACTCCCACTCCCTTCGGCACAAATACGGTTATCTAATTTCAGCCTTCCCTTTCACAAAGCAAAATGATTAAACACTATCACAAAACATATACATAATTTTCCAAATAGCGCGACATTCAATTTCAAATGAATTCAAACTTTCTTTTCAGCAACCAGGCGCAACAATCAAATACAATTACAAAGCATACGCACAAGCATTCAAAAGGGCACATAATTCAATTTAAATTTTCCGTGCAGCAACAAACACAGTGATTAAATATATTTACAAAACATATGCAGCAGCATTTAAAGGAGTAGATTAAATTCAATTCTTTTAATCACAACCGCAACAAATATGGAAATTTCGCGGAGAACCCAAAAGCATTTTAAATTTTAATTTAAAGAAATTTAACTAAGTGCTCGACCAAACAAAATCTAATACCCCTTGACAGCGTGATTCAACGCTCCAGGGGGGCCCTAATCTTCCCACCACCAAGGGGAGGCCACACGGCGTGAACCCGAGACCAATAGAGCGCAAACCGCTAACAGTCGCCACGTCGGCAATAGAACATTTTGACAAGTGGACTGTTGACGGCTTAAAGCTCAGTGGAGGCAGCCGTGGTGGGAGCTAAGGCGGCAGCTAGCCAGGGCCGCCTCCATCAAATGGGGAACAGTGGTACACCAGTCGCGGCCACTCAGCTAACGGGAAGTGAGAAGGGTCCAGCGGACCGATGACTGGCCGTGAAGTTCCTCTCCACACGCTGAGGGGGGGTGATGACACCCCCGCCCCTGGGGGAATTACCCCCCCACTGGTCGGGGGAGAGACCCCTTTCAAACATAGGGGCCTGGTGGCTGGCCGGCGGGCGCCGAGAGTCGCCCGGCAGATGGCGTGGCTGAGCGCCCCCGCCCGTGTGGGTGGAGGGCCTGGCAGAGACCCAAGAGGAGATGCCGTTCGCACCCAGGCACAAAACTGCATGGTGATTGCCCTAGCAATGCAGACAGGGCCGCCGATGCGGACAGTCTCGCTGGAGGTACCCTCCCAAACATGAGCAGCACCAGCGGCGCTCCTTGGCGATAGTTCGCCTCGCCGGAACCGGCTTACCTAATCATTTCGGGCACGACGTTACCCGATGATCAGGTGCTCGACAATAGGAGCAGGGGGGGGGGGGGTGACGACGACTTGCCTGGCGGATTCAGCCTCTCACTGGGCACGTCTCGTAAGTCATCAACGGTGCCCGCCGCGTTCTCGATCTGCCGGTACTGCTCCTCCAAAAACCGCAGCAGGTCATAGAAGGGCGGAATATAGGAGGCCTCGTCCCCGCCGTACCTTTCCTCAAAATGAATTCGAAGGTCGAGAGGTAGACGGGACAGCACCATGCGGAGCAACAAAAAGGCCAATTCGCCCACTGGTAAATCCAGCCGCCTCAACGTATTACAGGCCACCATGACTGGATCCAACAGGTCCGGACGTAGTCTGGCCCGGGCACTAAGCAGCGGGAGGCTTAGAAGCCGCTTAACATGTTCGTCCGCAATTCGCCGGACGTTGGCGTATCTTCTGGCTAGGAGGTCCCGAGCAGTCTGGTAGGCGTCGTCCGACAATCTCAAGTGGCCGACGACGCCCAGGGCCTCCCCCTCCAGTGAGGCCAGGAGGTACGCCATCTTTTGGCTCGGGGTCAAGTCACTCCGGGCGTCCACCAGGCTATCGAAAAGACCAACGAAGGTCAACCATTCGGAAAGGACCCCGGAGAACCTTGGCAGGTCCAGAGTTGGGAGCCGTCCCAACAGCTCCGGCTGAAGCTGCTTCCGAGAGGACTCGGGCAGGCCACTCATCCGAGCTTCACGCGCCTCCTCGGCATACCTGCCTTCAGCCTCGATCAACTCGTCCGTGAGCGAAAAGAACTGCTTGTAGTCCGCGAAGCAGTAGTCCAGGACTCCCTTTTCCACATCCGAATCCTCGAGCTCAGCGTAAGCCTCCTCCACTGCGGCCCTTCGAGCATCGACCTGTTTGAACCGCTTCATTAAGTTATGGACCCTATCCGGTCGACCTATCAAATCATGGGCGCTTGTGGCCCAGCGTAACTCAGTCCGCAGGCAACGGATTAGTAGCTTGGGCGATGACATCACTACTAAATACAAATTCCGGCGCGGCTCGAGCACAAATTACAAAGATAACAAATAAAAAATACAACAAAAAATTAACAGTTAACAAATGCAGTTCCTATCAAATCGAGTTGAATAGAAATTACACAAATACGAATTACTACGTATCAACCAAACCAAATGCTTTACGTGGTAGAGCCATGCTGCAGCTATATTATAGTTGTAGCACGAATGGGTCGGTTTGAACGGGGAAGGACCACGCTCTCACAGAAAACAAGCGTAAAATAGCAGCTTAACGCTGCTGTGTTTCGTATGGTGAGTGTAGAAAACCGGAGACCCTTTTTACTGGCAAAGAGGCATTCCATCTTAGTCCTCACGGGTGACAACGCATGTGCATCTTGAGTCTTTATTGAGGATAGATGTAGATGTCTATGGGTCACAGTAACCACTTACCATCAGGTGGACTGTGTGCTCGTTTGTCACCCGATCCTATATAAAAAAAATACAAGTTAGCACAAAAGAAAAGACACAAATCAAATTAACAAATAACAAACCTAACTAACACTCCCCGTGATAGATGCGATAAAATACGCAAAGAGATGCAACATCTCTACGCAGTGCCAGTGTATCGAGCCGATCGGAAAGAACTCGGTCGTTGACGATTCGAATCGCTCTGCGCTGGATGCGGTCAAGTGGAAGGAGCTGGCACTGGGGTGCCCCGGCCCAGAGATGAGAACAGTATTCCATGTGGGGCCGAACTTGCGCTTTGTAAAGTTGCAAGCGATGTGCCGGCATGAAATACTGTCTCGCTCTGCTGAGCACGCCAAGCTTTTTAGAGGCCAATTTGGCCTTCCCTTCCAAGTGACCACGAAACTGCACGCTATTCGATATGTCGACGCCAAGGATTCCGATACTGGCTGAGGCAGCAAGGGGAGTGCCTTGAAACTGAGGAGATACGACAAAGGGGTTCTTTTTAGCGGTAAACGCGCAAACTTGTGTCTTCTGGGGATTGAACTGGACTAGATTTAGTCGGCCCCAATCCGAGACTTTGTTAAGCAAAGACTCGACTTCAGACACAAGTTTGTCCCGGTACTCGGCGACGTTTTCCCGAGAAATATTGGCACGGCCGGTATATAAGGCATCCCCAGTGCTGTCGTCTGCATAGCAATGAATGCTACCAGTTAGCAACATATCATTGATATGCAGGAGAAACAGCGTTGGTGATAGCACGCAGCCTTGTGGAACACCAGCGTTGATAGGCTTGTAATCAGAGCATGCACCGTCTACTACGACCTTGATGCTCCGATCAGCAAGGAAACTGGTGATCCATTTGCACAATTTCTCGGGAAGCCCATAGGAAGGAAGCTTCGAAAGAAGCGCCTTGTGCCAGACCCGATCGAAGGCCTTCGCTATGTCCAAACTAACGGCCAATGCCTCCCCCTTGGACTCTACTGCCTCCGCCCATCTATGAGTTAAGTAAACTAAAAGATCACCTGCTGATCGACCCCGACGAAAACCGTACTGACGGTCACTGATCAGCTGGTGATCCTCAAGGTACCTCATGAGCTGGCAGTTTATAATGGATTCCATTATTTTGGAGAACAAGGAGGTGATGGCGATAGGCCTGTAGTTGGACGGGTCTGAGCGGTCGCCTTTTTTAGGGATCGGGTGGACCAAAGCTGTCTTCCATGAATTCGGGACTATGCCTTGGGAGTAGGAGTACCGGAAAAGACGCGTTAAAACCGGTGCCAACTCCGGAGCACACGTCTTCAGCACAATGGGAGGGACTCCATCGGGCCCACTCGACTTGCTGACGTCCAGGGAGAAGAGTGCTTTGCGAACCGAGCGCTGTGTAAATCGCACATCCGGCATGGAGCACTCACATCGCGGGATGGTCGGCGGTGTGTTCCCCCCGTCATCTAGAGTCGAGTTGGACGCAAAAAGAGAGCACAACAGATCGGCTTTCTCTTTTGCGGCATGGGCCAGTGAGTCGTCCTCTCTGTGCAGAGATGGGAGGGATGGCTGACAGAAGTTCCCTTGGACAGCCTTGGCGAGAGACCAGAATGCACGGGTTCCCGAAGGAAGGCGAACTAGCTTCTCGCCAATTCTGCCGATGTGCTCAGACCTTGCCTTGGCAATGACGCTTTTGAAGGACCTGGAGGCGGAATTATACTTCTTTTTAAGTGCGCTGGTATTTAAATCCCGAGACGTTGATGCGTCAGCCCAGGCCCGGTAGCACTCCTGCTTATAGCGTGATGCTATTTTACAGGAGCGACCAAACCATGGCTGGGATCTGCCTCCGATGGGCACCACAGAGGATGGAATAAAAAGTTCCATACCCTGAAGTACCACATCAGCAACAGAATCGGCAACAACGCTGGGATCTTCCGGCGAGAAGCAAACCCGCCCCCAAGGGTAGGATGCAAAAAAAGACCGCATCCCGTCCCAATCAGCTGACCTATAGTGCCAAACACGGCGGCAAGCTGTAGATCGCAATTGCGATTGGAGCGTGAGTGGCACTGTGCTCCGGATCAGACAATGGTCCGAAGAGCCCAGAGGGGCATCGACGGAGACCTGATATCCGTCCGGATGAGAGGTCAGCAGAAGGTCCAACAGGGAAGGTACATGGTCTTCCACATCTGGGATCCGCGTAGGCGAAGTAACCAGTTGTGTTAGACCATATGCCAAAGCAAAGTCGTAGACAGATCTACCCGCATGATCGGTTGAACGAGAACCAAGCCATTCAGCGTCGTGGGCGTTGAAATCACCGAGTATCACGATCTCTGCGGATGGGACCTGTTGTAGCACGGAGTCTGCAGCCATTTGGACGTGGTCGATGAGTCGGTCTGTGTCGGCATTACCGCTATGGGACCTATAGAGGCACCCGTAGACGCGGGGATGGTCGTCGCTGTCTACGCGCAGCCATAGGATGGACAGGTCCGTACCTTCAAGGCTGCCGAGGCGTCGAAAACAGATGTCCTCTCTGAAGTATACACAAACTCCAGCCCGGGGCACAAAGGAGTGTTCCAATTTGTACCCCGGGTAGGAGAGATATGAAGTATCAGCCGGAGAGGACACCTGAGTCTCGGTTAAAAAGAGCAAGGCCGGCTTCGCCGTCTCTAGATGGTAATGGACAGCGTTAAGGTTGGAATGAAGTCCCCTGATGTTGCAAAAATTCACGGATAGCGTGACAGGGGTCGCCTTGGTTGTATTGCTCCGCTTGCCCCGAGCAGCATTAGTCATGAGCGGAATTTTGCCCCCCCCCAGAATACGCGGGGCAGCCTGAGCACCCACGCTCAGGAGTGAAGTAGTTTGTTCGTGGATGCTCAGCGAGGGATTCTCCAGGGGTGCTGGTACCCTCCTGGGGTAGTCTTGTATTTAATTCCACTACCATGTTGATGGGGGGGGGGGGGGGAATTGGGCCTCCGGCCACCTGCACTCACCAAACGCAACGCAGAGGTAAACCTCTACTTCACGCTGGTATTCTGTGAGGTCGTGGTACCACCCCGGTTCGAGCTGGCCCATCCGTGCGACAGCAACAGCTACCGCTTGGCTCTACCACTGTTATATATAAGTAATCCACTACAACTATCCGACAACGATAATTAACCGATTACGTAAAAATAACCATCTACCTACATGACGTATATCTCTAGAAAAACTCCCGCTTGCGCAACCTAGGGCGCGGCTTTTCAATCTACCCACTAACCAAAAAAAAAGCAAGCAACAAAGGAAAATATTTTTTTTTTATAGGAGAGGGGGCAAACGAGCATGCGGCTCACCTGATGGTAAATGACTACCGCCGCCCATGAACAACTGCAACACCAGGGAGGGAATTACAGATGCGTTGCCGGCCTTTTAAAAAAGAGTACGCTCTTTTCTTGAAGGTCCCTAAGTCGTATCGGGCCGGGAAAATCGCTGATGGTAATCGATTCCACAAGGAAGTCGTTCGAGGAAGATAACATCTTCTAAATCGCACAGGGGTGGGCCGCCAATCATCCAGATGGTGTGGATGGTATCGGGAGTTCTGCCGCGATGTGCGTTCGTGAAATTTGGCGGCTGGGATTAATCCGAACAATTCCTCAAAGCACTCCCCATGGTAGATGCGAAAGAAAATGCAAAGGGATGCAACATCTCTTCGCAGTACCAATGAATCGAGCCGATCGGAAAGGGCTCGGTCGTCGACGATTCGAGCCGCTCTGCGCTGGATGCGGTCAACTGGAAGGAGCTGGCACTGGGGAGCCCCTGCCCAGAGATGGGAACAGTATTCCATGTGAGGCCGAACCTGCGCCTTGTAAAGTAGCAGGCGGTGTGTCGGCATGAAATACTGTCCCGCTCTGCTGAGCACGCCAAGCTTTTTAGAGGCCAATTTGGCCTTTTCTTCCAAGTGACCACGAAACTGCACGTCACTCGATATGTCGACGCCGAGAATTCCGAAACTGGCTGAGGCAAGAAGGGGAGTGCCTTGAAACTGAGGAGATACGACAAAGGGGTTCTTTTTAGCGGTTAACGCGCAAACTTGTGTCTTCTGTGGATTAAACTGGACTAGATTTAGTCGCCCCCAATCCGAGACTTTGTTCAGCAAAGACTCGACTTCAGACACAAGTTTGTTCCGGTACTCGGCGACGTTTTCCCGAGAAATATTGGCACGACCGGTGTATAGAGCATCACCAGTGCTGTCATCCGCATAGCAATGAATGTTACCAGCTAGCAACATATCATTGATATGCAGAAGAAACAGCGTTGGTGATAGCACACAGCCTTGTGGAACACCAGCGTTAATAGGCTTGTAGTCAGAACATGCACCGTCTACAACGACCTTGATGCTCCGATCTGCAAGGAAGCTGGTGATCCAATTGCACAATTTCTCGGGAAGCCCATAGGAAGGGAGCTTCGAAAGAAGCGCTTTGTGCCAAACCCGATCGAAGGCCTTCGCAATGTCCAGACTAACGGCCAACGCCTCCCCCTTGGACTCTACTGCCTCCGCCCATCTATGGGTCAGGTAGACCAGAAGATCACCAGCTGATCGACCCCGACGAAAACCATATTGGCGGTCACTAATCAGCTGGTGATCCTCAAGGTACCGGATGAGCTGGCAGTTAATAATGGATTCCATTATTTTGGAGAACAAGGAGGTGATCGCGATAGGCCTATAGTTGGACGGGTCTGAGCGGTCGCCTTTTTTAGGGATCGGGTGGACAAAAGCTGTCTTCCATGAGTTCGGGACTACGCCTTGGGAGTAGGAGTACCGGAAAAGACGCGTTAGGACCGGTGCCAACACCGGAGCACACGTCCTCAGCACAATTGGGGGGATTCCGTCAGGCCCACTCGACTTCTGGATGTCCAGGGAGAGAAGTGCTTTGTGAACCGAGCGCTGTGAGAACAGCACATCCGGCATGGAGTACTCACACCGCGGGATGGTCGGCGGTGTTTTCCCCCCGTCATCAAGAGTCGAGTTGGATGCAAAGAGGGAGCCTAAAAGGTCGGCTTTGTCTTTTGCGTCTTAGGCCAGTGAGTCGTCCTCCCTGTGCAGAGATGGTAGTGATGGCTTACAGAAATTCCCTTGGACAGCCTTGGCGAGAGACCAGAATGCACGGGTTCCCGAAGGAAGGCGAACTAGTTTCTCGCCAATTCTGCCTATGTGCTCTGACTTTGCCTTGGCAATAACACTTTTGAAGGACCTGGAGGCGAAGTTATACTTCTTTTTAAGTGTGCCGGTGTTTACATCCCGAGTCACCGAAGCCGCAGCCCAGGCTTGATAACACTCCTGCTTACTGCGTAATGCAGTCTTACAGGAGCGACCAAACCAAGGCTGAGATCTGCCTCCGATGGGTACCACAGATGATGGAATAAATAGTTCCATTCCCTGTAGCACCACATCAGTGACAGAGTCAGCAACAGCGCTGGGATCATCCGGCGAGAAGCAAACCCGCTCCCATGGGTAGGAAGCAAAGAAAGACCGCATTCCGTTCCAATCCGCCGACCTGTAATGCCAAACACGGCGGCAACCTGCAAAACGCAACCGCGAGGGGGGCGTGAGTGGCACCACATTCCTGATCAGACAATGGTCCGAAGAGCCGAGAGGGGCATCGACGGAAACCTAATATCCGTCCGGATGAGACGTCAGCAGAAGGTCCAACAGGGAAGGTGTATGATCCTCCACATCTGGATTCCGCGTAGGCGAAGTAACCAGTTGTGTCAGACCATATGCCAAGGCAAAGTCATAAACAGATCTCCCCGCATGATCGGTTAAACGTGAATCGAGCCATTCGGCGTGGTGGGCGTTAAAATCGCCAAGGATCACGATCTCTGCGGATGGGACCTGTTGTAGCATGGAATCTGTAGCCATTTGGACGTGGTCGATGAGTCGGTCTGTTTCGGCATTACCGCTATGGGACCTATAGAGGCACCCGTAGACGCGCGGATGGTCGTCGCTGTCTACGCGTAACCAAAGGATGGACAGGTCCGAACCTTCAAGACTGCCGAGGCGTCGAGAACAGATGTCCTCTCTGACATACACGCAAACTCCAGCCCGAGGCACAAAGGAGTGCTCCAATTTGTACCCCGGGCAGGAGAGATACAAAATATCAGCCGGAGAGGAAACCTGCGTCTCGGTCAGAAAGAGCAAGGCCGGCTTCGCCGTCTCGAGATGGTAGTGGACGGCGTTTAAGTTAGAGTGAAATCCCCTGATGTTGCAGAAATTCACGGATAGCGTCGCAGGGGTCGCCTTGGTATTGTTGCTCAGTTTGCCCCGAGCAGTTATGTTTTTGAGCGGAATATTGCCCCCCCCCCCCCCCCCCAGAATACGCGGGGCAGCCTGAGCACCCACGCTCAGGATTGGAATAACATGGTCGTGGATGCTCAGCGAGGGATTCTCCAAAGGTAGTCTATTGTGTAATTCCGCTATCATGTAGATGGGGGGGGGGGCGGGATTGGGCCTCCGGCCACCTGCACTCACCAGATGAAACGCAGAAGCAGAGCTTCTACTTCACGCCGGTATTCTGTGAGGTCGTGGTACCAACCCGGCTCGAGCCGGCCCATACGTGCAACAGCAAAAACTGCTGCGTGGCTCTACCACCGTTAATAATTTTATTATTACGTACACACAAATATTTTTACGTATTACGGACGGGCGTGATTGTAGATACAAACCAATCAAACCAACGCTCCCTGCCACCAGATTTGTTTAATTTTTATCAAACACTATGGTCGGGATCGACCGGGGAATCGAACCCGGAACTACGCTCTGCTACCAGAATGTTACGGCCTACGGCTGCTCCTTTAAAGGTCAAATCCTCAGGGGCCCATTCAGCTGAGTTTCGACGAGCAGACGTAGGTCGGGCCTCCTCTAGGCCAAAGTGGAAAATCTCTAATTACACTAAACTATATGGGGGAGCGTTCTATACTACGACCATTCGACCGGGAGAATGTTAGACGGAGCTTACTTACCTATATCCAAGGCGACTGGTCCCTCCGGAGTCGGTCAGGTCGCATGTGGTTGTGTAGTGCAAGGGAAATAAGGTGATGTGATGTGTATCTGGGTGTGACTGATGGTGATTGACCCGAGTAAACCTTGGCCGTCGGTACACATCGCCACGAAACTCGCGATACCATCCATATCATCTGGATGATTGGCGGACCACCACTGTGCGATTTAGAAGAAGTTTTCTTCCTCGCACAACTTCTTTGTGCCATATTACCACCAGCGATTTTTCCGGACCGATACAATTTAGAGAGTATTCTGTGAGAGCGTGGTAGATATGGAGGTATTAAGTTTATTATTATTATTACAGCCTAACAATGTCCGTTGCAACTTTATCATGAGTTGAAAAGAGATATTGGAATTTGTCCTTGAGATATGTTGGAGAAGTTGGATTATTCAAAATTGAGAAAAGAACAAGCAAAGTTTCGTCTTTGTCGGATAGTGAGCCATTTCAGGCGTTCACGATAATGAGATGTGATCATATTTTCAGAGACCAAATATATATAATATATTGTACACGTCATCGTTGGAGCCACACGCAAGTGTGAGTAACGATCCAAGAGCGAGTCTCATCCGACACTATTCCGAAGATATCCCGGACGTCAGTCTGAACGAGATTAGAATGGCTCTCCAGCACCTTAAAAACGGTAAGGCCCCAGGCGAGGATGGAATTACAGCGGAGCTTCTGAAAGCGGGTGGAAAACCGGTACTTGAAGTCCTTCAGAAGCTCTTTAAACTCCGTCTTCCATGGTGGCATTACACCGGAGGCGTGGAGCAGAAGTGCGGTGGTCTTGTTCTTCAAGAAAGGTGACAACGCTCTCTTGAAGAACTACAGACCGATTTCCCTTCTGAGCCGCGTCTACGTGCTGTTTTCGAGTCATTACGAATCGTCTCGTGCGCAGACTTGACGACTTCCAGCCTCCCGAACAAGCCGGTTTCCGAAAGGGCTTTAGCACCATAGACCACATACATACCCTTCGGTAAATTGTACAGAAGTCCGAAGAGTACAATTTGCCACTATGTCTGGCGTATGTGGACTATGAGAAAGCCTTTGATTCCGTCGCAATTTGGGCGGTGCTGCAGTCCCTTCAGCGGTGCCAAGTTGACTGTCGGTATATCGAAGTGTTGAAGTGCTTGTACAGTAGGGCTACGATGGCTATCCGAGTACAGAACCAGAGTACGAAACCTATCCAATTGCAGAGAGGTGTAAGACAGGGTGACGTCATATCCCCGAAACTCTTCACCGCTGCATTGGAAGACGTTTTCAAGCTTCTGGACTGGAAAGGATACGGTATTAACTTCAATGGCGAGTACATCACTCACCTTCGATTTGCCGACGATATAGTCCTTATGGCAGAATCGCTGGAGGACCTAAGCACTATGCTCAATGACCTCAATAGTGTTTCCCAACGGATAGGTCTTAAGATGAACATGGACAAAACAAAGATCATGTTTAATGTCCATGTCAAACCTATGCCGGTAGTTGTTGGGAACACTAAGCTCGAAGTTGTTGACGAATATGTTTACCTGGGACAAATAGTCCGACTAGGTAAGTCCAACTTCGACCGAGAGGTCAATCGACGGATTCAACTCGGCTGGGCAGCGTTCGGGAAGCTACGACACATCTTCTCGTCAGACATACCTCAAAACCTTAAAACGAAATTGTACAACCAGTGCGTGTTGCCAGTGATGACTTACGGAACTGAGACGTGGTCCTTCACTGCTGGCCGTATGAGAAAGCTCAAGGTCGCTCAGCGAGCTATGGAGAGGGCTATGCTCGGAGTTTCTCTGCGTGATAAACTTAGGAATGAGGATATCCGCAGTAGAACCAGAGTAACCGACATAGCCCAACGGATTAGTAAGCTGAAGTGGCAGTGGGCCGGCCATATAGCTCGAAGAACCGACAACCGATGGGGAAGAAAGGTTCTCGAGTGGCGGCCTCGTACCGGTAGGCGAAGTGTAGGGCGTCCCCCTACGAGATGGAGTGACGACCTGGTAAGACATGCAGGAAGTCGATGGATGCAGGTGGCTCAAGACAGTGCTTTATGGCATTCTTTGGGGGAGGCCTATGTTCAGCAGTGGACTTGTGAAGGGCTGTAATGATGATGGATGATGATGATAGAAACAGAAACAGAAACTTTTTTATTCAATATAGATTATAAATAATACTTATTGAAAGTCACTCTTTTGTTTGATTACCACTGGTTCGGAAAAAACCTCTGTCCTGGGAAGAACCAGCAAGAAACCCAGCGGGACTTTTTTTTAAATAACAGCTTACAATCATGATGTTACACAAATTAACAACACAACAAATTAGAAATAGCTTGGTAGCGATCACCTCATTTCCAGGGGTTATTATCATCCATAAATTCCTTAATATTATAATAACCCTTTTTATACAAACTTAGTTTAATAAAGTTTTTGAACTTTGAACAGGTCAAACTTTGTATATTTTCTGGAATTTTGTTGTAAAAGCGTATACATCGCCCCAAGAATGAATTACTGACTCGATGGAGTCGAGTAACTGGTACTACTAGCTTGTGTCTGTTCCTAGTATTTACAGAATGAATTTCACTTATTTTTGTAAAACTACTTTTATTTTTGTGTACGTACATTACATTTTCATAAATGTATTGAGAGGCCAAAGTTAATATATTAATTTCCTTAAATTTTTGTCGCAGCGACTCTTTAGGCTTTAAATCATAAATTGCTCTTATGGCCCTCTTCTGCAAAACAAATATAATTTCAGTGTCAGCTGCGTGTCCCCATAGCAAAATACCATACGACATTATGCTATGGAAGTAGCTGAAGTAAACTAGTCTAGCTGTTACAACACTGGTTAAACTTCTAATCTTTTTTACAGCATATGCTGCAGAACTAAGTCTGCTTGCTAGTTTTGATATATGGGGGCTCCATTGAAGCTTCGCGTCTAGTGTGATTCCAAGAAAAATGGTGGTATCTACAAGACTCAATTTCAGATGAAATATATATCCAATACAGTGTATGAGAAGACGCTCTAGCTTGTTTGGATTTTGGTTCAAATCTGGGTAGCACACATCTCCAAATCAATAATGGGCATAGATTGCCTCATACGAGAGATATTTGCCAAGTTACCAAGCTTGACATGCGGGTTGGCAACCGCAGTTTTTTATTAGTTGTTATTAGGTAGATGCCGCTGCCCGCCCTTTCACGGGTGATATATTGACGGCTCTGTAGCGCAGTGGCTTATCAATGAGTTGTTGCGTTGGGGGCCGCGGGTTCGTATCCCGCACGGAACAAGTATTTGTATGGCCTACAAATAATTGTTCCAGGTCTGGATGTTTGTCTTCGTGCAATTTATGTTTGTAAACTGCCTCCACGACACAGGAGAAAATCCTAGTGTGTGGGTAACGGTTTTTAAAAAAAAAAGATATTCTTACACCGCCATTTGTCATAGCTGAACAGATTTTGTGAGTGTTTGTGAGAGTTGTAGTGGAGTAAGAAGGTTAATATAAATAAATATTCATTGTAAGTTGTGGAGCAATAATAAACTCGCAAAGCTGTCGTATAATTTGATCATCCCCGCAGCTCACCTCAGAGTGGGTCCCTGGATGGTTTAGACCCACAATCGGACCCGGTAGGTGGCGCTGCTGTCGAGATCCAGAAATCACTTGTGATAAGTAAACTATAGAAATGAAACTAAACAGTCTATATTATAATACTTTATTGCTAACCACCACTTCATCCATAACATAACACTGTTTCAATGACGAACGACCTTTGAACGTGTCCAAGCGCACCGGCGAATGGTGTTGAAGCCAGTTTGAGTTATGCGTGTAATTCCACCGATCCACTCAAACACTGTTCCGGGAATGTGGGCACCTGTATACTAGCTATGAAGGTCGGCAGTTACAAATAAATATCTCGAAATCATTTGTAGACATTTGATTACGCATAAAAATAATATAAAAAAACAATAAATAGAATGTTTATAAATGACAAATGACACTTTTGCTTATACATTTTAGATTCAAGATGGCCGTGTCCAAACGATTCCGAGTAACATAACTTTCTATTCCAAAGCGGCAGCACCAGAGATGATCTCAATGAGTTCCCTGGTGATGACAGCCTGGCGGGTCCTGTTGAAGGTGAGGGTGAGTTTCTCAATCATCTCTCCTGCGTTCTTAGAAGCGTTGTCCATAGCGGTCATACGGGATGATTGTTCAGAGCAGGCGCCTTCTTTCATTGCATAGAACACCATGGAAGCGAGAGAGAACTCCATGTAAGACTGCAGAACATCGCTGTCCAGAGAGTCGTAAATTGCGAGTTTTGGTGCAGACTGAAATGAAATGTAATAAATTAGAAACCTTATCTACATATATCTTTAAGAGAATCTATCACTTAATTTTGTCCCGTTGGTGTTGTAAAGACTCACCAATGGCAACAGTGTTGCCAAGTCCATTTTAGTCCAATTCGCCAAAAAATGGGGTAAGGTAACGAAAAGTCGCCCAATTGTTTAAAGTAATTTTTCTTTGGCTAGTGTCTGACTACCCTAATGTAAGGTTCAATCACAACACAGAGATTTAGATGACACCAACATTTCAATCACAAGGAAAGACAGATGCTTAAAAATAAATGCACTTTGCTATTCGCATTACAAATGACAAAGCAAATGGTTCGGTTCGAAATTCATTAGATCTAAGTATAAAATGTATCTATTTGTAACAAAAACAGAATCTTTTTATTCAATATAGTTTATAAATGATACTTATTGAAAGTCGCTCTTTTGTTTAATTACCACTGGTTCGAAAAAAAAAACCTCTGTCCTGGGAAAAACCAGTAAGAAACCCAGCGGGACTTTTTTTGAATAACAGCTTACAATCATGTATGTTACACAAATTAACAACACAAAACAAATTAGAAATAGCTTGGTAGCGATCACCTCATTCCCAAGGGTTATTATAATCCATCAATTCCTTCATATTATAATAACCCTTTTTTTAAAACTTAGTTTAATAAAGTTATTGAACCTTGAGCAGCTCAAATTTTGTATATTTTCTGGGGTTTTGTTGTAAAGCATATACATCGCTCCAAGAATGAATTACTAACTCGGTGGAGTCGAGTAACTGGTATTACTAGCTTATGTCTGTACCATTACTACATGTCACAGTACAGGTGTTCACCTGAAGCATCCCAGTTAAATTCCCATTTTAAAATTAAAACAGATCTGTGGTAGGTCTAAGGTTGAAAGCTTGTCTAGAAATTTTACCATATAAATATTCCAAATTCAAACACTAGCCAAGGGTAATGTCTTCCAGATCGAATTTCGGTCACAGCGGTCAGGCTCAACGGACAGGATTATAGTGCCCAAGTGTATGCGCAAGCACAGGTGCACTTTGTATTCCATCACTCTCATAGTCCGATGGGACGGCAGTCCGACACGACCGGAGAGAGATCAGGCGCAGGACCAACGGCTTTACGTACTTTCTGAGGCACGGGGGTGAGACACCGCCAACTTCCTGACTCCTGGCATCTACTGAGAATTTCTTGATGGAAAAACTCAATAAATGTTTTTTTTGGTCCAACTCGGGCTTCGAACCCGGGATCAGCGGTCGCACTACTACAATCACTAGACCAACGAGACAGTCAATAATACTATCCAAGAACTAGCAACACTATATTAACATTACTAATACTTCGGGTAACCTATACAAGTAAGCTTAAACTGCTTGTGCCATGACAGTAGTCGAATGGCGGATTCGAATACATGACTTTCCAAGACACCACATCCTTAACCATTAGGCTATGGTCGTTTCGAGTTATCACATACTCTCATTCTGATATCATCTGAATTTTCCATATATTGTACTCAAGTATGAATTCTAAACTAGTCCATCCTGTCATCAAGTCATTGCAGAAGTCTCTCCAATAAGTATTTCAAGCCCAGCAGTGAGACAAATATAGGCTTGTCATTGAAAACATTAGCAATAAACTTTATATTTTTTAATACCTCTCTAATTAAAATTAAAAAAAAAATGTCTTACCTCAACAGCCTTCTGGCTGTACAAGGGCAGGTTAGCCTGGGAGTAAGAAACCACAGACTTGAATTTGTTGTAGATAATTTTTCCCGAGCCAAAGTCATAGCCCGAGGTCAGGATTGCATTCGCTAGCTTAGCAGCGTCGAGGAAAGTTGGGGGACGGCGACCAATCTGTTATAAAAAAACAATATTGACCAAATAGAAAGAACAAGGTTTAACTACAAAAGATATATTTTTTCTAGCCTTTTAACTAAACGGTTACCAGGTAGTGGCATTGTAAGAATATCCACTACCCTATATCATCCCAGGGGTGTCGTGAGAGGCGACAGAGGGAAACAAATCAGGAGATGAACAGCAGCGTATTCCTAATAACGACTAAAATAAAAAACTGCGGTTGCCAACCAGCTTGCCAAACGTGGCAACCATGGCAAATATGGGGATATTATGAGGCCATCTATGTTCAGCAGTGGACTTTAATAGGCTTTAACGATAACTAAAGAAGTACCTTAACCGCGGCCAGTCTTTGTAACTTTTACATTTGCTGTCAAATTCTACACTTAACATTTTAGTTCAAATACTTCCGTAGAACTTCTATCGTGAAACAGATTCTAGTCTAAGCCCGAAATGCTTTAGAAACTACTTTTTTAAAACGCTGTTTGAGATTATTTGTTTTTAACGGACATCAAAATAAGGAGGTACTCAATTAGACTGAATTTTTTTATGTTAACTCTAAACTATTTCTTTTAATTGAAAGCTGGTGCTTCTCATTTCGTCCCACATAATTTTGATCAAGATTTAACGAGTAGTTATTGAGTTACCCTTAATAATGTATATTTAATTGACTTCGACTACATTGATGATGTTCTCTTATTTATGTTTCAATTAACCAGTTGTTTCAAATGTAAAGGTTTATAATATCAGTGAAATTTTGATACAACTTCTTGTTGATGGGACCTACCTCATTAGCCACGCTAATGATGTGCTTCCCGTACAATCGCTGCAGGATAGCGCGCGACTTGTCTCCCACACAGATCACCTTGATGTTCTCTGCTCCGGGCTCGCTCAGACGGTTACGAATCACTTTAGACACACCGGTGTGCACTGCGCCGCAGAGACCTGGGAACAAGGCATAGCAAGAGTTTGTTACTTTTAAGTTTGTTACTCTTTATTACGCCCCACAGCAACAAGAGCCAAGAGTATGAGGAGTTAGTAGAGTCCGCCACGATATTCCAGTGTAAGTTTGCAGATTTCCGAAATATGTCTAAATATCTCAGATGTACAGGTATAGGTATTCTCACGACGTTTTCCTTCTTCACTGAGCACTCAAATTTCAATTAACATCGTCTGTCGACTGGCGCGGCTTCTGCTGTTGCGGAGTCTAACAAGCAGTGCAAATATACTGTCCTCGGAGAAGGATACATGTTTGTGTTATTTGATGTAGAAGTGCTAGGTCCGTAGGGACCTGAAGCAAGAAGTTTGTACAGGGATATCTTGTCACGCCTTATCAATGTGACCTAAAGGCTGACAGATACTTTGGTCAGTGGAATATCCTCGCAATACAATGAAGCAACTAAACTCTTCTGGACACGCTACCAACAGACTATGTTTTTACTTAATCTAACTAATCCATTTATTTGTTTAATATTTTAATTAGACTAAAACTGTTATTTGTATTAATTAGAATATAATGCTGTTGAAATGAAGTGATTCTAGATCGAATTTTCTATTGTTTCAGACAGTGAAAACCAGCAGAATTAGTAAAGTTTATTTCTAGAAATCTTTAACACTAATAGAAAGCTATAGAAATGTATTCATTACATTCTAAGAAATTCCACTGAACACAGGCCTCCCAATATATTGTGAAGTTATCAAGTTTGGCAGGCAAGATGGTAACCACAGATTTTGAGTTTTTGAAATCAAAACTTCTTCAAAATCGTTGTTATTTGAAACTTGGTGAAACGAAAAAGCGACACTAAAAAGAGACAAAGATATACATATATAGGATTTAGCCTGCGAAAGAATGAGACAGACACTTTTTGCCAATATTAAACGTGGTAGAGTCATGCTGAAGCTATATTAATTGTATAGTTGAAGCACAAATGTGTCGGCTCTATGGAGGAAGGACCACACTCTCACAGAATCATCATTCATCATCGTTACAGCCTTTCATAAGTCCACTGCTGAACATAGGCCTCCCCCAAGGAGTGCCACAAAGCACGGTCATGAGCCACCTGCATCCATCGACTTCCTGCATATCTTACCAGGTCGTCACTACATCTAGTGGGGGTCACCCTACACTTCGCCTACCGGTACGACGCTGCCACTCGAGAACCTTTCTTCCCAATCGGTTGTCGGTTCTTCGAGCTATATGGCCGACCCACTGCCACTTCAGCTTACTAATCTGTTGGGCTATGTCGGTTACTCTGGTTCTAGTGTGGATATCCTCATTTCTAAGTTTATCACGCAGAGACACCCCGAGCATAGCCCTCTCCATAGCTCGCTGAGCGGCCTTGAGCTTCCTCATACGGCCAGCAGTGAAGGACCACGTCTCAGATCCGTAAGTCATCACTGGCAACACGCACTCGTACAATTTCATTTTCAGGTTTTGAGGTATACCTGACGAGAAGATGTGTCGTAGTTTCCCGAACGCTGCCCAGCCGAATTGAATCTGTCGATTGACCTCTCGGTCGAAGTTGGACTTACCTAGTCGGACTATTTGTCCCAGGTAAACATACTCATCAACAACTTCGAGCTTAGTGCTCCCAACAACTACCGACATAGGTACGTTAGGTGCTATTAATGCTGCTGTGTTTCTCATGGTGATTGTAGACCAGTAGAGACCCTTTTTTACTGGAAAACATTCCATCTTAGTTCTCACAGCTGACAACATGCATTGCAACATGCATGCATTTTGATGCGCAAACGAGGATGACAGATGTAGATGTCGTCTATCGGCCAGTCAGTAGTGGAGTTGTGAAGGACTGTAATGGTGATGGTGAACCTTATAGTACCACATTCTGTCCCTTACAGTTCACCAAGTGCATTTTATACATTTAAAATTACTGTAAAAAAGGGGACTTTGCATTTTTTTACCTCTATCTGAGGTTATGGCGACGTACAGTTCTTTCGGCTCGTCTTCTGGGGGTGCTACCTGAAAGGAAAAACAGACATAGAAATATGTGCGTTTTCTTTAAAATTATTTACATATTATAGTATGTTTTACTTAGAAGTACAGTATAATTTTTTTTATAGAATATTTAATAATGTGTCACTTCCTTCATTTAAAGATAAAGGGGTGTTTTACAAACAAATTATTCA
Organism: Parnassius mnemosyne; assembly: GCA_963668995.1. Lineage (NCBI taxonomy): Eukaryota > Metazoa > Arthropoda > Insecta > Lepidoptera > Papilionidae > Parnassius > Parnassius mnemosyne. The sequence goes on from CAVLGL010000084.1 coordinate 36,064,001, forward strand.
GTAAAATCTTGAATTTTGTCTGTAAGATTGTGTATTTTTTTTATTGGATAAGGGTGACAAACGAGCAAACATTCCACCTGATGATAAGTGTTTGCTGCGGTCCATAGACATCCAAATCTATCCGCGATTACAAATCAAAATGCAGATGCGTCGTCACTCGTGGGGACTAAGATGAAATGCCTCATTTCCAGTAAAAAGGTTCTCCGGTACTCTACACTCACCATACGAAACACAGCAGCATTAACCTGCTATTTTACGCAGGTATTCTGTGAGAGCGTGGTCCTTCCCCGGTCGTGCCGACCTATTCGTGCTACAACTATACCACTAATATAGCTGCAGCATGGCTCTACCATGTGAAAATAATGTGCATGCTAATCTTTAAAATACCTTATACAATTTTTACATAGTTTTCAGTGAATCACAGTGACAAGCTTAAGCTAACATTGTGTTTATTCATTTTATGACTTTTCGTTTTTATTCCAGTTCATTCATTTTATTCACTTGATGAGTGCACAAGTCGAAAGAAAAAGTCGACATCTCATCTTAGACTGTGGGCATTACATCTCAACAACATCAACCCGCCTGTAGTCTTCTTTGTTCGAAGTTGGTTTGTCACTTCAATTTTATTAAAACCCATCCACTTGCCTCATCAGGTGGACGATGAGCTTGTTATTTACCCTAACATGTATAAAAATTTTGCATCAACTAGATCAATATAGATTACTGTATCAAGGAGCAAATAACTGAGTGATATATTTTGGGTATTTGCGAGTGACCAGATGCATTGTCACCTCTCAGGGCTAAGTTGGAATGCTCACAGCCTGTAATACCAATGGTTCTCTATAACCTCCAGACCGGAAAACAACGGTGGAAGCTCAAATGTGGCAGAAATAGGTAAGAGGGTAGACAGAACAGGTGTCCTACCACCTAGTCTGAGGAGTAAGGGGAAACATATCACAATCTGTTTTTTTATAGGATAAGCGGGCACACAGTCCATCTGATGGTAAGTGGTTGCTGTTCCCCATAGACAGATGTAGAATCTATCCTCGTTTGTGAATCAAAATGCTGATGCGTTGTAAGCCGTGAGGACTGAGATGGAATGCCTCTTTTCCAGTAAGAAAGGTCTCCAGTTCTCTACACTCACTATACAAAACACAGCAGCTTTAAGCTGCTATTTAACACTGGTATTCTGTGAGAGTGTGGTCCTTTTCTGGTCGAGCCAGCCCATTCGTGCTACAACTATACAAATAATATAGCTGCAGCAAGTGTCTACCACATTCCTCCTGCGATCATACTATCTATCTTACTCTTCATGTTGAAACATAATGGGTGGCTTTGTGCCAGAAATAAATAAGGGTGGTTCCTACTCATATAGGGCTCTCCCACCAAAAGGAACCTAGTGGTTAACGATTATGTATAAGAGCTTTACCTCCGCTTTTTCATAAAACATCACTGAACCTTCGCCGTATGGACGAGCCGCCCTCAGTTCACGTTCAGCACGAGTGTACCTGAAATAATGAAGACAAAATATAAGTAATTCCCCAGAATTTTAATGTCCTCCAGACCATATTTCAGTCACGTCAGCCAGTCTCAACTGAGAACTAGCTATCTTCGTAAGACAGAATTTTAGTGCCCAAAAACATATAGTACTCCATCACAGGTGCACTCACTATTCACTAGGTCAGGCACAGGACCAACGGCTTTACATGCTTTTCCAGGCATGGTGGAGAAACACTGCCAACGTTTTCGACTTTAGGCTGATATTGACAATTTCTCGACAGAAAATCCAAATACTATAAACTGATACTGAAGTGGTTTAAGGGAATATTAGTAATGTTTAACACTCCAGTAGTCGCGCGTTCTACTATTGTAGAACGCGTGTACATTTTGTTGAATTTTGTCGCAAGTTGAAGGTCACTCACGCACCCATTCTCAGTATTCCTCTATTACTAGGCAATAAACAATTGTAGTGTCCTTGCAGCGGCGGACGCGGCCGCATGTCTGTGAAATTTGGCGCCAAAAGGGAATTTCTACGATTGTAGAGCGCGCGACCACTCGCGTGACATTTTTCTCGTAAGTTGCCGTTCATGTTTTTTGTTGTAATAATGTTTATTACCTTTTTATTTATTGTTATGTTTATTTATTTTTATTGTTATGACATGTACAACTTATTGTAAGGTTAGCAGTAACAAGAGTGGCCCTTTTTTTTCAGAGAAATGGCTTCCCGAAGTGAAGAAGAGAGAATTAGTAGATGGCTGGAGAGAGAAGACACTGATCCTAGTGATATAGCAGAGAGTGACCCTGAAGATCGATTATTAGAAGAGGAATGGTTTGAAGAATATCAGCACAATACGGACACGGAACAGGAAGGAAATAGCACAGAGTCCGACCTGGAACGAGGTATGATTAGCACCCATGAATCCGATTTAGATTCCGATGATGATATACCCCTAAGTTCACTCAGAGACCAATATTATACGTCCAAAAATGGTACTAAGTGGAAGAAAACGCCTTATCCTGTCACAAGAACACGTACTTGTAATATTCTTACGGAACGAGCAGGGCCTAAAGACGCTGCCAAAAATGCGAAGTCCGAGCTAGAATGTTTTGGACTGTATTTTGATCAATCTGTTATAGAGATCTTAGTAAACTCCACTAATATCTATATTGAGGACGTAAAATCCAAATTTTCTAGAGACAGAGATGCTAAATTAACAGATATTTTAGAGATTAAAGCATTCCTTGGCATGCTCTTTGTGATGGGTGTCCACAAATCCGGAAGACGGAACTTGGAGGATTTTTGGAATACGACCCGAGGTACAGGTACCGAATTAATTTATCTCGTCATGTCACTAAAAAGATTTAGATTCCTGCTACGAACAATACGATTCGACAATATAAGAGACAGAGACGTACGTAAACAGCATGACAAGCTAGCTTCTGTGAGAGATATTTTTGAGAAACTGGTTGCCAACTTTCAAAAACACTTTGTACCGGGTGAATACATGACATTAGATGAACAACTAGTAGCTTTCCGAGGACGTTGCCCCTTCAGACAATATATCCCAAACAAACCTGCTAAATATGGTATTAAAATCTTTTTACTAGCAGACGCTAAAGTACCGTACTCCTACAACATGGAAATATATGCGGGCGCCCAGCCTCCCGGTCCATTTTTTTTTTTTTTTTTTTTTTTTTTTTTTTATATGAGAGGGGGCAAACGAGCATGCGGCTCACCTGATGGTAAGTGACTACCGCCGCCCATGAACAACCGCAACACCAGGGGAATTGCAGATGCGTTGCCGGCCTTTTAAAAAGGAGTAGGCTCTTTTCTTGAAGGTCCCTAAGTCGTATCGGTCCGGAAAAATCCCTGGTGGTAAACTATTCCACAAGGAAGTTGTGCGAGGAAGAAAACATCTTCTAAATCGCACAGTGGTGGACCGCCAATCATCCAGATGGTGTGGATGGTATCGGGAGTTCTGCCGCGATGTGCGTTCGTGAAATTTGGCGGCTGGGATTAATCCGAACAATTCCTCAGAGCACTCCCCATGGTAGATGCGAAAGAAAATGCAAAGAGATGCAACATCTCTTCGCAGTGCCAATGAATCGAGCCGATCGGAAAGGGCTCGGTCGTCGACGATTCGAGCCGCTCTGCGCTGGATGCGGTCAAGTGGAAGGAGCTGGCACTGGGGAGCCCCTGCCCAGAGATGGGAACAGTATTCCATGTGAGGCCGAACCTGCGCCTTGTAAAGTTGCAGGCGGTGTGCCGGCATGAAATACTGTCCCGCTCTGCTGAGCACGCCAAGCTTTTTAGAGGCCAATTTGGCCTTCTCTTCCAAGTGACCACGAAACTGCACGTCACCCGATATGTCGACTCCGAGGATACCGATACTGGCTGAGGCAAGAAGGGGAGTGCCTTGAAACTGAGGAGATACGACAAAGGGGTTCTTTTTAGCGGTAAACACGCAAACTTGTGTCTTCTGAGGATTAAACTGGACTAGATTTAGTCGCCCCCAATTCGAGACTTTGTCCAGCAAAGACTCGACTTCAGACACAAGTTTGTTCCGGTACTCGGTGACGTTTTCCCGAGAAATATTGGCCCGGCCGGTGTATAGAGCATCACCAGTGCTGTCATCCGCATAGCAATGAATGTTACCAGTTAGCAACATATCATTGATATGCAGAAGAAACAGCGTTGGTGATAGCACACAGCCTTGTGGAACACCAGCGTTAATAGGCTTGTAGTCAGAACATGCACCGTCTACAACGACCTTGATGCTCCGATCTGCAAGAAAGCTGGTGATCCAATTGCACAATTTCTCGGGAAGCCCATAGGAAGGCAGCTTTGAAAGAAGCGCTTTGTGCCAAACCCGATCAAAGGCCTTCGCAATGTCCAGACTAACGGCCAACGCCTCCCCCTTGGACTCTACTGCCTCCGCCCATCCATATGAACAGTCGAACAAGGTTGTGGATATTGTGAATCGAATGTTTACTCCCGTGAATAACTCGAGTCGTAATGTCACGATGGACAATTGGTTCACGAATATAGAGCAATGCACAGAGCTTCTAAATAAAAAAATTACCGTTGTTGGCACTTTGAAAAAAAACAAACCACAAATTCCCGAATCCTTCAAGCTTACTAAACATCGATGTGAGAATGATACAATATTTGGTTTCCAAAAAGAGGGGACTTTAGTATCATACGTGCCAAAAAAAAACAAGGTGGTGCTAATGTATTCTTCTATGCACTATGATGGAAATATCGATTTGACAACAGGAGAGAAACGTAAGCCCGAGATAATAACATTTTATAATAATACAAAATATGGCGTGGATATTGTGGACAAAATGTGCGGTTCTTACGACGTTTCCAGAAACTCTAGACGTTGGCCGCTCACTGTATTCTTTGATATGATGAATATAAGTGCCATAAACGGATATGTTGTGTATACAATAAACAAGGGCTACAGTAACAAGCCACGAAAAGATTATTTGTACGAAATCGGTTTTCACCTTGTCGCTCCGTGCATAAAGCGCAGAATAACTGTCGAAAGCATTCCAAAATCCCTGAAAATAAAAGGAAAACTTCTTTTGGGTCTAAATGATCCCTCCGAGTTGAACCCGGGTCCAGCACAACCCTCAAACACCGGACGTGTTGGTAAATGTTCTTTCTGTGGCAGAGCGCGCAACAAATCCACCAGGAAGCTTTGTTATATATGTAACAAGTGGATTTGTCCCGACCATCAGGTTCTTCTTTGTCCCGACTGTGCCAAAAACGAAGAAATGGAGGTGGAAGATATGACAAATTAAGAAATATGAGACTTATAATGTTAAGAGCAAAAATTTACCGTTTTTTTTTTGTTATTTTCAAAAAGGCTGTTTTTTAGTTCCTATTATGTTTAAATATGATTATGTTTTGTTTCTTTTAGCTTTAGAATAATAAAGTTTATCTCAATATTATACAAATACTTTTTATTTATGAAACTTTGCTTTAAAACTCCATCGTTAAATATGTTCTACAAATGTAGAGCGCGCGACTACTAACGTCCCAAATAGAGGCGCACCTACTGGAGTGTTAATAGCATTACTAGTAATTTTTTTTATAAAAAAAAAAAAAAAATACTATCCCGACATTGATGAAGAAATTATTTGTCATATGTGACTTATATCAACAACTGAATATGATAAAAAAAACTGTGGTTGCCAACCTAGCGAAAGCGTAGCAACTATAGACAGACTATGTGGGAGGCCTATGTCCAACAGTGGAATTTTGAAAAGCCATAATAAATTATTGAATGACCATCACAAAATAAAGAAAAAAAAATTTAATTAATTTTAACAATATATTGAAAGATATATCTACAATCATACTATATCATGATGAGATCACCCATAATGTTGCATGGATAAATATGCATTGTGGGAAAGATCTTATGACATCAGTTATTTTTAGATGGTATACAAACATCTAATATTCTATATATTTAATAATAACCAAACGTGATATCCTAATCACCAGTTTGGTTACACAATATCAATCACTACTTTATCTACAGTGTGGCTATTGTGTAAATTTCTCTTCTTCTTATTCTTTACTTTTTGGCTTCTCTTAAAAGAACTCTGTCTGAATTCTGAATTCTCCTGGAGAAGGCAAACTGCAGTTGAAACTTTCTGTCAAACGTGACAATTATGGCAAAATGTCTCCCTATGAAGCAATGTATGGTAGAGGCATATATTCAGCAATGGACTTAAATAGGCTGTAATGGATGGATAAAAATAATATCTTTTTGTGAATACCTACCATTAAAAATTTTAAACAAGGCTAAGATATTTGAGAATGAATACTTTTAAAGTTCTATTTTTATTTCTATTAAAAACTTACTACCATTCAAAGATTTTGTCCTATCTTGGAGGCATTTTATATATGTTAATTGAACATGTAAAAACATCTACATTTGGAACAATTCATTGCTAATGTCGTAAAGGGGTGAACCTCAATTTTTGAAAAATATAAAATTTAACAGAGAGCTACAAATATGATTAATTTTGTAACAAAAACAGCTAGTAATTGTGGAATAATAAATGTTTTCTAGCTCTCATAAATTTTTTAAAAATTGAAGTTCACCCCTTTGTGGTGTTAGTGATGAAATATTATAAATACATACACTCGTTTTATGCAGGAATCAAAACTATAAATCTCACAATTTTGTAGTTATACTTAGGCAATGAACATATTATGATTCAGTCAAAAATTTATTTATAGGGATTAGGGATTATAATAATAATCCCTGCTAACGTCATATCTCAATGAGGCTATTGTAAGAGTTGACAGAGAGAAACTGAAACTGGAAAAGAGCTGCAGTCATCTTGATAACAGCTAAACATAATAAGAAAAATGCTCTTGCCAACCTGCTCTACAAAATATTGCAATTACAGCATATCTATGAGGGAGGCCTATATTCATGGATATCCATCACAATGGAATTATGATAGGCTGTGATAAATGAATGATGAAAAAACGAATGAATTTTCTTATATGGAAAGTAGTAGGGGACACGAAACCAGTAACTACAATAAAGAGCAACTACAAAAAAAGTAATTAAGTTCTATAAGTACGTTTCTAGGTTCGAAAATTACTTACTTCGCAGCTGATACCATCTTCATGGACTGTGTTATTTTCTGAATGTTCTTTACAGACTTCAGACGCATAGAAATAGCTTTCAAAGTAGCCATGTTACGGTTCTGCTGTTGGTTAACCACCATGGTCACCTGGGCGCAAGCGCCAGGCGTTAAACGACCTAACATTTTTGCGGCTCTGAAATATAATAACATATTACTTTATAAATCAGATGATACTAACAGGTTATATCCAAAGTTATGTAAGACTGTCATTGAAGGTAGCTAACTCATTATAATATGAAACAAGAAAACTACAGATCACTGTTGAAAAATAAAGCGATAATGAATAAAATAGTAAATGGGGTGGTTAAAGAATTAAATACAAACTTTGTAAGCTCTTTTGATGAATTATATTAACGCCAGCCGACGAAAATGTCGCTGGTCAAGAAGACGTCGTTCGCTTTAAGTGCTGTGCCCGTGCCACTGTGCTGCCACTAACCGATTTTTGTAACGGGAAAATCGATTTTAAATAATCGACACATATTTTATTGTACCAAGTTTTTGAACGCGCTATGTTTGTACGTTGTAGAGCCATGCTTCAGCTATATTATGTTCGTAGCATGTTTAGATCGGCTCCACCGAAGAAAGATAACACTTCAGCCATATATGCCAAGCTGTGTTGAATCCGTCGATTGACCTCTCGATCGAAGTTGGACTCACCTAGTTATTATTTATAGTATTTGTCCCAGGTCCCCGTCTCGGTCCCGTCAACAACCTCAAGCTTAGTGCTCTCAACAACTACCGGCATAGGTGTGACATGGACATTACACATGATATTTGTTTTGTCCATGTTCATCTTAAGACCTATCCATTGGGAGACACTATTGAGGTCATTGAGCATAGTTCTTTGGTCCTCCAGCGATTCTGCCATAAGGATTATACCGTCGACAAATCGAAAGTCAGTGATGTACACCATTGATGTTATTACTGTATACTTTCCACTCCAGTAACTTGAAAACGTGTTTGAATGTAGCAGTGAAGAGTTTCAGGGATACACGTCACACAACGTCACCCTGTCTTACACCTTTCTGCAGTTGGATGGGTTTCGTAGTCTAGTTCTGTACTCGGATAGCTATCGTAGCCCTACTGTACAACCAGTTCAGCACTTCGATATACCGACAGTCAACTTGGCACCGCTGAAGGGACTGTAGCACCGCCCAAATTGCGGCGGAATCAAAGGCTTTCTCATAGTCCACATACGCTAGATTATGTGGTAAAATTGGAAAAAGTGGCAGGTAGGTATACTCTTCCGTCTTCTGTACATTTTGCCAAAGGCTATGTATGTGTTCTATGAAACCGGCTTGTTCGGGTGACTTGAAGTCGTCGAGCCTGCGTGCGAGACGATTCACAATGACTCTCGAAAACAGCACGTAGACGCCGCTCGGAAGGGAAATATGTCTGTAGTACTTCAAGAGAGCGTTGTTGCCTTTCTTGAAGAACAACGTCACTGCACTTCTGCTCCACGCCTCCGGTGTAACGCGACCATGGAGGACGGAATTAAAGAACTTCTGAAGGAAGTACCGGTATTCCACCCGCTTTCAGAAGCTCCGCAATAATTCCATCCTCACCTGGGGCCCTACCGTTTTTAAGGTGCTGGAGAGCAATTCTAATCTCGCTCAGACTGACGTCCGGGATATCATTGGAATAGTGTCGGATAAGACTTGCTCTTTGATCGTTACTCACACTTGCGTGTGGCTCCAAAGATGACGTGTACAGCTGCCCATAGAACCTCTCAATCTCACTCAGACAAATCACAGGTGTCCTGAAAACGATGTTGCCACACTCGGTCTTTAGCTTTAACAGTTGGCTCTTTCTGGCAGACATATCTCTGGCAAAGCCTTTGGGGCAATGGTTCCGCTCAATCGCTTCTTCAACACAAGCTGTATTGAAGTTGCGGAAGTCCAGCCACATGCATTTGGAGATCTGTCTGTTCAGTTGCCTGTATGTTGTCAAATCTGTTGAAGACTGCAGCTTCATTTTCCTTCTAACAGCCATGAGATGAAGAGTGTGATCGGAGAGTTTTGTGTTCTTCTGCGGAGGGTCTTGCAGAACTTAGCTCCGACCGCATGGACAGTTTCTACGAGCTTGACATTCATATCGTTCACTGCATTGCAATCTTCTAGGCACTGAAAACGGTTTTGTAACTCGAGCCGAAAGGTATCGAAACTTTGGGTTAGAGCACGAGGGGGACGGAGCGTTGACTTCATTAGACGAGACCGTTCCAACTTAACGTTTAGGTTGTGTGCCTCTAACCATTCGGTGATCGCTGCCGGTTTTCACCCTCGCGATCACTGAGACATCACTGAACAGTTGTCGTCTGGTCGTCATAATGAAGTCAATCTCATTTTTTGTCGAACCGTCGGGGCTCGACCAGGTCCACTTCCTGTGGGGCCGTTTCTGGAAGAAAGAGTTCATCATAAAGAGTCCCTCTTTCTCCATGAAGTCGGCCAGCTGCTGACCCCTTGGGTTCCGTTGCCCTATTCCAAATTTCCCTACCTTCAGCTCGCCATTCTCTCTTGTGCCTAGTTTTGCATTGAAGTCTCCCATTAACACTGTATATTGGGTTTTGGAGGAATGCATGGCTCTAGAGATATCCTCATACATTTCCTCCACCTCCTCATCGGGGTGTGCCGAGGTTGGTGCGTAAACCTGTTTGACCTTCAGCGAATACCGTTTGGTGATTCTGAGTATAAGGTACGCAACCCTCGTCGACACACTCTCAATCTTTACAACGTTGTTAACGAGAGACTTGTGGACGATAAATCCGACACCTCCTTGGGACAGATGGTCGCCCTCCCGGTGATAGAGCAAGTTGCCGGATTCGAGGATTACCGTGTCCTCCCCCTCTCTTCGGACTTCGGATAATCCTATAATATGCCAGCATAACTTGTCTATCTCTTCTTCCAGCTCCACAATCTTCTCGTCAGTCCTCAGGGTACGTGCGTTGTATGTTGCCAGGTCGAGTCGTCGTAGGTGGCAACCGAACCTCCACCGGAGATTCTTAGCACCACCTTTTTTAATATTGCCATACCATTATATACCCAATTTATTAATATATAATTTTAAATACTATATCGTTTATGTGTGAAGTAAAGTAGTCAGAATTAACTCAAAATGAAATATAAAGGTGAGTGTGAGAGACCATAAATCAGTCCAATGTGTGAAATTTACGTTTTATCTCTCATATATATTTTCTCAACAGTGGTAGAGCCACGCGGCAGCTTTTGCTGTCGCACGGATGGGCCGGCTCGAACTGGGGTGGTACCACGACCTCACAGAAAACCAGCGTGAAGTAGAGGTTTACCTCTGCGTTTCGCTTGGTGAGTGCAGGTGGCCGGAGGCCCTTTTTACTGGAAATGAGGTATTCCATCTTAGTCCTCACGGGTGACAACGCGTCTACATTTTGATTTATAATAGAGGATAGATGTAGATGTCTATGAGCCGCAGCAACCACTTACCATCAGGTAGACTGTGTGCTCGTTTGTCACCCTTATCCTATAAAAAAAATGTTATAATTTAGAAATATCGTGAATATTACGGAGAAGTTGTTTTCAACAAAAATGGTGTTGGTAAAAGTAGCGTAATAAAGTATACACCCATGATTGTTTTTTATTTATTTAGTAGATATACCGGGTGTTTGTGAAATGCTCCCGAAAACGAAAACAGATGATAGTACTAAGGACACCTTTGGTCATGGGTCACAAATAAATTTGATCCCTAGGAAAAAAAAATCACCTTTTCACAACGTTTTATTAACTTTATTCACGCTACATCATGTAAGTACAGCTAAATGAAACAATAATTTCATAAAAAGATCATGAAAATACTTAAATACAAAACCAGCAGTAGAATTACTGGATTACACTCAGCTGACTAGAGGTCAATGTAAGCTTCGACGCCGGATTCGCGCGGCCTGCAGCTAGGGATGTTACCACAATACCTAATAATTTACCATACTTGTCTAAATACTTAACTTATCTACTAAACCTACTATTTAGCCCCTGTGCTTGTCTCCTCTTAGCCACTTTATTCACAGGTTAAATAAATAAATAAACCAAATACCTGGTTCGATTCTCCGCTAATAAAAAATACTTAAATGAAATGTTAACAAGGTTAGAGTCAGGCTTTTTGTGTAGGTATATGTTTATTATTCTGATGTATTCAGTTACTCGTAAGTACCTATTCAGATGAGTTCAGTACTAAGTAATTTAAAAAAAAATTAGGTATGAAACAGCTTACCGATCTAAATCATATGAGATTCTCCAAGGCACATTAACATGTTGCCGTATTAACCAGCACTATAAACGTACCTACGCGTTAGGCAGTATTAAAACAAAACAAGAAAAACAAAACGTAACAACAAGAATGTAATAAACAAAACCATTGAACTGTCGCTCACGCGCACGTGATAGTTAACACGGAACTGTCTCAAAAACTAAAATTAATAATCAATCCCACCAAAACAAATGCGCACGACGCATTTGTCCTTGAACCACTGAGCTACTACCACAGGCCGTAAAACCCTTACGACATTGCCAACGTTTATTTTATTTATACGTTTAGTTATCCCTACGATTGGTCTTCGTATGGAATTTAGAAGTTATGGTTATCATTTTTAATACAATTACACAATCAGTTGTACCCTGACGCAACAAGCAGTTTTTTATAACAAAAGTTATATTGATTCATCTTAGATCATAGGTATTTCCACTGTGTTGCTTCAACAATGTATTGAGAATAAACAGCTGACGTGCCGTTAGTACCTGCCAGTGTCGATAAAGAAGTTTAGTTGGATGTCTATAAGAGAAGAATCCGCAAACTTTTAGAATGGCCCTTTGTGATATTTCTACGCGCTTCATAATTGTTTTAGGAGCACCGCCCCAGGAGGTAATGCAATAAGTAAGAAGGCTTTGCGCTAGGGCATAGTAGATACGTGTTAAAGCTGTTTTATCTGTAGCTGTACATTTTTGAATATGTATATTAATTTAGATAATCTATTGGATAATACTATTTTTAAAAGAAAGGTTGGAATCTATTATTACACCAAGATACTTAATGTTATGGACTAATTCTATTTCAATGGGGTTGTTATAAACTAATTTGCTTAATTCCGCGTGAAGAAAGAAAATGATGTGTCCCTGCCCAGTTTTAAGGGGACCTCCCATCCTCCCTCAAGGGGACCTCCCACCCTCCCTCAATCGCGCGCACTATACCCGTCGCCGTTATCTCAGCACTACCACTCCCAGCACCACCACACTAGGCACGACACACCACTCTCGAAAATACATTTGTATTTTCGAGAGTGGTGTGTCGTGCCGGAATTAACGGCGACGGGTTTAGTGCGCGCGATTGAGGGAGGGTGGGAGGTCCCCTTAAAAATGGACAGGGACACATGATTTTCTTTCTTCACGCGGAATTAAGCAAATTAGTTTATAACAAGCCCATTATAACGGATTTCCGCAAAGTAACGCCTGATTCTATCAATTATCTTAATCATTCTATTTTGTTACATTTACATGATTTAATATAAATATTTGAGAGACATTTGTGTGAGATCAGTGGTTTATTGATAATATGATCAAGGCGTTCTTTACGTATTGTGAAAGCAATGTATTTGGTTTTTTCAGAATTCAAGGTAAAAAAATTAGTTTGCAACCATTAATTTATCAAATTAAGTTAAGTTAAAAATAATACTTTTACTTTATTTTGATTGACTTTCCGTATTTAATCAGACCAATACTTTGAATTTAAAAGAGGTACGTGAAAATTATTAAAAATTACTTCCAAGTTTTATGGTAATTGCCGGCTCTAATTCTTATGTCGCCGGCATACTAAATTTCGGTGTCGGTGTACCATGGCAGCGTTGCCAACACCAGTTTGTCAAATTCCCCAATTTAAGGACAAAACTTCAAAAGATTCTCCACAAATTCCCCTCAATTTTATTTTAAGAAGTGATTCAATTTTTAACTAATTTTATAAGATTTACTTTTTATCTAACATTTTTTTTTAAATTAAAAAATAAAGAAATGAAAAGCATTAACTGATACACAAAGTTGCCGATATAAATCCAAAAGTTAAATATGGTGCAATGAAGATAATTAAAAAAGGGAGTCATTCGATATTCATAAGTAACCTAACAAAATGTTAAGATAAATATTTAGATTTCTTGAAAAAAGGTTCTAACTTGGCCCTGGCTATCGATCTTCAAAATCCCCGTGTTTTCCCCGTATAATACCAATTCCCAATCGACTTTAAATTCCCCGCAATTTTGGGAATTCCCCACATGTTAGCAAAACTGACATGTGTAATTTCCACGGCGTGAGGCGACACGAGCCGGCCGGGCTAGGCATTGTTTCGCACCGAGCTAGAAACAGGTCGACAGTGGAGGGAGTGTGTCTGCGCATGGGTACAGTCGCGTTCTAAAGTACTACAGGTTATTGTTTTATAATATAACAGTAATTAATTGTTCTATTGTAGAATCATAATAGGTACTTAGAACTTTGGAAGAGGTTGGAATTAAAAATGGATAATGTTTACTTGAACATTATTTTATTTCTATCGTAAAATAATAAAGTAGTTTCTAAAGCTAAGGGTGACACGCCGTCCATTATACCGTTGGAACATGGAACATGGAAGCCAGATGTCGATAGTGTGTTGGTGTTACTGGATGCTACTTCATCATCACTTTCATCTTTGCTTGAGCTTCCGTCATCAGAACCATCATCATCAATGCGAATGATAAATGTTTCCGTCATCAGGTCGACCACATGGTAATTTTTTCGGTATTCTTCCTCAATACTTTTAAATTTACTGCACAATTTTCCCCATTCACCTTCTATTTACCTTTTCGTTCACTAGTTCAGTTATAAAACAATAGATATAAATAATTTTTCTTTCCTCTCTTTTTAAAACCATCGTCGCGAGTCGTGTAAAGTAAGCTGTGTATCAACTGTATTTTGGAAGCCAACAAAGTGCGGGAAGCATGATCCAATAGCATGTGCGCACAGTAATACTAGCGAGCGTTCCCCCGTCGCGCCCCCTTCGTACCACCACTTTGATCGATAAATCACTGTGCCCACAAGGCCAGCATTCTTTTCGTGACGGGACGTATAAGAGTTCGGCGTCCAAGCGTACATTGACCCCTAGTCAGCTGATTGTAATTCGGTAATTCCACTGCTGGTTTTGTTTGAGTATTTTCATTATAATTTTTTTATGAAATTATCGTTTCATTTAGCTGTACTAACATGATGGAGCATGAATAAATCTAATAAAACGTTGTGAAAAGATGTTTTTTTTTCATCAGGATCGATTTTATATCTCACCCATCATCAAAGGTATAGTTAGTACTGTCGTCTGTCTTCGTTTTCGGGAGCCTTTCACAAATACCCTGTATATTACGATATCGTTATAATCATATCATATTATTTTTTTTCTTCATGAAATTTCGAGTGTGTCTATGTCCTTGTTTCTTTTTACATAGTAGTTATTTGAGTGTAGTAATTTAGTATTTTATAATTTTTATATGTAAATTTATGAACTTTTTCCATAAACTCTTTTCGAGCCCCATGAAGACACAAAAATTTCACGTTTGTGTAGATACATTTTCAGAAAAATGGAGGAATTTGACGAATTATGGCACGACTCGGGCGATGAATATCTGATATCAGCGACCTCCGTGCCTGATATCATGAAGAAATGTTTTCATATAAAGTTGTTGTCGTAATATATCGATATTTATTTTAGAGTATCGAATTCGTATTAATTTCGAAAAATGCATTTATGTGTTGTTGTCAATTTCTTTTCGTCGTCCAACAATCCATAATAAAACTTTATAACTCACGGTTATTTAAAAATAACACTTTTCATCAAGAGACCCACGGGGTGGTATGGATATTCATACATCGCCAATATACAGTAATTGATAACTTCTCAAAACATTTTATTTATAGACATAGTCTTGCAATCGCCGTTTCTCTAGCGCTAACTTGACCTTCATATAAATAATTCGATATTTTAACTGTTGATAATTTTTTTTTTAGTATTGGACAACAATATAGTAATGACTCTAATTGACTATATTGAATTATTTAAAAAATTCTGTTCTAAGTTGGTCCAATAAAATAAAAAAAATACACATAAGTAGACTATATGGTTTGGAGACTTTTGCTTGCCTTATTTAGCAATCGTAACAACATCAAATCCGCGTCTATGTCAATTGTCAATGTCAAAGTAATTATTGGACTGTCACTGTCAATTATTGACGTTAATTTCCTTTTGTTTCTAAAAATTGTGGTAAACTTTTAATTTTTTAAATCAGTAATCAAAATGCCTGCACCAGATTCAAACAATACACAAAAAGTAATAGAAAGCAATGATCAAGAAGTAATAGATCAACCTGTAAGGGAATTAACTCAAACTGACCATCTAAACAAGAAATTATTGACTTCACTTTTTAACAGGATGGTCGAGGGTGATAGGGACTCTATAGTAGCAAAAATGTTGGAGCCAGACAATATAAATGAAGAGCATGACGAGTGGAGTGAATAGTGTATAAGTGTAAACGAATGCTTTTTTACAAAACAAAAATAAAGTTATAATGAATATCTTTGTTTATTTTCTAACATTTAATTTCTGTAATAATAAGGGCCTTTTGGCAAGTTGAAATTGTAAAAAACATAATTTCGTCAATTGGCGAATCCAGTCCTGCGAGTTTGGAAGAGCATTTGCGGTTATTTCGTTACTGAGTAGCATATAACTTATGCAAAAAAATATTTTTTTTCTCAACCCTCGTGGAAGATGTAGAACTACCTTGTGATAGAGCTACTGGTGCTGTATTCTCCACGTTTGCTCTTCCACACTGCGGCATGTCAATTCCAAGTATAATATTTCTATTTGAACCATGGCCACAATTGCTTGTATTGTGTTATGTTACATGCTGAGCAGTAACAAAATAACTGCAAACGCTCTCCTAGACTCGCGGGACTGGCTTTGCCAATTGACCAAATTATATTTTTTCACAATTTCAACTTGCCAAAAAGACCTTTCCAAAATTCGTCACTAGTGCTTGGACTATACTAAATAACAAAACCATTTGAACACCTTTGTTAAGGATGTGGATTTGCTGGTGAGTGAACAAGGAACAGCCACAGAAATTCTGTATATAGTTAATAAGCTGAATAGTAAAATATATATATATATATATATATATATATATATATATATATATATAATATTTCTACCCCATTCATTCAAACCAATACATTACATATAATTCGAATTCAAATATTGATAAGCAATCAACACAATTGCGATTTTTATATGTGGTAGAGCCACACTACAGCTATAATATGATTGTAGTATGAATGGGTCGACCCGACCAGGGAATGATCACACTTTCACAAAATACCAGCTTTAAATAGCAGCTTGATGCTGCTGTGTTTCGAATGCTGAGTGTAGAGAACCAGAGATTGGTTTTTACTAGAAATGAGGCATTTCATCTTAGTCTGCAAAGGTGACGATACATCTACATTTTGATTTGTAATCGACGATAAATGTAGATGTTTCTAAGTGCTAAAAAATAAAAGAATTATAATTATATGGTGATACATAATAACTAAAGGTGTGTAAGGTAAACAACATTTTTAGACATCTATAAATTAACTAAATTTATTTACTATAGAACAAAAAACACAGTAATTTTTTTATACAATTTGTTATTATCTAATTCCAATCATTTTAATACCAATAAGATTTTACTGGCACTCTGTCTTCTTTGATGCCCATAGATTCCATTATATCCATTTCAAAAGTGGCAAGTTTTGGTTGAAACGTGATCTGTGAAGACAGTGGAAAATAATTAAAAATTTGTTACTAGATTAAACTAGGCTAATATTTTTTTAAAATATAGAATACGGGTGACAAACGAGCACACAGTTCACCTGATCGTAAGTGAATGCTATGACTCATAGACATCTACATCTATCCTTGATTAATCAAGGATCAAAATGCAGATGCCTTGTTCACCTCTGAGAACTGAGATGAAATGCCTTGTTTCCAGCCATACTGCTGTGTTTCGTATGGTGAGTGTAGAGAACCGGAGACCCATTTTACTGGAAAAGAGGCATTTCATCTTAGTCCTCATGGTTGATGACGCATCTGCATTTTGATTCTTTATTGAGGATAAATGTAGATGTCTATGGGTCACAGCAACCACTTACCATCAGGTGGACTGTGTGCTCGTTTGTCAACCTATCCTATAAAAAAATAAATAATTATGATAAAATTCCTAAGGAAGTGTAAGAAAGTTGTTGTAAACATTTGATATGTAATGGTATCCATAGTTGGAGATGAAATCCCGCATCCCCAATCATTAACAAGCAGAATAACATATTGTTAATAATTCAAAATCAATACCAGATACTGTTACCTTAGTGACCTCGGACGCAGCTGTGTCTTTTTCTTTATTCTCTATATACAATTCCTTGCTTTTGTAATCAATAGTTTCTTCGGCAGCTTTTGGTATGGGGATTATGCGGCTACTAGCAAGTGATACACGCACCTGTGAAATAATGCACTATTTAAACCTAATTTAATAAAAACAGGCCAAGTGCGAGTCTGACAAGCACATGAAGGGTTCCGTAACATCACAAACGTTTCTGGTTGGGGAGCTTCTTTTAATTTTTATTATTTGTTATTATGGCGGCAACAAAAATACACATTCTGAGAAAATTTCAACAGATTAATACATGGTACATGGCGACACCTGTTACCACTAGCGCCCTCTAGTATCGAGTAGCAGAACTAGGAGAGTCAAGAACATTCTAGAAATTTCCATAGAAGAACTTTCTAGAACTATCGACACCTAGTCAATCGGGAACGATATGTAGTTGAACATTCTAGAAGTTACTATATTAGAAGGTTCTGGAAACTACCTGAGGCAATATATCAGGCGGTATAGACCGCGACCGAGGAGTATTGAATTGGCGATACAAGCGAATACTTCGAAGCGATACAACCGCGAACTAAAGTGATCAGTAATACAATTGTGTTTTATTATTAAGTGTGGTTTTAAGTTGTAATTAGTGTTCTATAATTAAAGTGTCAATTTTGGTAATTCAATCTGCAGTTTTTAATTGTCTCGAACTCCAAGCTCGTAACAATATTTACGTGGTAGAGTCAAGCTGCTCAACCGGGAACGGACCACGCTTCACAGACCACTAGCGTAAAATAGCAATTTAATGATGTTGTGTTTCGTATGGTGAGTGTAGATAAACGGAGACCCTTTTTACTGGAAACGAGATATTCCATATTAATCCTCGGGGGTGACAACGCATCTGCATTTTGGTTCTTAATCGAGGATGAATGTAGATGTTTATGGGCCACCACAGCATCCAATTACCATCAGGTGGACTGAGTGCACGTTTGTCACCATTATACTATAAAAAAAAACATAAATTCGTCACAGATAAAAGATATTTACTGCATGAATAACACAAGTGCAAGGTTATTTTGATAAGTCGAAGAAATAAAGATATTTCATTTCATGTCATTTCATATACACACGTAAAAGTATGTAAAGTCTGAAGGTACTGTGATCATCAATCCATCGGTCAAGCGTGACAAAATTTATCCTCTCTACAATAAAAGAGGTCTATGTGATGCAGTGGATAAAGTCAATATTCTCAGTCTACGGGCTGATAATAACGATACTGAATGACAATTATAAAGTAATATTTAACATAAATGTAGGTCGACCCCCCCCACTAGATGGAGTGACGACTTGGTAAGACATGCAGGAAGTTGGTGGATGCAGGTGACTCAGGACTGTGCTTTGTGGCATTCCTTGGGGAGATCTTTGTTCAACAGTGCACTTGTGCTGTAGTGATGATGACGATGATAATGCTTATGCTGATGATAATTATGATATGTATATCGGCAATAATCAAATTCAATATGTATAACTATCTAGAAATTAAATAATAAATCTAATCAGATTTTCATCAATATCTCTTAGGAAATAAAGAATGGACCATTCATCTGATAACATCAATAGATATTTAATATATTAATTATTTAATTATTTAACGCCCACCATGCCGAATGGCTCGGTTCACGTTTAACCGATCATGCGGGGAGATCTGTTTATGACTTTGCCTTGGCATATGGTCTGACACAACTGGTTACTTCGCCTACGCGGATTCCAGATGTGGAGGATCATACACCTTCCCTGTTGGACCTTCTGCTGACCTCTCATCCGGACGGATATCAGGTTTCCGTCGATGCCCCTCTCGGCTCTTCGGACCATTGTCTGATCCGGAGTATGGTGCCACTCACGCTCCCTTCGCGGTTGCGTTCTGCAGGTTGCCGCCGTGTTTGGCATTACAGGTCGGCGGATTGGGACGGAATGCGGTCTTTCTTTGCATCCTACCCATGGGGGCGGGTTTGCTTCTCGCCGGATGATCCCAGTGCTGTTGCTGACTCTGTCACTGATGTGGTGCTACAGGGAATGGAACTATTTATTCCATCATCTGTGGTACCCATCGGAGGCAGATCTCAGCCTTGGTTTGGTCGCTCCTGTAAGACTGCATTGCGCAGTAAGCAGGAGTGTTATCAAGCCTGGGCTGCAGCTTCGGTGACTCGGGATGTAAACACCAGCACACTTAAAAAGAAGTATAACTTCGCCTCCAGGTCATTCAAAAGAGTTATTGCCAAGGCAAAGTCAGAGCACATAGGCAGAATTGGCGAGAAACTAGTTCGCCTTCCTTCGGGAACCCGTGCATTCTGGTCTCTCGCCAAGGCTGTCCAAGGGAATTTCTGTAAGCCATCACTACCATCTCTGCACAGGGAGGATGACTCACTGGCCCATGACGCAAAAGACAAAGCCGACCTTTTAGGCTCCCTTTTTGCGTCCAACTCGACTCTTGATGACGGGGGGAAAACACGGTGTGAGTGCTCCATGCCGGATGTGCTGTTCTCACAACGCTCGGTTCGCAAAGCACTGCTCTCCCTGGACATCCAGAAGTCGAGTGGGCCTGACGGAATCCCCCCAATTGTGCTGAGGACGTGTGCTCCGGAGTTGGCACCGGTCCTAACGCGTCTTTTCCGGTACTCCTACTCCCAAGGCGTAGTCCCGAATTCATGGAAGACAGCTTTTGTCCACCCGATCCCTAAAAAAGGCGACCGCTCAGACCCGTCCAACTATAGGCCTATCGCGATCACCTCCTTGTTCTCCAAAATAATGGAATCCATTATTAACTGCCAGCTCATCCGGTACCTTGAGGATCACCAGCTGATTAGTGACCGCCAATACGGTTTTCGTCGGTGTCGATCAGCTGGTGATCTTCTTGTCTACCTGACCCATAGATGGGCGGAGGCAGTAGAGTCCAAGGGGGAGGCGTTGGCCGTTAGTCTGGACATTGCGAAGGCCTTTGATCGGGTTTGGCACAAAGCGCTTCTTTCAAAGCTGCCTTCCTATGGGCTTCCCGAGAAATTGTGCAATTGGATCACCAGCTTTCTTGCAGATCGGAGCATCAAGGTCGTTGTAGACGGTGCATGTTCTGACTACAAGCCTATTAACGCTGGTGTTCCACAAGGCTGTGTGCTATCACCAACGCTGTTTCTTCTGCATATCAATGATATGTTGCTAACTGGTAACATTCATTGCTATGCGGATGACAGCACTGGTGATGCTCTATACACCGGCCGGGCCAATATTTCTCGGGAAAACGTCGCCGAGTACCGGAACAAACTTGTGTCTGAAGTCGAGTCTTTGCTGGACAAAGTCTCGGATTGGGGGCGACTAAATCTAGTCCAGTTTAATCCTCAGAAGACACAAGTTTGCGCGTTTACCGCTAAAAAGAACCCCTTTGTCGTATCTCCTCAGTTTCAAGGCACTCCCCTTCTTGCCTCAGCCAGTATCGGTATCCTCGGAGTCGACATATCGAGTGACGTGCAGTTTCGTGGTCACTTGGAAGAGAAGGCCAAATTGGCCTCTAAAAAGCTTGGCGTGCTCAGCAGAGCGGGACAGTATTTCATGCCGGCACACCGCCTGCAACTTTACAAGGCGCAGGTTCGGCCTCACATGGAATACTGTTCCCATCTCTGGGCAGGGGCTCCCCAGTGCCAGCTCCTTCCACTTGACCGCATCCAGCGCAGAGCGGCTCGAATCGTCGACGGCCGAGCCCTTTCCGATCGGCTCGATTCATTGGCACTGCGAAGAGATGTTGCATCTCTTTGCATTTTCTTTCGCATCTACCATGGGGAGTGCTCTGAGGAATTGTTCGGATTAATCCCAGCCGCCAAATTTCACGAACGCACATCGCGGCAGAACTCCCGATACCATCCACACCATCTGGATGATTGGCGGTCCACCACTGTGCGATTTAGAAGATGTTTTCTTCCTCGCACAACTTCCTTGTGGAATAGTTTACCACCAGGGATTTTTCCGGACCGATACGACTTAGGGACCTTCAAGAAAAGAGCCTACTCCTTTTTAAAAGGCCGGCAACGCATCTGCAATTCCCCTGGTGTTGCGGTTGTTCATGGGCGGCGGTAGTCACTTACCATCAGGTGAGCCGCATGCTCGTTTGCCCCCTCTCCTATAA
Source organism: Parnassius mnemosyne (assembly GCA_963668995.1). Lineage (NCBI taxonomy): Eukaryota > Metazoa > Arthropoda > Insecta > Lepidoptera > Papilionidae > Parnassius > Parnassius mnemosyne. The sequence goes on from CAVLGL010000084.1 coordinate 36,085,783, forward strand.
AAAAAAAAAAAAAAAAAATCATATTACATTTTTATTTAAATAGATTGGATAATTATACATCCTAGAAACATGGAAAATACACACCTTATCACCTTCTTCTGTATATCTCCACTCGATTTCAGTTGGTTTCAGGGTTTCAGGATCTACTAACTTAACACCAGTGGTGACTAAAAGTGGTGCTTCGGACAATATTGTAACACCAGGAAACTTCTTATCTTTACCAACCTGGAACCATTGCAATTTATTGGTTATACTAACGGAAATCTAGTTTCTTTAATGTAGCTTATCTGGCAGCATATTACTTATACATGATAGAGCCATGCTGCAGCTATATTAGTAGTATAGTTGTAGCACAAATGGTTCGGCTTGACCGGGGCAGGATCACGCTATTCCAGAATATCAGCGTAAAATGGCATCTTGACATTGCTGAGTTTCGTATGATGAGTGTAGAGAACCGGAGACCCATTTTACTGGAAAAGCAGCATTCCATCTTAGTCCTCATGGGTAATGACGTATCTGCATTTTGATTCTTTATTGAGGATAAATGTAGATATCTATGGGTCACAGCAACCACTTAGCACCATCAGGTGGAAATATTTTTAATCAACAGTTTTAAGTTAAAGGCCATAAATATGAGGTCCACAAACAACAATTGTAAATTCACAAAAATAGATGTTGGCCAATTCATGTTTGCATGACTATATTATTGCTGAAATCTGGGTTTCTATTTTTCATTTCATAGCTAAAATACTTGCATCTACAAGAAGTATAAGAGTAGGGACAAAATTTTCCCCACGTATGCAACATATGTGATCACCAGTGAACACTATTCGTACGGATGGGATTGCATATGAACATCCCCTCCACCTTCCCACGCCGATCTGGATATCACAGATCGACGTTGCGTTGGAAGCGTGTTATTGCGTTTTATATAATAAGATTGTTTCTAATGCATAGTTTTTCGTACAAAATCAAGAGACCAGATGTTGTAATGTGTTGCATACGTGAGACCAGTCTGTCTCTGCCTTAATATGCATTTTTAAATTTGTAGACATTATAACTTTGATTCTTAATAATTGACCTAAAAATTGTCCATGTACCCACATGTGCACTCATAAGTGCATTTATCATCTCAGCTTGCTGTTCTCACTTTATGACATATTGTATAGACATAGAAGTACTTACAACTCTGTAATGTGTATTGAGTCCCTCCACAAAGACCCAGTTACGTTCCTGTATGACTTGGTTGACAATACCTTGTTTTCCTTTGTCTTTACCAACCATTACCTCGACACGGTCACCCCTGAAACAAAAGTATTAGAACGTAGGTAAAATAGAAGATTGTAGAAGGCATAGGAATGATGACAGTTAGTTTTCATTTGAACAGTAAGCCATTTAGTATCATCTTCAGCTTGATTCTGGGAGTTTTTAATCAACTGCACAATGGTAAGCATTTATTTATATCCTGTCTTGTAAAGAGTGAAGGATCGCGGCACAGAGGACAATGCCCCATATGAAAGGGTTGATTATACAATAGTTTAATCTTACTTAAATATTCTTTCAAATAATTTTAAGCGATGTTAAGTTAGGCAACATACAACTACATAAACTGGTAAGTTTCATTACATCTTCTTAAAATATATTTAGTTAGAACTTATGATTGCAACTGTACATGCGTGGTGGATGTGTAGCTCATCCACCCTTGCATTATAAATCCCATAGAATCATGCTGGCCTTGGGCTAAATTAAATAGCAGCACAGACATCCTGACTTTGGCTATGAACATTGTAACAGAAAAAAAGAAAAAATAGAATAAAGTTCGGACAGATCAAATGGCTCGAAAAATTACATTATTCCTGTCTACACGCAAATTACGCGCTTAGACGTGGAGTTGCGGAAAACAGCCCGTCGTAAACTAAACTAAAGTAAACAGTTCAGCTCAGCCTATCACCTGAAGATGGTGGCAGCTATGTATATGTGTTATGAGGGGTTGAAAATCTTGATAAAATATTAATAAGCCACAGAAAATTAACATTTACTTGAAAAAACTCCATTCACCAACTGGCTCCAAGAAAACTTTTTTTCTGTGTGTATTAGGTTCGTTCTGCCGTCTAAACTGTCCTGTCCAAGGTCTATGAGTAGTGAAACGATACTTTTTGCGAGCTATTTGCGCAGCTGGATATTGTGGATATCCCGTCGGATTTTTCCAATACACCTACGAATTTTAAAAAATCACCATTCTTTTTTTTATTTGTAAGGTTATGTTTCATTTTTTAATTACGTAGACATTAATATAACAAAATACCTGCTCATAACTTCTTTTAATGTAGGACTCTGGTAAATTAGAGTACTTAATCGTTAAATCACCGACTTTCTTACCCAAAAAACTAAATATCCTCATTTTTATAAATGATGGCAAATATCAAATAAAAATAAATTACTACCACAGACACAGAGAAACAGAGAATCAAAGATAAAAAAATTTACAATATAACTTTTTATTTATCATTTATAGGTAAAGGGATCTATGACCACAAAGCCTAGTCTGATTTGTATTATGCATATTATTCACAGAGTTTTCACCATAGATTTAGTATATACTTACGTTATATTGGCAATGTAAAACCGAAAGGGCATAAGCTTACGTTAGAATGAGATAGAATGGCTGGACTATACACGTACACGCTATAGGTCTATATCAAGCAGACCGGCGCAGACGTCAATGGTTAACGAAACAAATCCCGCTTATTTTCACGATATCTTTGTTATTAAATGTTTAAAAGTTGTGATTAAATATGGTGACATGTGCAGTACCTGAATGCAGTTCATCGAGAAAAGAAAATTGTACATTTCTCACGCAACTACAATTAAATTATTTATCATTCTAAATCCAACATTTTATAACTGGTACAAATACTTTATACACAAATAGATAGGGAAAAATATCACATTTTATTACAATAATGCTCTAAATGCGTAGGTTAGCATTATATTAAAAATAATAACAAACACGTGAAATCCCGCTATTTCTGATCTAATTTTTGTAGAGGTCATGGAGGTAGGAGGTAGGTTTGGTCATGTAGAAAGAATGAACGAGGAAAGAGTGACAAAGCAAATTTATGTTGCGGAAGTGAACGGCAGGGTCGGGAAGGGACGCCCTAGACGAAGGTTTATCGACCAAATCGGCGATACATTAAAAATGGGCCAGATTAGGAGTACCCATAACCGACGGGCGTGTATGCGTAGATATATGGATGTAAAAGAGGCGAGAGAGGTGTGTCAGGATCGCGCCAAATGGAAGTCCGTAGTCTCTGCCTACCCCTCTGGGTGACAGGCGTGAGTGTTTATGTATATGTATTATGTATATTTTTGTAGAGATTGACACTATCAATATCATCTTATCGATAATATGTTATAATAAGCAAAGGCATACCTTTAGATGCAGCCTCTTGTAACTTCGTATTTTTTTTAATTTTAGGGTTTCGTAGCTTTATGGCATTATAGTAAATACTTTAATGAGATAATTTAAACTCTTATAATGTTTCATATTTACAAAAAATATTGAGGTTAAAGTATGTTTACGATTTTTTCAAAAGTAATGGATGTCATTCAAAAATATATTGATATTAGAATGAAATATTGTGTACATAAAACTACGATCAAGTAAACAAAATGACACTTATGTAATAAGCTAATTTTTATCTTTTTAAGGATTAATAAATTAGTCCGATTTTTGTTTGATTTATAAACATCGTTTTATAAATTCGTATATTCGCTAAAAATCTACCTTATAATTATCCACTACTTTTATTTACTGAATACTTACCGAATTTAAGCTAAAACTAACTTAAGTATAATAACGCATAGGTGTTAATCTTGGGGCATCAACCGCTTTATCTATATATCAGTATCTATAGAACACCTGTTGACGCTTGACCTTGGCTATTGGGTAATGATGGATACGCGCGCTCTATAGCTTGTATTTTTTTATAGGATAGGGTGACGAACGAGCACACAGTCCACCTGATGGTAAGTAGTTGCTGTTACCCATAGACATCTACATCTATCCTCGTTTGCGAATCAAAATGCAGATGCGTTGTCACCCGTGAGGACTAAGATGGAATGCCTCTTTTCCAGTAAATAGGGTCTCCGGTTCTGTGCACTCGCCATACGAATCACAGCAGCATTAAGCTGCTATTTTACGCTGGTATTCTGTGAGAGCGTGGTCATTCCCCGGTCGAGCCGACCCATTCGTGCTACAACCTACAACTATACCCGAAATATAGCTGCAGCATTGCTCTACCACGTTGTTTATTTAAACTCTAAGCTTTTGCTTGAAAATATTTAATTTTGTATAATTTCAGAGAGTCAGTGGTATAAAATAAATTAACTCTGCTGTTCTGTACTGTGTGCTGTATATACAATTCATGCGCATTATCCTCCTCTTAGAAGTCTGTGATCAGATTACTGATCACAGAAAGACACAATGACCAATGAGAGAACATTACTCTCTACAAAAATTCTCAAACTCAATTATTGGATTACTTAGGACTCCGTTTATATATAAATAGTATCATCTATGTTATGGACCATTAGAACTTACATTACAAACCATACAACTATACTACTACAAACCATGGACGTATAAATATTATTATATATACGTCCATGCTACAAACATTACTTACTCAAAGAATATAATATTATCTACATCTTCTTCCTCTTCATTACGTTCATTACTTCATCATCAGTCCGTAAAGTCCACTGCTGGACCACAGAGTACACATTATTTGCTGGACATGGGCCTCGTCTCGACAATATGCATACAATTTAAGATTTTATATAGTTGTTCTCCTTTAATCTCAGTTAACATAATGTCATTTTTATGTAAATATTAATTAATTTAAAACTCACTCCGCCCCTTTCATAGACAATTGACGTAAATCAGCTGTCCATTATCAGTTGTTGTAGGTGGCAGCACAGCATCACGTGAATTTTCATGGCGGTGTTGTAGGGCTAGTCCCGTGTAGTCTTGTGATTTCACCGAAAAACTGCTGTTTTTAAATATTTAGTGATAAACAGCATAATTATTTAAGTACCTCGTAAGTATTACAAAGTCCTTAGATTTGTGGTGAGTACATTTACGCCGTAAGAGACTTGCGCGCGATTACTAATTGTCAAAATTGATCTGACTGTCGTACTAAGGGTGGTTTGGGGTGGAATTTCTAAGCGATACATGTCTGGCGCCAAGATGTCTGGTGACCCAGTGGGCGACGATGCCTTAGACTTGATATTGATTTACTGCATTAGCTGCCTTAACTTCAGATTCGTCTATAAACACCATATCGCTTCCTGCATCCAAGAATGGAGGTCTCGCAAAATCGATTATTAGAACAAAATGAAATAGATTAGTTTTGTTAAAGATGTAAAGTTGCTTGGGTATAAATTTGTGATTAATTAACTTATTTTATCCCCAAGGTCATTTATTGAACTTCATTATTTTTCAGCGGTGAATATGACTGAATATTGGCTTATTAGTGCCCCTGGCGACAAGACCTGCCAGCAGACCTGGGATAGTCTTAATAATGCCACCAAATCGGGCAACCTTAGTGTCAACTACAAATTTCCTATACCTGACCTAAAGGTAAGATATTGTTTTTTTTTTTTTAATTAAGAATTTGTTAAAATCTCCACTTGATAACTGTTTTATCTAAATATATTATGTTAAGATTATTCCTATTGTTAAATAATTTAATGATTACACTTTCATGGTAGATTATTAATTTCATTACAGCCTATAAAATTTTACTATGGAATGCAAGCCTCCTTTAGATTGCATTATTTGGGGGATTTTGTTATAGTTGCCATGCTTTGCAGGCATTTTAACAACTGCAGTTTTTTATTATTTTGGGTTGTTATCAAGAAGATGCTGCTGCCTTCACCCATTTCCTTTGTTGCCTCTTACAACACCAATGGGATAATATGGGGTAGTGGTATAGCCATTATGCAGATTAAAATGGTCAGTTAGACTGGGGAGAAACACACCAAATACCAGCTTGAAATAGTAGCAAAATGCTTGTGTATTTTGTATAATAAGTGTTGAGAACCAGAGACACTTTTTTTACTGGAAATGAGGCATTCCATCTTAGTTCTAAAGTGTGTAATGCCTTTCCATTTTGATTCTTAAGTGATGATAGATGTAGGTGTTTATAGGTCAACAGCATCCACTTACCATCAAGTGGACTGCTTTTTTGTCATCCTTATTTCACTTTCTAGATCTCTTCTCACTTTTTAGATGCTAATAGGACTAAAAATCTCTGAAATTTTTGAGACTTGTAAAAGTTAATAGCTTACAAAGTAATAAATTATACCAATGCAGTCTTTTTGACGTGGTAGAGCCATACTGCAGCTATATTAGTAGTATAGTTGTAGCACAAATGGGTCGGCTCGACCAGGAAAGGACTACACTCTCACAGAATACCAGCGTAAAATAGCAGCGTAACACTGCTGTGTTTCGTATGGTGAGTGTAGAGAACCGGAGACCCTTTTTACTGGAAAAGAGGCATTCCATCTTAGTCCTCATGGGTGACAACTCATTTCCATTTTGATTCGCAAATGAGGATAGATGTAGATGTTTATGGGCCACAGCAACCACTTACCATCAGGTGGGCTGTGTGCTCCTTTGTCCTCCTATAAAATCCTATAAAAAAAAACATAGTGGTGGGGTAAGAATAGGTGGTTGCTGATACAGTTTGTTTAAGGACTTAAGCCAACTTCAGAAGCTATATGAAGCTATTTATATATAAACTATATCTCTATATATAACAATCAATTGCTGTCTGTTATTCTCGCTAAAACTCAAAAATGGCTCGACTGATTTTGGTGAAATTTTATGTGTTTGAATGGGTCCCTAGATGGTTTAGATTCACATTTGCAACCGGTAGGTGGTGCTGTTGTTGAAATCCATAAATTACCCGTTGTGAAGCCAGGGCAGATTGCTCAATTTTGTGATTATAATTTTATTCTTTTTAGTTATTTAGAATAGCTTTTATTTTTTTAATTTTAATTATTTTAAATGTTTAATGATTTGCCCTTTTTTGTGGACTAAGCACAACCTCACAGTAACATTTCATCTCCTATTATTTCGTAGCAGTGAAATTATATATTAAACTTAACTAAGACCATTATTGATACTATTAGTTTATAAAAAAAATAATATCTGTTCACAAGTGCCAAAGTTATCACATAACATACATACAAAAATAAATACATTTAAATTGAGAATCTACTCTGCCTTTCTTGGAAATCAGACCTATTATAATATTGTTGATTGCATCATTAATGTTACTAACATGGATGAAATCTATGATGTAAAAATTGATTAAATCAATGGTTGGTGATTTACTCTAAAGGAGGCACATTAGGTAATGAGAGAAATACTTAGAAAAAAAATTAAGTTTCACACTCAGAGATGGATTAAGTAAAGTAGAACAAGAAATTAAAAAAAATAAGATTTACCACTGATTGCTGGACAAACTCAGCCGAACCCAATAGGGTGGAGGCCCCTATTAGGCTAAGCGTCCACTAGGCTCGCCGAGCCGAGTCGAATCGACTCGCAGAAAGTCGCCTCCTATATATATACTAGGAAACTGCGTTCATTAGCGACGAGCCGCGGCGCGCCGAATTGAATCGACCGCGCGAATTGCTTGACAGGCGAATTTCTTCGAAGATGCGATTCGATTCAACTCGGCGCTAAGTCGACGCGGAGAAGTGGATGCGCGCCGGCGTATTTTAATTAATTTTATTTCGTTTTCATAATAATCTTTTTGTTTAAATAATAATGAACGAAGAACTATTGATATCACTGTTCCAACAATATCCAGAACCATTTGATCATGAAGATCCATATTATCACAATGAAATAAAAACATCTCTTCATCTGAGCAGTCCGTGACGCAAAAATGACCTATTTTTATGAAGAATTTGTGATGAATGAACAATTCAATTCGATTCGTCAGAGATGGACGCACTAGGAATAAATGCGACTCGCTTCGATTCGACGCATTTCTGCTGTAGTCGATGCCTGGCTTTACCAGCCTTTTAGTGTCAATATGTATATTTGACGGCTCGGTGGCGCAGTGGCTTAGTAATGAGTTGTTGCGCTGGGGGCCGCGGGTTCGAATCACGCACGGAACAAGATTTGTATGGCCTTTGTTCCGGGTCTGGATGTTTGTCCTTGTGCAATTTACCACGATACAGGAGAAAATTCTAGTGTGGGGGTAACGTTTAAAAAAAAATATCAACTTTAAAAATTGTTGCTATTTTAATTAGCGCACAAAATTTCTATACATTCATTTTAATCGATACGTTATTTATCTAAAAATATAATGCACATTTATTTACAATCAAACACCAAATTCCGGTCATGGCAGCCAGTCTAAACATAGACTCACCATCTATACAGGACAGGATTATAGTGCAAGAGTGTATGCATAAAGATGGATGCACTCTCATTCCCTCACTCTCACAGTCTGATGGGACAGAAATCTGACAACCCGGGAGAGATCAGACACAAGAACAATGACTTTACTTGCTTTCCAAGGCATGGTGTTCTACCATCATTTTCCTGCCTCTGGGCTGTTACTAAGAATTTCTTGACAAAAACTCATTGGGAGTCAAACTCGGGACCTTATGTGCAGCAGTCGCAAGACCAACGAGATATTAACTCTTACAATATCCTCGGAATAAGATAATTAATAGATATTTTGGAGACTAAGGCCAAATGCCGCATAGCCTGTAGTTACACTGGCACCTTACCCACCTACTACTCTTATTGGTGGTAGGACTTCTTTTGTGTTTAGTAGTCTGTCTGGGTAGGTGCCAGGTGGGTGGTATCTATCCGGATGGTGGTCTATATCTCCGGCGAAAAAGTAGTGTACTTAGTATTTTGTGTCAATAAGGGCCAATAATCTTCCACTCACCAAATGTCGCTAGTTTACACTGAGGTTAAGTATTTTCTTACACAATGTCATATAATTGAGAAGTTAGTGTTAAATAAAAGTTTATCAGTTTCTAGTTTTTTTTTTTAGAATAAGGGTGACAAACGAGCACACAGTCCACCTGATGGTAAGTGGTTGCTGTGGCCCATCTTCGTTTGCGAATTAAAATGCAGATGCGTTGTCACTCCTGGGGACTAAGATGGAGTGCCTCGCTTCCATTAAAAAGGGTCTCCGGTTCTCTATACTCACCATACAAAAAACAGCAGCATTAAGCTGCTATTTTATGTTATGTCTGGATTCCTGTAATGGGCACTGTATTGCACTTGAGCTATGTTAGGTATCAAATTATCTTATATTGATGATCAAGTGTCTCTTCGGTTCTCTTTAAAATTCAGTTGTGTAATGGGCACCGTATTGCACTTGAGCTATGTTAGGTATCAAATCATCTTATATTGATGATCAAGTGTCTCTTCGGTTCTCTTTAAAATTCAGTTGTGTAATGGGCACCGTATTGCACTTGAGCTATGTTAGGTATCAAATCATCTTATATTGATGATCAAGTGTCTCTTCGGTTCTCTTTAAAATTCAGTTGTGTAATGGGCACCGTATTGCACTTGAGCTATGTTAGGTATCAAATCATCTTATATTGATGATCAAGTGTCTCTTCGGTTCTCTTTAAAATTCAGTTGTGTAATGGGCACCGTATTGCACTTGAGCTATGTTAGGTATCAAATCATCTTATATTGATGATCAAGTGTCTCTTCGGTTCTCTTTAAAATTCAGTTGTGTAATGGGCACCGTATTGCACTTGAGCTATGTTAGGTATCAAATCATCTTATATTGATGATCAAGTGTCTCTTCGGTTCTCTTTAAAATTCAGTTGTGTAACAACTTTAAAATTCAGTTGTGTAGAAACTAATAAACTTTTATTTAAGCGACATTTGGTGAGTGGAAGATTATTGGCCCTTATTGACACAAAATACTAAGTACACTACTTTTTCGCCGGAGATATAGACCACCATCCGGATAGATACCACCCACCTGGTACCTACCCAGACAGACTAATTATTATTTTCTTTGTCACATTTCGTGTTCGATACTGCATTCGAAACTTAACTAAACAAATCACGCAAACCGAACGACAACGCAAAGAACGACATTCTCGTATAATGTCGTCTAAACCGAATTTCGGTCTCGGCGGCCAACCTTAACGTAGACTAGCCATCGGCGAAGGACTGGATTATAGTGCCCAAGTGTATGCACAAGCACACGTACACTCTATACCCTTACTCTCATAGTCCGATGAGACCGTTATTCGACATGGTCGCAGACAGATCAGGCATAGAAACAACGGCTTTACATGCTTTCCAAAGCACCGGTTTGAAACACCGCAATCATCCTGACTAAGTAGCAGCACTGATAATTTTTTGATAGAAAAACCCAATAATTGATATTGGAGGTTTTACATTGGCGATAATGAGTTTTTTTTAAAACTGTTACCACCACATTAGGATTCTCTCCTGTATCGTGGGGTCGCTTTACACACAAATTGCACAAGGACAAACATCCAAAACCGAAAAAATGATATGCAGGCCACATCTATTCCGCGTGGGATTTAAACCTGAGGTCAATGCCCAACACTGCCATACCATACATATTTTATGCTAATTATATTCTGACATCCATCCATTCACAATTGCCTATAAAAGTCCACCGCTAAACATAGACCTCCCCAAAGATTGCCTCATTGGCAGGATTTTTGTGTTATTTTGAGTTTTTATCAGGAAGATGCTGTTGCCCATCGCCTGTTCCAGTTTCCCTATGTTGCCGTTGCGTTACGAGACCCACGGGACGAAGTGGGATATTGGATATTCTTACACCGCTAGTACACGGTTAATTATATACATAATTATAAAATTTCTTCATTAGGTCGGGACATTGGATCAGTTGGTGGGGCTGTCAGATGACCTCGGAAAGCTTGACACCTTCGTTGAAGGTGTCACAAGGAAGGTGGCACAGTACCTTGGAGAGGTGAGTGATTTATCAATTTTATAATATTCCTACACTTTTTACTTGGAAACGAGGCATTCTAATTTAGTCCATATGCATTTTGATTATTAATCGAGGAGCATGTCAACGCGAAGACGCGCCCGTCTTCCATAAAACAAAATTAGTCAATTAGCAAACCATCAAAAATTGAAATGTGTCAGTTCCAGTTTTTGAGGTGCCTATATTTTTTATTTGCCTCATCTCTTTGGTATAGAATATAGATCATAGAAGTGTATGGATTATAATGTAATTTCCCAGTTTTTTTCTCGTAGGCGATTGTCCACTCGCTGATGTCGAGTCGTTAAATACTGGTGTGTCTCAAGTCTCCACGCTGTCTCCTCCTACACTGTTTCTTCTTTTGTCTTTTTAGGGTTCCGTACCCGAAGGGTAACCAACGGGACTTTATTATTAAGCATCCGCAGTCCGTCCGTCCGTCCGTCCGTCCGTCCGTCTGTCCGTCCGTCCGTCCGTCTATCCGTCTATCTGTCTGTCAGCGGGCTGTATCTCATCTCGTCTTCAGTTGAAATTTTCACAGAATGTGTTTCTTTTACCGCTATAACAAAAAATAATTAAAAAAAATTTAATTAAAGGGGGCTCCCCTACTAGAAACCTGTAGTACGGACCCCTTCACGCTTGAGTCCGACTCGCACTTGACCGGTTATTTTGTAAAACGTTACCACCTCACTAGAATTTTCTCGTTTACATGCATAAATTGCTCACGAAAAAACATCCAGAATCGAAAGAATTATAGTGCGGGATTCAAACCTACGGCCCTCTGCGCTACAACTCAATGCTAAGAGCCACTGCGTGACAGGGCGGTAAATTCTGCTTATTAGTAACAAAGTTGAATTGATGGGCGGCCGCGGATTGCAGTCGGGTAAATCCAGTAATATCCAAATGTGATATGCCTTATCCCCTTATTTTGAAGGCACGCCATCCGTCCAACTACAGGCCTTTCGCCATCACCTCCTAGTTCTCGAAAATAATGGAGTCCGTTATTAACTGCCAGCTCATGCGGTACCTTGAGGAGCACCAGCAGATTAGTGAACGCCACTAGATTAGGGTTCGCTCAGCTGGTAATCTTTTTTACCTAACACATCGATGGGCGCAGGCGGTCGAGTCCAAGGGGAAGGCCTTGGCGGTTAGTTTAGACATAGCGAAGGCCTTCGATCGGGTTTGGTACAAAGCGCTTCATTCGAAGCTTCCATCTTATGGGATTACCGAGAATTATTATGCAATTGGATCACCAGTTTTCTATCAGATCTGAACATTAAGGTCGTAGTCGACTGTGCATGCTTCGACTCCAAGCCTGTGTATGCTGGTGTTCCACAAGGCTGCGTGCTTTCGCCTACCCTGTTCCTTCTGCATATCAACGATATGTTACAAACCAATATCATTCATTATTATGCAGATGACAGCACTGGCGATGCTGCCGGCCGTGTTAATATTTCTCGGGAACACGTCTTCGAGTGACGGAATAAATAAACTTGTGTCTGAAGTCGAGTCTTTGTTGAACAAAGGGGGCAACTAAATCTAGTCCAGTTCAATCCTCAGAAGACAAGTTTACGCGTTTACCGCTAAAAAATCCCTATGTCGTATCTCCTCTGTTTCAAGGCACTCCCCTTGTTGCCTCAGCTAGCATCGGAATCCTCGGCGTCGACATATTGAATGACGTTCAGTTCCGCGATCACTTGGAAGGTAAGACCTATTTGACCTATAAAAAGTTTGGCGTGCTTTGTAGAGCGGGATAGGTTTTCATGCCGTTACACCGCTTGCAACTTTACAAGGCGTAAGATCAGCGTCACATGGAATATTCTTCTCATCTCTGGGCTCGGGCACCCCAGTGCCAGCTCTATCCACTTGATCCCATTCGGCGGAGAGCGGTTCGAATCGTCGGCGACTGAGTTTTTTCCGATCGGCTCGACTCACTGGCGTTGCGAAGAGATGTTGCATCCCTTTGCATTTTCTTTCGCTTTTACCACGGGGAGTGCTCTGAAGAATTGTTCGGATTAATCCCCACATCGCGGCAGAACTCCCGATACCATCCACACCATCTGTACGATTGACAGTCCACCACTGTGCGATTTAGAAGATGTTTTTTTCCTCGCACAACTTCCTTATTTTTACGGACCGATACGACTTAGGGACCTTTAAGAATAGAGCCTGCTCATTTTTAAAAGGCCGGCAACGCACCTGCAATTCCCCTGGCTTTGCAGTTGTTCATGGGCGGCGGTAATCACTTACCATCAGGTGAGCCGCATGCTCGTTTGCCCCCTCATATAAAAGAGGCACACCCATTGTCGCTTCAGCTATTACGTCAGCATATCGATTAATAAAAGCCAGCCTATTGTAAAATTAATGGGACATTTGAAACTTTAATGAAGACAATTCGTAGTTTTGCTTTTTCATTTCTGGGCCTGGGCACCTCAGTACCAGCTCCTTTCATACCTTAGGATTCGATGATATCACTACTCTTGCGACAATATTCGCATACTTATTTAAAATTTTACTTGACAGGTGCTTGAAGATCAACGTGACAAGCTTCACGAGAACCTGATGGCCAACAATAGTAAGTGCTACATTTTTCACTACATTTATTTAATTTTCTCATTTGTTACGAAACTTTTCGATTAGATTTGTTTTTAAAATTTGATACAGCTCAATCGTTTAGTGCCATCCAGTTAGTTTTTAATACTACATACATTTTTTGAATTAGAAAATCTTTAACTACATTATTACTACTGAAGATAAATAAATTTTAATAATTATAACGATTAAAATATAAAAGTTACTTTGCATGATGGGAAGTTAAAAGAGAAAAATATATTTAGCATGTGTGGGAATTATTAGACAAATGATACAAGGCTATGTTGAAATTCCAGCAGTGGTGTTGCTAGCATGAATAACTAATTTCGAAACATAGAAGTATGAACTGATGTAGAGGAATAAGTGAATTAAAAGCACACAGTAGTGCGAAATTTTAAGCATGTCTCGCTGAATTTCGGTGGTCGTTATTTTATATTTCTTACTTTTTATTTTTTTATTTTATTTTAGATGAAACTTTTTTATATATTTTGCATGTAACCCTTTACTTTTGATCACACTAACTTACGCATTTCACGCAGGCATTAAAATGACATTCGAAAATGTATACATCATTATTTCTTAAATATACACATTGCACAATATTTTAAACATGATTACAAATTGTATATTTTCATTTACGTACAAAATTAAATTCACTTCAATAATAACAACGAGACAATCACGCAAGCACTGACCTGTACATATTTTGTAATTTTTTTCTCCTTTAACTCTGGCAAACCTTCTCTTCCAATTCACTTTTGAATTGTCGGCTTTCTAAAATAATAAAACGGTTTTTCTTTTTATTATTAAATAGCTTTTGAAGAAAAGTATTAAATCATAATGTTACCAGTTATTTATTAAAGATACAGAAATATCGATTAGATCTTTTAGTATATTTGTTATCTGTAAAATGATGGATAAAAATTTTGTAATTCTTTTGATTTATTTATGATGGCTTAAAGAATATGATATGGAAGAGATGGTTTGTTTTGGTCTCACCCACCATTAGCACAATACAGCAAAAGCTAAGAATGTTGAGTGGACAGTGTTTTAGATAATTAGGGTTCATTTACTTAAGACTATTTTGAACCCTTGCAAATTTTGACATGTATATATTAGGCAGTATTGAATGTATGTCTGTAAATTATTTATGTTGCACTTATAGAATACTCTATCCGTTTTGAAGATATTCTTCAGCAATAGGTAAAATCGGCAGTATATTAATTAGATAAGGTCTATTCAGATTGTCGCTCGATATTACCTGTGGAAAAGGTGAAAGCTAGATATTAGACTAATATCCATTTGATTGGAAGGTAGCTTATTTTTTTTAAATACATGAATTTAAATATTTTAAAATTCTTTTTTGTTACTTATAAATAAAAGTATGCATTGAATGTTGTCGATGAAAAACTTTTCGGTCCTTCATTATTATCTATGCACAGGTTTTATATACACTTAATGCTTTTTCACCTATCAGTTATAAATTTAGTTATGAATGAATTGATTCAGCGCTCTATAGTATTTAGATTTTATATCTAGATTTCGTGAATGCTAGACTTGGGATTGCATTTCAGTGTCTGAAAAATGGAAAAAAGTTTGCGGCAGTGAGTAAATAGATTTTGTTATACAGTTGTATTCGCTTCATCGCATTAGCTTGCTGTTATTTTGCCACAGCTGAGAAAAAAAATTCAGTTACTTTATGTGTTTACATAGCAAAATAAAAATATAAGTTATATATAATATTTTTGTACTCGTAACATTTAATCTATTTTATTGTGTATATCATTTTATTGTTAATGTAATATATTTATTTTCCAAAAACGGCCTAATAGTGCTACAATAATAAAGGGGTTACCGTTTTCATTTTTAACGTGTTTTTCTTGTTCTGAATTTATAACTGTATTAGCACGAAGACAATGCTGCAACTATGTTTTGGTGAGGATAATAGTTTTACTTTTAATGATATTTAATATTAGTGCATTAAAGAAATATTGGTCAAGTATACGCTGTGGAAATTATCTATAATATTTTCTAAAGTTTAAATGCTGTAGAGATAGTTGTAATTTTTTAAATATTCACACTTCCACATTTAAAATGAAATATTTGGACGTAGTTATGCAAAAAGGATCCAACCCGCGATAAGTTAATTTGAGTTTATGATATTTGAAGCATCCATACTTCAATAATCCTTTTTGATAACCACGTCCATTTCATAGTTCACCAGGAACATACATATACCCATAGTGTAAGTGCATATGAATTGAGACCACAACACGTGCAAATTTATATTAAAATTATATTTTACAATGTTTTTATCAGTTATCTAGAAATATACAGTATGTAACAAATTACTCGGTGATCCTTTTAGAGACTTATAGATGTACATGTAGGTATGGCATTTATAAAAGTGAATTTTTATGGTCGTTATTAAAAAAAATACGTGTTCACAATAATTGTGGTAACTAACTAAATTCCATCTCGTGAAAAAATGTTATTCACATCTGAAATAACTGACACCGGTAAAGCGGGGTCTTTGACAATACTCTTACTCCCTGGCCAATGCAGAGGTAATAAACCCACATAAAAGGACAATGTTTTGCGTCCATACAATGTTCGCCTAAGAACCAACAGTGAAAAAAAATACCTTTTTAAGTCCGAAATTACACATAATTGTATGTAAGAACAATAACTCCTGACGGACACTTCTGAAAACTTAGATATTTGCAGTTATCGTAGAGATTTTGAGGTTATGTTTTATGTTTATGAA
Organism: Parnassius mnemosyne; assembly: GCA_963668995.1. NCBI lineage: Eukaryota > Metazoa > Arthropoda > Insecta > Lepidoptera > Papilionidae > Parnassius > Parnassius mnemosyne. Next base: position 36,102,184 of record CAVLGL010000084.1, read on the forward strand.
ACATCGTATACGTTGTTCAAGCCGTTGTTCGTAATTTATATAAACTTATGGCATAACAAAGCAACTACAGAGTGCACTTAGATTCCTAAAACATTTACAGAAATGTATTTTTTCAAACGAAACCAAAACAATAGCACGTCTGACGTCTATCTATTTTGACTTGTCGTCACCTGTCAACGTTTTTGACTTTTTTTTTGTGTGGCACAATGCTGATTTGCCAATGAGATGACAAAAGTATTGTTATTTTAAATGAAAATAGATGATTTCACTGTACCCCAGTTCCTTGTGGCATATTTTAATCTGAGATATATATTAAAATATAAACGTTTTCATAATATATTTGAGTTTATGACAACTTTTGAAATATGTGAGTGAAGGTATTGTGCGATTGGCCAAATCACAGGAGGCCATACACGAAGCACAATAGTATTAAAAAATAGGTACAAAGTTCAAAATCGAAAAAGTCCTTTTTATTTTGATTTCACAAGTCAGAAGTGTCCATTACTATCTAATGAATATTATCTAATACATAATTAAGGATAAGAATTTTGGTAATAGTCAAATATATGTTGGTTCTTAGGCGAGTTTTAACATTGTCCTTTAAAAATATAAATTTATTTTAATTTAATTTAATTTCTATGGTCTAGATTTTTGAATTAACTTTATTTGTATACGTTCGAATATTAATTCTGATAACGCATTTAACGGGAACCACAAGAGTTTTTGTTACATGTTGTATAGACGAAAATAATGTAATTCTAAGCTTTTATATTATTTGATGGTAGGAAGTGGATCACTAAAATATAACAGCTAATTGGGGCGTTTTACCGTTGGACTCAGACCAAAATAGATAATTAGACGAAGCGCGGAGCGTACAGTTTTTAAGAACACGCACTCACGCACACCTATGCATCTAAAATCATTTGCAACCACATGGTTTTAGGTATGTATGTGTGCATCCAGCAGTGAACTTTTACGTGTTGCTAAAGGTGAAATAGGAAAGATGTGTGCGTGCGTGCTTGTCAAGTAGAGCATGGTTTCACCGTCACTTGAAATGAACGTAGTGTTCTGTCTCTCTTTCTTGATTGGTCTGAAACGAACGTAATGTTGACGCACAACACTGAAAATTTATGTAACACGCTAGGTCCCAGAATTTTGTTTGTCTATACGCAAGATTCACCTAAACAAATAACAATCGGCGTCAGTATGCAGGGAACGTTGACGTATGCGAGTACCTATTTTTTTTTTATAGATTCCATCTGATGGTATGTGAATGCTGTGGCGCATAGACTTCTACATTTATCCTCGATTAAGAATCAAAATGCAGATACACTGTCACCCCTAAGGACTAAGATGGAATGCCTCGTTTCCAGTAACAATACTCACCATACGTAACATAGCAGCATTAAGTTGCTATTTTACGCTGATATTCAGTGAGAGCGTAGTCCATGAAGCTAATACAAAGGGGAGACGGCATAAGCAACTGTGCACTGTGATTCTAAGTAGGTCCTGACGTCATCATAGTGGGCGTGGCTTTAGTTAGTATACTGTCAGCATTCGTCCTGTGCGCTTATGTGTTGAAAAAATCGCAAATCGGTGTATTTTCGTAGTATTAAGAAGAAAAGGATGAAGTGTTGTGTTTTATTGTGTAAAAACTACTCAGATAGACGCTCTGATGTTATGGATGGTATCACATTTCATTTGTAAATATTTTTACACCTAATTTATTAAAATAGTTCTAGAAAAATCTCTTTGCGTCGGCTTTCAAATATAATTAAATATATTCGACACTAGATGGCGACACTTTGTGTCATGTGAACTAAAAATATAAAGGTCTGTAGAGCTCAGTATTGGTAAAATAATCATACGAAGGTGCTGAAATTTGTTTTGCATTCAGACATAAAGAAATTTTAATCGCCAAAATATTATTTTTATAGTTTATAACGTTTTGTGGACATGCCGCCATCTACTGTCAAGGTAGCTAAGCTACATTGCAACATCGATATGGAAAGATTCGAGTAGTTTTGTAGAGATGTTGATAGTGTAGTGGGCGGGGCTTTGCATCCCCTCACCCCGCAAATTGTCACGCGTTGTTACATAGTGAAATTTAATTACAACGTCTCCTCTTTGTATTTGCTTCATGGCGTAGTCCTACACCGGTCGAGCCGACCCATTCGTGTTACAACCATAATATAGCTACAGCGTGGTTCTACCACGTATGATGAGTAAAATTGTAGGACCTGAGGTGCTTTACACGTTTCCAGTGTAACATTACGTCTCCGTATGGTATGAGTAGTTGAGTATTTTCTTCAAATCTGGCTAACTGGGTAATAATTTAAATGGTAACATTTTTTTGTTGCTGCATCGAGGTTCGAACTCATGTTGTTCATGTACTATTAAGTATTAAGAAAACGCCTTGTCCCTTTTGCTACCACGGCGTAAGTGAAATTGGAACAAGCTGACAAATATGTTGTAATTCGACCACTTGAAACCCTGTAAAGATGATCTTTTTACAGTTTTTTTTTTCATTGATAAGTTACCAAAGTTAAGCAAAGTTGTTGCAGACTGCCAATGTTTTTAATTATATTTATGAAATAAATACTTTGTAGTAGCACGAAAATCCGTTATATCCTGGGGATTATTATTATTTTTCGGAGGATAAAGAGGATTTTTTTAAAAATGTATATCATTGTTTTTATATTTTGGTATGATTTCACATGTTACGGATGTTAAATCAATATATTATAAAGATCAGTGTATTACTTTATTGTACACCTATAATATAATAGAATTTCTGTGACATGAGGGAAGCCTGTGCCCAGCAGTAGGACGTATGAAAAGAAGGCTGTGACTTAATTTTTCTTACTTTTAATGATTTAATATAGAATCGTAATATGAACCGTTTATTGGCGTTCCGTGTATGTCGTAAGAGGCGACAAAGTCAAAATGAAACAAGAGATTGGCAGCAGCATCTTCCTGATAACAATTTAAATTAATGAAAATCTGCGGTTGTTTACTCGAAAAGCTTGGTAACTATGGCAAAATCCCACTACGAGGCAATCTATGAAGTAGGCCTATGTATAGCAGTAGACTTTATAAGCTGTAATGGATGGAATGTATATAGAACTACAGGACCGGGAGCATAAAGGTTATTAATGTAACTACTAAGAAAAATAAGCGGTAGAACAATTTAAAAAAGAAATCAATCAAGCCTAGTTTGAAGTTTGTTTTTTAATATTCGTAGATTTTCATTATATATGTTTGGATGACGTATTGTTTATAAAAATGAATAATCTAGCATGTATTATTATAAACTAAGCTCCATTGTCTATGGACGCAAATTTTTAATCTTTTAGACCACAGGAAAAGGCTGAGTTAAGGATTTTCTTATGTTGACGACGAAAATATATATTTTTGTATTAACTGATTACCATTTTTATAACTTTGAGGTTATGATTTATTGTAGAGGACCAACTTTTTTAGTTTTTGAGGTTAAATTGTCAGTTGGTTATTTTTGTATCAATGTAATAAATGTAATTAATTCACTTATTTGTTATTTTTATTGTTACTTATCATTCGTAACTAGTTCGTTACAGATTAGTTCGTGCACAGTGATATTGTGAAATAAGATATGATATAAATTGTTGTCATTCATAGACAATCGCAATCACTGCCTCACAAGACATTCATAGCTTAGCCATCAAGCTTTCATATTGTCTTATGCTTTACGCTTTTTAATTTTCTATTATTATGTCTAATTTATTTTATGATTTGTTTCTAGTCCTATCCTTTACTAATTTCCATTTTTCTGTTCCGGTTGAGTCGTGAGGCGACACTTTGTCCTAAATTTCGCGTTAGTGTGATCGAGGCCAGGCAATATGAGATTTGCTGAAGCGTATCAGTTTGCGGGATAGCTTAACCGGTTAGCTTAGCCTATAAGGATAATACTAGAATAGTCGTAATGTTTTGCAGAGTCGGTAGCAAACGATACGCAATACCAAGTGCCGATACATAAAAACACGCTCTTCGGCCAGATTGTTAATGTCGCTAGGGCGAAAGTAAAACGGGCGGTTGGGTTGACGCGATCGCCTCGGACGCCAACTCGATCGGTCCGATCGCCACCAACGCCATCTGTGCGGAATCCAGGCGTCGAGTCGTATGCGGACCCTGGCGGGGGCGAACCTCCCCCCACGCCGACGTCGCCAGTGTGCGACTCCGCGTTCTCGGAGCAACACGGATGCTGGCCGTGTGAGCATCGAGAACATTCCGAGGGCGAGGCCTCCCAGCCCTCGCAGCCCTCCAGCGGCCGCTGTTCTCCACGCTGGGACGACGAGGAAGAAGACGAACGGACTCACCACGTCCTCAACCAAGGTTTAGGAGCCAGACACCATCCTAACTCGCATTCCTTGTCCCTCAATTTGATCGGAATTTGAGGCTGCTCGCTTAGTTGGCCAGACTATTATTAACTTTAACAAATTTCCTTGTAACTGTTAATTCGTAGTTAGATATGCCCAAGTCTCAAATACTGCTCAAACCGCTCACCGAGTAGGCCCTATACAAGCAAGCTGTTATTGTAGTTGTAAAACGAAACTTTGCTTCACAAGTTTCCGTTTTAGCTAGCGCTGCCTGTCGACACGTTTTTGTAACCTAATTTTTAATACATTTATCTTTCTCAGTAAGTTTCACATAGGAATTGTGGTGGCAGTGATTGCGTTCATGTTAAAAATAATTGTAATTTTGTCTTATTGTAACGGTTTGAAGGTGTTTCTTAAATTTTAACTTGAGCAGGTGGCGCTGGTAGAGCTATTTGCGCGCCATTTTTTCTTTTTTTTTCTTTTGTCAAATGTCAATATTCACGTACGTTGCCACGCTACACTGTTCATGTAACGGGCTAGGTGAATACAACTCACTAAATTATACCTTCTGTTACCGCGTTTGTATTGTGACGGCTAATTTGTAACATCAGCAGATATTTATAAACTTAATAGCAATAACAATTTATTAATTTAACAGTAACCAATAAAAAATAACCTTTAATGCATTATAAATATCTGCCGTTGTAAAATCCTTTAAAGAGGGCATTTTGTGAAAATTATTATCCTTGTTTTTGTACACTAATATTATCTGTTTTCCTTTCAACTGCGATTAATTTTATACGTATATTATTTGTGATTGGTCGAGAAAAGCAATTCCATAAATACCCTCGTGTATACCATGCTTATGAATTTGTAAATCTATGTAGCTTTATAACTTCTATATAATTTGCTTTTAATTGTTTAATTGAGTGACAAGTATCTATTGATGTTATTTTTTTTTGTATTTTTTATCTGTTATTAAAGTATTTATACATTTTCGCGCCATAACCTTAACCTAATCGTCAGAATTATGGCGGGAAGAATGATCAAGGTTAATGTATCGTCTATATTTATGGAAAATGATGTTAATTTCAAACGATGTGGGCGGGATACGGAAATAATCTATAAGTTTTCATACATCGGCCTTCATTGATAAGAAAAGCGTTTATTCGTTTTCCCAAAATTTTAAATGGTTTTAATTATGTATGTATATGTAATAATATATATAGAATGTAAGATTGTTGAGAAGCGATTTTTTTTAAATGCTATTTAAATTGTAACCCTGAAAGTTTAGACACGTTCTGGGTTAAAAGATAACAAAGGAAGAAGCTCTTTCAAATAAAACTGTCTTTCATTAATGTAAATATTATTACCTACTATTTCTAGATCATTCTTAGCAATTTTATTAAGGATTGATGACTAGCGTATCGAAAGTTTAATGGCTTAGGAAGTCTGAAATTAAAAAAAAAAATGTTACGTATTTCCTACGCGATGTTTGTATTTTTTATGGCTTGCGTTGACGATAGACGGTAAAATATTTTGGTTTATGACTGATGTGCCTGTTTCTTGCATGATTATTGTAACGCATGCGTAATATACGTGTTATTTTTGGACATCTGTTAAAATCTTTCTTAGTATCTAGATTTTTTTCTTAAAGTTTCTAATTTTATTGAATATATATTTACTAAAAAACCCGCCACGCATAAAGTCGTGGTACTGTTAGAGATGTACTCTTGCTGGTTTATCCACAACTACATATCATCCCGTGGGTGTCGTAAGAGGTCACTGATTGAACCCAATCAGGAGATAGGCAGCAGCGTCTTCTTAATAACGACTAAAAATAGAAAATTGCGGTTGCCAACCGCTTGCCAAGCGTGCCAACTATGGCAAATATATGGGGCCCTGTGAGGCAATCTATGGGGGAGGCCTATATTCAGCAGTGGATTTTAATAGGATGTAAACGGTAACTGTTGGGGCACTTCAACGCTGATTTTCCGTTGAATATTATACTTTACCATACCACATTAGCTGTTACATCTGAGTACTAAGACTCTCTTTACCCATCAGACTTAAGCACAACAGTGCTGCTTGGTACCAGAATTTCTTTTTCCTACCGACTTCAAAAAGGATACGGTACTCAATTCGACAGTATGTTTTTTTGTGTGTTACCTCATAACTTTTTTCTGGATGAACCGATTTCGATGATTCTTTTTTTATTTGAAAGCTGTTACTTCTCTCATCTGGTCCCGTATAAAGTTGATCAAGGTCTGACCAATAGTCTTTCGGAGTTGTTCTTGATAATTTATATTGAAGTCTGTTGTACAAAATTTTTAATTTTAAATTATTTCTACTAAAGTGACAAACGAAGTTACTGTCCACCTGATGGTGAATGGCTACTACAGTCCATGTACACTTGCAACCAACTTCATACAAACAGCTACAGATGCGTTGTAATTTCTGAGGACTAAGATGGAATGCCTTGGCCTGTAGTTATATTGGCTCTCTATAATACCCTTCAGACCTTAACACAGTGTACACACTAGGGATGGGTAAGGGAAAAAATATATCGATATTTTTAAAAAGTATCGATTAATATCGTGTGATAAATATCGATATATCGACATCATTTGCATGATGTAAGAATAGGGTAAGGCCCAAAATTTAACATTACTACCGTTTCGGCGACGAAATAAAATAAACGACAGTCACACATGAATGCTTTTTTAACTCCTTTTGTTGTTTCATGTTCGGCCCATTAATAAAAATTTTAAAATATATCGAAATTGATACGAATTCGATACTCTAAAATAAAATTGTGATTAAAAATATCGACGAGTTATATTGATATAAGAAAATATCGATATATCGATATTTTTATAAGAAAATATCGACATTTTTATAAGAAAATATCGATATTTTTTGCCCAATCCTACACACTGCTGCTTGGTGGTAGAAATCCTTCTTTTTCGTATCGTATCACTTAGTTAATATAATTTATAATGTTATTAGTGCAACTTGTGTATCTGGTTTCAAAGTTTATAAGAGATGGAAAGTGTGAGAGTGATATCGAAAAAAGAGTGAATGCAGGAAACATGGTGAATGGAGCTTTGCACTCCTTTGAGAAGTCGCAAGGTGTCTAACAAGGCCCGTCTGGCTGTGCATGAGGGTGTGTTGGTTCCAACACTCATGTACGGAAGTGAAAGTTGGGTATGGCAGAAGAAACATGAAAGCAGAATAAATGCAGTTGAGAGGAGAGCGTTAAGAAGTATGATAGGAGTTAAACTGAGTGACAGGATAAGAAATAGTGAGATAAGGAAACGTTGTGGTCAGAAAGAAGATGTAGTGACAAAAATTGAGAAAGGTATGCTGAGATGGTTTGGCCATGTCGCGAGAATGAATGAAGAACGATTGATGAAAAAAAGTGTATAAGGCGAGTGTGAATGAAAGTGTTGGAAGAGGTAGACCTAGGCGGACGTTTCTAGACCAAATCAGGGACGTCTTGAAAAAATGCCAGGTCAAGAATACCCTAAACCGAAGAGCATGTATGAAGAGAATAATGAAAGTCGACGAAGCGAAACAAGTATGTAAGGATCGTAGCAAGTGGAAAGAAGTGGTCTCTGCCTACCCCTACGGGAAAGAGGCGTGATTATATGTGTGTATGTGTATGCAACTGCTAAAAAAGTAAATTTGAGCATATAGTCATTGCATTGCAATTTCTCTCTGACCAATCTGCCGATCTGTTAAAATAATAAATATGAGCAAATATGGCGTCAATCACGTTTTACGTGGTAGTAGAACCATGCTGCGGCTCTATTACTTGTATAGTTGTAGCACGTATGGGTCGGCTCGACCGAGAAAGAATCACGCTCTCACAGAATACCAGCGTAAAATAGCAACTTAAAGCTGCTGTGTTTCGTATGGTGAGTGTAGAGAACCGGAGACCCTCTTTACTGGAAAAGAGGCATTCTATCTTAGTCCTCACGGCTGACAACGCATCTGCATTTTAATTCGCAAACGAAGATGATGTCTATGGGCCACAGCAACCACTTACCATCAGGTGGAATATGTGCTCGATTGTCACCCTTATTCTATAAAAAAAAAATCTTAATGCTTACAAATAAATAACACAGCATCCACTTTTTCACACTATCCTATAAAAAAGACCGCCCGAGTGGATTTTTTTTATCCTAAAATAAAAGTAGCCTAAGTTACTTCTAATAGCTAGCTAATTTATTTTTAAGAGTAACAGGACGTCCATATTTAAAAAAAAATGTTGCTTTTTATACATTAATTGCACATGAGCCAACGGTCAAAATTGTTTCAAGCAATGTAATGTTTAGTGAAAACTAGATGTATTCACCAGTGCGATAATAGGTACATGTTGAGTCTAAATTTATAAGATTTTAACAGATGACTAACCGTCGGAATGTTGTTTAAACTCTAGAATGATTTGTTTGATGTTTATATTACTGCACTTTTCCGGTTTGTTAGACTATGTGTTTTGTATTTTTTTTTAAATATTAAATAGATATTTTTGTTTGCTTATTTTTTATTTACTCTGTTTCAGCACTTACACAAAATATTAAAGATACAATTTTGTTTATATTACTAATAGTGTTACTCGATCAAATATATCCCACAACATTATTGATGTTTTTTTTTTACGAAAATATAAAACGTTAGTACGGATTGTAAAGTCTTCTATGTTGTGTGGATATTTTAAATGTCAATGTGTACCATAGACATTCGAATTGTTTTTCTACCTTTCATTAGGTCACTTTTTTCCATAATCTTTATATATAAAAATTACGTGTCACATTGTTTGTCCGCGATGAACTGCTAAACTATTGAACTGATTTCAATGAAATTTTGCACACTGTATTCAGTTTGGTCCAACTTGAGAGATTGAATAGTTTTTATCCCGATAAGTGACCCTTAATATTTTTTATTGCGAGTATAAGGATTTTTTGAAGGACAAATGGTAGTCGGAAAGGGCAGAACAACGTCTGCCTGGCCAGCTCGTATTTTATATGCTTCTGATATTAAATGTTACCTAAAGTTAGAAGTGTTTTAATTTATGAAAGAATAAATAATCTCAACAAGTAATTCTGACTATCTATGATATATATAATCTATACATATAATAAAAATGTAAATAGCAGATGTCTGTACATTTTATATTTTTGTAATAGAAGTGATTGATAGGTACTAAAAATAAGTAAATAAATACATTTCTACCATTTTTAGATTTTTCTGTCTGTCTGTCTGTCTGTCTGTCTGTCTGTTTGTTTGTTAACGTATCACGTATAAAGTACTAATTTATATCATAAGAATAGTTAAGGAAATTATTAAGTGTATATTCAGGTTACATTTAGTCTTTATTTCATTAAAATTGGTTAATTCCATCAAAAGTTATGACAAATATTCTGAAGTATGGGTACTAAGTATATAGTATAGGTACGAATTTGTTCAATAGTGGCGTTGGATGAGTCATCAAGTAAATTTTAAAATTAATATCATATTATAATTCATAATTAAATGATATAAAATAATGTTCTATAATGATATAATTATATCTAAAACGCAGTAAACAAAAGTATTACATAAAGAACGTAATAAATATATACAAAATATATTAACCTTATTATCTAAACTAAATTAAAGTACAATAGTTAACCAATTTCATCGATAGATGGTGGTGTGGCAAAAATGTGATACAAAAGGCAGGTTAAAATTTTTGAAATCAAGTTCATTTAATCTTTGTTTGATTGAAATTGGTTAATTCTATCGAAAGTTATGATTATTATTTTGAAATGTAGGTTCGAATTTGTTTAATGGCGCCACAAAATCTCAGAAATAGTAATAAAAAGATTCGTGTGTAAAAAAAAAACGTTCTATTATAATATATTTCGTATCGTTCTATTATAGTACTTAAAACACAGTAAAAGATATGTATTCCTTAAATTAAAAAAGAATGTTTTCTCACAAAGAACGTAATAGATGGCGTTGTACAAATTACAACCTTTTCTGAATTGCGGTGTTAAGATTTTTCACAGGTGAATCGTATTGAGACTCACTGAAAGTCTGACGAAGGGTGTAGGTTAAACAATACACCAAAAAAATCATCAGAAACAAAAACCAGAAAAAAGAGATATTGAAATATTCAATTCAATTCGACTAAAAGTAGCAAAATTGCAATAAATGTCGTGATAGTGATATTGTTTTATACCCAGAATCCCTCTAATACCAAATAACTTTCCTTTCAGTTTTAAGTAAAGTAAAGTTGCAGCGTATTTACGTCCCACAGCTGGGCACAGGCCTCCTCTAATTTCTGAGAGGGTTTTAGGGCAAGGAAATGTCCACCGCGCTGCCCCAATACGTGTTGGCGAACTTCACATGTCATCGAAATATTTTCTTTATTTCTCAGACATGCAGGTTTCCTTACGATGTTTTCCTTCACCGCCGAGCACGTGGTAAATGAGCACTTAAAATTGCAATTAACAATTTGATTGGTGCCGGCGGGGATCGAACCCGAGTTGCTCGAGTACTGTAAAGCTTACAGCGAGCGCTAACCATCTGAGCTACCACGGCTCAGGCTTCAGTTTCAAGATAGGGATAATAACATCGATGTTCGATGTTTAGGCTACTTAAAACATCGATGTTGACCATTATCGATGGTTTTTGTATATGTGTAGATACTTACACATTGTTTCAAAATTATGTGGGTATACACAGCAAGGGAAAAGTAACAATTAACTTGAATATCAATTTACGTAGAATAGTTATTATGCGACAACCGACAACGACACTACAAAATAAAGCGAAAGCAGTGACCATTGTGACATTACAGGAGACACTTGACAATTAAGTTTGACTCACCATACTGACATTTTTTTAGGTTAACGATGCGTTCAGAAATTCTGAATTATACAAAATTTTTAATCTTCAGAGCAGATGCAATATTTAGTTATATTGATTTCGCGAGTTCTCATTGTTTGCAAGTTCCCAATTATCGATTATGGGTTCATTGACGTAGATGTTTCGATGTTTGACATATGTCAACATCGATGTTAAAACATCGAAGTTTTAATTTTTAACATCAATGATCATCTAACACATTTTAAGTGTGTTTCCCACTCAGCGTGTGTTATACGACGATCGTAAATAAAGCGCAAGGTCAAACTTTACGCGTTGCAGGAGTGGACCTCAGTACTGATTGTTTTGCACATGGCCAACTCTATGTTTGTTTTTCCCGCGTTAGTAGTCCCCGTAACCTTTTTCTGTACGCCCCGGCTAAGTCTACTTCTATCGTCGTTTACACAGAAGCTCTATCATAAACGACTTAGAACTTTGAGCATATCGATTTATTTTGTTACCACTTATTCATACAGTAATGATATAAATCGTTTAATATTCTCTTACCCTAAACGTTAAATTCTTTAAGTAAAACCTATATTCGCGAGCTACGCCGCGGGCACAGCTAGTATTTAATATAATCAATTAATCTCAGTAATATCAGTGTATAAAAAATAATTTGTTAACAATGCGTTTCTAAATTTTATAACGTTCATAACAATTGTTAATTAGTGAATTGAAATTTATGACACGGTGACTATTAAATATCGATCTTTATCCTAATATTTTATTTAACTCGAAAAGGCAAATGTTTTATAATCATACGTGTTAATCACAGTTTCAATTCAATTTGTCTATGGTACATATTGTACTTTATTAGAGATATAACATTTAGAGTAGCATCAGTGCTGTTAAAAATATTTTTTTTAAAAGGGTAAAAAAGGTTTCCCCTGCCCTAAATGTATCTCTGCTCTCGTGTTATGAAAATGTAGAACAAATACAACTACTTTAACGTTTCTTGGTACGTTCCAGGCGACCTACCCACTTACCTTACCCGTTTCCAATGGGATATGGCCAAGTATCCAATCAAGCAAAGCCTTCGGAACATAGCCGATATAATTAGTAAACAGGTGAGTGGAACGATTGGTACATAATTCTATACTCTGTAATATGTTTCATCGACACGATTTTTATTTTTAATTAATTAAAATGAAAAGTATTTACGTGATAGAGCCATGTTGCAACTATATTATGGTTGTAGCACGAATGGGTCGGCTCGACCGGGGAAGGACCACGCTCTCACAAAATACCAGCCAACGCTTCTGTATTTCTTATGGTGAGTGTAGAGAACCGGTGACCCTTTTTACTGGATATGAGGCATTCCATCTCAGTCCTCAGCGGTGACATCGCATCTGCATTTTGATTCTTAATCGAGGATAGATGTAGATGTCTATGGGCCACAGCAACCACTTACCATCAGGTGGACTGTGTGCTCGTTTATTACCCTATACTATAAAAAAGTAATTTAAGCTTTACCACTGGTTCGGTGAAAACCTCTGTCCTTGGGCAAACCAGCAAGAAACCCATTGAGACTTTTTTTTTAAATAAAATTAAATTATGATATAATATTATTTAATACAATTAGTATGAAAACATTTAGAAACGGCATGGTTAATCATGTATTCTTTAGCAGTATTAACCCTTACTAAACAATTTTTGCTTAATAAAAATAATTAATATACAGACACCACGGTGGTAGAGCCACGCAGCCGTTTTTGCTGTTGCATGTATGGGCCGGCTCGAGCCGGGTTGGTACCACGACCTCACAGAATACCGGCGTGAAGTAGAAGCTCTGCTTCTGCGTTTCGTCTGGTGAGTGCAGGTGGCCGGAGGCCCAATTCCCCCCCCCCCCATCAACATGGTAGCGGAATTACACGATGAACTACCCCAGGAGGGTACCAGTACCCCTGGAGAATCCCTCGCTGAGCCTCCACGACCATGTTATTCCGATCCTGAGCGTGGGTGATCAGACTGCCCCGCGTATTCTGGGGGGGGGGGGGGGGCAAAATTCCGCTCAAAAGCATAACTGCTAGGGGCAAACTGAGCAAGAACACCAAGGCGACCCCTGCCACGCTATCCGTGAATTTCTGCAACATCAGGGGACTTCACTCTAACCTAAACGCCGTCCACTACCATCTCGAGACGGCGAAGCCGGCCTTGCTCTTTCTGACCGAGACGCAGGTTTCCTCTCCGGCTGATATTTCGTATCTCTCCTACCCGGGGTACAAATTGGAGCATTCCTTTGTGCCTCGGGCTGGAGTTTGCGTGTATGTCAGAGAGGACATCTGTTCTCGACGCCTCGGCAGTCTTGAAGGTTCGGACCTGTCCATCCTTTGGCTACGCGTAGACAGCGACGACCATCCGCGCGTCTACGGGTGCCTCTATAGGTCCCATAGCGGTGCAGATTCCTTGCTACAACAGGTCCCATCCGCAGAGATCGTGATCCTTGGCGATTTTAACGCCCACCATGCCGAATGGCTCGGTTCATGCGGGGAGATCTGTTTATGACTTTGCCTTGGCATATGGTCTGACACTACTGGTTACTTCGCCTACGCGGATTCCAGATGTGGAGGATCATACACCTTCCCTGTTGGACCTTCTGCTGACCTCTCATCCGGACGGATATCAGGTTTCCGTCGATGCCCCTCTCGGCTCTTCGGACCATTGTCTGATCCGGAGTGTGGTGCCACTCACGCTCCCTTCGCGGTTGCGTTCTGCAGGTTGCCGCCGTGTTTGGCATTACAGGTCGGCAGATTGGGACGGAATGCGGTCTTTCTTTGCATTCTACCCATGGGGGCGGGTTTGCTTCTCGCCGGACGATCCCAGCGCTGTTGCTGACTCTGTCACTGATGTGGTGCTACAGGGAATGGAACTATTTATTCCATCATCTTTGGTACGCATCGGAGGCAGATCTCAGCCTTGGTTTGGTCGCTCCTGTAAGACTGCATTACGCAGTAAGCAGGAGTGTTACCAAGCCTGGGCTGCGGCTTCGGCGACTCGGGATGTAAACACCAGCACACTTAAAAAGAAGTATGACTTCGCCTCCAGGTCCTTCAAAAGAGTTATTGCCAAGGCAAAGTCAGAGCACATAGGCAGAATTGGCGAGAAACTAGTTCGCCTTCCTTCGGGAACCCGTGCATTCTGGTCTCTCGCCAAGGCTGTCCAAGGGAATTTCTGTAAGCCATCACTACCACCTCTGCACAGGGAGGATGACTCACTGGCCCAAGACGCAAAAGACAAAGCCGACCTTTTAGGCTCCCTTTTTGCCTCCAACTCGACTCTTGATGACGGGGGGAAAACACCGCCGACCATCCCGCGGTGTGAGTGCTCCATGCCGGATGTGCTGTTCTCACAGCGCTCGGTTCGCAAAGCACTGCTCTCCCTGGACATCCAGAAGTCGAGTGGGCCTGACGGAATCCCCCCAATTGTGCTGAGGACGTGTGCTCCGGAGTTGGCACCGGTCCTAACGCGTCTTTTCCGGTACTCCTACTCCCAAGACGTAGTCCCGAATTCATGGAAGACAGCTTTTGTTTACCCGATCCCTAAAAAAGGCGACCGCTCAGACCCATCCAACTATAGGCCTATCGCGATCACCTCCTTGTTCTCCAAAATAATGGAATCCATTATTAACTGCCAGCTCATCCGGTACCTTGAGGATCACCAGCTGATTAGTGACCGCCAATACGGTTTTCGTCGGGGTCGATCAGCTGGTGATCTTCTGGTCTACCTGACCCATAGATGGGCGGAGGCAGTAGAGTCCAAGGGGGAGGCGTTGGCCGTTAGTCTGGACATTGCGAAGGCCTTCGATCGGGTTTGGCACAAAGCGCTTCTTTCGAAGCTCCCTTACTATGGGCTTCCCGAGAAATTGTACAATTGGATCACCAGCTTCCTTGCAGATCGGAGCAAGGTCAAGGTCGTTGTAGACGGTGCATGCTCTGACTACAAGCCTATTAACGCTGGTGTTCCACAAGGCTGTGTGCTATCACCAACGCTGTTTCTTCTGCATATCAATGATATGTTGCTAACTGGTAACATTCATTGCTATGCGGATGACAGCACTGGTGATGCTCTATACACCGGCCGTGCCAATACTTCTCGGGAAAACGTCGCTGAGTACCGGAACAAACTTGTGTCTGAAGTCGAGTCTTTGCTAAACAAAGTCTCGGATTGGGGGCGACTAAATCTAGTCCAGTTTAATCCTCAGAAGACACAAGTTTGCGCGTTTACCGCTAAAAAGAACCCCTTTGTCGTATCTCCTCAGTTTCAAGGCACTCCCCTTCTTGCCTCAGCCAGCATCGGTATCCTCGGAGTCGACATATCGAGTGACGTGCAGTTTCGTGGTCACTTGGAAGGGAAGGCCAAATTGGCGTCTAAAAAGCTTGGCGTGCTCAGCAGAGCGGGACAGTATTTCATGCCGGCACACCGCCTGCAACTTTACAAGGCGCAAGTTCGGCCTCACATGGAATACTGTTCCCATCTCTGGGCAGGGGCTCCCCAGTGCCAGCTCCTTCCACTTGACCGCATCCAACGCAGAGCGGCTCGAATCGTCGACGACCGAGCCCTTTCCGATCGGCTCGATTCATTGGCACTGCGAAGAGATGTTGCATCCCTTTGCATCTACCATGGGGAGTGCTCTGAGGAATTGTTCGGATTAATCCCAGCCGCCAAATTTCATGAACGCACATCGTGGCAGAACTCCCGATACCATCCACACCATCTGGATGATTGGCGGTCCACCACTGTGCGATTTAGAAGATGTTTTCTTCCTCGCACGACCTCCTTGTGGAATCGATTACCATCAGCGATTTTTCCGGACCGATACGACTTAGGGACCTTCAAGAAAAGAGCGTACTCCTTTTTAAAAGGCCGGCAACGCATCTGCGATTCCCCTGGTGTTGCAGTTGTGCATGGACGGCGGTAGTCACTTACCATCAGGTGAGCCGCATGCTCGTTTGCCCCCGCTCCTATAAAAAAAAAACACCAAGGAATCATAGACAAAGATTTATTTGTCTGTTATTTTGACTAATAATATGCTTAATTTTTATCGTCTTCAGGCAACAAAAGCTTATATATATATATATACATAAATACAATCACTATATCGTTATGATTGCGGGAAAGAGCTTGCTTCTGCTTCTTCTCGATTTCTATGAATCCTGAAGATGAAGTTTACTTTAGGCAACTGCTGCATAGCCAGAAGTTAACTAATTAATTAAATACGACATTATTGGTGCAAGAAAGTTATTCGAGTGTCAACTTGGTACCGTCAGTGAATAACGACCTCTCGATATCACGTGCACAAAAGTGATGGATGCAATTGTGTTTTGCAATTGCTTATACTAGAATTATTTTGTCCGTGCAGTTTGGGTCATAAATCATCGGAGTATTTCGCTCTCTCCCACTCACGGGCCTTAGGGGTGAGCATAGTGAGGTGCATTATTGTTGTCGATAATCGTTA
Source organism: Parnassius mnemosyne (assembly GCA_963668995.1). NCBI lineage: Eukaryota > Metazoa > Arthropoda > Insecta > Lepidoptera > Papilionidae > Parnassius > Parnassius mnemosyne. The sequence goes on from CAVLGL010000084.1 coordinate 36,118,912, forward strand.
TCGATAGTGTATTTAGTTTTGTCATTATGGATTATGGATTGGATTTATAGGAATATGCTTTGCAGAAGTTTAGTAATTTATGTCTTGCAGTGGACTCAAGGTTAATGATAACTACGTCTTTGTAGAAGTAATAAACACACAGTTCTGATAGTAAGTGAATGCTGTGGCCTATAGATATCTACCTTTATACTCGATTTAGAATCAAAATCCAGATGCGTTGTCACATCTCAGGTCTAAGATGGAATGTCTCGTTATCCTTAAAAAGGGTCTTGTCTTTACCACTTACTAGACGAAACAGTGCAACATAATGCTGCGATTTAAGATTGGTATTCAGTGCAAGCGTGGGCCTTCATCGGTCGAGCAGTGCTATTCTTGCTACAACCATGGTACGCTGCAACTTTACTGTCTCTGTTGGTGTAGTGGTCGTAAACCCGGTTTGTTAATCATGAGGTCTCGGGTTCGAATCTCTGATCAGGCCGAACGTAATCAGTTGTTAGGTTTTTCTGTCCAGAAATTCGCAGGAGCAGTCCGGTGTCAAAAAGTTGTTGGTGTCTCACCCCCGCACCTCGAAAAGCACGTAAAGCCGTTGGCCCTGCGCCTGATCTCTCTCCGGTCGTGTCGGACTGCCGTCCTATCGGACTAGGAGAGTGAGGGAATAGAGAGCGCACTTTTGCTTGCGCATACATTTGGGCACTATAATCCGATCCTGCACAGATGGCTAGTCTACGTTGAGACTGGCCGCCGTGACCGAAATTTGATCTGGAGGACATTACTATTAATAATACGCTGCAACGTGTCTAAGAAATTCCATTTTTTTTCATTTCACAGGTGGGTCAGATCGATGCGGACTTGAAGGTGAAATCGTCCGCCTACAACGCTCTCAAAGGCAACCTCCAGAACTTGGAAAAGAAACAGACGTAAGTCGACTTACAAACCAGCAGTGATAAAATTATAGACAATGGGCCAGTAACTTCCCATGGGTGATTTTTGGATCTCGACAATAGGGCCACCTACCGAGTCTAAATGGGAACCTAAACCATCTAGGGGCCCATTCAAACACACACGAAAAATTTCATCAAAATCAGTCGAGCCGTTTTTGAGTTTTAGCGAGACTAACGGACAGCAATTGATTTTTATATATAGAGATTTAGTTACTAGTAATATTTAATTTATGTTTTAGCCGGTATTCAGAGATTTTCGATTTTAAACTAACTTCACAATACACTTCACTTCACAGACTTTACAAAGTCAAAATTTAAGTGTAGACCATATTGTGTTATACAAGTTTTGTCTCTAGTTTTGTTGTTATAAATTTATACTGCTCGAAAAAATTTGGGTTTCGAGTCTTACAATCAATTCTATTTATCATATGGATCGCAGCGTGATGATATAGTCTATAACCACAGTCTAACCTACTACTAACAGTCAGTCATCGAAGGCGCCTAGACGGGCAATCGTGCGTTGCATTGCGGGCCGAGACACGAGTGGAGCGCTCCCGAGCGGGTGTGAGTCGCTCGGGAGCTGTGCGCTAGGGTTGTCCTGTCACGCAAATAAAATGGTTCACACTACATGCTCGGTAAAAAACTGTGGGCCGTCCTCATTTAAAATAAAATAAAAATTGTTTATTTCGAACAACAAGATCCATAGAATTTGTTAGTAGAGAAAAACTTACATCTATGTTAGTAATATAGTAAACTATTATTAAGCAAGACATAGTCCTGGCGATCATTTGTCTGATCAGTGGACAGTCCCCACTGTCGGCAATCTCACTCAGCACACTGTGGCTGCTGCCGCGCACTCTGTTTAGCAACGGTGCGGTCTTTTTGCGGATTATTGCATCAAAGGTTTCCACACCCGCCAGTGCAAACATCGCAGACTAACAAACATTTAAAGATAAGGAATTAAAATTTCATCAGTTTCCATACACAGGAATTCATTTAAACGTGAAATAAAATAAAATTAGTTTTTTTTGTTCTGACAACCCTAGCAATTTATTGTTTATGTCGGCTTTTCCTATAACATCAAACGCAATTACTGACTGTATGTTCTCTCTTAGACCGTTCTATAACTATCCTCAATAAACGGGATGTTTAACGCAAAAACACACAAAATCTTCAACTTAAAAAAATTAATAATTATAAGAAATTAGAAAATTGATTTCATGTTTTGTATTATTGTTTTCAGTGGAAGCTTGCTGACACGTAATTTAGCCGATTTGGTGAAGAAGGAGCATTTTATACTGGACAGCGAGTACTTGACGACACTACTTGTCATTGTGCCTAAGTAAGTTATATTACAATTCATTCAGAAAGAAATTATTTAATTTTACATCACCTAAATTACCTACATGGCCCATTTCACTCGAGACTTTTGATCCGTTAGGTTACATAGAAAGATAAAGAGTGCTTTATTAGTTATATATACTAAATTTATTATACCAAAATATACAAAATTTGACCTGCTCAAGGTTCAATAACTTAATTAAACAAAGTTTGTATAAAAAGGGTGGATATGAAGGAATTTATGGATGATAATAACCCCTGGGAATGAGGTGATCTCTACCAAGCTATTTCTAATTTTTTTTTGTGTGGTTAATTGTGTAAGATACATGATTGTAAGCTGTTCTTTAAAAAAAGTTCCACTGGTTTTCTTGCTGGTTCCTCCCAGGACAGGTTTTTTCCGAACCAGTGGTAATTAAACAAAAGAGTGACTTTCAATAAGTATTATTTGTAATCTATATTGAACAAAAAGGTTTCTGTTTCTGTTACTTTAAAATGTTTTATAGGACAATGGTGACAAACGAGCGCACAGTCCACCTTATGATGGTAAGTGGATGTTGTGCCCCATTATAGACAACTACATATCTTCTCGAATAAGAATCAAAATACAGATGCGTTGCGACCTCTGAGGACTAATATGGGATGCCTCGTTTCCAGTAGAAAGGGTTTCCAGTTACTCTACACCCACCATACGAAACACGACAGCATTATGTATATAACAAATTACCCAACTCCTTTAGAGATACCTTTAACCATTTTTAAAAAAAGTTGACACAATGGTTAAAAGAAAAATGTTTTTACGACTTCAATGAATTTATATCTTATTACGAAAAATAAATCCGACATCAGTTTATATATATGTATATTGATATAATATACCTTAGCGGTAAGTGACTTCACTTAGCGGTCAGCCACCGCAGAATCTACTACACCTGAAGATGCCTCGTGTAGAGGCGAAACACGTGTCGTATTGTGGTCAGTGGTGTCTTTGGTAGTTTAGGGGTGTTCGGAGTAGTGGTGGTAGTGGTGACGAGGATAGTGTACACCATGTCGGAGGGCGGGAGGTGCCCTTCAAACTGGGTAAGATACATAATTTTATTTTATCTAGCGGATATACGCAAAGTAATTTTTTAAAACTTTAATATAAGTATTATTTTTATTATATTTAATTATTACGCAATAGTAATAATTAAAAACGCTGAAGGTACTCCGGGTTAACACCTCAGTCCCCCGTGACCATGGGTGCTGTAACTTTACACGGGTACTTACCCGAAACGTCGGGAGTCAATAAAAAATAAGTTAACTAAACGCGATAGAATCCGTAGTTTTATTCAATTATAAAAATAACTAATATTTTTGCATATAAAATTTTCTTAATTGCTTCACCAGATCTTTGTTTAACGACTGGAACGCCAACTATGAGAAGATCACCAATATGATTGTTCCACGTTCCACCCAGCTCATACACCAGGACAATGACTACGGACTGTTCACCGTCACACTCTTCAAGAAGGTGTGTGAGTTTTTTATTTTTCATAAATATTCTTCTATTATCTGTTGATTATGGTTTATTTTCAATTTTTATTCCTTTTTTTGCCGTAAAATAGACAAAACAATTTTTTAACGACGTCCAAAATAATTTTTTTCGTGGTTTATCCCAGTCCGATGTACTGTTATATACTATTTTCCGGAATATTGGTAAATTAAACATAAGTGACAAATTTTTGGAACGAAGTTCTTTATCGGACGGTACGGATTTGGCGGATGGGACTAGGCGACAAAAAGTGTAAGATTTCCGTCACGATCCCTTCTGACGTACTGTAGACGACGGTCTTGGCGGCTATAAAGAAGAAATTGAATAATATCCATCTCCCTCGCACTTTTTCTTATCTTGCCATGAAAGAAATATTATTTTATTTTAAATGTCGCTTTATTTCAATAGACGCTAGTAATTCAGTTAATCAATAATATAATACGTTTATCAATAATAATATACTACAAAAAGAACTTCGTTCCAACCGAGTGTTACAGGACACTCACGCAAGTTTTTTTTTATATTGAATAAGTTTGACAAACGAGTACACAGTTCACGTAATGGTAAGTGGATGCTGTGGCTCCATCATGTGGCACATCCACTCCTATCCTCGATTAAGAATCAAAATGCAGATGCCTTGTCACCCCTGAAGACTGAGATGAAATGCCTCGTTTTCAGTAAGAAGGGTCTCCGTTAATGAATAAAAAAGTATCTATTTTTGTTTGTAATAATATTTTGCAGGTGGTGGATGAGTTTAAACTGCACGCTCGCGAGCGTAAGTTCGTCGTGCGCGAGTTCTCGTATAACGAAGCCGATCTCGCCGCGGGCAAGAACGAGATCACCAAGCTCGTCACCGACAAGAAGAAGCAGTTCGTGAGTCAACCTCTTGATTATTATATATTTAGAAAGAAACAGAAATATTAATTATTATTATTTTATTGTAGAGGGGTTGCATGCAGCTCATCTGATGTTTAGTGTCGACTGCAGTCCATTAAACAAGGGGAAAGGATGTATTTTAGAAAGGAGTATAAGCTGTTTTCTTGAACATCCCTAAGTCGGTCGTATCGTTCCAGAAAAATCGCCGGTGGTAAATGATTCCACAAAGAGGTTGTACGAGGAAAAACTCTCTTATAGTTATTCTATTTCACGATGAAGTTTTGACTTTGGTTGTTGTTAGCCGTGCACATACACATTGTGTTAGTGTGCGTAGGCCTCGGGAGCTCTACGAGGCCGAGGCGAACTAACTATAGTGTTCTCGTTAAACTAGCCTTTTACGGATTTTATTGCGTTTAATTATTTTTTTTTTTTATATTCCCGTCGATTCGAGTACCTTGCAGCACCCTTAGCTTCTTAACCTCTGTATAAGATTCCAGCCGATTATGTACCAATAAGTTAACCACTATCACCAATTAGTAAATCACTGCCGTTTAGGCGGAGTATAAAAATAATTAGAGAATCCACTGTCCCATTTTAACCCGTGGCTGTCGACAGAGGGAAACATACTTATCACTTCATTAATTTAAGTAATTTTATTAAAGTACAACGCCCGATTCTATCGAATAATGAATTCCTATTAACTGTACTAAAGGGGATGAGTCGCTCGCGTCCGTAGGCTTCGACCACCTAATCCTAGGCCCACCCTACACGTGTCCCCCGGGTGGTGCTAAACGAGCGACAAAGCCGAAAGAACTGACTCGGCTCCTCGCCGTGTGGTAGCGGCGTAAAAAAAATACCACAACTTACTTTCGCACCATGAGGCAAAATATTAAAGAAATGGCCCCGAGTTCCCGGCGCCCCTTTAATGGGGCAGGGGTGCGAAGAATCTCCGGGAGGAAAACCGGCGACGAGGTTCGCCACCCGTCACGTTCTGTCCCCCGGAGGGGCGAAAAGTGGATTGCGGAAGCCCGTCTGGCTACATTGAACGTATGTGGAGGAATGAATGATAAGATGGATGAAGTATGCGATATGATGTATGATAGAGGAATAGACGTGTTATGTGTGAATGAGACGAAACGGAAGGGAAAGGATGCCACTACACATGGCATGTATACCGCGTACTGGTCTGGTGTAGACGAGACCGAGCGGGCATGCCAGGGAGTCGGTATCATCCTTTCAGAAAGAATGGGTCATTGTGTAAAAGAGTATGAATGTGTAAGCCCGAGACTGCTATGGATACGAATGAAAGTGGGCTTAAAGAAGTTGTTTGTTTTAGGGGTCTACGCCCCAGACATGTCTAAGCCCACTTATATCCGAGAGCAGTTTTGGGAGTTGGTAAGGATGGTGCTAATGAAATGCAAGGTTAATGAAAATATTGTGATATTAGGCGATTTTAATGGAAGGGTTGGGGTGAGGAGGCTTGGTTATGAAAGGATATTGGGAACGTTTGGTGATGAAAGTATAAATGAGAATGGTGAAAGCCTTCTCGCCGTATGCGTGGAAAAGAATCTTGTTGTGACGAACACTTTGTTTCGTCATAAGAAGATTCACACGTATACATGGGAAAGAGGTGATGATAGAAGTATGATAGATTTCATAATTGTTGATGAAAGAATGAGGAGCGCGGTGGTAGATACAAGGGTTTACCGGGGCTCTAACGTAGGGACGGATCATTACTTGGTCTTATGCCGAATTAATGGTCTTTTGAGACGTTGGAGGCATCGGACATCTGTGTCTACCACAGCGTTACAGCGTATAAAAACAGAGAGGCTACAAGATGAAGGTGTGAAAGAGAAGTTCAAATGTAGATTGAGAGAAAATATAAGTGGTATGGCTGAATTGTGTATGAATGATTTAGACTTGGAGACTGTGTGGTATAATGTCAAGAAAGGTTTAGTGGATGCAGCTACCGAAGTATGTGGTGTAAGCAAGAGAACAAATGAAAGGAAAAATAACACGTTATGGTGGGATGATGAGGTACGGATGGAAGTTGAAGCAAAGAAGAAAGCATGGCTAGATTTACTAGCAACCAAGGCTAGTAATTCTAGCAGTATGAATGATGATATTGAAAGGAAAAAGGCGGTTTTTAGACACCTAAATAAGAGAGTAAAAGAAGTAGTTGAAAGGAAAAAGCAAGAAAGAACGGATAAGAATGATAGAAGAATATCGGATAACTTCCAGGAAAACATTAAAATGTTCTGGAAACTCGTAAGAACTACCAGGGGACATTCACAACAGCCTAGAATGAATGCTATACGAGACCAGAATGGCTGTATTCTGAATGACGAAGTTTTGAGTTTAAGGAGATGGAAGGAATACTTTGAAAGCGTGTTTATGAGTGATGAGACGTTTGAATTAAATGAAATAGAAATTCCGAAAGAAGAGGAAATAGATAGAGATATAAGTATAGATGAAATAATGAAAGCAATGAAAAGTATGAAAGTAGGTAAGGCAGCTGGTTATGATAGAGTATCTCTCGAAATGCTAAGGGCTGGAGAAGGAGTGGTGGCAGACCTGCTGTACACCTTGTTTAATTTATGTTGGGAACTTAAGCGGGTACCGGGAGACTGGTGCAAAGCCGTGATAGTCCCAATATATAAGGGAAAAGGATCACAGCAGGACTGTAAAAACTACCGTGGTATCAGCCTTCTTAGCATTGTGGGAAAACTGTATGCTAAGGTACTAATTGAAAGAGTTATGAAAGAAACTGACGGAAAAATTTGGGATGTGCAAGCGGGATTTAGAAAGGGAATGGGATGTACGGATCAGGTCTTTTCCATGCGCATGATCGCCGAGAAGTTTTTGGCCAAAAACCAAAAAGTTTTTTGTGCGTTCATGGACTTGGAGAAGGCTTATGACAGAGTGGACAGGGATGTGTTATGGCAAACACTGAACTCATTTGGGTTGAGCGCTGGTCTGATACAGGCATTGAAGTCTCTATATAGGGACTCTAGTGCTTGTGTCAGGATCAACGGGGCCTACTCGGACTGGTTTGACATCCATAAAGGTGTCAGACAGGGCTGTGTGGCTTCCCCGTGGTTGTTCAACCTGTTTATGGACAGTTGTTTGGAAAATTTGAAAGTAGAAGAATGCGGGTTAAGAATGGGTGAGTTAACCGTCAAATGCCTTTTGTACGCCGATGATCAAGTCATACTTGCGTCGTCGGCAGCCGAGTTGCAAATGATGGTTACATTAATGAACAGGACATTAAAAGAAAAGGGAATGAAAGTGAACGCAAGTAAGACGAAAGTTATGGTTTTTGAAAGAGAAGAAAGTAAAACGATATGTGAAATAAGAATAGAAGGGGAGTTGGTAGAGCAAGTAGATGAGTTTGTATATTTGGGATGTGTGTTTAGCAGGGATGGTAGATATGATAAGGATATAGAACGACGAGTGAATGCAGGAAATAGAGTGAATGGGGCTCTACACTCTATTGTGAAAAGTCAGAATGTGTCCAAAAAGGCACGTATGGCAATTCACAATGCTGTGTTAGTACCTACTTTAATGTATGGTAGTGAAAGTTGGGTGTGGCAGAAGAAGCATGAGAGTAGAATAAATGCTGTAGAAATGCGGTCATTAAGGAGTATGTTAGGGATGAAGCTGAATGACAGAGTGAGAAATTGTTTAATAAGAGAAGAGTGTGGTTTGCAAGATGATGTTGTGACCAGGATTAAGAAAGGAATGCTTCGGTGGTTTGGCCATGTAGAAAGAATGAATGAGGAAAGAGTGACAAAGCAAATTTATGTTGCAGAGGTGAACGGCATAGTCGGGAAGGGTCGCCCTAGGCGAAAGTTTATCGACCAAATTGGCGATATATTAAAAATGGGCCAAATCAAGAGTACCTTTAACCGACGAGCGTGTATGCGTAGGTATATGGATGTGGAGGAAGCGAGAGAGGTGTGTCAGGATCGTGCCAAATGGAAGTCCATAATCTCTGCCTACCCCTCTGGGTGACAGGCGTGAGTGTTTATGTTTATGTTATGTACTAATGTTAAACACTCGTTGCCCGCGGTGCAATAAAATGGGGAAACAGGACGCCTCCTGTTGAACTCTCTGTCGCACTTGCGGACCTTACAGCAGGCCTAGTGACGCATCACTGTCGTTTCGATGTGTATATTATGAAATAGTAAAGAATGCAGAATAAAGAGAAAACTATTCAATAAATACATTTATAATTTGTCACATAGACATACAAAGACTAAATAAATAAATAAAAATTCAAAATAGGTCTACCATAATTAATCTACGTCCGAGTTAGAGTCACTGACGCTATCGTCACCTACGCTAAAGACAAGGCGCTCGTATAAATGTGCTTCCTGCAAATCTTCTGGAGTGTTTCGATGTGTAGAACACATTTTCGCCAATTTTCCTTATAATAAACTGCTGCACGCCAGCGCACTTTATTCTTCATCCTTCTAGCAATCAATAAGCGGTTATCGATAAGTGACGCACCGTTCGCGTCTGTCCCTAGCGCACCGATGATTTATGGCACCGCGGTTAGCGAGAGTTTAGCATTAGTATAGTACTAAACATTACCGTGTAGTGGCGGTGTAAGAATATCCACTTCCCCATATCATCCCATGGGTGTCGTAAGAGGCAACAGAGGAAAATGAAACAAGAAATGGGCAGCAGCATCTTGATAACAACTTGTAGTAACAAAAAACTTTAGTTGCCAAACCGCCTGCCAAGTATTTTTTTTTATAGGATAGGGTGACAAACGAGCACACAGTCCACCTGATGGTAAGTGGTTGCTGTGGCCCATAGACATGTACATCTATCCTCGTTTGGGAATCAAAATGCAGATGTGTTGTCACCCGTGAGGACAAATATAAATGCCTCCTTTCCAGTAAAAAGGGTATCCCGTACTCTATCTACACTCGGCAACGAAACACAGCAGCGTTAAGCTGCTATTTTACGCTGATATTCTGTGAGAGCGTGGTCCTTCCCCGGTCGAGCCGACCCATTCGTGCTACAACTATACTACTAATATATGTAGCTGCAGCCTGGCTCTACCAGGTAACAAAAGTGTGGTAACCATGGCAAATATTCCTCCTAAGATACAATCTATAGGGGACGTCTTTGTTCAGCTGTAAACTTTTAATAGGCTGTCATGATAATGATGACGATGATGATTCAAGTATACTAATGATTTATACTCGCTTTTTGGAACGAAGTTCCTTATCGGACGGCATGTATTAGGCGGATGTGGTCATGTGCTGACATTTTCCGTCACGACCCCTTCTAACGTAGTGTAGATGGCCTTGGCGACTATGAGGAAGCGAGATGGACTAATATCCATCTCCCTCGCACTTTTTCTTATCTTGCCATGAAATAAATATTATTTGATTTTCAATGACGCTTCATTTTAATAGACGCTAGTAATTCATTTATTTGTATTTGTTAATCAATAATATAATACATTGTTTTAATGTATTTGTTTTAAATTTGTCTTTTAATCTATCTTCCTCAGGGTCCACTGGTGCGATGGTTGAAAGTGAACTTCTCAGAGTGCTTCTGTGCCTGGATTCATGTTAAAGCTCTGCGAGTGTTCGTTGAATCTGTATTGAGGTACGTTGCTAATAAAATAATGTATGCAGTTCACACGCGGTAGAAGTGAAACTTTAAGAAAATTAACTTAGACCGAATAAGATTATTAAGATTAGGATAATTGTACGGTTTATTTTTTTATGATATTTAGATGCTAATAACATACTGGGTGGCGATTAGGTTATCAAATTAAATAACACAGCGGTATATTAAAGTTCATATATGTTGATTAAAATAATAAAATAAATTCAACAATTCTACTAAAAATAAAAAAATGCATCTTTTAAACAAAATAAATAGCGTAAAAGTTGACACGAAATAAATCACCATGATAATATTAATTTACTGACCAGAAGAGATATGTAAAAGCGGCAACAGTGCGGCAGGTATGCAGTGCTGACGCGACATCGACATAGGTAATTATTTACCTACACTTTCCCGTTCATAAGTAATTAGGCAAAAAACGAAAAAAAGGGCTATTGCGACTAGAATGTTAATTGTTATATATTTTTTTAGTTGTGCATGTTCAAAGAACGTTATATAGGATAAGTCTTTTCATTTGATGTGATAACTTTATCGCCACCCCGTATATCATAGAAATATTGCGTATGATATGTTAGTAGCATCTAAATATCTATATTTTTGTCTTAAAAACTTCCTCGAGGTTTTTTTTTTAAATTAAACTAGACTGAATTACTATAAAAGAAAAACGTACAGACCTAGATTAAGGTGTACTAAATCTAATGAGACCAAAATTGTCTCGTTCCGTAAAGGTTTAGGAGGGTAAAAACGTTATATTTCGTAAAGAAAATGTAGACAATTGCCTCCAAGCCTTGCAACTGTCTCTATCGCACGATACGGCAATACAGAGCGAGCAGTATGAAACAGATAGCATTTTTGAAAATACTCACTCGCGCCACGTATCGGCACTTCACAATTCTCTTAACTAGTTTAAAAATTATTTTACATTTTATTCTACATAATACTACTTTACACATTATATAGACTGCAAATTTATAATTTAAACAAATAGAGGAGACTCATTCTCTTGCAAGCTAAAATCCTATAGATGTGTACATTTCTCTATTTTTAGTGTCGATTTTTCGTTTGAACGACTTTCAAATCACAACAATTCTAAAGAAGTATTCTCTTAAAAAAGTTGAAAGGAGAATGGATCTAATTTTGTAATTGTGTGTGTTTGTTGTAGTGATGGATTCACATTAATGGGTATTTTATAGAAATACTAGCTATTAGCCCCGGCTTCACACGGTTGATTTCTGGATCTCGACAACAACGCCACCTACTGGGTCCAATTGTGAATCAGACGTCGGGAAGCTACTCTGTTTTATACTATGTAGAAAAGCTCAGTAGTTAAAAGGTCTCTCCCTGTCCCTTACCTTATACTCAGAATTATCGAACGGTATTCGTTGAAGGTCATACAGGTTTACGCACCAACCTTGAATCCCGATGAGGAGGTGGAGGAAATGTATGAGGATATCTCTATAGCCATGCACTCCTCCAAAACCTACTTACTATATGGTGCTAATGGAAGACTTTAACCCAAAACTAGGGACAACAGAGAACGGTGAGCTGAAGAGGGAAGGAAATATGGAATAGGGCAACAGAATTCAATACACCAGCAGCTGACCGATTTTATGGAGAAATAGGGACTCTGAACTATGAACTTTTTTTCCTGAAAATCAGGTCAATCAGGTTCACTTTCAGCGGCCCCACAGAAAGTGGGCCTGACCGAGCCCCGACTATTCGACAAAAAATGAGATTGACATCATTATGATGACCAGATGACAAATGTTCTGTTATATCTCAGTGATCGCGAGGCTGAAAACTGGCAGCGTTCGCCGAATGGTTAAGAACACACTGAACCTAAACTTTAAGTTGGAGAGGTCACGTCTAATGAAGTCAACGCTCCGTCCCCCTCGTGCTTTAATCCAAAGTCCCGGAAACTTTCAGTTCGAATTACAAAATCGTTGTCAATGCCTAGAAAACTGCAACGCTGTGTACGACATGAACGACAAGTTTGTGGAAACTGTCCATGCGGTCGGAGATAAGTTCTGCAAGACCTGCCGCAGAAAAACACAAAAACTCTCCGATCACACTCTTAATCTCATGGCTGTTAGACGGTATATGCAGCTGCAATCTTCAACAAATTTGACAGCATACAGGCAACTGGACGGACAGATTTGTAAATACTTGTATTGAAGAAGCGATCGAGTGGAACCAGGCCTCCAAAGTCTTTGCCAGAGATCTGTCTGCCAGAAAGAGGCAACTGTCAACAACTAACACCCGAGATTTTGAGTGAGATTGAGAGGTTCAATGGGCAGTCGTACACGTCATCGTTGAAGTCACACATTCTTCCGATGATTCTCGAATGTCAGTCTGATCTAGATAGAATGGCTCTCCAGCACATTAAAAACGGCAAGGCCCGGCGGGAGAATCGAATTACTTCTGAAAGCAGATGGAAAACCCGTACTTGAAGTCCTTCAGAAACTTTTTAATTCTGTCCTCCACGGTGGCACTACTCCGGAGGCGTAGAAAAGCGCGGTTGTCTTGTTCTTCAAGAAAGGCGACAACGCTCTCTTGAAGAACTACAGACCGATTTCCTTTATGTACTCTTTTCGAGAGGCATTACGAATTGTCTCGCACACAGACTCGACGACTTCCAGTCTCCCGAACAAGCGGGTTTCCTCCGAAAAGGCTTTAGCACCATAGACCACATACACACCCTTCAGCAAATTGTACAGAAGACAAAGCAGCTCTGCTACTTTGCCTTGCGTATGTGGACTATGAGAAAGCATTTCATTTCCTTTCATACAGTCGAAATTTGGACGGTGCTGCAGTTCCGTCAGAGGTGCCAAGTTGACTGTCGGTGTGTTGAAGTATTTGTACATTGCACAGTAGTGCTACGATGGCTATCCGAGAACAGAACCACAGACATACATACAAGGTGACGTTGCATCCCCGAAACTTCACCGCTGCATTGGAAGACGTTTTCAAGGTACTGGACTGGAAAGGAAACGGTATCAACATTAAAGGCGAGTACATCACTCACCTTCCATTTGTCGACGATATAGTCCTTATGACAGAATCGCTGGAGGTCTTAAGCACTATACTCAATGACCTCAATAGTGTCTCCCAATGGATAGGTCTTGAAATGAACATGGACAAAACAAATATCATGTGTAACATCTGTGTCACAGCTATGCCGGTAGTTGTTGGGAGCACTAAGCTCGAAGTTGTTGACGAGTATGTTTACCTGGGACTAATAGTCCGACTAGGTAAGTCCAACTTCGACTGAGAGGTCAATCGACGAATACAATTTGGCTGGGTAGCATTTAGGAGATTAAGATACATCTCGTTTTTATACGTGGTAGAGCCATGCTGCAGCTATATTAATAGTATAGTTGTAGCACGAATTGGTCGGTTCGACCGGGGAACGACCACGCTCTCACAGAATACCAACGTAAAATAGCAGCTTAATGGCGCTGTGTTTCGTATGGTGAGTGTAGAGAACCGGAGACCATTGTTACTGGAAAAGAGGCATTCCGTCTTAGTCCATTTTGATTCTTTATTGAGGATAAATGTAGATGTCTATGGGTTACAGCAACCACTTACCATCAGGTGGACTGTGTTCGTTTGTCACCCTATCCTTTAAAAAAATCTTGTTAGGTATAACTGAAAACTTGAAAATAAGTTTGTATAACCAGTGCGTGTTGCCAGTCATGACTTATGGAATTGAGATGTGGTCCTTCACTGCTGTCTGTATGAGGAAGCTCAAGGTCTCTCAGATGTCTCTGTGTGATAAACTTAGAAATGAGGATATTCGCGGTAAAACCAGAGTAATCGAATTAGTCCATCGGATTAAAAAGCTGAGGTGGCAATGGTTCGGCCGTATAGTTCAAAGAACTGATAACCTATGACAGATAAGGTTCTTGAGTGGCAGCCTTTTACCGTTTAGCGCATTGTGTGGCGGCTCCTCCCTAGATAAGAGTGACGACATGGTAAGACATGCAGGAAGTCGATGGATGCAGGTGGCTCAGGGCCGTGCTTTGTGACATTCCATTGCGGGAGGTCTATGTTCAGCAATGCACTTGTGAAGGGATGTACTGAATAAATGATTTAAAAGTATATAATGTTGTATTTGTAAGTGTATATTTGTGTTGTGCGGCAGGTACGGGCTGCCGGTGAACTTCCAGGCGGCGCTGCTGGTGCCGGCGCGCAAGAGCGTGAAGAAGCTGCGCGACGTGCTGCAGCAGCTCTACGCGCACCTCGACCACTCCGCGCACCAGCACTCGCAGGCCGCAGAGGTGACCCCCCCACCCGCTCGCACCACCTACACCACTCGCAAACGCAACCACTCGCAAACGCAACCACTTGCATCACCAACATACTCAATTGGATCACTCACCCGCTCTATAAAACCACATTGCATTTATACGATAAAATCACTTGCCGTATATCATGAAAACACTAATTAATCCATCTTATATTTTCTAAAAAATTCATTTTATATTGCTTTTAAAAAAAACTATTTGAAAAAAAATTACGTAGACGTCCTCTGATGTTGATTTTATATGTGGTCACGATAACTCCCGAAAAAATTGACGTATCAAAACCGTTTTTTTTTATTAGTTTCAAAATTACATCAACTGGTTCCCTATAGTTTGGCAAATTCAAAAGTCCACACTTTAATAACTCTACTTACTGTACACGTTAGAATAACACCTCTTTCACCTTACACATTAAATCTACACACTCGATCTGTGTACTCATACCACCATAATTATCTATTTATATAGTTAGTGATAATAATATCCATTATTTATTATAGCCTATAAAATTTCACTGCTGAACGAAGGCCTCCTCCATAGATTTCCTCATAGGTGCATGCTACACACTCGATAATTATCACGATATTTAACGTGATTTTTATTTTGCAATATTTTGGATCGGATCTACATACTACACACTCGATACTAATCGTGTCAGTACAACGGAAGATTTCATTCACTAAAAGTAAAGTTTGCGTTGCTATTATATTAGCGATAGCATTAAAAAGACGTGTAAAGAAAAAAAAATGGATGAAGTATTAGCTCCATCCATTTTTTTCTCTTTACACGTCTCTCTCACGTGAATTCTTTCAAGTTTTTTTGGTCATTCGTTTGAGGTACGGATGGAAGCGCGTCCTCCTCCATCGCTGACAATGAATACTGACACGATAAATATCGACCATAGACTAGACACTCGATTTTTATCGACGATACTTGTTTATACAGATCGTTGGATTTCTGGATTTTTAGAAATCCAGCAATCCGTATCACGATCCGTGATATGCTACTACACACTTGATAAATATCGTAATCCTAAATTATGATCCAAATATCGTGATAATTATAGTAGCCATAGTTGTAATGTTACTGTTGACTTAATATTTTCACCTCTCAGTGAGCCATGTGCTCCTGGTAGATTATCTTCTATACATTCATCCACTACAGCCTATACAAGTCCACTGCTGAACATCCCCCATAGATTGCCTCATAGGGAGGATGTTTGCCATAGTTGTAATGTTAGTGTTGATTTAATAATTTCACCTCTCAGTGGGTCATGTGCTCCTGGTAGATTATCTTCTATACATTCATCCACTACCGCCTATACAAGTCCACTGCTGAACATCCCCCATAGATTGCCTCATAGGGAGGATGTTTGCCATAGTTGTAATGTTAGTGTTGATTTAATAATTTCACCTCTCAGTGGGTCATGTGCTCCTGGTAGATTATCTTCTATACATTCATCCACTACAGCCTATACAAGTCCACTGCTGAACATCCCCCATAGATTGCCTCATAGGGAGGATGTTTGCCATAGTTGTAAGGTTACTGTTGATTTAATAATTTCACCTCTCAGTGAGCCATGTGCTCTTGGTAGATTATCTTCTATACATTCATCCACTACAGCCTATACAAAGTCTACTGCTGAACATCCCACAGATTTTTGCCATAGTTGCCACGTTTGGCAGGTGGGTTGGCAACCACAGTTTTCAATAATTTTGGGTTTTTATCAGAAAGATGCTGCAACCCATCTCCTGTTTCAATTTGTGTCGCCAACCACGGTACGATATGGGGTAGTGGATATTCTTACACCGCTGACAAGGTCACGATGATAATATTTAAATAAATATCATTGCAGATTTTTAGTTCATTAATTAATGTTTGTTGTCATTAGAATGTGGAATTGGCGGGACTCGGCTTCGGGAACTCTGAGTACTATCCGTACGTGTTCTACAAGATTAACATTGACATGATCGAGAAGGCCGTCTAGACGGACGGCACTTCCCACTGCGTTATGTATAGGTATGTACTGAAGTTTATTGATTCGCATATCGAATAAAAACTGTTTTAAAAATTATTTAATATTACTTTTTAATTTCTTTGTTTTTTGATCTGACGGACGCGATGTGTTTGACCTTTGCCCATATTTTTAAAAACATACATTATCTTGAGTGATAGCCATAGTAAACGCTTTATCGTGGCAGATGTGGCAATCAAGCACTAGGGTTGCTCGCGTGCCACACGCAATATCCGATAGTTTGAATATGGCCACAGAAGCTACTTGGTGGTCTAACAAATAAATGTACATACAATGGATTTCCTTTAAATTTTTATTAAGTCCGTGCTTCATTGTCATCTTAAGGATTTAATTTCTTGTAGATAATACTTTAACTATAATTTTAAATGTAATTATTGTACTGTTTAAAACCATTGAAAACCATGACGGCTCCGTGGCGCAGTGGCTTAGCAATGAGTTGCAGCGCTACGAGCCGCGGGTTTGAATCCCGCACGGAACAAGTGTTTGTATGGCCTACAAATAATTGTTCCGGGTCTGGATGTTTATCCTCGTGCAATTTGTGTTTGTAAATCGATACAGCAACACAACCACGATACAGGAGAAAATTCTAGTGTGGGGCGTAACGTTTATTAAAAAGAGACCAAAAAAAAAAGAAATCAAATCAATTCGTATTGTTAATATTTACTTTCGCACTATGTCATTTTTAGTTACAATTGTACTTAAAATATAATTAATAAATGTAATGTAAAAAGTAAAGAAAAGTTACAGTCTATATTCGACCTACTGCTGGTCTACTCTCATTTCTAAGAGAGTTTTAGGTTAATGAGTTATCCATCGTAGTGCTCCGATGCGTGTTTACGGACTTCACGTGTCTTCGAAATATATATTTTTTATTTCTCAGACATGCACGTTTCCTCACTATGTTTTCCTTCACCGTCGAGCATGTGGTAAATATTTAATAATAACTACTGTAAGACTTCAAGATACGACTACCAAAAATTAATAATGAAAAGTTGAAGGTAGCCTTCGTTAACTATGATATCAAGACGTCAAAGACCTCAGTTCCCAATGTGACCTGCTGTAAAATGCCCAAAACGCCGGGAATTAAAAAAAATTAAAATTAAACGCGATAAAATCTGTAAAATTTGTGTTACTCTATGTCTACTATTCGCGTAAATACAAGAAATCATTACATAAAATATTTTTTTACCTAATTCTGTAAAAAAAAATATTCATAGCGGCGAAGTTAATTTGTTTGGAAAATGTAAAAGTTACTGTTTCTTTCTGTACTATTAGCTATATTTTATATTAATAACATTAATAAACAAAAACATAAAAGTAGAAAAATAAAAAAGTTAAAATGTGCAAAAATTAAAGAGCAAACCACAGAGGCATTGTTTTGTGTATTAATATAATACTTTAGAAACTGATAAACTTGTATTAAAAAACAACTTTTCAATTAAATTACATTGTGTAACAAAAAAACTTTACCTCAGTGTCAACTAGCGACATCTGGTGAGTAGAAAATTATTAGCCCTCATTCCATTCGGAGCGAACACCGAACACTGGTATGTTATTGCTTCGTGTCTTTAATATTGCACCCTAAGGTGGGATCCTAGTGATATCTGATTATGTTTACTAACGTACTGTATTTTGGTAAAATAATATATTTACAACAGCACAGTACTCGTACGAAACTACTTATTATTTTCTTAGAGAATGAAAGACGTTTTTTCAATTTTGTTCCTGAAGTTAGTAAAAAGAAAAAAGAAAGAATTTTAATCTTGATTTTTTTTTATAGGAGAGGGAACAAACGAGCATACGGCTCACCTGATGGTAAGTGACTACCGCCGCGAATGAATAACTGCAACACCAAAGGAATTGCAGGTGCGTTACCGGCCTTTTAGAAAGGAGTAAGCTGTTTTCTTGAAGGTTCCTAAGTCGTATCAGTCCGGAAAAATCGCCGGTGGTGAACTATTCCAAAGAGAGGTCGTACGCGGAAGAAAACTCCTAGTGAAACGTACAGTGGTGGACCGCTAAACATCCAAATGGTGTGAATGGTATTGAGACTGCTTCTTTTTAAACTCAATAATCCAAAATGTACAAAATTCATAGAATCACTAATTCATTTTTCAAGATACTGTTTACAAATATACCAAATATAGTATATTTTATTTTTTCAACAGGTAATGTTACCAGGTCGCGTTGCCCAGACGACATCGTGTTGAGCAATAGTCGCAATGTTACATTGTACAATTTACTTTATTCCCAGTTATAATTTTTATTAGTAGCAACACCTTTCCTTGTAAAAAAAAATCAATTACGATTTCATATATTATATAATATATATTTTTCTATGTACAGAATTTTTGAATGTTTACTTTGTATATCGACGTTTTAGTTTTTTTTTTCGATACAGGTTGTCGATTGTATGTGATGACATTAATATTTATTTGTGTTGCCATTGTAGAAAATGCTAAAATATTTCTGTGGAATTGTGCTTCGGCTTTCGACGTTACAGGATTTATGCAAAATGCAACAGATTATATTTACAGTATTATTGAGTTGCGTTTAAAGAAAAAAAAATAGAATTATTAGTCTGTTCATTCGGAAGCCTGTATAATAAATGTTCGATAAAAAAATTATATTGGAGTTTATTAAATGCAAAGCTATGTAAATAAGAACATTCCTCATTATAACTCGTGTAGTACATAATAAATATTATTCAAGTTACTGTTATTTGATGTTTTATTTCTGTAGATCCAAGTACATTATTGACCATGTAGTGGTGGTGCAAAAATAGTCGCTACCCGAGATAATGTATGAGGCGACAGAGGGAAACAAACAGGATCGGCAGCAGTGTCTTCTTGATAATAACTACAATAAAAAGCGTTTGCCAATCCAATTTTTCTTATATATTTTTTTAAATTTATTGACTATTTACTAGAATTATGTACCTACTTATGTAATTATTTACTTCACCTTGTAGACTTTAAAATTAATATGAACAAAACAAAGATCATGTGAAACGTCCATGTCATACCTATGCCGGTAGTTGTTGGGAGCACTAAGCTCGAAGTTTTTGACGATTATGTTTACCTGGGACAAATAGTCCGACTGGGTAAGTCCAACATCGACCGAGAGGTCATTCGGCGGATTCAACTCGGCTGGGCAGCGTTCGCGAGATTACGACACTTCTTCTCGCCAGGTAAACCTCAAAACCTGAAAACAAGATTGTACAACCAGTGCGTGTCATTGATGACTTATGGATCTGAGACGTGGTCCTTCACTGCTGGCCATATGAGGTCGCTCAAGGTCGCTCAAGGTCGCTCAGCGAGCTATGGAGAGGGCTATGCTCGGGGTTTCTTTACGTAATAAATGTGAGGATATCTATATCCGCAGTAGAACCAGAGTGACCGACATAGCCCAACGGATTAGTAAGCTGAAGTGGCAATGGGCCGGCCATACAGCTCGAAGAACCGACAACCTATGGGGTAGAAAGGTTCTCGAGTGGCAGTCTCGTAACGGTAGGCGAAGTGTTTGGTGGCATCCCGCTAGATGGAGTGACGACCTGGTAAGACATGCAGGAAGTCGATGGATGCAGGTGGCTCGTAACCGTGCTTTGTGGCATTCCTTGGGGGAGGCCTACGTTCAACAGTGGACTTGTGAAGGGCTGTAATGAATAATGAAGGAACAGCAATTACGTCTATCATATGTCGACATGCATGTTTTTAACAGTGGTAGAGCCACGGATGGGCCGGCTCGAACCGGGGTGGTACCACGACCTCACAGAATACCAGCGTGAAGTAGAGGTTTAGCAGCAACCACTTACCATCAGGTGGACTGTGTGCTCGTTTGTCACCCTTATCCTATAAAAAAAATGTTATTGTCATTTTGTAATTTCTTAACTCTATTAACACCCACCAACCCTATTTTACCCGGTTAAATATCCAACCTTATCCGTTTTACGAATGGTGGGATATAATGAACTCGGTGTTAGGCGGGACCTCGCACTGGTGTCATAAATTATCCAATTCATAGGAAGAAATTAAGACAATCTTTATTCTTGGAGATTATGTTTGAGATTAAAATTAAATAAAAATTAATTAAAGAAAAATCTCAAACATTCTGTCCTTTTTATGTTTTAAATCCAAAATTCTTGGTAATACATTATTTTAACTGATTTTACTGCGCACGCAAACATTCTTAAGGGTCGACCGGTAGGCAAAAACGTTGCCCATAAAACATATTCAATTTGGAATTATTACTAATAAAAGTAGAATCCTTATTTACTCGTATTTTCAAAAACTGAAATAACGGTATATCAATATTTATATATTTGTAGTTTCAAATTTGGCCACTCTTTGAAAATAACCCTGTATTTGAATGTCCCGGGGCAGTACGTGTGGCGGGTCTCGCACCAACTTGAGAGAGGCGCCAGCGCCACAAATGAGGAAGTGAGTGAGTGAATTTATGTGTTATAGTAATTAATATGTTTACACTAGCGTATTAGGTCACTAAAGCCTAATGATAATATATTAGTAAATAATAACAAGACTTATGTGATAAGTTTGGCTGAATAAATAACTTTTTTTATATTAGGTATTCACGTAACTTGTTTGTCATGAGACTTATGAGAACCGTGCCGAAGTGCTTTGGGATTTTATTAATTACTAACTGTTCCCCGCGACTTCGCTCGCGTGTTAGGGTTTTTATTTTTTTGCGCGGAACCCTAATTCTTATTCTAAAATAAAAGTAAGTAGTAAATAGAGCTAAGTTACTCCATATGAAATCGGCTATCTGCCAGTGAAAGCCCCGTCAAAATTGGTCCAGCCACTGATTCGAAAAAAAACCTCTGTCCTGGGAAGAACCAGCAAGAAACCTAGCGGGACTTTTTTTTAATAATAGCCTACAATCATTTACGTTACATCATTAACAACACAAAACAAATTAGAAATAGCTTGGTAGCGATCATTTCATCCCCAGCCCGGCTAGCATGGGCGGGGGACAAAAATTTTATCCCCCGATTATATCCACTGACAAGAGATAAAATTATTTTGTTATGTCAAACGGGGAGAAGTATATCCCCGTCTGACATAACGAGTAGACATAATATATACCCGTCCGTAGCATGGAGCCAAATGAAAGATAAAAAAATATGCTTTTTTGACATTTGAAAGGGACAATTTTATCCTAGTTCATTGGACGTGAGTTGAAGTTTATATGCATACAAAAACATCTATCTAAGTCTAAATCTATCTCCCAATTTATCTACTGTGGATATTATATCCACCGGTATGCCCATGCTCTAAGGGCGGATAAAACTAGGCGAGGGGATAAACATTTTCTCCTTTCCCCGGGGATAAAATTGTCCCCCGCCCATGCTAGCCGGGCTGGGGTTATTATCATCCATAAATTCCTTAATATTATAATAACCCTTTTTATACAAACTTAGTTTAATAAGGATTTTGAATTTTGAGCAGGTCAACTTTTGCATATTTAATAACTTACAACTTGTTAAGTCGGACTATTCGTAGAGTAGGTTATAATAATAATAGACAGATAATATTGTTATTAGAAAAAGATAAGGACAGATAGATCGCTGGGGGCAGTAGATTAATGCGTAAATACTTTGTAAAAGATAACAGATATGCATCATCTGTGCCATCTTGTGCCTTAAATAAATATTATGTTAGGTTCGTTCGTATGTAAACAATAATTTAGTGCGTTTATAAAATGTAGTAATTATATAATTATCGCATATTGTTTTTTGTCAATGACCGCTTGGTTAAATTATTAATATTAATATACATTGTTTTAAACGTTACTTACACAAATTAGGATTTTTCTCCTGTATCGGGGGGGCAGTTAAACATACATAAATTTCCCAAGGACAAACATACAGACCCGGTACAATTATTTATACGTGGTAGAGCCACGCTGCAGCTATATTAGTAGCGTAGTTGTAGCACCAATGGGTCGGCTCGACCGGGGTGGGACCACGCTCTCACAGAATACCAGCGTAAAATATCAGCTTAACGCTGCTGTGTTTCGTATGGTGAGTGTAGAGAACCGGAGACCCTTTTTACTGGAAACGAGGCATTCTTAGTTCTCACGGATGACAACGCATCTGCATTTTGATTTGTAATAGAGGATAGATGTAGACGTTTATGGGCCACAGCAAGCACTTACCATCAGGTGAACTGTTAGCTCGTTTGTCACCCTTATCCTATAAAAAAAATACGCCATACAAATACTTGTTCCGTGCGGTGTTCGAACCCGTGGCTCAGCGCTGCAACTCAACGCTGAGCCACAGTACCACGGAGGTGTTTCTTTACTACCACCCAAAGGCTTCACCCTACTGATGAATTGACAAGGCTATAGTGGGCTACTGATTTCAATTCTATAACAAGTGGTAAAATTAAAAATGTTGTACCTATAACCGACTTCAATATACATAAGTAAAATGACATACATACATACATAAACACTCACGCCTGTCACCCAGAGGGGTAGGCAGAGATTATGGACTTCCATTTGGCACGATCCTGACACACCTCTCTCGCTTCCTCCACATCCATATACCTACGCATACACGCTCGTCGGTTAAAGGTACTCTTGATTTGGCCCAATTTTAATATATCGCCAATTTGGTCGATAAACTTTCGCCTAGGGCGACCCTTCCCGACTATGCCGTTCACCTCTGCAACATAAATTTGCTTTGTCACTCTTTCCTCATTCATTCTTTCTACATGGCCAAACCACCGAAGCATTCCTTTCTTAATCCTGGTCACAACATCATCTTGCAAACCACACTCTTCTCTTATTAAACAATTTCTCACTCTGTCATTCAGCTTCATCCCTAACATACTCCTTAATGACCGCATTTCTACAGCATTTATTCTACTCTCATGCTTCTTCTGCCATACCCAACTTTCACTACCATACATTAAAGTAGGTACTAACACAGCATTGTGAATTGCCATACGTGCCTTTTTGGACACATTCTGACTTTTCACAATAGAGTGTAGAATGTAAAATGAGAACGGCATTAATATAGTCGAAGTGAATTAAATGCGCATTTTAAAGGATAACTCAAAAACTACTGGTCAGATCTTCATCAAATTTATATAGGACCACTTGAGAAGCACCAGCTTTCAAATAAAGAAAATAATCATCAAGATCGGTTCACCTAGAAAAAAGTTCTGAGACACACATAAAAAACATAAAAAGATAGCTTCTTTTTACATCGTTAGCGTAAAAAAAAAACAAAAATAACTAAAAATTACTACCTTACCTTATACCTTAAATATAGTTATCAGTTCCCACGAAAACTTGAGAGACAGTTACCCTCTGAAGTTGTGGCTTTTAGGTGTAGGTGTGTGCGTGCATCCTAAAAATTCACTCACACACGGAGCAAACTCATAATTTTTCCCAAACGCCCCAAAAGAAGTATAACTTCAAAAATACAGTCGAATCGGAAACCTCCTCCTTTTTAAAATGAGGTTGAAAACGAGCGCATCAGTGATATAAACAATAAACAGCACGTATATTCAAATTGCGGCAATTGACTTCCGTTTAAAGGAAATCCCGCCCCCAGAAATGTGTTCAAAACCCATGAAATGGCAGTACAAGAATATCCACTACCCCATATCATCCCATGGGTGTCATAACAGGGTAAAGAAGGAAGAACCAGGAAACGGACAGTGTCTTCCTAATAAGAGTGGCAAGTGGCAACTATTTTCCCTATAAGTATCTATGGCGGAGGCCTATCAGCAGTAGATGTTTGATAGGCCTACCTCACATAGTGATTTCTTATATTTACGCGAACACTACACATTTAAATGAAACTAATTTTACGGATTTTATTGCGTATATTAACTTATTTTACATTCCCGACGTTTCAAGCACTTTACAGCACCCATGGTCACGGGGGGGACTGAGGTGTATGACGTCCCAATGTCATAGTTAACCACGGCTACCTCCAGATTAAAAATTATTAATTTTTGTTCCGATCTACGCAGTATGAACTTACAGTATCATGAAGTCTTGCAGTTGTATGCTTGGGTTGGGATTTAATTTTATTAATTATGGGATCCCAAGCAGATGGTAGCACCCAGCCATCTTCTCTATTGAAATTAGGATGTTTTTTGATTTCCATACCCTCGCGAATCATCCTTGGAAGGAATCGGTGTTCTTTAGCGAGGATTTGTGGTCTATCAAATCTAATGTAGTGACGGGGGCGATCCTGTACATGTTCACAGACTGCAGACTTCCCGGAGCGTCTATTCTTCACATCAGCTATGTGTTAATAACGCGGGTTTTTATGGATCTTTTAGTTTGTCCTATATAAGAGAGACCACATTCACAATCCAGCTTTTACACTCCTGCATCTTTCAGAGGAATATTACACTTGACTGATGGTAAAAACTGACTAATCTTCTTCGGCGGCTTGAAATATGTTTTAATGGAAGCACGCTTCAAGATGTAGCAAATCTTGTCAGTGACACCTCTGACATATGGCAGTACAGCAGGCACTCGCTCGACTGTGGCCGGCTTCACTCGTTCACTGTGACGTAGGCGCGGGACCCGAAGCTTATTGTCGTGCAAAACTTGCTTGACGTGTTGGAGCTCGGCGGCCAGGTGTTTACTGTCACAGATCCCTCGTGCTCTCTGAAACAAAGATTTACCCACGGTAGCTAACTGTGAAGGATGGTGGTGAGAATCACCGTTTAAATATCTATCAACTAATAATGTCAAACATCTGCGTCGACGTGAGAACGAAACGCAACCGTCGACTACGAACGCGGATCATAGATTAAACGCGGTCTATAATCTGTCTAAACAAACTCTGGATGATGCAACAATTAGAGTATTATCGAAAGGTCTTAATTTTGCTATAACACCGAAAAAATTACCGTACGAACAAATTATCTGTAGTGTCGAGGACTGTTTATTTAAAAACAATATGCAAAAGGAGGATTTGGAAGCGATACGTCAAGACATTTCGTCTATGTTACGTCGAAGTTCAGCGCCAAAACCGAATCTACCTAAAGACGAATTCAAAGCGTTGACTAACCTACGCAATAAACCAGAACTCACGATTCTCCGCGCAGATAAGGGAAATGCCACGGTAGTTATGGATACGTCAGATTATAATTCTAAAATACAAGAACTTTTGTCGGATGCAAGTACGTATAAAAAGGTTAAAAATGACCCAACAAATAACACACTTAAAACAACTAGTGATCTCATAAAGAAACACTCCGAAAAATTAAATCTAGACGTAAAATCGATAATACCTACGTGTGCTAAACCACCGAAGTTGTATGGGTTACCAAAAATACACAAGCCCAATGCTCCACTACGTCCTATAGTGAGCCAAATCGATTCACCAACTTACAGATTGGCTCAATACTTAGCGAATATACTCTCACCGCTCAAGGGACATACAAGAGCACACACAAAGGATTCCTACCATTTTGTCAGCGAGATTAAAGACCTACATCTGGCAGATAATGAAACTATGGTGAGTTTTGATGTGCAGTCTCTATTCACATGCCTACCTGTTGAAGACTGCATCTCGATTGTTACTAGAAGGCTAGAGGAAAACAACATGCCCGTAGAATATGCAGTATTACTCAGACACTGCCTTACATCTGGCTACCTATTGTGGAAGGAGGAGTTCTACAAGCAAGTAGATGGAGTGGCGATGGGCTCACCTGTATCTCCCATTGTCGCCGATATATTCATGGAGGACTTTGAGGAGAAAGCCCTGCTTACTTCTCCCATAAACCCAAGATTCTACAAGCGGTACGTAGACGACACTTTCACAATTCTACCTTTAGATAAAGTAACTGCATTTTTAGACCATCTTAACTCCTTAAATTCTAAAATTCAGTTCACAATGGAGTTAGAGGCAAACAATTCTTTAGCTTTTCTAGATGTATTAGTAATTCGGAATCCTGATAACACCTTGAGCCACACTGTGTATAGAAAAAAGACCCATACAGATAGATATTTAAACGGTGATTCTCACCACCATCCTTCACAGTTAGCTACCGTGGGTAAATCTTTGTTTCAGAGAGCACGAGGGATCTGTGACAGTAAACACCTGGCCGCCGAGCTCCAACACGTCAAGCAAGTTTTGCACGACAATAAGCTTCGGGTCCCGCGCCTACGTCACAGTGAACGAGTGAAGCCGGCCACAGTCGAGCGAGTGCCTGCTGTACTGCCATATGTCAGAGGTGTCACTGACAAGATTGGCTACATCTTGAAGCGTGCTTCCATTAAAATATATTTCAAGCCGCCGAAGAAGATTAGTCAGTTTTTACCATCAGTCAAGTGTAATATTCCTCTGAAAGATGCAGGAGTGTACAAGCTGGATTGTGAATGTGGTCTCTCTTATATAGGACAAACTAAAAGATCCATAAAAACTCGCGTTAAAGAACACATAGCCGATGTGAAGAATAGACGCTCCGGGAAGTCTGCAGTCTGTGAACATGTACAGGATCGCCCCCGTCACTACATTAGATTTGATAGACCACAAATCCTCGCTAAAGAACACCGATTCCTTCCAAGGATGATTCGCGAGGCTATTGAAATCAAAAAACATCCTAATTTCAATAGAGAAGATGGCTGGGTGCTACCATCTGCTTGGGATCCCATAATTAATAAAATTAAATCCCAACCCAAGCATACAACTGCAAGACTTCATGATACTGTAAGTTCATACTGCGTAGATCGGAACAAAAATTAATAATTTTTAATCTGGAGGTAGCCGTGGTTAACTATGACATTGGGACGTCATACACCTCAGTCCCCCCCGTGACCATGGGTGCTGTAAAGTGCTTGAAACGTCGGGAATGTAAAATAAGTTAATATACGCGATAAAATCCGTAAAATTAGTTTCATTTAAAAGGCCTACCTCACCTTAAATATAGTTATCAGTTCCCACGAAAACTTGAGAAGCAGTTACCCTCTGAAGTTGTCGTTTTTAGGTGTTAATGTGCGCGCGCATCGTAACAAATTCATGGTGTCGTTTTCGTGTCGGTGTGTGCGCGCGTCGTAAAACTTCACTCACACACGGAGCGGAGGCCTATCAGCAGTAGATTTTTGATAGGCCGTAATGATGAAGATGAATATCCCTTCTAAACCCTTGGTATGCCACTGAATGCCTAGCGTGGTGAGAATGGGCATTATATCTCCAATTAATTGTAGCTAGCAACCTGCAGAATCTCTACATAGTATAAAACAAGATGGCTTCCCGCAGTCTGTACGCTTAGATCTTTTAAACTACGTAACAGATTTTAATGCGGTTTTCATCAATAGACAGAATTATTCAAGAGGCAGGTTTATTCTGTCTTATATAATTCTTCTGTACGTGTGTATGTGACTGAACTCCTAAACGGCTGGACCGATTTTGATGAAATATTGTGTGTGATTAAGTTGATTAGAGAATGGTTTAGATTCACAATTGGACCCTGTAGGTGGCGTTGTTGTCGAGATCCAGAAATCGAACGTGCGAAGCCGGGGCGGAGCGCTAGTTCTTATAATAATAATTAAAAATAATATCTTCCATGACAAATTTTGATCACGGCGGCCAGTCTCGACAAGCGCAAGAAGGAATTATAGTGCACGAGTGTATACGCAAGAGTAAGTGTACTCTCTATTCCCTCACTCTCATACATGATCAGTGAGACCGGATTGTAGAAGGACCAACGGCTTTACGTGTACGAACCACCGCCAATTTTCTGACTCCGGGCCGCTATTTCTTGACAGATAAACCCAGTAACTTATTTTGGTCTGACCCGGTATTAGAACCCGGGACTTCATGATCACCAACAGTGGCGTAGCTATCTAACCAAGGGCCCCAGGGCAAAAATAAAATTGGGGCCCTATTTAAACTAAACTAAATATTTTAAAGGTGCAACACTACTTCGTCATCAGCTTCTTGTCGCCCTCTGCTGGGCATAATAAAAGCATAGCTACTTACTACTAAGTATTATGTGTAACGTATAAACAATGACGAAGTAGATTACAGATAGGCAGACAACATAACAGTGGAAGAGCCACACGGCAGCTTTTGCTGTCGCACGGGTGAGCCATACTAGATGGAGTGACGACCTGGTAAGACATGAAATGAAGAGCTGTAATGAATGGGTCGACCGGCTCGAACCGAGGAGACCCACGACCTTACAAATAACCAGCGTGAAGTAGAAGTTTACTTTGCCTGTTAAGTGCAGGTGGTCGGAGGCGTCCGTGTGGAGTTGCCAGAGCTCCCATCGGGCGCGTCTCCAGGTGGCGGATAGGGGAACGCCACCCAGATATGGGTGGTAACGGGAAAACGCCGCGGATCATAACTGGCCGGGGTTGGGTTATTGCTCCCGGTATCGCTCTTTGATTAGAGTGGACAGGGGATGCAACACACGCGGCGATGGGCCAAGCGCACCAATGCTGCGTGACCCCACGCGGTAATGTGCCAAGCACACCGATTCCGGACGATCTCTGTGCGGCGATGTGCCAAGCGCACCAATGCCGGACAACCCGTAAGCCCCTCACCCGGGCCCCGGGGCCCCCGCAGGGCCACGAGGAAGAAAACCTCTTCAAAATAACCCTAATTCTAAGGTCTAAGGTGCCGAGGGGATGAATGGCTGGGAGGGAGCCCAGTCCCAAGCCTTGGGGGGAAGGGGTTCAGGGACACACCCTGTAAAAAAAGGAAAATAATAACATGCAGTGCGACAAAAAAATACTCCCCAGAGTGGTCCTGCTAACCCTAATGTTGGCGGGGAATCCAACTCCAGTAGCCTAAATAGGCTCTGTGGCAGCCCCAACGTATCTGGGGGGGGGGGGGGGAAATCCGCTGCACTGTGGTGATGCACCAGCGTCAACCGCTAGCCCTATAACATCAGAGGGCCAAATTCAAAAAGAAGGAGCCGTGTCGGAAATACCAACAATATCGACACGAGACAAGCGCGGGCGGTTTAAGTGACCTAACAATACGAGCATTCAGGCCGGTGAGAGTCAGTCCGAGTACGTCGGTTGTGGCGGCAAATTTACGGCGGTCCCAGTTGCGGACTCTGAAGGAGAGAGTGCAACAGGGGCTGAAACAGAAGAAGACCTGTTTGATCTTTCTATAACGCCCACCAAAACCAGGGCAAAGAAGAACTTTCCGGGCCTGGAAACGCTAGCCCGCGAAATGCGTTCTCATGGAGACGTAGAACTCGGTCAGCAAATTGATTTTCACCTGAGAACCTGGGTTCTCGAAAAAGTTGCCGATCAATCCCGTAACCTAAAAGGAGAGTTTGTTCGTGGCATAAGTTTGGCTGTGCGAAACATCAAAGCTGCGGCAGAAGAACTCGCGTGAAGGACCGATCCTAACGAGAACGTCACTAGGCTAGAGAGAGAGAGAACGCAGAGTTGCGTTCCCAACTTGCCAGTCTATCGGCCAAGACCGAAAATCTTAAGAAAGAAATTAATCTCCTCCACAAGAAGATGCAGGAACGCTCTAATACCCAGGTGGCCACTTTGCCCACACAACAAGCATCTGCTGCCTGCAATTCTAGGAGCGGAAAAGATGAACTGATGGCAGACATAGACTCTTATTGACAGGAAACTTGCTGCCTTCCAGGCCAGGTTGATCCTGAAAAGGCCCCAGCAAACCAGCCATTGACAACACGGGAAGAGCTGCCACCACCACAACCGCGAAAGAATAAAAAACGAAGAGTAAGGAAGAAAAAGGTGCGTACTCATTCGTCGGTGGTCGATTTGTCTACGGTGGCTGCTCCGCCACAGCAGCACAACTCACCTTCGCCGATGGTTAGCTCATGGGCGGACGTAACAAGAAAGCCAGTGCAAAAGCGGCCTAAAACAATGGTGGATACTCTCCCTCCTCAAAAAGGGAGTAAAAAGAAAAGAAAAAATGTAATGCGTACCCCGGCATCAGCGGCAGTAACGGTGACGCTGCCTAAGGACTCGGCACTTTCATATGCCAATGTAATGGGGGAAGCAAAGGCTAAAATCCGATTGGCAGAGTTGGAAATAGACTCCGTTCGCCAAAAGCGAGCTGTGACAGGGGGCTTACTACTCGAGATCACGGGACTTGACTGTAACCTAAAGGCGGATAAGCTGGCAGCGAAATTGCGTGAGGTCCTCTCCCATCTGAACGTACGAGTTAGACGCCCAGTGAAAATGCGCGACGTTCGACTGAGGGACCTTGACGACGCTGTCAGCTCTAATGAGATAGCAGCCACGAGCGCCGAGCTGGGTGGTTGTTCGCTAGACAACATTAAAGTTGAAGACGTTCGCCGAACCCCCACTAGCATGGGGACGTGTTGGATGCGGTGCCCAGTAACAACGGTCCGAAAAATAATGGTTGAAGGACGTGTACGCTTAGGCTGGGGTTTCGCTCGAGTGGAACTGCTGGAACCCAGGCCTATGCACTGCTACAGATGCCTCGAGAAGGGACACGTGGGCAGTAAGTGCCCTAACGAGGCAGACAGGAGCACCCGCTGCTACGCCTGTGGTGAACCCGGTCATAGAGCGAACCAGTGCACTGCATCGGCACTAAAATATCCCGTTTGCTGTGACCTCGGGCGCCCCTCCAACCATAGGTTGGGGAAAAAATCAACCCCGCTCAACCCGCAAAACGGGGAGTTAGAAAGAGTAAGCCCTCTCTCACGCCCTCCAGCGAGACGGTCACAACAGCACCTGCTGCGGCACCGAGCTCCGACTCGGCAATGGAAGTTGCTTTGACGTAGAATTCACGTCCCTCAAAGTCCTCCAGGGTAACCTGAACCACTGCCGCAATGCATAACATCTGCTTGACTTGATGCAGACCATTGTGGAGTGGCGGGTTGCCCTTGCAATAGTAGCGGAACCCTATACCGTCCCCGACCATCCTCGCTGGTTCGGCGACGAATCGGGCTCCGTAGCCATCTACTGGGGGGGGGGGGGGTGATGGTGCTCCACCCTGCGTCCTCCTGCAAAAGGGGCGGGGCTTTATTGCAGTGCAATGGGGCACCCTGGCCTTAGTTGGCTGCTATGTCTCTCCCAACAGGACCCTCGCCAACTACGAGGAGTACCTGGACGAGGTGGCGGATTGCGTGCGCGGGTGCTTACCCCGTCCGTTGATCGTCCTAGGAGATTTTAACGCCCCTAATAGGGCTTGGGGCAACTCTAGGGACGATCCAAAGGGAGAGATCATAATGGAATGGGCGGCTGGTCTGGACCTGCGATTATTAAATCGGGGGTCTGAGAGTACATGTGTGCGGTAGCAGGGGGAGTCCATTGTAGACCTTATGTGGGCAACTCCTCCTGCAATGCGAATGCTGTCGGAATGGCGAGTGGCGACAAAGCTGGTGACACTGTCAGACCACCGTCACATCGTGTTTGATGTCGCACTTCGTCACTTCGACAGTAACTCCAGCCGTCCAGAAGGCAGCCCACCGCGGCGTTGGTGTCTCAAGAGGCTCGACCGAGACAAACTCGAAGCCGCCGCCATCGTCGTGGCCTGGCCAGAAAAAGCCGAAGAGGTTCCGCTCGATCCGGAAGTGGAAGCGAACTGGTTCCGAGCTACGATGTCGCAAATATGCGATGTCTCGATGCCCAGAACCAGTCGTCCCAAGCGCAGGGTGGTATACTGGTGGTCGGCAGAAATTGCACACCTTCGTGCGATCTGCTTGCGGAGTCGGCGCCAGTACACAAAAGCCCGAAGAAGAAGGCGAGCTCCACTTGAGGAGACAGCCGGACTCTACGGGGCATACCGAGCGGCTACAAAGGCGTTACAAATTGCTATATCTAACGCCAGGTCTCGGTCCTGGAAAGAGCTCCTAGAGGGACTCAACGAAGATCCCTGGGGGCGACCATACAGGATGGTGCTGGGAAAACTCTGGCCATGGTCGTTGCCCTTGACGGAAACTCTCGATCCGGACCTGCTGGGAAGAGTTACCGGCACGCTTTTCCCAGAGGACCGTTCAAGTCCCTCAGGTCACGTGCCGTCGTCATCGGAGTGGCATGATGAGATGGAGGTAACCATGGAGGAGCTGGACCGAACCGTTAGCCACTTGAGAGCCCGGAACACCGCACCGGGGCCTGACGGAATTCCTGGTCGGGCTCTGGTACTGAGTCTGGCTGCCTTGGGGGACAGGCTAAGACAGCGTTTACCGGCTATCTGCGGAGTGCCAAGTTCCCCAGAGCATGGAAAGAAGCAAGATTGGTCCTCTTGAAGAAGGAAGGCAGGGCCGCCGATTCTCCCTTTGCGTACCGTCCCATATGCCTGTTGGACGAGATTGGCAAATTATTCGAAAGGATAGTTGCCACTCGGCTCAACGGACATCTGTCGCGCGTTGGTCCCAATTTGGCAGAAAGCCAATTTGGATTCCGACGGGAGCGTCCGGTCGAGCTGCTGCTAGCTGCAGCATGACTCTACCATGATTTCCGTCGGGGTTTCTCTGCTGGTGATCTTCTGACTTACCTGACTCATAAATCGGCGGAGGCAGAGAGGGAGACCCTAGCCTTTAGTTTGAACATAGCGAAGGCCTTCGATTGGGTTTGGCACAAGCGCTTCTTTCGAAGCTCCCTTCCCATGGGCTTCCTGAGAATTTGTGCAACTGGATCAGCAGTTTTCTTGCAGATTGGAGCAATAAAGTCGTAGTAAAAGGTGCATGCTCCATTTACAAGCCTATTTATGCTGGTATTCCACAAGGCTACGTGTTATCACCTACGCTGTTTCTTCTGCTTTTTAATAATATTTTGCTAGCTAGTAATGTGTGGTGATGCTTTATACACCGGCTGGGCCTATATTTTTCGGGAAAACGTCGCCGAGTAGGTACCGTAACAAACTTGTGTCTGAAGTCTAGTTTTTGCTAGATAAGGTCTCGGAATGGGACGACTAAATCTAATTAAGTTCAATGCCCAGAAGGCACAAGTTTGCGCGTTTACCACTAAAAGGAACACCTTTTAAAGTTGGTAAAAAATTACTTCGCGTACATCCGCTCGAGCTTTATCGTATATGTACGCGAAGTAATTTTTTACCAACTTTAATATAATGGACTTCCGCAAAGTAATGCCTGATTCTATTAATTAGGAACACCTTTGTCGTAACTCCTCAATTTCAGGGCATTCCCCTTGTTACCTCAGCCAGTAACGGAATCTTCGGCGTTGACATATCGAATAGCGTGCAGTTTCGTGGTCACTTGGAAGGGAAGGCTGAATTGACCTCGAAAAAGCTTGGTGTGATCAGCAGAGCGGGACAGTA
Source organism: Parnassius mnemosyne (assembly GCA_963668995.1). NCBI lineage: Eukaryota > Metazoa > Arthropoda > Insecta > Lepidoptera > Papilionidae > Parnassius > Parnassius mnemosyne. The sequence continues at coordinate 36,152,828 of CAVLGL010000084.1, forward strand.
TTTTATGCCGGCACACTGCTTGCTTGCAACTTTACAAGGGGCAGGTTCGGCCTAACACGGAATATTGTTCTCATCCCTGGGCCGGGGCTATCTAGTATCAGCTTCTTCCACTTTAACGCTTCCAGCTCAGACCGGCTCGAATCGTCGGCGACCGACGAAGACGAGATACGAGACGAAGAGATGTTGCATCCCTTTGTATTTTCTATCGCATTTACCATGGGGAGTGTGCAGAGGAATTGTTCGGATTAATTCCAGCCACAAAATTTCATCAACGCATTTCACAAATCCACATCATCGGGATGTTTGGCGGTCCACTACTGTCGGACCGATACGACTTAGGGAGCTTCAAGAAACGAGCTTACTCCTTTTTAAAAAGCCGGCAACGCGCCTGCAATTCCCCTGGTGTTGTATTTGTTAATAGGCGGTGGTCGACACTTGCCATCAGGTGAGTCGCATGCTCGTTTGTCTCACTCTTATATATAAAAAATACAATAAAACGTAGTAGACAATAATCTTTAACAATGTTATGTTAATTTTCTGGAAGTGCGAGAAATTTTTGTGATATCAGTTCGAGCCGTTCGCGGTCTGGGGCCAAAAAGTTAAAACTCGAAAATTCTTTATACAACTAGGATAGTACATAATGTTTCGAAAGTCATTCTTGGAGGACGAGGGGGGGGGGGGGGGGCTTTTAGCTTGGGGGCTCCGGGGCACTGCCCCGCCTAGCCCCTGGGTAGCTACGCCACTGATCACCAGTCCACGCTTACGACAACTACACCAAAGAGTCAGTCGAGGAATTCTTGGAAAGGCCACGGCCATTGTCCAGTAGTATGAAGTTAGTTTGAATTATGATTTAGAATTATACAGTAATTTGTTTATAATACAAGGGTTTAGTTTAGACTAGGGTTGCAAACCACAAATTTAATAAAACTAGGATTTGAAGTTGGTAACACCAGGACAATTCAGTTTAAAAACAGAACGCAGTAAAGGCCTTGTCAAACATAACTGCGAACCGAACCGAACCGAAACCTGGCGAACGTATGTACTATGTATGCAAATATCGGTTCATTATCGCTTTTTCTACCGACTTCAAATAGGACCTGGTACTCAATTCGACTGTATGTTTTTTTATGTGTGTAACAACATTTTTTTTTATTTTTTTTTATAAGATCGGGTGACAAACGAGCACACAGTCCACCTGATGGTAAGTGGTTACTGTGACTCATAGACATCTACATCTATCCTCAATAAAGACTCAAGATGCAGATGCGTTGTCACCCGTGAGGACTAAGATGGAATGCCTCTTTGCCAGTAAAAAGGGTCTCCGGTTCTCTACACTCGCTATACGAAACACAGCAGCGTTAAGCTGCTATTTTACGCTGGTTTTCTGTGAGAGCGTGGTCCTTCCCTGGTCGAGCCGACCCATTCGTGCTACAACCATAATATAGCAGCATGGCTCTACCACGTAGAAATATTTCTGTCATGATTGGTCCCTCTTTATTTTCTGCCGACTTCCAAAAAAGAGACGGTACTCAATTCGACTGTATGTTTTTTGTTTTTATGTGAATTACCTCATAACTTTTAACTGGGTGAACCGATTTCGATGACTTTTTTTATTTGAAAGCTGGTGCTTCACATGTGATCCCATATAAATTTGATAAAGGTCTGACCAATAGTTTTTGAGTTATTCTTAATGATTTATATTGAAGTCAGTTGTACAAAAGTTTTAATTTTAAACTATATATGACGTACATATATTCTCTTTGTGTGTAACTGGATGCAAACAACACCTTACATAACAAAATAAAAACGCTTCGCCACGCTTTGGTTCGCTGTCAGCATTTGCTGATTCGGGCATATTAGAGTTGCAATAGTTAAATTAATGTGTAGTGAAAATAGGTTAAATGAAATTCAAGTAATGATACTCGTAATAAACATTGTTTTTAATAAAGGTATTTGAAATAAATTATACCAGTTGAAAACGAGTCATCTATATAAATAAATAAAATTGAAGTGCCTGTTTGTAATGTCAAAATTACAGCTTTTTACTAAATGCATATGAAAGTATATACGCTACTAATAACAAAAATACAATTTTTAAAGTTTTTGTTTGCCTATCTGTCTGTTTGACTGTTTGTTCCGGCTAATCTCCGAAACGACTGGACCGATTTTGACGGGATTTTCACTGGCAGATAGCTGATGTCACAAGGAGTAACATAGTATACTTTTATTTAGGAAAAAGAATTAGGGTTCCGCGCAAAAAATTAAAACCCCAAATAACACGCGGGCGAAGTCATGGGGAACAGCTAGTTAAAATATAAAACAAACACTTTAGTTTGTAAAAAATTCTTTAAACTTAGGTAAGTTATGGTAAAAAAAGTGGCGCGCGAATATTAAAATACATGACCTTATCAGGGCTCTTTAAAAACCCAGGACGCTGCTTAAGAACTATCCAGGACATCCCAGGACACTACAAAAACTAGGATATGTCCTGGGAAAACTGGACGGTTGGCAACCCTAGTTTAGATTAGACCATATGCCTATAGACAAAATTCTAAAGGCTAGGATTATTGCATTTTGGTAATAATCCTATAGTCTTTAGAATTTTGTTGGTGATAAGACGTGGAATTGTACTTAACGCACTGTGCTGATAAGGCCCGAAAATACAGATATAAATACGTACTATAAAATATCTGTCCACATTGCGTAATCAGTTACATTTGTTTATCAAAACAGTTGTGCATTGAGTGCAACGACTGACCTGACAGAGAGACAATTCATATTCAATCCTATTTCTCAAAAAATAAAGTAGATATTCTCTTGAATTTAAATATCATACTATCATTATAACAGCTGTGGTGCGAATTTTTATTGCATTAAAATTTTATAAATTAATTTTTTAAATGTTTTTTTTTTTTATAGGCGTTTACCCCGCAGTAGGATTCTCTCCTCTATTGTGGAGGCGTTTAACATACATTAATTGCACATAGACAAACAGCAAACACTTGTTTTGTGCGGAATTAGAATCCGCGGCCCTGCATTGCTGCAACCACACGCTTCACCAATGCGCTGCCGGTCCATACGAAACAAAGCAGAACTGTTATTTAAGGCTGGTATGTTGTGAGAGCGTGGTCCTTCTCCGGTAGAGCCGAGTCAATAATGACTAGTGACTAGTGTCTTACAACGATAATATAGCTGCAGCATGGCTTTAGCGCACAGTCCACTTTATGTTATGTGGGTTCTATGGCCCATAGATATCTACATCTGTCCTCGATAAAGAATTAGAATGCAGACGTGTTGTCATCTTTGAGTACTAAGATGGAATACCACGTTTCCAGAAAAAAGGGTCTTCGGTTCTCTACATTCACCATACGAAACACAGCAACATTAAGCTGGTATTCTGTGACAACGTGGTCCTTTCCGGTTGGAGCCGAGCCACTAGTGTCTTACAACGATAATAGCTGCAGCGTGGCTCTAGTGCACAGTCCACCTTATATTATGTGGGTGCTATGGCCCATAGACATCTACATCTATCCTCGATAAAGAATTAAAATGCAGATGCGTTGTCATCTTTGAGTACTAAGATGGAATGCTTCGTTTCCAGTAAAAAGGATCTTCAGTTCGCTACGTACGAAACACAGCAGCATTAAGCTACTATTTTACGCTGGTATTCTGTGAGAGCGTGGTCCCTCGAGCCGATTCATTCATCCTACAACCGTTATATAGCTGCAGCATGGCTCTGCTACCTATAAGAAATATATCAAATTACTGACACTGACCTATATTATCGTTCGTTACCGTAACGGGTGTCATTACAAGTATCAATATCACGCTGTTGGTATGTGTATGCGGTGTGGAACTGCCTTAATCATACATCATACATCGCGTCAAATTACATTGCCTAATCGCTTACCTAAATTCATTTGAAAGGAAAAATTGATAATCGTGGAAGAATTATAAATAATTTTAGCACGATTGGATCGGCTCGATCGGGGTAGGGCCACGCTCTCACAGAATACCAGCGTAAAATAGCAGCTCAATGCTGCTGTGTTTCGTGTGGTGAATGTAGAGAACCGGAGACCCTTTTTACTGGAAACGAGGCATTCCATCTTAGTACTCAAAGATATACCGTAGGCGTGGAGCAGAAGTGCGGTGGTCTTGTTCTTCAAGAAAGGCGACAACGCTATCTTGAAGAAATACAGACCGATTTCCCTTCTGAGCCGCGTCTACATGTTGTTTTTGAGAGTCATTACGAATCGTCTCGCACGCAGATTAGACGAATTACAGCCTCCCGAATAAGCCGGTTTCCGAAAAGGCTTTAGCACCATAGACCACATACATACCCTTCGGAAAATTGTACAGATATCCGAGGAGTGTGTCGTGATGTGACGGCTCCGTGGCGTAGTGGCTTAGCAATGAGTTGCAACGCTTGGGGCCGTGGGTTCGAATCCCGCACGGAACAAGTATTTGTATGGCCTACAAATAATTGTTCCGGGTCTGGATGTTTGTCCTTGTGCAATATATGTTTGTAAACTGTCTCCACGATACAGGAGAAAATTCTAGTGTACCCGCACACGTATTTAAAAAAAAATAAAAAAAGGAGTACAATATGTCTAGTGTATGTGGACTATGAGAAAGCCTTTGATTCCGTTGAAATTTGGGTGATGCTACAGTGCCTTCAGCGGTGCTAAGTTGACTGTCGGTATATCGAAGTGCTGAAGTGTTTGTACAGTAGGGCTACGATGGCTATCTGAGTACAGAACCAGAGTACGAAACCTATCCAACTGCAGAGAGGTGTAAGACGGGGTGACGTTATTTCCCCGAAACTCTTCAGCGCTGCATTGGAAGACGTTTTCAAGCTTCTGGACTGGAAAGGATACGGTATAAACGTCAATGGCGAGTACATCACTCACCTTCGATTTGTCGACGATATAGTCCTTATGGCAGAATCGCTGGAGGACCTAAGCACTATGCACAATGACCTCAATAGTGCTTCCCAGCGGATAGGTGTTAAGATGAACATGGACAAAACAACGATCATGTATAACGTCCATGTCACACCTATGCCGATAGTTGTTGGGAGCACTGAGCTCGAAGTTGTTGACGAGTATGTTTACCTGGGACAAATAGACTAGGTAAGTCCAACTTCGATCGAGAGGTCAATCGACGGATTCAACTCGGCTGGGCATCGTTCGGGAAATTACGGCACATCTTCTCGTCATACCTCAAAACTTGAAAACGAGACTGTATAACCAGTGCATGTTGCCAGTGATGACCTATGGAACTGAGACGTGGTCCTTCACTGCTGGCCGGATGAGGAAGCTCAAGGTGCTCAGCGAGCTATGGAGAGGGCTATGCTCGGAGTTTCTCTGCATGATAAACTTAGAAATAAGGATATCTGCAGTAGATCTAGAGTGACCGACATAGCCCAAAGTTTTAGTAAGCTGAAGTGGTAATGGGCCGGCCATATAGCTCGGAGTGCCGCCAACCGATGGGGAAAAAAGGTTCTCGAGTGGCAGACTCGTAGCGGCAGACAAATTGTAGGGCGTCACCCCACTAGATGGAGTGACGGCCTGGTAAGACATGCAGGAATTCGATGGATACAGGTGGCTCGGGACCGTGATTTGTCTCATTCCTTGGGGGAAGCCTATGTTCAGCGGTGGACTTGTGAAGTGGTGATGTTAGTATAAGGAAATAACCGGCCAAGTACGAGTCGGACTCGCACATGAAGGGTTCCGTACCATCGTAACACACGTTTCTAGTAGCGGAATCATAGGTTTTTGTTATTTGTTATATTGTGTATAGCGGCAACAGAGTTACACATTTCAACTGTCTACCTATTACGGATCACGAGATACAGTCCGCTGACAGATGGACCGACGTACGTTGTTGTTGGCGGGTTGTGGGACGTTCGGTTAGCGGAGGCTTAGTAATAGGGTCCTGTTGGTTACCCTTCGGGTACAGAACCCTAAAAATAAAGATAAACCTTAACTAGAAAATTTTGGTACTATATTACAAGCGCTACATGTTTAATTAGAGTGACCATAAAAAAGAAAGGATTGCTCATATGATAGAAGATACTGTAGGACAAAGCGTTAGTACTTATAAGAAAACTAAATTTGCACACCTCTTTTTTTTCTCTTTATTTGGATCACCGACAGACGATACACATTACTAACAAAAATATTACTTAACAATGCGACTACATGCTATGTGTTCATCTTCTTACAGGTAACCACAACTTACATAAATAGCGAAGTGATTTTTTTTTATACATTTCTCTTGACTGTTATCAAAGTCCTACATCCATAAGTATTATTTAATACAATCATCATCATCATCATTACAGCCCTTCACAAGTCCACTGCTGAACATAGGCCTCCCCCAAAAATGCCACAAAGCACGGTCCTGAGCCACCTGCATCCATCGACTTCCTGCATGTCTTACCAGGTCGTCACTCCATCTCGTGGGGGGACGCCCTACACTTCGCCTACCGGTACGAGGCCGCCACTCGAGAACCTTTCTTCCCCATCGGTTGTCGGTTCTTCGAGCTATATGGCCGGCCCACTGCCACTTCAGCTTACTAATCCGTTGGGCTATGTCGGTTACTCTGGTTCTACTGCGGATATCCTCATTCCTAAGTTTATCACGCAGAGAAACTCCGAGCATAGCCCTCTCCATAGCTCGCTGAGCGACCTTGAGCTTTCTCATACGGCCAGCAGTGAAGGACCACGTCTCAGTTCCGTAAGTCATCACTGGCAACACGCACTGGGTGTACAGTCTCGTTTTCAAGTTTTGAGGTATACCTGACGAGAAGATGTGTCGTAGCTTCCCGAACGCTGCCCAACCGAGTTGAATCCGTCGATTGACCTCTCGGTCGAAGTTGGACTTACCTACCTATAATATGCCAGCGTAACTTGTCTATCTCTTCTTCCAGCTCCACAATCTTCTCGTCAGTCCTCAGGGTGCGTGCGTTGTATGTTGCCAGGTCGAGTATTTTTTTGCGCGAAACCCTAATTCTTTTTCTAAAATACGAGTAGCCTATGTTACTTGTTATAACATTCTTTTTTTTTTTATAGAAGAGGGGGCAAACGAGCATGCAGCTTACCTGATGGTAAGTGACTACCGCCACCCATGAACAACCGCAACACCAGGGGAATTGCAGATGCGTTGCCGGCCTTTTAGAAATGTGTAAGCTCTTTTCTTGAAGGTTCCTAAGTCGTATCGGTCCGGAAAATTCGCTGGTGGTAATTGATTCCACAAGGAAGTTGTGCGAGGGAGAAAACTTCTTCTAAATCGCACAGTGATGGACCGCCAATCATCCAGATGGTATGGATGGTAACGCGAGTTTTGTCGCGATGTGCGATGGTGAAATTGAGCGGCTGGAATTAGTCCGAACAATTCCTCAGAGCACTCCCCGTGATAGATGCGATAAAATACGCAAAGGCATCTCTACGCAGTGCCAGTGTATCGAGTCGATCAGAAAGAACTCGGTCGTCGACGATTCGAACCGCTCTACGCTGGATGCGGTCAAGTGGAAGGAGCTGGCCCTGGGGTGCCCCGGCCCAGAGATGAGAACAGTATTCCATGTGGGGCCGAACTTGCGCTTTGTAAAGTTGCAGGCGATGTGCCGGCATGTCTCGCTCTGCTGAGCACGCCAAGCTTTTTAGAGGCCAATTTGGCCTTACCTTCCAAGTGACCACGAAACTGCACACTATTCGATATGTCGACGCCAAGGATTCCGATACTGGCTGAGGCAGCAAGGGGAGTGCCTTGAAACTGAGGAGATACAACAAAGGGGTTCTTTTTAGCGGTAAATGCGCAAACTTGTGTCTTCTGGGGATTGAACTGGACTAGATTTAGTTTGCCCCAATCCGAGACTTTGTTAAGCAAAGACTCGACTTCAGACACAAGTTTGTCCCGGTACTCAGCGACGTTTCTCCCGAGAAATATTGGCACGGCCGGTATATAAGGCATCACCAGTGCTGTCGTCTGCATAGCAATGAATGCTACTAGTTAGCAACATATCATTGATATGCAGGAGAAACAGCGTTGGTGATAGCACGCAGCCTTGTGGAGCACCAGCGTTGATAGGCTTGAAATCAGAGCATGCACCGTCTACTACAACCTTGATGCTCCGATCAGCAAGGAAACTGGTGATCCATTTGCACAATTTCTCGGGAAGCCCATAGGAAGGAAGCTTCGAAAGAAGCGCTTTGTGCCAGACCCGATCAAAGACCTTCGCTATGTCCAAACTAACGGCCAACGCCTCCCCCTTGGACTCTACTGTCTCCGCCCATCTATGAAAGTAGTGTAGTTGTACCACTTCTAGACCACCTGAGTCAGACGTGGTTCAACGACGTTCGTCGACACCCGATCCTAAAAGGTTTTGGCATGCTCTGATCACGAATCCGCGGTCCATTTTTGTGTAGAATGCACGGTTCCGGAGATGTGTAGATCAATTAGCTAATATCTAATTGATATCCGGTAAGGGCCTCCACCGTCATTAGCGTCCCATTGTTCCTATTTCTATTGTTCTATTGTTCCCTAATCACCTTCATTGCAGCGTGTGCGTCGACTATATCAGTGCTATTGTTTATTATAATTCTTTGTTTATACAACGCTAATCTGAATCATCAATAAAACACATTACATAATTTTGTTACAATTTTTATTTATAAAATACAAAATCTTATTAATTATTATCTATAAAATAGGAGCGAAACATCTCATCCACTAAAATATACTCGTAAAACTATGTATTGAACATCCTTGAAACTTATATAGTAAATACATTAAGCAATATTCGCCACAAACTGAAGTCCACTCATTCTGAATCCTATCAACATTCCAGTTCCATCTTTTACAATTCCTTTTTAAAAACTCTAGATGATATCGTACAGGTGATCGTCCATATGAATCAAAATATTGACCGACGTCATTCGTATCGATATATAAAGCTACCCAATGTGACCCTGGTTTATCATCTGTATCCAAATTACATATTATATACGTTGGTACGTGGGTATACATAGGCAGTCTATTAGCTGCATAAACATTATTTTCTAGACTGGGGTGAATCTTTTTCAGATGTTGTTGTACATCTAGTGTATCCATGATATTACTGCTATTAGTAGATTATTACAGTACCTAGCTACTCAATGAATAACATAGGAATGGTCAATTATAGTGATTTCTACATATTAAATTGCATTTTTGTGATATACAAATCGTACTTGAGTCATTGATCACCAAACAAAACACAATACGAAGAAATGTTGAGATAGGCAACGGAAATGTGAGATAAACTGATATGTTTCTAAATATTAAATTGCATTTTTGTGTTATACAAATCGTACTTGAGTCATTGATCACCAAACAAAACACAATACGAAGAAATGTTGAGATAGGCAACGGAAATGTGAGATAAACTGGTTGACGCATAAAGTAATTATCAACTCATTACGGAAATACTTTAGATTAGAATTTTTACGTACTGGTGGTATATAAGACCAACAAACGCAGTCATCGAGTTAGTGTACGGTCGTTTGGCTACAGTGGATCTATCAATAGTACATTTGTGTTACTTCAATACACCAAAGGCTATGGATGTAAGTGTTTATTCTATTGACTAAATTACTTTTTTTCTGTTATTTTCATGTGTGTGTATTATTTTATTTAAATATTGTGTATGTATATGATTAAGCCGTGGTAACTCAGATGGTTAGCGCTAGCTGTAAATTTCACAGTACGCGACCCGGGTTCGATCCCCGCCAGCACCAATTAAATTGTTAATAGCAATTTTAAGTGCTTATTACCACGTGCTTGGTGGTGAAGGAAAACATCGTGAGGAAACCTGCATGTCTGAGAAAATTTCGAAGGCATGTGAAGTTCGCCAACACACATTGAGGGAGCGCGGCGGACATTTCCTTGCTCTAAAACCCTCTCAGAAATGAGAGGAGGCCTATGTTCAGCAGTGGACTTTAATAGGCTGTAACTTTAACTTTTTTAACTTTTATGATTAAGTGTTAACAAATTGATATTAACATGATAACTGTGTTGTTGCAGAAATCATTGAGCTTCGATGAAGATACCTATAAACAGTATTACTACTCGCCACTCTCCCCTCAAGAAGAGAGTGATAACCTCGTCATTAATAATAACACATGCGATGGTGGAAAAAGAAAATCGCAATCGATTGATCATTTTTTTGAAGCTGAATCAAAAATAAAAAAGAGGAAGCTGTTATCATCAACCGTAGCACGAGCCGCTAGAGATGGTGTATCATACATTTCTACTAATTCTGACGACGGAGACCAAGCGACGCATCTCATCAAAATTGAAATGTACGATATGAAGAAGCTATCCAAGATTCCAACTACTGATCATTGGAAACATGCTTCCACTAGAATTAAATATTACGTAAAGACTAATAAGGATAGCATCTACGACAACACAAACGCCCTCGTATACAATATAACAAAGACAATAGCAGAAAGTGAAAAAGTTAAAAAATACTTTTTTAACAATGACAGTCATTAGCTGATCATTAGTGAATGTGATTCTGTTTACTTCAATTACAGGAAGACAAGAGCGGAAGGAAGAGATGAGTGTGGCATACGTGTACAAAACACATCATTGAATAACAAAACTACAACACTGAGTGGAGAAGAAAACGAGAAGAGTATGCAGTACTCAAGAGCTGAATATCCATTCTTCAGTTCAAAATCTAGCCGTTTGCTTAGTTTCGAAAACTGGCCTCTAGTTATGCGACAGAAACCTGAAGATCTTGCAGAAGCTGGTTTCTTTTATACTGGCCATGCAGACGGGACCAAGTGTTTCCATTGTGGTGGTGGTTTAAAAGATTGGGAAGATGATGATGATCCTTGGCAGCAGCATGTTCAGTGGTTTAGTCAGTGTGCTTATGTAAAATTTCAACTCGAACAGTGTTTTGTATTAGATTAAATAGAAGATTTATAAAGAAATAAAAAAAAATATATTGCATACAATTTGTTTTATTTAATTTTATAACGTTTCACATAGTTACATACACACAAAATGCATTACACATAACACATAAAATCTAACACACAACACATATTATAACCTTAACTACTATAGTCTACAGTAACATTTCTGTTTTTATCTATCTCAATAATATTATCAAACTCAGCATAAACTATACAGTTAATTGTTTGTATTAATGAGGATTCAAATCGTACTTCTATTCTTACACTACCATGCTTTATGAGATTCCAATGAGTTGATGAGTTAGCTGATAAATCAGGAGTTAAGTCAAATGCTAATAGACAGTAACCTTTCCCATACTGTTCACAAGAGATTCCATTTCCTTCATTAAGAAAGTGAATACCAGTTCCCGAGAATAGAGTATGATATGCTGATGTAAATATGCTATTATTAAAAGATGGTTGCAAAGCTTTTGAAGGTATTTGTTGACCATCAATATATAAGCTGAAAGAATTAATACCATAGTTTTCAAAGTTAAATGGATTTTTAGTAAGGGAACCATTAAATGCAGAATTGTTCACAAATCCAATTATACATCTTTTCGGTACCTGTCCTAAAAATATATTATCAAGAGTTTTTCCTTGAACACCCGAAGGAATTGTTAAAACTTTTACTTCAGCTCGAGTAATAGGATATTTAGCAGTGGTAGAAGCTAAAACTTTTTGATGTGCGAGTAATACACTTGGATTAATTCGTGCTCGTCGAACAATAAGAGTTGCGTCCGTAATACAAACTTTAAACTTTACATCGTTTGATCCAACAATTAAATTAAAACTCTCTCTTGATCGAACCAATTTAACACTCATTTCAACACCATTAATTAAAAATTTATCTTGGTTAAAAATGTCACCGTGAAGATGACCAATCATTTCTATTTCCTTACTTTCACTAATCAATTCCTGTCTTTTAACAAATCCTATGTTTTTACCATCTGTAGAATCCATTTTTCCTGCTGTATCCTCATACCAAAGACTACAAGTAAGATGAGATTGTTTAGCAGCAGGGGCATAGTTTAAAAGGGTTTCCATGTATGCTCGATATGCATAGGTATTATTAGGTGGTGATACAAGTTTTTGGTTTAAATAAACATCAAGTTGACTAAAAAGTGAATGCAGCCAATTATTTACAGGTGCTACTATTGTAGTAGATACCAAGTTAGTTGAATCTTGATTTAATACTTTTGCCTTTATGTGGAGTAATGTATGAGACAAATCTATGTAGTCATCGCCGGTCCCAGGAACTTGAAACTCGATAGGTCCATCATCACCAAGAGATGAAATTGGTTTATAATGAATCCACAATCCATTTTCAATGCTAGTTTGTGTAGACGGTAGTGCAAACAAATCCAATTCTGACTTAACGCACTCGCAAGAATGATTAGGAAGGAAAGACATATTTAGTTTGAAAATATATCTTTGATATTTTTTGGTTTTAGACTAAGTTTTTTCGCAGCTTTCACTTTAGCAGTTAATGGTGGAATGAACGATGTCAATCGTTTTCTTTTAGTTTTATACCCAGATCCAGTCATGTTAAATTGATCAATTTTCTCATCAGCCTTTCGTTTTAAATTCGTACTAACTTGCTTTAGACGATCTTTTATTGAGGCTTCCATAGGACGAGCTTGAACCATATCCGATAAAAGTCCTACTCCAGCGCTTAATGCCTCCTTACCAATCACTCGAGCACCACTTGAAAGTAAAGGTAAAACTGATCTGAATAACCCCCCTAAGAAGCTCCCAATACCATGACCGCGTTGATATGGTGAACCCTTATAAATTACTCCAACTCCTGATCCAGCTTGATGTGTATAATAATTTTCATATGGACATTTATGATGATCACGAAGAGAATTCATTATTATAATTTTCGGAAATGTAGTTTAATACACACGGTTCCAAACTGGAATGGTATTTTTTGTCCTGTACTCGATCTTATAACTATTTCCAACGTATCGAACTCTCTTCGCATAACAGGTAAGTAGTGAGGTTGAGAGAAAACGTGCATTTTATTTGCACCATAAATGTATTTTGTAGGATCTAATGAAATGACTCTTAATAAAGGAGTCATAACATCACCCACAATCTGAGGATCGATAATGTCGCAATATAGAAATAGTTGAGATGGTAACCCTAAGTGTAAATTAGCAGGACACTTTCCAAAATTTCTCTCTAGGAGATTTTTATTTGGTTCATAACCTAGCTGTAAACTTAATTTGGGTGATAATGTTACGGATGTTATATTTTTATCCAATACCGAAATAGACACAAATTTTGTTATTTCATCATAGCGAAATTTCAAGTTCTCTCCGATACCATTTAACACTCTTAAAATATGCTCAACGTTATCATAGTTGGTAGCTGGAATATGTTTTTTGTAGTACACTGTGGATGGCTTATCTTCATTAGGCATTAACATAGATTTTGTAATGTATATAACATTTTCATGGTCTTGAACAGTAAACATGGTACATGGATATTGAAACTCGACAACTCCAACCGACCATTCACCTTCTAATTTTATAGCTTTTGGTAATTTCGTTGAAAAATTTGTGGTCTTGTTATCAGGAAAGTATTCCATTGAACTATTGCTGAGCAAAGTTAAATAGAAACTTTCTTTATTCATATTTCTTTTAAACTAGAAGCTAAAATCCAACTGTTAAATTTATCTGGATAACCTTTCCACTTCACTAATACTTCTTTTCTGTTACTTGAATAACGAGTGTCAATTATTTTATCTATTTTATGTTGTGAGGTGGGGTTGTAAGTGATTTTCTGTAATTCTCTTTCATAAAAAGTACCAATTATTGGTTCATTTTGTAAATCTGTTATTGTATAAACAACCCATGGAGATCTATCAATTATTGAAGATATAATAAATATTTCATCACTCCAATTTGATTCATATCCTTTTTGGAATACATGTTTATATTTAGTTATTCGAACATAATCACCCACATTGAAATTTGGTTTAGGATTTTCTAAAGAAAGTTTTTTTGACCGTCTATCATAAAGATTAGTCCAAACTGTCATAATATTGTTGGAATTTACATCACATGGGCACATCTTAATACTAGAGTGAAAGCTGTGATTATAAGAGTATATTAAATCTTGTAAAACATCTATATATCTATAAGTATTATTATGAGTGAAATAACGCCACATTTTCATTATTAGTGTTCTTTGAAATCGTTCAACAATACTGGCCTTAATGTCAGGATTGTTAGTGGTATAGTAATTAATCTTTTTGGATTTAAAGTATTTTTGTACATCTTTTGAAACAAATTCTGTACCTTTATCGGATTGTATGTGAGTAGGTGTTAAATTACTTTCAGTAAATATACTTTCAAAACATTCTTTAGTTGTTTCTGAGTTTTTCTTTTTCATTGGTCTTGCAAAAGCATATTTACTAAATACATAAATAATACAAAGTATATACTTGAAACCATCATTATATTGAGAATAAGTTCGCATATCACTTAAATCAGCTTGCCACAGTTCATTAATATTTGATAGAATGTACCTATTACGCGGGAATTTTTTTCGAATGGGTTTATGTAATGTGTATGTTTCTTGTGATTTTAACCATTCCTTTACTTGCTTTTTATTCATTTTACCCTTCATGGCTTTTGATAATTTATCAATACTATCAAAACCAGCGGGATTAGATGGATCATAATAAATCCTGTTAATTTCTTCTAGTACGGAGTCCATTTTTCCCACTCAAGTCCTTTACGTATTTTAGTTGTAGACTTTTTATCTCTACTGCACGGTGTAGAAAACTCTTGAACTTCAATCTCAGAGGGTTTGTTCAGATCTTTTGCTTGAAGTTGGTTAATAAACTCGCATCTCCTTGGATTTCCAATATAAGTAAGTGGTACTTTAATATCTTTTAATGCTTCAGCAAATCTAACCCACCCTACCGGATCACTTCTTTTTAGGGGTCTTAGTGAATCATTTATTAAATCAACAATATTACTTCCAGGAATTTTTTCACTATCAATTATGACTGTACCTTCGTTATCCCAATGTATTTTACTTTTACTTGTTTCAACTAAGTTTAATAATAACTGCCCTTTTTTATGATAAGTTTTTGGTATTAAACTGAGTATTTGAGCTGGTGTGTAAAGTGGATTTTCATCATTTTCTTTACTTTTAATGGATCGATTCTTCTCCAGCAAAGATTCAATATCAACTGAAGTTTTTAGATCTCTATCTTTATTTTTAAAACCAATTTTTGACTCATTTGAATCTTCATTAGATGTATCAGAATAAATTGGTAATTTGAGTGGTTGACGATCCTCTTCGGTAAAATGAAGGTATCTTTGCAGTGTTTGTAAATATAATATCCATTTCTTTCGGTCTTCCGTCTTACTATTCATAATATTTTGCATTTCAATATCTAATCGAGATAAATTACTATTAACCTTATTTTCTTGTTTTAATTTTTCAATCAATCCAGGTTCGATAAGTATCATTTTCTTTGCATTTTCCATGTTAACTGGCTAGTCCACTCACTAATCCACTCAATATTGCACCTAATATTGTTGGTAAGAAAGCCCCTCCTTTTTGTATAATTATATTTTTTCTTAGTTTATGTTTACACTTACGTACTAGTTTACGGAGTATGTTTTTATGTTTATTCAATTTTTGTTTATCCTGATCTTTAAGAGGTACTTTTACTTGTAAAACGTTATGAATACACTCACAAATACAGTTAATTTCTTCTTCATCACACGTTTTAAGTAATGCTCTTTGATATTTTGGTTTAAGCGTATGCAAAGCGGTTAGCAAATGTTTATACGTTGTGAGTCGACGATGCATCATTTAGCAATGATTTCAATTGTTTGATTCTTGGTGTATTTAAACTCTTTTGTGGGGACGTAGACTGTACAGAAACCATTAAATGGAAAGACATTTGTCTTGATACGACAAAAATCATTGGTATTCTGTTTTAAATCTACCATTAAATATCCATGCGCCTCTAGAGTTGCATCCCTGTAGGCATTTTCAATGAATTTTGGGTTATCTAGTGATACTTGTCTTGCTAAATATCTTATTTGAGTTTTATCTCGAGGGTTTTTAAAATATATTATATAACTTGAGTTTAAAGATATGTCTCTTTGTCCTTTACCCTGATGAAATAAATTTTGTGTTAGATAAAATACACTAAGATTCCTGTGATGACTACCTTTTGTAAATATATCCACAATTCTTCCATCGGACTCTCTCATTAGATCATCAATAATAACAAGATGTGGGTTTACACCATCAAACATATTAAGATTTGGAATTCCTTGATGATAGTTAACATTTGGTAAATTATATAATGGTTGCATTTCATCAAAGCACCATGTGATCTGATTAAAATCACAATTACATATTTCTGTAACTGATTTTATGAAATTTGTAACAAAATTTGACTTCCCACACCCACTTGGTCCTGCCACAATAGCAGTGAACGGATGGATAAAGTGAAACATAACACACGTCTAAAGTTCAAAGGGGTGAAATAAAAAATGAAAGTGTTGGTGTAAACAATTAATATATATTCCAAAAATTATATAAAACAGAATTATCTGTATACTATTTCTAACACAATTAGTACGTCATAATTTTACAATTAACTCAACCTCAAATAAATAGAAACAACAATTAGTACATCATAATTTTGCAATTAACTCAACCTCAAATAAATAGAAACAACAATTAGTACATCATAATTTTACAATTAACTCAACCTCAAATAAATAGAAACAACAATTAACTTAAATTATTTACAATAAAACAATGTTTAAATATGTAATAAACTACGTCATATTATAGTATTATCATAATTTTACAATCAATATAAATTTTTCTTAAACGCAGACATAAAAGTAAAAACTATCAACACTTAACGCAGTTTATAATGACCCCAAGCTAATGTTTCAATATTATTATCTAAAATATGTCTCTTTGTGTCATTATATGATAAACCTATCTTATTTAATTTTTGTGTGAAAATTGTGTGTTTAATTGATTTAAATCTAAGCATACTATAATATTGCACTTTTTTATTAAATAGAGAAGACTTATAACTATTCATTGTCATCTTTTTAGTGATACATTTATTTACCCCTTTTGCCTTGGCTATAGTCTTATTCTCTAAGTTAAAAGCGTACATTTTGGATCGTAAACCCACAAATTCTTTCATGATTTTACCATTATTTTCATCTTTAAAAAAACCTAATTTCTTTTTATTTAATTTTGGATATTCAAAAATATTATTTGTATCATAATCTGAGGTATCAAAGTATGATGAAAGGTCAGGTTTTATATCAGTGTAAAAATCATTTGTAAATATATGATATATTAAACTATCCGTATCTGTATACAATAATTTGATTTTACTAAACTTTTTAATCATATAGTTATAATGAAAATCATACATTAATGTTTTTGAAATATCTAAAATGCAAAACCCTAAATAAATTGGTTTGTTATATATTAACTTCGTTTTTCGCAACTGAACCGCAACTAGGTTTTCCGAAAATATTGGAAGGCTATGAAATTGTGGTTTAGCGATTAGATCTTGAGCACCTAAAGCTTTACCCTGGTTCTCCCAGTGCGTAACTAATTTTATGTTAACCCTTTTTTCAATATTCTCCATAGTCTTACCGAAGACTGAATTATTCATTAATTTATAAAAATCTTTTTCGAAATCTGATTTTGCTAAAGTTCTTAATTTTGTGTTTAGATCTATGTACATCTTCAACCAGGGAGACTGTTTAAATTTTAAAACTCTATGAATTTTAGTTAATTTAACCCCCATTTCTATGCACTGCTTTAAATTTCTGTAATGAATTACATATTTATCTTTATTATTTAAATTTGGGACTAGTTTATTCTCATTAATATTGCCTACACAAATGTTTTCTGGACATAAAGGAAAGTCCGAATGTAAATCATGAAGTTCATCTGGATATTCCAAATCAACTTCTAAAATAAAACCGAAGTCTGATGTCTTAGACACATTAAATTCTGTATTTGGACTTACCCATTCGAATCCACCAGTAGGAAGATATTGAGACATAGCCCAACCATATAAATTGTTGGCATCAAAATATGTGATATATGAATTTGGTTTCCCTGTATCATAATCCTCCATGTATTTGTTATTAGCTCTAGCATAACGATTACTACATTGAGATACACCACCTCTGATACCTGATCTAATAAATGCAATTTTCTCATAATCTGTTAAAAGTTCTAATTCTATTTTTGTATATTTTAACATTGCATCCCAACTTAAACCGGGTGCTGTGTAATAATGGACAGGGTCTAAATCATATGTATTAATACATAACTTTCTAAAGTTTTCAAATACATCGGATAAAAGTAAAACGTCTGTTTTTAAATATAGGTTTGAATAATCTAGCATATTACAACACCCAAAATGTTCCCAAACATCTTTAGCATGATTGTAATCATCATTTGAAATATGTGAATCTGTGAGTGAACTATAAAAACATTTTTGTTCAGGGAGCGATGTTAGACTTAAACTATCATAATTAGTCATAAGTTCATATGGATAAACACCTTTCCGTTTTAAACGAAAGAAATCTTCATCATTAGGGTAATTTCTACGTAATTCTTGAAATTGATCATTACTGAGATTTTTGGCCAATTCTTCTAATTTACACGATAAAAACTTAAATGAATCTAAGAATCTCAATATAATTTCGTGGTTATTCACTTTTAATTTTTTGGAAAAGGATATATATTTTTCTTTATTTTGAGGGATAACTTCGACTTCACCATCACAAAAGTTTAACGCGTGAACAATAAAATGAGCATCATAGTGACTAAGGTTGTGTAAAAATATTGGTATATAACTAGGTGTTCTGATCTTCGAACAACATGATTCATGAGCAACACCTATAAAACTACCAGTGTACCAATCAAAATCATAAAAATGTTTTGCCAACTCAGTTTCACAAATATGACAAATGGTTGCATTTGAAATTTGGTTTTTGTCTTCATTTGTTAGCGGAAGTGGTGGATATTTTTGAAGTCTATTTATTTCTTTTAGATTGTTAGATAAACTTTCCATAAACACTTGTGCACAGTTGGGTCCGCAATATGTTACATATTTTGATAATTGATCATCATATGAACATTTTATATAATATCCAAAACTATGTACTTCATGTTTCTGAATATTATGAGTGAAAGGTTTGGAAGGATCGTTAGAACATGATTCTATTGGTTTTAAAAATGCTTCAAAATCAGCATAAACTACGAATGGTATCTTTAACTTTTTTTCATAACTATCAAATTTAATTTTATCATTTGAAATAGGTTGACCAAACCAATTCTTTTTTTTTAAAGTTTCACTGTTTGGTAATACTGTACAAATGTGAGCACAATCGTATTGTTCATGGTTATTTAACCTTTCCTGAGATGGAAAACGAAGTAGACATGCTTCACAAATGTACATGATGTGACCGTCTTTTGAAATTTGTTTACTAACTAACCGCGATAAATTTTTTATATAGCAATAATGATTTTTTGTATCCTTGGAAAAAAATAATAAATTGATATGTCTATCTTTACGACACTTTGTTAAAAATAATGGACCTACTATAGAATTACATCGTTTTTCTTTATTATATTCTAACCCAAAAACATTAATACTAATATCATTTAATTTCTCTACTTTTGCTATGTCAGAAATTTTAACCGGAAAGGAAATACCATCAAATTTAAGTTTATTTGCATGTTTAACGTACGATGATACCCGATCGGTGTGTTTGTTTACAGGATATAACGCCGAGAGTAACACCCATTTAAAACAAAAATAATCCTTGTTTTTTACATTTATAACAGCCTTTTTTAATTTTATGTCACGAGGAAGATCTATGTATGAAGTACCGCGTAGGGGGTTAAATTTATTAACATTCATGTCTATAGATTTTATGTTTTTTAGACTCCATCCACTATCTTTTTTTTCGAAAGCACTAATTTTAGTAGTAATTGTATCATTTAAAGATGAAAGAAAAATATTTAAGTCATCTCCTTGACAAATAATATAGTTAAGCGTTTGAAAATCGAACGTATCATGAATATCTTTAGTTTGTTGAACAAAATCAGCATGCAATATGAAGTTTACCTTAAAAATTATGTGTTGATGAATACACTCTTGTAATAAAAATAAAATATCATCTTTAATAGAATTTAAAAATAGTTCAGGAGTTTCAAAATTTACCCATGTCGAACGATCTACTCTACTCTTGATTTTATAAGTTAAAATCCTATTTCCAAAAGCAGATTCAATAACACTAACGTTTGATAAAGAATTATGTGAATTTAAAAGATTATTTTTATGAACATTACTTTTAAAATGATTAGCTAAATACCGTTTCTTGATAAATATATGGCACGTTGGACATTCCACTTGATCATCGTTACTGATACTGTTCCCTGCAGAGGTATGCGCTTCTGCTTCCGTTGTTGGTTTTTTGATGATCTTGGATTCTTTGCTGCACGTTCGCTTCGTTCCTCTTCCAAGTTGTAGTGGTTGACTGCTAAAATGTTTAAATTTATTAAAAACTGTATAAGACAATATGTAAATTATGATCGAAATGAATGTTTATTTTACATACTTAAACTGTGTTTCAACCATCGCACAGTGATGATACAACTCACCATCGTATGACGAATCGAACAGTTGACCCCTCTCCATTTCTTCACAAACTTTAGACAACTCCTGATTTAATTCGCTATTGAATAGTTCCGTATTCTCTTCCATGATTGTGGAGAAAAAAGGACTGGTGCACACTTCACTGAAGTTTTCCCTTCCTCTTTTTTATTTTTGATTCAGCTTCAAAAAAATGATCAATCGATTGCGATTTTCTTTTTCCACCATCGCATGTGTTATTATTAATGACGAGGTTATCACTCTCTTCTTGAGGGGAGAGTGGCGAGTAGTAATACTGTTTATAGGTATCTTCATCGAAGCTCAATGATTTCTGCAACAACACAGTTATCATGTTAATATCAATTTGTTAACACTTAATCATAAAAGTTAAAAAAGTTAAAGTTACAGCCTATTAAAGTCCACTGCTGAACATAGGCCTCCTCTCATTTCTGAGAGGGTTTTAGAGCAAGGAAATGTCCGCCGCGCTCCCTCAATGTGTGTTGGCGAACTTCACATGCCTTCGAAATTTTCTCAGACATGCAGGTTTCCTCACGATGTTTTCCTTCACCACCAAGCACGTGGTAATAAGCACTTAAAATTGCTATTAACAATTTAATTGGTGCTGGCGGGGATCGAACCCGGGTCGCGTACTGTGAAATTTACAGCTAGCGCTAACCATCTGAGTTACCACGGCTTAATCATATACATACACAATATTTAAATAAAATAATACACACACATGAAAATAACAGAAAAAAAGTAATTTAGTCAATAGAATAAACACTTACATCCATAGCCTTTGGTGTATTGAAGTAACACAAATGTACTATTGATAGATCCACTGTAGCCAAACGACCGTACACTAACTCGATGACTGCGTTTGTTGGTCTTATATACCACCAGTACGTAAAAATTCTAATCTAAAGTATTTCCGTAATGAGTTGATAATTACTTTATGCGTCAACCAGTTTATCTCACATTTCCGTTGCCTATCTCAACATTTCTTCGTATTGTGTTTTGTTTGGTGATCAATGACTCAAGTACGATTTGTATAACACAAAAATGCAATTTAATATTTAGAAACATATCAGTTTATCTCACATTTCCGTTGCCTATCTCAACATTTCTTCGTATTGTGTTTTGTTTGGTGATCAATGACTCAAGTACGATTTGTATATCACAAAAATGCAATTTAATATGTAGAAATCACTATAATTGACCATTCCTATGTTATTCATTGAGTAGCTAGGTACTGTAATAATCTACTAATAGCAGTAATATCATGGATACACTAGATGTACAACAACATCTGAAAAAGATTCACCCCAGTCTAGAAAATAATGTTTATGCAGCTAATAGACTGCCTATGTATACCCACGTACCAACGTATATAATATGTAATTTGGATACAGATGATAAACCAGGGTCACATTGGGTAGCTTTATATATCGATACGAATGACGTCGGTCAATATTTTGATTCATATGGACGATCACCTGTACGATATCATCTAGAGTTTTTAAAAAGGAATTGTAAAAGATGGAACTGGAATGTTGATAGGATTCAGAATGAGTGGACTTCAGTTTGTGGCGAATATTGCTTAATGTATTTACTATATAAGTTTCAAGGATGTTCAATACATAGTTTTACGAGTATATTTACAAGGAACACATTGTACAACGATATTTTAGTGGATGAGATGTTTCGCTCCTATTTTATAGATAATAATTAATAAGATTTTGTATTTTATAAATAAAAATTGTAACAAAATTATGTAATGTGTTTTATTGATGATTCAGATTAGCGTTGTATAAACAAAGAATTATAATAAACAATAGCACTGATATAGTCGACGCACACGCTGCAATGAAGGTGATTAAGGAACAATAGAACAATAGAAATAGGAACAATGGGACGCTAATGACGGTGGAGGCCCTTACCGGATATCAATTAGATATTAGCTAATTGATCTACACATCTCCGGAACCGTGCATTCTACACAAATTTTTTTTTTTTTTTTTTAGGATCGGGTGTCGACGAACGTCGTTGAACCACGTCTGACTCAGGTGGTCTAGAAGTGGTACAACTACACTACTTATGAATCAGAAAGACTAGAAGATCACCAGCTGATCGACCTCGACGAAAACCGTACTGGCGGTCACTAATCAGCTGGTGATCCTCAAGGTACCTCATGAGCTGGCAGTTTATAATGGATTCCATTATTTTGGAGAACAAGGAGGTGATGGCAATAGGGCTGTAGTTGGACGCGTCTGAGCGGTCGCCTTTTTAGGGATCGGGTGGACCAAAGCTGTCTTCCATGAATTCGGGACTCCGCCTTGGGAGTAGGAGTATCGGAAAAGACGCGTTAAACCGGTGCCAACTCCGGAGCACACGTCTTCATCACAATAAGAGGGACTCCATCGGGCCCACTCGACTTGCTGACGTCCAGGGAGAAGAGTGCTTTGCGAACCGAGCGCTGTGCAAACCGAACATCCGGCATGGAGCACTCACATCGCGGGATGGTCGGCGGTGTGTTCCTCCCGTCATCTAGAGTCGAGTTGGACGCAAAAAGAGAGCTCAACAGATCGGCTTTCTCCTTTGCGGCATTGGCCAGTGAGTCGCCCTCCCTGTGCAGAGATGGAAGAGATGGCTGACAGAAGTTCCCTTGGACAGCCTTGGCGAGAGACCAGAATGCACGGGTTCCCGAAGGAAGGCGAACTAGCTTCTCGCCAATTCTGCCGATGTGCTCAGACCTTGCCTTGGCAATGACGCTTTTGAAGGACCTGGAGGCGGAATTATACTTCTTTTTAAGTGCGCTGGTGTTTACATCCCGAGACGTTGATGCGTCAGCCCAGGCCCGGTAGCACTCCTGCTTATAGCGTGATGCTATTTTACAGGAGCGACCAAACCATGGCTGGGATCTGCCTCCGATGGGCACCACATAGGATGGAATAAAAAGTTCCATACCCTGAAGCACCACATCAGCAACAGAATCGGTAACAACGCTGGGATCTTCCGGCGAGAAGCAAACCCGACCCCAAGGGTACGATGCAAAAAAAGACCGCATCCCGTCCCAATCAGCTGACCTATAGTGCCAAACACGGCGGCAAGCTGCAGACCGCAACTGCGATTGGAGCGTGCGTGGCACCGTACTCCGGATCAGACAATGGTCCGAAGAGCCCAGAGGGGCATCGACGGAGACCTGATATCCGTCCGGATGAGAGGTCAGCAGAAGGTCCAACAGGGAAGGTACATGGTCTTCCACATCTGGGATCCGCGTAGGCGAAGTAACCAGTTGTGTTAGACCATATGCCAAAGCAAAGTCATAGACAGATCTACCCGCATGATCGGTTAAACGAGAACCAAGCCATTCAGCGTGGTGGGCGTTAAAATCACTGAGTATCACGATCTCTGCGGATGGGACCTGTTGTAGCACGGAGTCTGCAGCCATTTGGACGTGGTCGATGAGTCGGTCTGTGTCGGCATTACCGCTATGGGACCTATAGAGGCACCCGTAGACGCAGGGATGGTCGTCGCTGTCTACGCGCAGCCATAGGATGGACAGGTCCGTACCTTCAAGACTGCCGAGGCGTCGAAAACAGATGTCCTCTCTGACGTATACGCAAACTCCAGCCCGGGGCACAAAGGAGTGTTCCAATTTGTACCCCGGGTAGGATAGATATGAAGTATGAGCCGGAGAGGACACCTGAGTCTCGGTTAAAAAGAGCAAGGCCGGCTTCGCCGTCTCTAGATGGTAATGGACAGCGTTAAGGTTGGAATGAAGTCCCCTGATGTTGCAAAAATTCACGGATAGCGTGACAGGGGTCGCCTTGGTTGTATTGCTCCGCTTGCCCCGAGCAGCATTAGTCGCGGGCGGAATTTTGCCCCCTCCCCCCCCAGAATACGCGGGGCAGCCTGAGCACCCACGCTCAGGAGTGAAGTAGTTTGGTCGTGGATGCTCAGCGAGGGATTCTCCAGGGGTGCTGGTACCCTCCTGGGGTAGTTTTTTATTTAATTCCACTACCATGTTGATGGAGGGGGGGGGAATTGGGCCACCGGCCACCTGCACTCACCACCACCACCCCGGTTCGAGCTGGCCCATCCGTGCGACAGCAAAAGCTACCGCTTAGCTCTACCACTGTTCATCAACTATCTACCAGTGAAAGTCCTGTCAAAATAGGTCCTTACATTTCGGAGATTAGCTCGAACAAACAGACAGACAGACAGATAGATAGACAGACGGACAGACTAAAATTTTAAAAGTTGGTTTTTTGTTGTAAGTACCTTATATAGGTTTTTTTTATAAATTAAAAGTAACGAACTAGCACACATACCATCTGATTGTAAGTGTAAGCTGTAGCCCATAGACAACTATATTTATCCTCGATTAAGAAACAAAGTTCAGATGTGTTGTCACTCCAGAGGATTACGATGGAATTTATTTATTTATTGGATGGATGTACACAACAGTTTATATTCATTTTTACGTAACATAAATACCTAATATATATACAAAGTTTCGACCTGGAATACAAACCAAAAACACGTACCTACATACAGTTGCAACATGCATGATACGTAAGCATATTACATTTCAATTTTATATATTTGTACAGATGTGTGTGACGGTCACAAAAGGTGAAAATTTCACAGATATACTGTGATAAAACTCTTTCGATAAAACATAAAGAACACTTACGTAACGGAAGGTATTCTTCATTCCTTTTCACAAGCCTGTTAACAGACTTTTGCTGACTATGAGTTTTTCTATATTTTAGAGGTTCCTGCTGGATGGTTTAAGAATATCGACTATCCCAGTTCCGTGGGTGTCTTACGACGAGAGAGGAAAAGAGGGAGACACAGGTAGGGTTGCCATCTGTCCGGCTTTAGCCATGTCATGGACATGTTTGGCTATTTCGGGTTGTGTCCGGCCTGTCCGGCTTTTGTTAGGCTTTTTGTTAGTGTAACGCGTTGCACACAAATTGTCGCTTGGTTGTTGTTGAGTTGGAGTTGGTGAGGTTTTTGGCTGCATGGCCTCATAAAGGTATGTTTGGCTTTCTAAAAATTACTGTCCGATTTTTAAAGTCCGGCTTTTTGGAGCGCCGAGTCCGGCTTTTTCATTTTAGGAGATGGCAACCCTAGACACAGGGAAACAAACAAGAGATGGGCAGCAGTGTCTTATTAATAACAACTAAAAAATAAAATTAAATACGATTGCAAACTCGCCTGCCAATCGTGGTAGCTATGGCAAATATCCCCCTGATGAAGCAATTTAAGGGTAGGCCTATGTTCAGCAGTGGACTTCTATAGACTATTGTAGTTGTGGTTCTTCGCCAAATTCGCAGTAACAGCCCGGAGTCAGGAAGTTGACTGTGTTTCACTCCCATGTCTCGAAAAGCACGTAAAGCCGTTGCTCCTGCGCCAGATCTCTCACTGTTCGTGTCGTAAAACAGTCCCATCGGTCTATGAGAGCGAAGGTATAGAGCATACACTCGTACACCACCGTGACCGAAATTCGGCGTGGAGAACATTATCTGTTTACTAGAACAGATACCGCGAATAAAATCTGTGCGGCAGTGCAGGCCGCGTGGTTGAATGCACAGAGTAGCAGCACAGAGTACAGAGTAAGTACTCGTATGATTGAGACTGCGTGCTATAACGCGTGTTGCAAACAATCAAATCTCAGCGTCCGTTCTATTCTTTATCAGAGTCAAAATCTAAACCTTTAATTCAAATTAGACTTCTCTAAAGCTCTTAAGGACTTCAGAATTTACAACATTCTTGTTCATGTTATGCTTGATGTAACTTTAGACAAGGTTTTAGCGTTAATTAAGCTAATTTGGCAAAAATATTTTTTATTAAACATTGAATCATTCTTTGTAAAAGTGGCCACCACTTGGCAAACTGTTGGGCAAACATCACCAACATGCGATAACCAAGCTGATAAAAGGATAATGACAAAAGATAAAAGGTTAATGAATGGAAAGTATTGCTGGCAATGTATACCTAAATAGTTCAGGGTCGAGAGTGATGATAAATCACATGGCTGCGGTCAGAGTACCTGACTGGGTCGTAAGTTTGAATCCCTGTGTACACAACACGCACGGTACAAATTGTTATACAAATAAATATAGAATAAGGGCGATAAACGAACACACAGTCCACCTGATGGTAAGCGGAATGTTTTATACGTGATAGAACCATGCTGCAGCTATATTACTGGTACAGTTGTAGCACGAATAGGTTGGCTCCACTGGGGAGGGACCACGCTCTCACAGAATACCAGCGAAAAATAGCAGCTTAATGCTACTGTGTTTTGTATGGTGAGTGTAGAGAACCGGATACCCTTTTTACTGCAAACGAGGCATTCCGTCTTAGACCTCAAATATGACAACGCGCCTACATTTTGATTCGTAATCGAGGATAGATGTAGATGGGTCACAGCAACCGCTTACCATCAGGTGGACTGTGTGCTCGTTTATCACTCTTGTTCTATAAAAAAATTCGTCCACAGCTAAACTACAAATGCCACAAAGCACGGTCTCGAGCCACATGTATCCAATGACTTACGTATACTTCGCTTACTGGTACGAGGCTGCCACTAGAGAACCTCTTTTCCAGCACCTAGTGAAGTAGCATTTAAAAACAGTCTTTTGTATAGAATAAGGGTAGAGGATAATAGCTGCAGCATGGCTTTAGCGCACAGTCCACTTTATGTTATGTGGGTGCTATGGAGCATATACATCTATATTTATTTTTGATTAAAAATCATATTACCAGTTCGTTACCAGTAAAAAGTTTGTTTTTATTTTTACACAACTGCAAATGTCACCACATAATATTATGTCAAAAAATTTAGAGCGTACTTGAGCTTTTATTTAGTTAATTAAATCAAAACACTATTATCGTATCTTTATTATCCAAATGCAAAACAGGCATTTCACAGTAGTTCAGTGGTACAAATGTGTATGTATTAGTATATTGCATGGTACAGATCACAGAGTACTTTGAATAATCAGAAAGTACAGATGTTTTTTGGAATCATGGATTATGGTATACAATTTTGTGTTGACAATAGCTTGACATGACATTCGGGCGCTGCCTGCCGGCAGGTACGGACGTAGGTCCTGTGAATTTTAATTCGCTTAAAATATTACAACAGAGTTGTGCATCTTTTTCGCGTCGCGTCCTCTCGTAATTTATAGAGATGCAGTTGATATTTAAATTAATTTTGTTTTGTCTGTGTGTTCAAGTAACTTTTTGCAATACGGTGAGTTCGACTTATTGTTTTTTTACCTGCTTTCTTTAGAATATTCTTCTTAGGTGTTGTAAAATAGATCCGAGAGGTAAGTTTGAAACAAAAAAACTTTTCAAAAATTTGTCTAAATTTAATCTTTACGGGGGTTTGATGAGTTCTAAACAGCGTAAAGTATTTGACTAAAAAAACCTGGTGCTATCCCAAAACCATAGTAATAAATACAACCCGTAAGTTTTATTCAGTACTGGAAAACTAACATAAAAATATATATAAATCGTTTTAGTACAGCTATTTTTTCTTTGTTGATAAATAACGTGTAGTTGTAGTGTCCACAACTTTTTTCCTTTTTTTAGGATTTTTTACGTACGTCCTAAGAATATAGGAGAATTTATTTTAAAAACGTGTATTCTATCGGACATTATTAAATTTTACTGGTATTCCCATGAAGTAAGGTTTAAGGAAAATGGATTCTCATAATATAACGTCAATTCAAGAGAATAGTAGTTAACAATATTGATAGACTAAATATTAGTAATTTATTGGCGTATATTTATAAACTTTATTCAAAAAATTAAGGTTTTGTTTCTGAAAATAATTTGTGTGGTATTGTATGAAGGGGTACTATTTGTACCATTGACCGTGGTAGCTCAGATAACCCGGGTTCGATCCCCGCCGGCAGCAATGAAATTGTTAATTGCAATTTTAAGTGCTGATTTACTACGTGTTCGGCGGTGAAGGAAAACATCGTGAGGAAACCTGCATGTCTGAAAAATAAGAAAAAAAAATATTTCGAAGACATGTGAAGTTCGCCAACACACATTGGGGCAGCGCGGCGGACATTTCCTTGCCCTAAAACCCTCTCAGAAATGAGAGGAGGCCTGTGCCCAGCAGTGGGACGTAAATAGGCTGCAACTTTACTTTTTTTTACTTTTTACTATTTGTAATATTTTGCAGCGATATAACGACATAAATTCAGAATTAAAATTGCAACAAGCGGCTTCTGCAGTCCGTGGCCACCTGCTGCAATCAATTTCAAACAAATAAGACTAATAATGTATTGTAACATAAAAAAGATTGTCTCACAAATAATATAGTCTATGAGCTCACCAAACTGTTCAGCGAATTGAACGTTCTTCACACCGTGCAGTGGCGGTGTAAGAATACCTACTACCCCATATCGTACCGAGGGTGTCGTAAGAGGCGACAGAGGGAAAATGAAACAGGAGATGGACAGCAGCATCTTCCCGATAACAACTCTAAATTGTAGAAACTGCAGTTACGCCTACCAGGCTTTGTGACTAAGGCAAATTCTCTCCTATGAAGCAATCTATGGGGGCGGCCTATATTCAGTAATGGAGTTTCTAAAAGTGTTGGTGATGAAGCCCTAAATGATAAATCTTATTATCTCAGCGTAACAAAACTCCTTTCTCACTCTTGTCTTGAAGGCGCCCAGATTGTAATCGGGCAAAGATATGTCACATAATCCACTCCTTTGCTGTACGCTGATCGAAGCTGTACGCATTGCGAAAGACGAAACAAACCGTTTGATTCGAATGCGTGGAATGTCAACTACAAAGGGACAAAGGCAGTAGACTTTTTCTATAAAATGTGTATAACACCCAGGTCATATTAAGTAACCACCGTCGCCCATCAATATCTTCAACACAAGGGAATGGCAGGTGCGTTGGAGACCTTTGGGAAAGGAGTAGAATTTTTTTTGAAGGGAGGATGAATGATGTCGATTTCAAAAATCTGGTGGCATTAGTAAATTCCATTAAAGCTGTCGTGGCAAGAAGACCACCCAGTGGTGTATTTCTAGCTATCTTTATCATGTAGATAGTATTAAGAAATATGCTACAATGAACGATAGTGAAATTTGAAGGCTGAATTAATCTGAATTATTTCGAGCACGTCCTGGGCACGGGTGTCTTCTCATTTCTGAGAGGGTTTTAAAGGCAAGGAAATTCCGCCAACACGCATTACGGCAGCTTGTTGACGGTATTCACATGTCTCCGAAATATTTTTTTTCTCAATCATGCAGGTTTATTTACGATGTTTTATTTTACCGCTGAGCACGTTTTATACGTGGTAGAGCCATGCTGCAGCTATATTAATTGTATAGTTGTAGCACGAATGGGTTAGCTCGACCAGGGAAGGACCACGCTCTCAGAATATACCAGAAAAATAACAGCTTTACTCTCCTGTGTTTCGTATGCTGAGTGTAGAGAACCGGAGACCCTTTTTACTGGAAAAGAGGCATTCCATCTTAGTCCGCACGGTTGACAACGAATCTGCGTTTTGATTCGTAATCGAGGATAGATGTAGATATCTATGGGCCACAGCAACTACTTAACATCAGGTGGACTCTGTGCCCGTTTGTCAACCTTATCCCGTAAAAAAATGTGATTAATCAGCACTTAAAATTTCAATTAATAATTTCATTGGTTCCGGCGGGCATTGAACTCGAGTTGCTCGGATAATATTTACGCTGAGCGCATAGCCACTGAGCTACCACGGCCTATGGCCTACTTCGAGGTTGTGAATTAGAAATTACTTGGATCATTTAATTATAAGCACCTCAAAAGATTTGAATATATTATATTATTATGAATTACCATTTACGTTAGCCCAGAGTGTATTATATGGAATTATCTTTTAAGACATGCATGATAACTTTTTAATTAGAAAAAGACTCCTTTACAATTGTGAATCTAGCAAGTGGTAAAATTTAAAATTTGTTCAATTGACTTCATTATAAATAAAATAAGAACATCATCAATGTAGTCGAAGTCAATTAAATATTATAATTATTAAGGATAACTCAAAAACTACTGGTCAGATCTTGATGAAATTTATATGGGATCACATGAAAAGCACTATAACAAATTAAAAAAAAATCATCAGAATCGGTTAATCGGTAACAAATTAAAAAAAATACAGTATAATTGAGAACCTCCTCTTTTTTGAAGTCGGTTGAAAAGATCCTAATAACGATGATCTACGTGAACATGGTGATTATTGTTGTGGGTGAGTTTGTTAGTATGTGCTACTTTAATTTTAGCATTATTTTAACTTAATCAGAGTCCTATGTATTAATCGGTGTTAACGGTGTCAGTCAATGTTCTTGGTTCCTGCGATACAAGCCTAGAGCTTAGTGCAGAAACCAGTGTATTGTTTAATTATGTAATGTCTTTTTGGTTGAATAAATATAGTGTACGTGGTAGAGCCATGCTGCAGCTATATTAGTAGTATAGTTGTAGCACGAAAGGGTCGGCTCGACCGAGGAAGGACCACGCTCTCACAGAAAACCAGCGTAAAATAGCAGCTTAAAGCTGCTGTGTTTCGTATGGTGAGTGTAGAGAACCGGTGACCCTTTTTACTGGCAAAGAGGCATTCCATCTTAGTCCTCACGGGTGACAACGCATCTGCATCTTGAGTCTTTATTGATGATAGATGTAGATGTCTATGGGTTACAGTAACCACTTACCATCAGGTAGACTGTGTGCTCGTTTGTCACCCTATCCTACAAAAAAATATTCTATTTCTTTTATCTATGTATATCTAGATTGTTTTTATTATTCTTAGATCCTTAGCCGTTGACACTTATTATCTTTAGATTCTTCCATTACGATTGTTCATCCTTCTGCCCTAACACAAGTAACTAGAACTAGTTATTTGTTAATAGATTGTTTATTTGGAGTATAATAACTGTGCAAACAGCAATTAATGTCATTAAAAATCCATAGACTAACGACGTTGAGAAGTGGTAATGTTGGGACACTTGGATCACTATTACCCTGCCAAGCGTGTTGATTATGGAAAAATCCTCGCAAATATTTAGTATAATATAGTAGTGATGAAGAAGTGAGGATGATTAATTTTGGACATTTTCTATAACTATGTAATCCTAGGTGTTACTTACTTACTTCATATGGGAGGTGATTCTTTCGATTGTTTTCTTTTTAGGGTCTTTTTTAACCCAAAATAATAGTCTTAGTAATAGTGTCCCCTATTACAAAGTCTCCGCTGTCCGTCCATCTGTCTGTCAGTGGGCTGTATCTCATGATCCGTAATAGGTAGGCAGTTGAAATTTTCACAGAATGTGCCGATATAACTACAAATAATAAAAATAAAAAATAAATTAAAAATTAAAGGGGGCTCCCCTACTAGAAACGTGTATTACGATGGTACAGAAACCCTTTATACGCGGGTTCGATCTGCACTTGGTCGGTTTTTTAAAGTATTAACATTGATTTTTACTCATAAATAGAGTATTTATAGTAGTCCCATAGAGAATCAACCAAATTCATTGATAACAGAAGTCGATTTTAATCTTTATAAAATAATTTCTATTTAGAAAACTAAGAAAAATACACAACGATATTTTCATTGTTTCGTTGTAAGCGACGTTTGCTTAATAGATTTCATGTCTCGTAGACTGATAGATATTATTGAAGGATGTGGGTATAAATCAAGCATAAATCAAATGGAGCAATTGATAACGTGTAGTTTTCCAGTCGTCCAACGATTTACGAAGTATGAATTAGGTATGTAACGATTTCTTATGAGCTTATGGGAATAATATATTTATGACAAATGTAGGTACCTTATTGCATCGTCTTCAATAGTCCATTAGACAGTTTTCAATGTTGTATATGATCGTGTTATTTTAATCACCTTAAACTACCACTATCATGTCGTAAGAGGTGACAGAGAGAAACATAATTTAAAATTATAAACTTTGTACAACCGACTTTAATATAAAGTATTAAGAATAACTCAAACACTTTTGGTCAGACCTTAAGCAAATTTATATGAGACCACATGTAAAGCACCAGCTTTCAATTAAAAAAAGAATCATCGAAATCGGTTCACCCAGTAAGAAATTATGAGGTAACACACATAAAAAAGAACATACAGTCGAATTGAGTACAGTCTCCTTTTTGAAGTCGGAAGGAAAATAGGAGCTGAGTAGCAGCACCGTCCTAATAACTACTAAAATAAAAATAAAAACTTCGATTGACAAGCCGTGAGGCAGTCTATGGGACCTAGGTTTAGCAGTGGCTATAACGGTAATGGATTGTACAAAAATACTATAACTCAACAAAATGGGTTCATTTTCTGATTTTGGGCTTAAAACTTCGAATAAAATAATGCTAATATTATAATTTAAATAACAAAGAACTAAAATAAATACATTATACGTTTTAAGTTGATAATGATTCATACAAGTATTTAATTTAAAAAAAATTGTGGAAACAAATCCACAAAAGGAAAATTTTCATTTGTTACCGAGAAATAATTTCTTTGTTTTCGTTCAGTGTTTCCATTTATTTTTAAAATGCATCTCCAACAAAGATGCGTGTATACGTGACGTATTCCATGTGCGCCCTAGAAAGGGATTAAAAGTAAATTGGGCCGGATTGCCCATGTTAGAGTGAGATGGCAACGAGCTGTTAGATAAGGGTCGGAGAAAGAAGAGAAATATCACGCATCCAACGCGTGTTTAGGTCGGTGAACACAGAATTATGCTTAGATTAACCATGCGTTTTAATTATTTATCTCAGGATTTTATTACAATGACTTGTATACTTTTTCTCAGGTATAAATATAAAGACCGTAAGGTAAACTAAGCATTTTTAATATTTTTTAAATATTTCTGTTAAATTGTTATTTTTTATCATATTGATATTATAGAATATTCTATAACCTATTAGCAGTACTAAAAACATACTTTTTTTGAAATGGTTTACGCCAATAATATAACATATTATACGTGTATAAATAAATTAATTAAGCCGTCGGCAATTTTTTGTTTTGTCCGCTTTTTATGTCCAAGAATTTGGTAAGCCTACTTGGAGTGATTCCAATATCAAAACTTTGCTTTGTTGCAGGGCATCTTTCAAACGAAATAACGAAAAAATATTTTACATTACCAAATAAAACAACATTTTAACTAATATTTGATTAACTTTAGTTTTTTACTTCAGTTTTTTTTTTTAATTTGACACAAAGGTAAACCAAGCTATGACTATTTTATGTTATGTAATTACTTGCATAACAAATTAAAATGGAAATTGAAAGTAATATTATTAAGATAAAGACAATGTACTAAATTTCTTAATGTCGATTTAAAAAAACATTTATTTTTATGAGGATATCCGCAGTAGAAGCAGAGTGACCCATATAGCCCGAAGGATTAGTAAGTTGAAGTGGCAATGGGCCGACCTTAAAGGTCGAAGAACCGACAACCGATGGGGGGAAAATTTTTCGAGTGGCAGCCTCGTACCGGTAGGCAAAGTGTAGGGCGTTCCCTCACTAGATGGAGTGACGACCTGGTAAGACATGCAGGAAGTCGATGGATGCAGGTGGCTCAGGACCGTGCTTTGTGGCATCCCTTGGGGGGAGGCCTATAAAAAGAAGGGCTGTTATGAATGAATGCTGAATTTATTTTAACTTATTGAATACTGATAGAGTATAAAACATAAAAATACATGCATTAATTAATACGAGCATTGGATTCCCTGTAAAGCAGACTTTTTCGTATTTACTATTGCACATCAATAGAAAATTAATCGAGAAAATAGCTTTTTACCCGATTTCAAAAAGGAGGAGGTACTCAATTCCTACCTATAGAAGAGGGGGCAAACGAGCATGCGGCTCACCTGATGGTAAGTGTCTACCGCCGTCCATGAACAACCGCAACACCAGGGGAGTTGCAGATGCGTTGCCAGCCTTTTAGAAAGGTGTAAGTTTTTTTCTTGAAGGTCCCTAAGTCGTATCGGTCCGGAAAAATCGCCGGTGGTAAACAATTCCACAGAGAAGTTGTACGACGAAGAAAACTCCTAGTAAAACGCATAGTTGTGGACCGCCAAGCATCCAGGTGGTGAGGATGGTATCGTGAATTTTGACGCGATGTGCGTTCGTGAAATTTGGCGGCTGGAATTAATCCGAACAATTCCTCAGAGCACTCACCGTGGTAAATTCGATAGAAAATGCAAAGGGATGCCATATCCCTACGCAGTGCCAGTGTATCGCGCCGATCAGAAAGAACTCGGTCGTCGACGATTCGAACCGCTCTGCGCTGGATTCGGTCAAGTGGAAGGAGCTGGCACTGGGGTGCCCTGGCCCTGAGATGAGAACACTATTCCATGTGAGGTCGGATTTGCACTTTGTAAAGTTGCAAGCGATATGCCGGCATGAAATACTGTCCCGCTCTGCTGTGCACGCCAAGCTTTTTAGAGGCCGATTTGGCCGTCCCTTCCAAGTGACCACGAAACTGCACACTATTCGATATATCGACGCCGAGGATTCCGATGCTAACTGAGGCAGCAAGGGGAGTGCCTTGAAATTGAGGAGATACGACAAAAGGGGTTCTTTTTAGTCGTAAACGCGCAAACTTGTGTCTTCTGGGGATTGAATTGGACTAGATTTAGTCGCCCCCAATCCGAGACTTTGTTCAGCAAAGACTCGACTTGAGACACAAGTTTGTCCCGGTACTCGGCGACGTTTTCCCGAGAAATATTGGCACGGCCGATACATAAGGCATCCCCAGTGCTGTCGTCTGTATAGCAATGATTGTTACCAGTTTACAACGTATCATTGATATGCAGGAGAAACAGCGTTGGTGATAGCACGCACCCTTGTGGAACACCAGCATTAATGGGCTTGGAATCAGAGCATGCATTGTCTACTATGACCTTGATGCTCCGATCAGCAAGGAAGCTGGTGATCCATTTGCACAATTTCTCGGGAAGCCCATAGGAAGGAAGCTTCGAAAGAAGCGCCTTGTGCCGGACCCAATCGAAGGCCTTCGCTATGTCCAAACTATCGGCCAAGCTTCCCCCTTGGATTTTGTACAAAATTTTTAATTTTTAATTATCAATTGGATGATGGCTGCTGCGAAGTTCGTACTCATAGACTACACTAATTAACACCGGAAATCATACTTGTGAAGAGGTACCGCTTGTGGGGTGTGCTGAAGAGTGTTTATTACGTATACTATGCTCTTAGCGTTGTGTACTGTGCACCATATAGCATACTACTCGATAGACATTTATCAATTATGAATGATTCGTTCATTTGATCTGAGTCGCATCAAAGTATTGATGATGGCAATTACATTTTTTTTAATGTTCAGGATCAAACGATTGACAGGACTTACGGCCAAAGAATATAGTAATGGCCGACGACCGACATTATCGAGCGGGTCTCACAGATCACAGTGTACTGAAACTCGAAATGATCCATTTGAATGATTAACCCAAATGACCCGGTTCGTAAGACTCATCAATACTTGAATGATCGCGTCAATAGAAATGAATGAATGACACATATCAACTACTCGAGGGTGTGCGTTGTGTTGATTGTTTTTAGTTGCTTATGTGTTTATTCCTTTTTAGCCGCCTTCAAAAAAGGAAGAGGCTTAAAATGCGACTGTATGTTGATTTTGTATGTATGTTACACGATATCTTTGTCAATTGTGAATTGAGTTCGGTGATTCTTTTTAAATAAATTACGCTATACTTCAGGAGTGATTCCAAGGATGATTCACGGGGCTACTGAAATCAAAGAACGTCCTAATTTCAATAGAGAAGATGGCTGGGTGCTGCCATCTGCTTGGGATCAGATAAATAATACAATTAAATCCCAACCCAAGAATACAATTGCAAGAATAGTAAGTTCATACTGCGTAGACCGGAACAAAAATTAATAATTTCTATCTGGAGGTAGCCGTGGTTAACTAAGACATTGGGACGTCGACCTCAGTCCTCTGGTGACCATGGATGCTGTAAAGTGCTCATAACGTCGGGATAATCTATACATATAATAAAACTGTAAATAGCAGATGTCTGTACATTTTATATTTTTGTAATAAAAGCGATTGAGGGGTACTAAAAATAAGTAATTAAATACATTTCTACCATTTTTAGAATTTTCTGTCTGTCTGTCTGTCTGTCTGTTTGTTTGTTAACGTATCACGTATAAAGTACTAATTTATATCATAAGAATTGTTAAGGAAATTATAAAGTGTATCTTCGGGTTACATTTAGTCTTTATTTCATTAAAATCAGTTCATTCCATCAAAAGTTATGATAAATATTCTGAAGTATGGGTAGGGAAGTATAGGTACGAATTTGCTCAACGGTGGCTTTGTTTGAGTCATCAAGTGCATTTTAAACTAATATCATATCATAAATCATAGTTAAATTATGTAAAATAATGATATAATTATGTATATCTAAAACGCAGTAAACAAAAGTATTAAAGAACGTATTAAATATATTATACAAAAATATATTAACCTTATTAACTAAATCTGAAGCACAATAGTTAACCCATTTCTTCGATAGATGGTGGTGTTGTGAAAATGTAATGCAATTGCAATGTGGTTTTTTCATGTAGATGAGTTTTCAGTTGCAGTTTACTGCTAATCTTTATTATATTACTCGCTGCCCTACTGCGTGTTAACAAACTCAATTTATTCTTTACCGCTGAGTACTCTATGTGGTAAATCAAATTTTAAAAGAGCTATTAACAATTGCGTTGGTTTTGGCGAGAGTCAAACTTTATTTTTTGCTTACTGTGCAGGCACTGATTTATAAGTTCTCTTGCGTTTTATATAATGTATCAATCGCGTCAATTAATCTCTTTTATTTTTAGAATTGATGTTAGCAGCGCCATCTCTCTTTAAATATATACATATAATAAAAATGATGATAACATGTGTCTCTTTCTGTACATTGTAT
This sequence comes from Parnassius mnemosyne, assembly GCA_963668995.1. Taxonomy (NCBI): domain Eukaryota; kingdom Metazoa; phylum Arthropoda; class Insecta; order Lepidoptera; family Papilionidae; genus Parnassius; species Parnassius mnemosyne. The sequence goes on from CAVLGL010000084.1 coordinate 36,190,538, forward strand.
ATATATTTTGGTGGCTAAAATCATTATGGGGAACTGAAAATAATTAAATAAGAACATTTTATAATTTTTAGAATTGTCTGTCTGTCTATTTGTCTGTTATTATATGAACGCATCACGTCTAAAGTAAACATTTTTTATTTTCAAAGAAATCGTTAAGAAAATCATAAAGCGTATCTTCGAGTTACATTTAATCTTTGTTTTATCAAAATTGGTTAATTCTATTGAAAGTAATGATTATTATTTTGAAATGTAGGTTCGAATTTGTTCAATGGCGCCATAAAATCTCATAAATAGTAATAAAAAGATTTGTGTGGAAAAAAAACGTTCCATAATCTATACATATAATAAATCTGTAGAAAAGTCGTGTCTGTAATTCTAATATATTCTTGAAAAAACAAGACCAGGGGACTAAATAAAGGGTTCTGAAGCCAAATTAGTGGTTTTTAGAATTTTTGTCTGTCTGTCTGTCTGTCTTTCTGTCTGTCTGTCTGTGTATTCCGGATTCACGCAAAAACTAATGAACCGATTTACATGAAATTTTGTATGTAAGTAGTCATTAACCCGGGGCAACTTATAGGCTACTTTTCATCCGATTACGGAACTTCAAAAAGGAAGGTTAAGTATATTAATTTCCTTTAGATGTTAATTTTCTGTTGTATCTTAGTTATAGGCGGAATGACGGGTGTTTTTCAAATAAATAACATATTACCATATTTGTAAATAAAGTTTAAAATATAGTTATAATCTTGGTAAAATAATTTGAAACTACACCGATTTCGTATTCAAAACAGCGCCATCTATCATCAAATGGAAAAAGTTGTATATTTTGCCTTCAGTTACTAATAAATGAAATAATATAAATAACTTACATTTATATGATTATATTTAGTAGATTTTTAAAATTATTAAAAAATTGTAACGTTCAGTTTTTTAGTATTTTGTTATTTTATTTTAAAAGTGTAATCATTTCAATAGATAATACTGATGTCTATCAAAAATATGAAAATTGATAAGGTATTTATTTCAATTACTAATATATATGTAAAGTGATAAAAACTGGTCTGTCTGCAATTGTTGCAGAATTTTCATTATCATCATAGTTTTATTAAAGAGATTTTTATGTAAGTCGTGGCCAGATCGTAGAATTGATCATATATCATAAAGTAGTCTATCATTTCGTGAAAACACTGAAAAAAGGACTGAAATTAATGTGTATTTAACACTATTTGATGACCGTGTCATTATATAGCTTAACCAAATCAATGAATAGAAATCTTTTGAAGTTATTAGCAACTAAACACAACGTTGCTATTTCATAATATCAGGTCATATGACGATATCATTATCGTTTTTCACCGCTAGCGGCGCTGATAGCTTATTTTTAACAGAAACAGAACTTTTAAGAGAATTGACATCACTTTATCCCTTATTGATTTGATATAATAAATAAATGTTCGTTTCTATTGCTGATATTACTAGATGGTATAGTTTTGGCTTTCATTATTTCATGTAATATTAGCGCCACCTACTTACTTCTAAATAAATTAAAATGGCAAGACATTGATAAAATGAAATAATACAATGCTACTGAATATACGATGTAAATAATTGAATCATTTACATCACGTTCATCCCGCGTTGGAATCAGTGCAGCGAACTCTTTTTTGGCCAAAAACTCTACAGCCTGTGCCCAGTAGTAGCATGTATGTAAGCTGCTTTTTTACTTTTCATGGGGCAATATATGCAGTTTCTATTTCATTCGTGTTTTCGGGTATGATAATTTATGTTTTCACTCTACCGTTAATATTAAGGCTTGCAAAGATGAGTAGAACTCATTATCGTCAGCCTATCAAAAGTCCACCGAAATGAACATAGGCCTCCCCCATAAATTGTTAAGTAGCTGTATATTTGCTATAGTGGCGGGTTGGCAACCGCAGCTATTATTATTTTGATCTGTTGTCAAGAAGATGATGCAGATCATCCCATCTACTGTTTTTTTCCTATGTCGCCTCTTACGACGGGACGATATGATGTGTTGGATTTTCTTTCACCGCCACAACAGTGCGAACATTTTTCTACTCCCGTTCATGAGTGTAGTGTTCCTCACGTTCACTGTGTATAAAATTTATAAGGAATAAAAGTAATTTTAAGGATTTTATTCGCGTTTAATTTTAACTTTTTAAATTCCCGATGGTTTGGGCAATTTATAGCACCCATAGTCACGGGAGGGGTGGGAGAACTGAGGTGTTTGACGACCTGATGTCATAGTTAAAATAGAATAGTTAAAATGCAGTAGTAGTTTGAATTTAATTTTATTAATCATGGAGTCCTTAGCAGATAGTAGCACTCAGCCATCTTCCCTATTAAAATTAGGATATTTTTAATTTCAATAGCCTCGCGAATAATCATTGGTAGGATTCGGTGTTCTATTGCAAGGATTTGTTGTATATAATGGTTGGGACGATACTAAACATGTTTACATACTTGAGACTTCCCGGAGCTTCGGTGCTTTCATTCGGTGAGGAATCAAGATGCGTAAAAATCCGTAACATTAGTTTTAATCCATGTTTGGTATTCATTATTATAGAACTGTATTTATGAAATTTTCAAGTCTACTCGAAGTAAATAAAAATATCTATATCTTTTTATGGTGCCAATCAATATTAAATAGGACCAATGATATGAATAAAATTTCTCAAATAAACATTATATTACTTTGTTAAAACTTAATTTACTTTAACTATGAATATATATATGTAAAGAGTAAAATGTAAGTAATAATAATACATTTTGATTTCAAGACTATTTACCTTTCTTATGGATACATCGGAATCGGAAGACACGCCATATATAAAAAATAGTAGGAGTTTCTAGACATATTATAAGTATATTCACGTGTTTCTGTAGCATGTTACCAATCATCTACGTCTAATAGTATTTTAGAATGAAAAAAATCTCTGACAGACATAGAGACATAGACACCAAGGTGACTCTAAAAGTGATCGAATATTTGTAAATTTGACACGGAACAGCATTTAATGATGTCCCTAAATTCAAGCGCACGCGAGCGAAGCCGCGGGTAAAAAGCTAGTAATTAATATATTTATACTTAAAACACAAAAAGAGATTTAAAAAGGATGTTTTCTCACACAAAGGACGTAATAGATGGAGTTGTACAAATTACAAACTTTTCTGAATTGCTGTGTTGAGATTTTTCGCCGATGAATCGTATTGAGACTTACTGAAGAAATTTGTATCCATCGAAGCCATACAACGGAACCCGACCAAAAATAAAAATTTTGCAACGAAATGTCGTGATATTGTATTTTTATAATATACGCAAAATCAGTACTGCCATTTTAGCGCTTTGGGAACTAGATTTAGCGCTTTTTTGGAATTGGCATTTCGAAATTTTAGCACCTAGCTTAATCCAGCGCTTTTTGGTGTATTTAGCACACATTTCAATATTTTAGCGACTAGCGGGTTATTAACTCTTTTATAGCAGCACTGTTAGTCCACATTACCGATAATAATAATAATGACCTTTATTATTTTTTCCCACAAATAGTACATTGCAGTTTATCTTTTTCAAACATATTTTTTCCACAAAACAAAGAGCATGGGAGACGAGTCCAAACTAGGATACCCTGTGCTATGGATCTCCTGGCTTCCCCTTTAGGATGATCAACTTGATTTTTTTACCGACGACTATAAGCGGGGAAATCCCCTTTATTAAAGTTTTCGTTCATGGTTTTGGCAACGCATTTATTTTGCTTTATTCAGTTTCAGTCAGTTGCTTAGAGCACAGCTAAGTTAAAAGTTACTTAGAAGTTATAACACAAAGAAACTGTATAGCAACCGCAATCAGATGCTGACATCTGAAACTAAGTTGCGAAATACATTGCACTTTAAAACAATTAATGACATTTTTATTGTTCGTACAGTACTAACTACTGTTGACAGCAATTGCCATAATTATAAGTCGATGTCCTGCGAAGTATTGATACATCAAAAAATTATTGCCAGATAAAAAACTTTATATTGTTTTCTTTATTATGATTATATAAAAAAACACAAACTTTGTTTGTAGTTAATTTAGCGCGAAATCTAGGGTTTTTTAAAGCGCTGTTTTCATGAAATCTAGCGCTTTTTGTGTTGTCCTAGAGCTGAATGAGTTTTTTTTTATCTGGCAGCACTGCCTAAAAACCCTCTATTAAGAAGTAACTTTCCTTTCAGTTTTAAGCGCGTTCAGTTCCCAGTTACAGCGAGCGTGTGTTATGCGATGACCGTAAATAAAGCGCAAGGTCAAACTTTACGCGTTGTAGAGTGTACCTCAGTACTGACTGTTTTGCACATGGCCAACTCTATGTTGCTTTTTCCCGCGTTAGTAGCCCCCGTAACCTTTTTGTGTACACCCCGGCTAAGCCTAATTCTAACGTCGTTTACACAGAAGCTCTATCATAAACGACTTAGAACTTTGATGATAATGATTTATTTAGTTACCACTTATTGATACAGTAATGAAATAAATCGTTTAATATTCTCTTACCTAAACGACAAATTCTTTATGTAAAACCTGTATACGCGAGCTACGCCGCGGGCACAGCTAGTAGTTAATATACGCGATAGAATCCATTAAAATAGTTTTATTTAAATTTACGTTATATTTCAATAGCACAAAATAGGATTACAGTGCACGAGTGTTTGCGCAAGCATAGATGAACTCTCTATTTCACATTCTCGTAGTCCGATGGGACACTAATCCTCACGAATAGTGAGAGATCAGACGCAGGACTTTTCGTGCTTTCTGAGACATGTTGGAAAACACCGTCAACATTATTAACTAAAGGTTAAAGATCTTTCCTAGGTTAATTATAGTTTTATTTGAAGGTAGAGACACTATAGATACTTACGTAGTTTCATTATCTTGTGTTTGTGTAATTAGGTATTTAATTGTAGGTAGGCATTGTATTGTAGTTGTTATTATAATAAAATTTTAAATCATGGCCATGATAGAAATTTACCGGCGCGTTGTTGCTGCAGAAGAAATAATTGTGGAATTTTTTTTTTAAATTTGGAAGAGTAATATTGTTTAATTAGGCATGATTTCATTGAAATTGAATGATATATAACTTTGAAATAAGTTTGTCGTTACGATACGCGCGCCACCTATTGTAAGTTAATTGTACTACGCCTATAACCTTCGCGGAAGTGCTAGCAATAAGTTGACAAAGTTTTACCGCAATGTGATGAACGGCGCAGCGCATAAAATACGAACAAACAAAAATTATTATTTATATATATTAGATAGTACCAATAATTGGTGAATGAGTTTGCTTATCTAGGACTCTTGTCTATTATATGGGAACACTTTGTTGTCTAGACAAAATTGGAAGTAAATTGTGGATTACGTTATAGCAAAATGAGTCGATTTCTCTGTTACCCATCGCCTACGCTTACAGAACGAACGAACGTCCTATTACTCTTGACCTACGCCCCGAAATGGTGGCATTCAAGATTTTTTCTGCCATCAGGGCGGCGGCACTAGAAAGTGAGGTATAATATTGGACAGATTTCATAGCAGGGAAGTTAATATGGTCGGAAAATGTAAAAGTTATTGTTTCTTTTTGTACTATTAGCTATATTTTATAATAATAACATTAAAAATAAATAAATCAAACCACTAATATACATAAAAGCGGAAAAATAAAAAAAAAAGTTGAATATGTACAAAAAATTAAAGAGCAAACCACTGACGCATTGTTTTGTGTATTAATATCATACTCTAGAAACTCATAAACTTTTATTAAAAAAACAACTTCTCAGTTAAATGACACTGTGTAACAAAAAACTTTACCTCAGTGTCAACTAGCGACACCTGGTGAGCAGAAAATTATTACCCCTCATTACGCTAGTGCCGCAACGTACTGCACCGATAATAAATCTCAACCCTACAAGTTTGGTGGAACTTGTGAACTATACAGACATGTGTCAATCGTGAATAATTCTTTCATTTGACTAGAGTCACATCGAACTATTGATGATTGCAATTATATTTATGAACCGAATCAAACGATTGACAGGAACTACGGCCAAAGACTGTAGTAATGTCCGACGACCGACATTATCGGGCGGGTCTCGCAGATCACAGAGTACTGAAACTCGAAATGATCGAAACACGAATGATAGACCCGAATGATCCGGTTCGTAAGATGAATCAAATTGTTTGATCGGGTCACTAGAAATGAATGAATGACACGGGTCTATTGCGAATTGTTTGGAGCCGTAAAAATTTTGAATCGTATATTTGAAGTAGGTATAATAATAATATCCGTCAGACCGAATTTCTGTCACGGCGGCCCGTCTCAACGAGAACTATCCATCTGCGCGAGTCAGGATTATAGTTCCCAACTCTCTATTCCTTTATGGGACGGTTATCCGACACGACTGGAGAGAATAAAATAGAATAATTTTTTATTCAATATTGATTATTACATAATATTTATTGAAAGTAATTTTTTATTTACCACTGGTTTGGAAAATACCTCTGTCCTGGGAACAACCAACAAGAAACCCAGCGAGACTTTTTTTTAAACATATTTCATTTAACAATAATTTTGTTTATACAATTTTTAAATGAATTTTCATAGAACCATTATTTTCATTCATGTATTCCTTGATATTATAATAAACCTTTTTGTACAGTTTTCCTTTAATAAAACTTTTAAACTTGTTTATTAACAAACTTTGAACATGTTCTGGGATTTTGTTATAAAAGCGTATACATTGCTCCATAAATGAATTACTGATTTTGTGGAGTCTAGTAACTGGCATTACAAGCATATGAGAGATCAAAGACAACGGCTTCACGAGCTTTCCGAGGCACGGGGATGCAAACACCGTCAATTTGCTGACTTCGGGCTGTTACTGAGAAAATTTTTGACAGAAAAAATCTAATTAATTTTGATTCGACTTGGGATTCGAACTACGGATGGGTAAATGGAAAAAAATATATCGATATTTATAACTGTGTCTCGCCAGAAACGCAAAGTCAGGAATTTGCATTTAGAAAAACCCACATTTAAATGCTTATTAGGTGCTAATTAGGTGCCAAGTTTAAAAATTAGGTGCTCTAAAATGTTCACCGCAACGAACTGTTGAAATTTGCGTTGCTGGCAAAACGTATCGCTAGCAACGCAGTGACGATAATAGATATACGGTAAATATTGATAGCAAGGAATTAAGTGCTAGTTAAGTGTTGAAAGATTATTGAGGTCGAATGTAGATGACGGTAATATTCTGGGAATTATCGGGTCCAGGACCACCGTTATCTTACTATAAGATATGAACTGCATTTTTGTTCTTTGTCAGTTATATATTATAGATAAGATAGGTCGAATCTGTACTAAAACCGAATCAAACACCCCGACTCCACGTAGTCGTGTCTGCCCAACGCCTAGAGAGTTTTTGTAAAGCCGTAGGCGCCGTGTGAGAGCAGCCCCCGCCTGCTGTAACAAAATGCAGGCATTTGCGCGAGCCGTAGATGCTGAGGCTGGTCGCCGAAGGCAGGGCAAGGAAGAATTAGCCGAAGCTGCGGAGGTGAGCATGGGTGCCTTTGATTTGCTACGAGGGCGGCACTGAAAATATCGGGAATCAAGGAAGTGACACAACATTACTATTTAAAAATGCATTTATTGCTTTTCGAAGTATTCTCCGCGAAATTTGACACATTTTTCCATACGATGGAACCAATCATTGAAGCAACCATTCCATTCGGAAGTAGGGGTCTCCAAAATGGCCGTTTTGTAGGCGTCCACAGCTTCTTCAGGTGATGAAAATCTCTGTCCACGAAATTTATTCTTTATTTTAGGGAAAGTATAGAAATTATTAGGGCTTAGGTCGGGGCTGTACGGCGGATGGTCTAATAATTCTATGTTTTCTTGCTCTAAAAAGTCTTTTATTCTGTGTGCGGTGTGAGAACTCGCATTGTCGTGATGGAGGATGATGCGGCGGTTGCAGTTTTCTTTACGGAGTTCAGAAACGACCTGTGGCAAACAAATGCTAACATACTATTCTGCATTAACCGTTCTTTGTCCCTCAAGAGGAATAGTCGTAACATGGCCGGTTTTGGAGACAAACGTGGCCACCATTTTTTTTGCAACACTCCGTGAACGAACAATTTTTGTTGGCTTTAACTCATTTTCGAACACCCAAACTCGTGACTGATTTTTTGTTTCGGGTTCGTACGCATATATCCAGGATTCGTCCTATGTACAGTGCAGCCTACTATGTACGCAAGGGCGGAAGGGCTGCATTTCCCGCAGCGCCGCAGCTGTTGCAGAAGTAACTATGTCAATATCCCTATGTAAAAATATGAGGTTATGATTTTACAAAAAAATTATTACCCTGTTGTATTTGTCTGATAAATTACATTTTTTATGAGAGAGGGGGCAAACGAACATACGGCTCACCTGATGGTAAGTGACTACCGCCGCCCATGAACAACCGCAACACCAGGGGAATTGCAGATGCGTTGCCGGCCTTGTAGAAAGGTGTAAGCTCGTTTCTTGAAGGTCCCTAAGTCGTATTGGTCCGGAAAAATCTCTGGTGGTAGTTTCATATTGTAAATTAGCAACAAAATGACCACTTGATAGATTATCTGCTGTAAACCCTAGTTGTTGTCGAGATCCAGAAATAAACCTTGCGAAGCCGTGGCGATTCGCAAGTATATTATAAAATTGATGATGTGAGTAATGTGTGGTTAAGACTAAGTACATGATAAGAAAAATTACTATTCAGCACGCATGCCTAATCTACTACAGGTTGTTTGTGCGAGAACGGCACTTTGTCTATTCTTTTTTAAATTGTTACCACAAACCATTGTTATCATCCATAATCATAGATTGTTAAGTAAATTAACGTTACCATGGTCTATCATTGTATTTTATGTAAATACATTGTAAAAAAAAAACCAATTTTGTCTTTGAATAAAGTTATTTTTACAGATTTTATCGCTTTTAATTTTTAACAGATAAAAAAAAGGCGGAAGTTCTTTCTGGAGGAATTTTATGCTATTAAACAGCCTTAAGCATTTGTTTACTACTTAAAATGCTATTGTAGATCCAAATGCACTAAAAACAGCTGAAAGCTGTACAGCTGCGTTGTGGTTTGTTGCACTAAAACTAAAGGTATTACAAAAGCATTTTGATTTCCCATTATCCAACCGTTGTACAGTGTAAAGCATCATAATGGTTTTGAAATGTTAATATAAAGCGTCAAGATGCTCGGTGAACTTATATAAGAGTTTATACGGACCTTAAGCTATACATAAGTTTACTATTCGTTTGTTAAAATGTTTCCTGTGTTAGTTCTGTTCCTTATTCGACTCTTGCATTTCCCAAGGCACGAAATGGGGTGATACATTCACTTATCTTGTTTGTTTTGTTCCAGGCGACCTACAAGGCTGCTATTGCATACGGTAATTTAAAAAATGGAATTCAAGACTTTGTTGCACTGATTAGAGAGGCTTCAAAGCAGGTGAGAATACATCTTTACAAATAAATAAAATTTATGAATCTGTTTGTACTGTCAAAATAACAGCTTTTTACTAAATGTACTTATAACATAAAAACAACTTTTAAAATTATTGTCTATGTGTTTGTTTCGGCTAATCACAGCGCTCAGTTCGCAAAGCACTTCTCTCCCTGGACATCCAGAAGTCGAGTGGGCCTGACGGAATCCCCCCAATTGTGCTGAGGACGTGTGCTTCGGAGTTGGCACCGGTCCTAACGCGTCTTTTCCGGTACTCCTACTCCCAAGGCGTAGTCCCGAATTCATGGAAGACAGCTTTTGTCCACCCAATCCCTAAAAAAGGCGACCGCTCAGACCCGTCCAACTATAGGCCTATCGCGATCACCTCCTTGTTCTCCAAAATAATGGAATCCATTATTAACTACCAGCTCATCCGGTACCTTGAGGATCACCAGCTGATTAGTGACCGCCAATACGGTTTTCGTCGGGGTCGATCAGCTGGTGATCTTCTGGTCTACCTGACCCACAGATGGGCGAAGGCAGTAGAGTCCAAGGGGGAGGCGTTGGCCGTTAGTCTGGACATTGCGAAGGCCTTCGATCGGGTTTGGCACAAAGCGCTTCTTTCGAAGCTCCCTTCCTATGGGCTTCCCGAGAAATTGTGCGATTGGATCACCAGCTTCCTTGCAGATCGGAGCATCAAGGTCGTTGTAGACGGTGCATGTTCTGACTACAAGCCTATTAACGCTGGTGTTCCACAAGGCTGTGTGCTATCACCAACGCTGTTTCTTCTGCATATCAATGATATGTTGCTAACTGGTAACATTCATTGCTATGCGGATGACAGCACTGGTGATGCTCTATACACCGGCCGGGCCAATATTTCTCGGGAAAACGTCGCCGAGTACCGGAACAAACTTGTGTCTGAAGTCGAGTCTTTGCTGGACAAAGTCTCGGATTGGGGGCGACTAAATCTAGTCCAGTTTAGTCCTCAGAAGACACAAGTTTGCGCGTTTACCGCTAAAAAGAACCCCTTTGTCGTATCTCCTCAGTTTCAAGGCACTCCCCTTCTTGCCTCAGCCAGTATCAGTATCCTCGGAGTCGACATATCGAGTGACGTGCAGTTTCGTGGTCACTTGGAAGAGAAGGCCAAATTGGCCTCTAAAAAGCTTGGCGTGCTCAGCAGAGCGGGACAGTATTTCATGCCGGCACACCGCCTGCAACTTTACAAGGCGCAGGTTCGGCCTCACATGGAATACTGTTCCCATCTCTGGGCAGGGGCTCCCCAGTACCAGCTCCTTCCACTTGACCGCATTCAGCGCAGAGCGGCTCGAATCGTCGACGACCGAGCCCTTTCCGATCGGCTCGATTCATTGGCACTGCGAAGAGATGTTGCATCTCTTTGCATTTTCTTTCGCATCTACCATGGGGAGTGCTCTGAGGAATTGTTCGGATTAATCCCAGCCGCAAAATTTCATGAACGCACATCGCGGCAGAACTCCCGATACCATCCACACCATCTGGATGATTGGCGGTCCACCATTGTGCGATTTAGAAGATGTTTTCTTCCTCGCACGAGTTCCTTGTGGAATCGATTACCATCAGCGATTTTTCCGGACCGATACGACTTAGGGACCTTCAAGAAAAGAGCCTACTCCTTTTTAAAAGGCCGGCAACGCATCTGCAATTCCCCTGGTGTTGCGGTTGTTCATGGGCGGCGGTAGTCACTTACCATCAGGTGAGCCGCAAGCTCGTTTGCACCCTCTCCTATAAAAAAAAATCTCCGAATTTGCTGGACCTATTTCACTTGCAGATAAGTACCTAATGCTTTATGGAGTAACTTAGGCAACTTATATTTTAGAAAAATAATTAGAGCTCCGCGCACAAAAGTGCAATTTTAATAAATTCCACGCGGACGAAGTTAACAGCAACAACAGCTCGTTTTATATTTTTTGTATGGAACTATTCCACTTCTGATGTTAGAAATTATTCTCAAAATTATTTAAATAAAAGAACACTGCTCGGCAACAAGCCCTGCTTACTATCAGGACACAATTACATGATAACACCAAAGTATGCAAACCAACAGCATCACTATCCATCTCAATGTATCACCTCTCAGCTACACGACCTTCCTTGCTTGTACTAGAAGAATACCCCCACGGGCGTAGTGACGACAATGAGACTCGTAGAATTGCCAACTGATCTCTCTTAGTCGCCTGTGCGATACGTCATACTTTTATATAGGATAGGGTGATAAACGAGCACACAGTCCACCTGATGGTTAGGTTGCTGTGACCCATAGACATCTACATCTATCCTCAATAAAGACTCAAGATGCAGATGCGTTGTCACCCGTGAGGACTAAGATGGAATGCCTCTTTGCCAGTAAAATGGGTCTCCGGTTCTCTACACTCACCATAAGAAACACAGCAGTGTCATGCAGCCATTTTACGCTGGTACTCTGTGAGAGCGTGGTCCTTCCCCGGTCGAGCCGACCCATTCGAGCTACAACTGTACTACTAATATAGCTGCAGCATAGCTCTACCACGTTCTAAAGTAAATTGGATAAGGAAATACTGCTAAAACAAATGGGAGATCTTCATTTGTTCGTATTTCCTTTTATTTTTTACCCTCACTCTCTACAATATTATATATCACTTCTTATTTCCAATGATGCAAACGTAAAAAATAATCTATTTCAGCACGCCGATGTAGTTTTATTAGCATCGGAGGTTTCCGATTTAGAAACATGCCTCGAGACAGCCTGCGTTCCTGATAATTATGATGAGGTAATTATTACTATGAAATAATATTTGTTTCTGCATAAATTGAAATGGACTCCTAGAATCTTTGGCAGAAAAGGACTCTATGCCTATCATACTCTACCTAGTATCTACACATTGCAGGGCTTTAACAAGTCCATTGGTGAACATAGGACACCCTTATGGGATGCCACAAAACTCGGACCTGTATCCCACCTATATCCCATCATGTACAAACTTTATTTATATAGGAAACCAAGATAACTTTTGCACGTTAATTTGTAAAACAAAAACAGTTACAAATTCTGTTGAACTAACCACGATTTCGTATATCTACTGAAGGAAGAGGGTTCAAAATCAGTATGTATAAGTAGCGGCATGAAAGTCTAGCGGTGACCGTTATTGCGCATAAGTCGCTCTGTTTGGCTCTCCAGTCGCATTCGTGCAATTTAATTCGTGCGAGTCCCCTTCACGTTTCGCTCAGCGCTACACTTACGTAACGCAACTTGTATGTGCAGTGAAGACGATATCAAGATGCTGGCCCCTAGCTTTGATCGGAATAATATTATGCATTATATGAAACATTTTTCTGAAATAGCGTTCAAAAACTGTTGTCAAGTAGACTAAAACTAGAATCAAGAAGACGTTTAGAAATAGATAATATTATGAATGAGTCGAAAGTATTAGGATTGTATAAACCTGCTAGCGCAATCGAGCAATCTAGTAATTATGGTGGAATTCAAACACAAATTTAATCTGTAAACGCATAATTCGCCGTACTTAAACGATTTTAAAATGTTGTAAGCACACACTATTAAAAGTAGTGACCGATCGTGTCACTAATCAAGTTGGTGGTACACCAAAATACGAGTACATCTAAGTGTTTTGTTTTGTTCTCAATTCAACTGTTTTATTTTTACGTGTTTTACATCAAAACTTTTTTCTAAGTAAACCGTTTAAGATGGTTCTTCTTTTTATTTGAAAGCTAGTGCTTTTAATGTGGTCCCATATAAATTTGATCAAGATCAAAGAAGAAGTAGTTTTTGAGTTATCTTTAATAATGCGTAATTTAATTGACTTCGACTACATTGATGATGTTCTTTTATTAATATCGAAGTCGGTTGTACAAAATTTTCTAATTTTACCACTTGTCTGTTTGTTTAATACGTTTTAGCTTGTCCGGGATGCGTCATATATGGCGAAGAAATACGAGTTGTACATCGCAATGCATTTGTACGAGAAAATGCGGTGCGAAAGCGGCGAAGAGCTGATCAGAAGCAATTTGGTGTTTGACAGGAAGGGGGCAGTTGTTTCAAAGTAAGCGTATATTACAATAAGCACGCCTAAGTAAAGTAGGCTATATTACTGGTATAGTTGTAGCACGAATGTGTCGGCTCGTCCCGGGAAGGATCACATCTCTCACAAAATACCAGCGTAAAATAGCAGCTCAATGCTGTTGTGTTTCGTATGGTGAGTGTAGAGAACCGGAGACTCTTTTTACTGGAAACGAGGCATTCAATCTTAGTCCTCACGGGCGACTCATCTGCTTTTTGATTTGTAATCGAGGATAGATGTAGATGTCTATGAATTACAGCAACCACTTACATCAGGTGGACTGTGTGCTCGTTTGTCACCCTTATCCTATAAAAGATAAAACCGTCGAGCACTTTGTATGTTAAGCACTTACAATTGCAATTAATAATTTTAAGTGCTTGACATACCAAGTGATACCGGTGGGGATCGAAGCCGGGTTGCTCGCCTAGTGTGAAATTTACATCATCTATTCATCTATTTTCTGTGATGTTGGTGTTGTTAGTCTATACGGCTCTTACAGCTTCATCTCACACAGGGCTAGCGGCCTATGTATTTTAAAAAGGGAAAGCCAATGATGGAAATGAGGATGATGTTGGTTTATGATTTGGTATTGTTACCAATTGTCATGTCCTCTCTGTTGAGGTGTTTTGAGCTATCTAATAGCAGTCCGAGTGGGGGTGTGCGAATCACCGCCTTTGACTGCTTAGCTCGTGTCGGTGGATGTTCTGCGCGGTGAGAACCAGCCAGGTACGAGGGTGTACGGTGTGTATGCAGTGTGTGTTCGAACGCGTCGTGCCCGCCTACGGGTGCGACGCACCTCATCCGTTAATCTACTTGTGTAGTTGTAGTGTCAGTGTTTGATGTGCTTGCAACGTTTGGGTTTGAGCGTGATATTTACGGCGAACACTTAGCTCCTGCGCTACCACGGTTTGTTTTTAATGTATGATGTGACTGTAATATTTATCATATATATCATATACTCGTCCTTCTCTATAGGTCTGTCCTCTGTACGTGGTAGAGCCATGCTGCAGCTATATTATACTGGTATAGTTGTAGCACGAATGGGTCGGCTCGACCGAGGAAGGACCATGCTCTCACAGAATACCAGCGTAAAATGGGAGTTTGACACTGCTGTGTTTCGTATGGTGAGTGTAGAGAACCGGAGACCCATTTTACTGGAAAAGAGGCATTCCATCTTAGTCCTCACCGGTAACGACGCATCTGCATTTTGATTCTATATTGAGGATAAATGTAGATGTCTATGGGCCGCAGCAACCACTTACCATCAGGTGGACTGTGTGCTCGTTTGTTACCCTTATTCTATAAATATAAAAAAAGGTATTTTTATTTAAAGTTGGTTCTAGGTATCGCGGGCTGCAGTACTGCAGTAGCTACTTACTGTCTGCTGGACTCTGTTAGCTCGATTTTAAATTTAATTTTTAGGAAAAATACCCCCCTATCCCAAAGTCTGCCACAAAGCCTTGTCCTGAGCTACTCGTACCTAAACGGAGTCCCTGCACATCTTCAGCCACTGCGTCTAGTGGTGAGACGGCC
Organism: Parnassius mnemosyne; assembly: GCA_963668995.1. Classification (NCBI taxonomy): domain Eukaryota; kingdom Metazoa; phylum Arthropoda; class Insecta; order Lepidoptera; family Papilionidae; genus Parnassius; species Parnassius mnemosyne. The sequence continues at coordinate 36,205,699 of CAVLGL010000084.1, forward strand.
TACTCTACGTTGGCCGGTTCGAGGCTGTCATTCGATAAACTTTCTAGTCTATCGAATGATGGCAGAAACTCATACCCAATATTCTGAACCTATATCTTACAGACTGGTGATACTGGCAACATTACCGAATGTATGCTCTACCTTAGCTAACTCTCTCTTTATCAAGAAATACGACATTGAATATATTTAACAAGAAAGGATAAATAAAAACGTGTTTCCCTTCTATAGAATATTTTATTATATACTTTTTTTTTTACAACAAAAGTAAACAAACATAAGTAAAGCGTTTTTTTAAAATAACTAAAAGATATGCGTTTTTAGAGTACCGAACCCAAAAGGTAACCAACGGAACCCTATTACTAAGCCTCCGCTGTCCGTCCGTCCGTCCGTCCGTCCGTCTGTCTGTCAGCAGGCTGTATGTCATGATCCGTAATAGGTACACAGTTGAAATTTTCACAAAATGTGTATTTCTGTTATGGCTACAACGACAAATAATAAAAATGTAAATAAATTAAAAATTAAAAGGGGCTCCCCTACTAGAAACGTGTATTGCGATGGTACGGAACCCTTCATTCGCGAGTTCGACTCGCACTTGGCCAGTTATTTTTAATACTACTTGTACAGAAATTATCTTAATTTTTATAGTGTGATATGTGCACAAGGCTTGAATAAAATATAAAAGCTTTTACAACAATTTACTTCGCAAATATCCGCGTTATAAAATAAAATGATGTGTCTTACCTAGTATGAAGAAGCACCTCCCGCCCTCCCTCAATTGCGTGCACTATCCCCGTCACCACTAATCCCAGCACCGCTACTCCCAACACCACTACACTAGGCAAGACACACCACTGACGATAATACGACACGTGTTTCGCCTCTACACGAGGCATCCTCAGGTGATATAGACTCTACGGTGGCTAACCGCTAAAGTTAGCGGTTAGCTTAAGTTAGGTAAGACACATCATTTTATTTTATAACGCGGATATTTGCGAAGTAAATTGTTGTAAAAGCTTTTATATAATGGATTTCCGCAAAGTAACTCCTGATTCTATTAATTATATTGAATAAAATAGTTATATCAATATTATTACTGCCAGCACATATCATACGTTTGTTTCAATTGGTTCAAGTCACTTTATATAATATATTCGAATGGTATTTGAATGTCATATTTGTCACCAATTATTATGACGCAATTGAAACGAAAAAATTAAGGTCAAACAAATTTCTAAAACTAGGATAAGTATACATTATTCTTCATACATCTAATATAATGAAAATTAATGTTTGTTTGTTCGTATTTTATGCGCTGCGATACCGTTCATCAGATTGCGGTAAAACTTTGTCAACTCTATTGCTAACATTTGCGCGAATTTACTCAACTTTTTATTTACAGTTTTTTACCATGTAAATAAAACAATATAAATAACTCTAACAACAAGTCGAACTGCATCAGGTTCAGATTATGTGATTTTGCCACTTAACCAACATAATATAATGTGAATATTATGATTAATTTTTATTCATAAGTATAGAATTTGTGAATGACTTAATTACAGAGCCATCTATCGGATCCTAACGATGAACATCGTCTCGACAAAACAAACATATTGTATTAAATATGACCTCAATCGGTCAAGTCATTCAGAACATGGAGTAAAGAGTAGAAGGAGAACCATCTCATATGGGGGGAAAATTGAAAAAGTGTCCAACTGTATACTGAAAATAGAGGTTCCAAAACCTACCACAATAGCGCTGGCGTCTGAAAAACTACGATATGAATATAGCTATTGTAGACGGAGTGAAGTCAGCTGAATTCAAACATTTACGACTAGAGTAGTTAGTAAAATGCTAGTATACAAAACCTCAACTATTTACGTAGTATAAAACCAAGCGGATAAGTCGGTCCTTCTAATTACTTTTGGCGCTTTTTTTAAATTTATCCTATGCTACCGTAGCGCCACCCTTATTGGACGCGTTTTTACGGACACTTATTCTTATACAGAGATGGTCCTCCTGCTACTCTACTCTATACTCCATGATTCAGAAGTTACACTAGCAGATGCACCAATACCAAGATGCATTTTAGAGGCTTCTTCTTCGTCAGTCCATTGAAAGTACACTGCTAAACAAGTATTGTTCCCTTTTCCGGCGTATCCCATAGACCAGGGATGCACCCAGTATATATATACAGTAATCTATGGATGCACCACACCAATAACTTTAATGGCAGGTCCGTATAAAGAAATATAAATCTGTCACAGTCCTTTTGCCAGATAATGACTAGCAACCGAGATTTAAAAAGTCAATTAAAAAATAAAACAAAAAGAAATCAAAATATTTTTTTTAGTAAGGATGGGTACATGAAATTAAAAAAAAATACAGAGTACCCAATAATAAGGCGAAAATGGCATTTTTTAAATCTGAACAATCTATTTGCAGTGTGAAAAAATTGGTGTAAGCGATTACCATTAAATCTTGGCGATGGTCATCGGTAAGACGAGATCGAAATGTATTTTTAATGAAGTTCATCTTGTTCCGCGGTCCGCCATTTTTTCCTACTATTATTTTTTCCTACTTGGTTCGCAAGGTACACATGTGGTACACAGCAGGTCATTTCGAGGTTATTACTGGTATAGTCTCCTATTTTGAAGTCCGATCACTTAGTTAGTCCTTCATGAAGTTAAGCTGATTTCTTCTTATATCAATATTTTATAGCTTTTTTGTAAGGATAGAGATAGATATTGTGTCAAATGCCTTCTTTAGGTTCAAAGAGACAGTCATAAATTTATAGTGGACTTTCCTACGCCGCCAATACACGGCAAATAAATGATTAAAAACTGCTTAAGCCGTGATTTAGTGGCGCTGAAAAGCACTCGAAACGTTGGGAATTTAATAAAAATAAGTTAATTAAACACGATAGAATCCGTAAAAGTAGTTTTATTCAATCTGTAGTGGTTGTGTAAATATATGAAATCATTAAATGACTTTAGTTACAGAAAACCACTAAAGAATATTGCATTATGCAATGCAACTTCACCAAAGATGGCTAGCTTCACCACGGACTTTGGGGTCAACTTCGTTATCCTCATGAATGAGGATATCGTGCTTCAAGACCTTACAAGCTTCAAGAGTATGAACTTCATTGTCACTGGCGGATCTACTGCGGATATTATGTATTTGAGAGGTAATATATTTTTATCTAATATAATATACTGCCATTTTGTATTAATCGTTACCCGAAATAAAGACATTTTATAAAATCTGAAAAATGTTATAATCATGGTTGAAAGTAATTCCGGTAGATGGCGGTGTAAACATTTCGTGTTTATACTAGTATAAACACGAAATGTTTACACCGCAAATGTTTACATCTAGGATGTATGGAGTGTAGAGTACAAGGAGGACCATCTCTGTATATGAAAAGTGTCCCTAAAAACGTGTCCAATAAGGGTGGCGTTGCAGTAGCATAGGATAAATAAAAAAAAAGCGCCAAAATTAATTAGAATAAAATGGAGAAATAAACAAGGGCCGACCAATCCGCTTGGTTTTGTACTACGTAAATAGTTGAGATTTTGTATACTGGCATTTTACTAACCACTCTAGTCATGATTTTTTTTTAAATATTTGAATTCAGCTGACTTCACTCCGTTCACAACAGCTATCTTCATATCGTAGTTTTTCAGACGCCAGCGCTATTGTGGTAGGTTTTGGAACATCTATTTTCAGTAAATAGTAGGACACGTTTTCAACTTTCGCCCCTTATAAGATGGTTCTCCTTGTACTCTACACTCCATACCCAAAATAAAGACATTGTATAAAATCTGAAAAATGTTAAAATTATGGTTGAAAGTAATTCCAATAAATGGCAGTATAAACATTTCGTAAACAAAATGAATGGCGACGGGAAGCATATACTAGCGTAAAATAGCAGCTTATTATTGCTGTGTTTCGTATGATAAATGAAGAGGACTGAAGATTTTTTTTTTCGTAACGAGGCATTTTATCTTGGTACTCATGGGTGAATACGCATCTGCATTTTGATTCTTAGTTGAGGATATATACGAGTATGGGCGGCACGACATCCACTTACGCTCAGATGTACGGTGTGCTCGTGCGTCACTCGTTTTCTATGCTTATCTAACTAATTTTAAGTTCTTATAGGTGGTAGAGCTATGTTAGTTGTATATTTGTAGCACGAATGGGTCGGCTCAACCGGGGAAGGACCACGCTCTCACAGAATACCAGCGTTAAATAGCAGCTTAACACTGCTGTGTTTCGTATGCTGAGTGTAGAGAACCGGAGACCCTTTTTACTGGAAAAGAGGAATTCCATCTTAGTCCTCACGGGTGGCAACGTATCTGCATTTTGATTCGCAAATGAGGATAGATGTAGATGTCTATGGGCCACAGCAACCACTTACAATCAGGTGAACTGTGTGCTCGTTTGTCAACCTATCCTATAAAAAAAAGTTCTATAATACTAAATATTATATATTATTATATAGTTTTGGTAAGTTTTAATACAGTTTTTGACATCAGTATATTAGAATTTTTGGATTCTTTCGGATCCCTTACGGTATGGATTATATTTTTAGGACATCTCAGTCTAAAAAAAATCAGAGGACTAAATGCTTTTGTAACCACTTCTAACCAGATGGATGTATGATGGATGTGATGATGATCGTGTATTTAATAGAGCCACGTTACAGCGTATCATGGCTGCACGGTTAGCGTGTTTATATATGTGTGATCTCAGCCGATGATAAAGGTAAGTGGCAGTGAAGCTATCCTTCCGTTCCTTCTACCTCCTCACCGACAACCGATGGGAATGAAAGGTTTTAGAGCAGCAGCCTCATGACTTTAAGCGAAGTGTAAGCCCCCCCCCCCCACACACACTAAATAGAGTGATGGTCTTGTAAGATATGTCGAAAGATGCTAAATAATGTAATTTATAGCAACAATATAAACACAAACTTATTTTACAGGAAATCATTTAATCTCATCCTGGGCGTACACCTCCAACGCCAATGTGATCTCTGACAGCGGAATCTTCGCTGGAAAAGCTGGTTTGAAGAGTGGGCTGGTGATTGAACTTAATAAGATTGGGCAAGGTAAGATATTGAAAAAAATGCTAAATTTGGGATCAATGATTCGTGAAATTTGGAACGTGGTAGACTGGTAGAGCCATGCTGCACCTATATTAATGGTATAGTTGTAGCAGGAATGGGTCTGCTCGACCGGGGAAGGACCACGCTCTCACAGAATACCAGCCTAAAATAGCAGCCTGATGCTGCTTTGTTTCGTATGGTGAGTATGGAGAACCGGATAACCTTTTTACTAGAAAAGAGGCATTCCATCTTAATCCTCGCGGCTGACAACGTATCTGCATTTTTATTCGCAAACGAGTATAGATGTAGACACAGCAACCACTTACCATCAGGTGAACTGTGTGCTTGCTTGTCATCCATATCCTAAATAAAAAAAAAAGATTTGCCCGTAAAACACTGCCCGTGTACAGTCCTCGCAAAACTTCTTAGGCTCTGGAGATATCACGTGTCAAAATTGCGTAGTAGCTTGATTTTAGATCGTTTGGCGATGTGAGCATGCGTGCCACGTAAGGGGTTACGTGGTGTTTTATGTTTAAATCCTTTTTTATTTTACCTAATTGCTTTTAATATTCGAAACCTTCATGTTTACGATTTTAGAAAGATGAAGTCTTTATTTAGACGGTTTTTAGAGCGAAGACAATCCTTCATAGCGTTTTACGAAAGTATGCATCACAGTTATCTTTTAGGTAGCGAATGCAACCATTATAATGAGCTAAAATTACGAATATATTGAGATTTAATATTGTAAAACAATACTATTAAATCACTAAAACTGCTTACTTCAATGTAATTTTTGATTTCTTCGTGTATTTGAATATAAACATAACTATTATAATGTATTTTATCAAAATATAGGAAATGCTAAATGCTATATTTTTTAGCTCGTTTGCAAATTGTTTGCGCATGCAAGTTGCTGCGTGTAACCGTCGCCTTTGCAGTAAAGCCTTCATAATATATTGTGTGTTATTTAAAAGTTCAAAGTAACGTAGGTATTGCATGAAATTGTTCAATATTAAACTAAAATACGTAGGTACAGTGTCAGTACTTATTTATTTATTTATTTAACAAGTACACTTACAATATACATATATGACATTGTCACAAAAACTTACACACTTTTATATTTCCTGATATGCATATCAATTACAAGTGTACATAACATTTACAGACTGAGTCGTGCAACATAATTTAGAATTAATTTGAGGTAGTAAAAACATATAATCAATGCAATAAAATGAGAAATAATTTAAGTAAACTATGTTACTTACAGTACAATCTCTTTATACTATGGTACCTAATGTGTCTATGTAAATAATCTAAGAACATCGCTTCCAACACTCTAGAGGTAGATGTGATAATATTATCTTAATATAATTACTTTGTACCTCATTATTAGTGAACCATTGTATGTTCTTATGAGAAATAGGAATTCATAAAAGTAGACGAAGGTTATATGACCTTTACCATGAAAGATCATATAATCCTTCCGATGTTTTTAAAGAATATGTCAAAAATTATTCTAAAATGTTTAAAATAGTTTGCTCCACAGCCAAATCGTTACATATTAGCAACAAAATTAAGACGGCTAAGGATAAAATTAAAATGACGTGGAGTATAATTAACAGCGAAACCGGTAAAGACAAACCTCGTAACTCAAACTATCAACTAAAAATTAACAATGAATTGACTAAATCAAATCAAGAAGTCGCAGCGGTGTTTGAGAAATATTTCACTGATATTCCTATCTTGACAACCGAGTCATTGAATACTTCTCCAACTGTCGCCGAGTCACTACTCAAACAGAATGTTAATACCTGTTTAAAAGAATTTAGATTTGAAAAAGTATTACCGCAAGATATTGTAAAATACTTCAAAACCATTGATGTAAAGAAAACCGCAGATTTGTGGGGGATTTCCGTTACAGTGATTGCGTCCATAATAGATTTAATTGCACCTCATCTTGCTATTATTTTTAATACTTGTATCGATTCTGGTGTGTTTCCTGATTTAATGAAGTATAGTAAAGTAATACCTTTATTTAAATCTGGTAGTACACTAATGTAAAACATTCGAATACCAATGTGCTGTTAAATGGGGAGGAGTTGAGTCTTGTGGATACCACTGTTTTTCTCGGTATTACTATTGATGCGAAACTTCAATGGGGCCCCCATATATCTAAATTAGCAAGCAGACTTAGTTCTGCAGCATATGCTGTAAGAAAGATTATAAGTCTCACAAATGTTGAGACAGCTAGATTAGTGTATTTTAGTTACTTTCATAGCGTAATGTCTTATGGAATTTTACTATGGGGGAAATCGACTGACATTGAAGCTATATTAGTTTTGCAAAAGAGAGCCATTCGGGCGATTTATAATCTAAATTGTAAAGAGTCCCTCAGACAAAAATTTAAAGAAATAAACATATTAACTTTGGCATCGCAATATATTTATGAAAATGTTATGTATGTACATAAAAACATAAATAGCTTTAATAAGAATAAGGATGTTCATACCTTAAACACTAGGAACAAACATAAGCTTGTAGTACCAGTAACTGGACTCCACAGAATCGCTAATTCATTTATGGGGCAATGTTTACGCTTTTACAACAAAATCCCAGAACATATTCAAAGTTTGTCAATAAACAAGTTCAAAAGTTTTATTAAAGTAAAACTGCATGCTGGTTCTATGAAAAATCATTTAAAATTGTATAAATGAAATTATTGTTAAGTGATGTTTGAAAAAAAAAGGTCCCGCTGGGTTTCTAGCTGGTTCTTCCCTGGACAGAGGTATTTTCCGAACCAGTGGTAAATAAAAAAATGACTTTCAATAAGAATTATGTAATAATCAATATTGAATAAAAAATTATTCTATTCTATTCTATTCTAAATAAAATTATTTAAACCGAAATTAGGTTATAAACGTTCCAATATTGGACATTGGCGTTCTCTTTTATCTGGAAGAGCATTTGCATAGTACGAGTAGTGTTGCCCAAATGCAAGAACAAGACGAGACTTAGCAAGTCTTGGTCTTGGTCTTGCGCCAATACACCTGGTTTTAGTCTTGGTCTTGGTATTGCGCTCCCAGTCTTGGTCTTGGTCTTGGTCTTAGCCTATTACTATTTATTAAACGTTACTTTAGATCTTAGAACAACTTAACAGAGTAGGTATATATTGAGCTTGAATTAACACAGCCATAGTAAAGGCCAACCAAATTAATAAATGTCTAAACATTTAATGAGAAATTCGAAAAATCAACTGACAACGGGTGGGGTTTGAACCCACGACCTAAGCGATCCGTGCCGATGTTCTCACCAACTGAGCTATCTACCGTGTCCCACGGCCACGGGCGTCAGTCTGTTTCTTAATTAACATCATTCATCATCATCATCATTACAGCCCTTCACAAGTCCACTGCTGAACATAGGCCTCCCCCAAAGAATGCCACAAAACACGGTCCTGAGCCACCTGCATCCATCGACTTCCTGCATGTCTTACCAGGTCGTCACTCCATCTCGTGGGGGGACGCCCTACACTTCGCCTACCGGTACGAGGCTGCCACTCGAGAACCTTTCTTCCCCATCGGTTGTCGGTTCTTCGAGCTATATGGCCGGCCCACTGCCACTTCAGCTTACTAATCCGTTGGGCTATGTCGGTCACTCTGGTTCTACTGCGGATATCCTCATTCCTAAGTTTATCACGCAGAGAAACTCCGAGCATAGCCCTCTCCATAGCTCGCTGAGCGACCTTGAGCTTCCTCATACGGCCAGCAGTGAAGGACCACGTCTCAGTTCCGTAAGTCATCACTGGCAACACGCACTGGTTGTACAATTTCGTTTTAAGGTTTTGAGGTATGTCTGACGAGAAGATGTGTCGTAGCTTCCCGAACGCTGCCCAGCCGAGTTGAATCCGTCGATTGACCTCTCGGTCGAAGTTGGACTTACCCAGTCGGACTATTTGTCCCAGGTAAACATACTCGTCAACAACTTCGAGCTTAGTGTTCCCAACAACTATCGGCATAGGTGTGACATGGACATTAAACATGATCTTAGTTTTGTCCATGTTCATCTTAAGACCTATCCGTTGGGAAACACTATTGAGGTCATTGAGCATAGTGCTTAGGTCCTCCAGCGATTCTGCCATAAGGACTATATCGTCGGCAAATCGAAGGTGAGTGATGTACTCGCCATTGATGTTGATACCGTATCCTTTCCAGTCCAGAAGCTTGAAAACGTCTTCCAATGCAGCGGTGAAGAGTTTCGGGGATATGACGTCACCCTGTCTTACACCTCTCTGCAATTGGATAGGTTTCGTACTCTGGTTCTGTACTCGGATAGCTATCGTAGCCCTACTGTACAAGCACTTCAACACTTCGATATACCGACAGTCAACTTGGCACCGCTGAAGGGACTGCAGCACCGCCCAAATTTCGACGGAATCAAAGGCTTTCTCATAGTCCACATACGCCAGACATAGTGGCAAATTGTACTCTTCGGACTTCTGTACAACTTGCCGAAGGGTATGTATGTGGTATATGGTGCTAAAGCCCTTTCGGAAACCGGCTTGTTCGGGAGGCTGGAAGTCGTCAAGTCTGCGCGCGAGACGATTCGTAATGACTCTCGAAAACAGCACGTAGACGCGGCTCAGAAGGGAAATCGGTCTGTAGTTCTTCAAGAGAGCGTTGTCACCTTTCTTGAAGAACAAGACCACCGCACTTCTGCTCCACGCCTCCGGTGTAATGCCACCATGGAGGACGGAATTAAAGAGCTTCTGAAGGACTTCAAGTACCGGTCTTCCACCCGCTTTCAGAAGCTCCGCTGTAATTCCATCCTCGCCTGGGGCCTTACCGTTTTTAAGGTGCTGGAGAGCCATCCTAATCTCGCTCAGACTGACATCCGGGATATCTTCGGAATAGTGTCGGATGAGACTCGCTCTTGGATCGTTACTCACACTTGCGTGTGGCTCCAACGATGATGTGTACAGCTGCCCATAGAACCTCTCAATCTCACTCAAAATCTCAGGTGTCCCGGAAACGATGCTGCCACATTCTGTCTTCAGCTTTGACAGTTGGCTCTTTCTGGCAGACAGATCTCTGGCAAAGACTTTGGAGCCTTGGTTCCGCTCGATCGCTTCTTCAATACGAGCTGTATTGAAGTTGCGTAAGTCCCGCCGCATGCATTTGGAGATCTGTCTGTTCAGATGCCTGTATGCTGTCAAGTCTGTTGAAGAATGTAGCTTCATCTCCCGTCTAACAGCCATGAGATTAAGAGTGTGATCGGAGAGTTTTTGTGTTCTTCTGCGGCGGGTCTTGCAGAACTTAGCTCCAACCGCATGGACAGTTTCCACGAGCTTGTCATTCATATCGTCCACTTCATTGCAGTCTTCTAGGCACTGAAAACGGTTTTGTAACTCGAGCTGAAAGGTTTCGGGACTTTGAAACAGAGCACGAGGGGGACGGAGCGTTGACTTCATTAGACGAGACCTCTCCAACTTAACGTTTAGGTTCAGTGTGCCTCTAACCATTCGGTGATCGCTACCAGTTTTCACCCTCGCGATCACGGAGACGTCACTGAACAGTTGTCGTCTGGTCGTCATAATGAAGTCAATCTCATTTTTTGTGGAACCGTCGGGGCTCGACCAGGTCCACTTCCTGTGGGGCCGCTTCTGGAAGAAAGAGTTCATCATAAAGAGTCCCTCTTTCTCCATGAAGTCGGCCAGCTGCTGGCCCCTTGGGTTCCGTTGCCCTATTCCAAATTTCCCTACTTTCAGCTCACCGTTCTCTCTTGTGCCTAGTTTTGCATTGAAGTCTCCCATTAACACCGTATATTGGGTTTTGGAGGAATGCATGGCTCTAGAGATATCCTCATACATTTCCTCCACCTCCTCATCGGGGTGTGCCGAGGTTGGTGCGTAAACCTGTATGACCTTCAGCGAATACCGTTTGGTGATTCTGAGTATAAGGTACGCAACCCTCGTCGACACACTCCCGATTTTTACAACGTTGTTAACGAGAGACTTGTGGACGATAAATCCGACACCTCCTTGGGACAGATGGTCGCCCTCCCGGTGATAGAGCAAGTTGCCGGATTCGAGGATTACCGTGTCCTCCCCCTCTCTTCGGACTTCAGATAATCCTATAATATGCCAGCGCAACTTGTCTATCTCTTCTTCCAGCTCCACGATCTTCTCGTCAGTCCTCAGGGTGCGTGCGTTGTACGTTGCCAGGTCGAGTCGTCTAAGGTGGCAACCGAACCTCCACCGGAGATTCTTAGCACCCCCTGCCCCGCCGTTACCATGGTCGCCACCGTAGCCAGGAATAGCGGGGCCGCCGGGGACTGGGGGCCGTTTTTTTGTTGCTCTCATCATTGGGGGGTATTTGCGTTGTATTAATTAACGTTTACATTTAATAAGCTTACATGTGCTAAAACATGGTTAAACATATAAAAACAAATTAATGGCAATAACTTCACTGTATATTAAAGAGATTGATGGAACCTCACTATATATGAAATGGAATAAAAGAGTTATACAATATACCATTTATTTAAATAAAAAATAAAATTCGATTCAAATTAAATTACTTCACAGTACACAATAGCTTTGACGTTACTGTTACTTTATATTAATTCTTTTGACTAAGCATTAATACAAAGTAACCATCTGGCTCATCACTTAATCTATTTCTATGTTTACTAATTACTAATGATGCTTTAGAAAATAATCTCTCAGCAGGTACTGAATTTGCGGGTATTGAAAGAAAATCACGGGCCATCTTCGATAAAATCGGATATTTTGTCTCATGCGTCCTCCACCACTCTAAAATGTCTTCCGAGCTGGCGGCTCTAGGTTTACTTAGGTATTCCTCCAACTCATTAATAACTAAGACTTGAAGACAACATCCAGATCCATTTTTACACAGTTCAAGTGTTTTAAAAGTGTCTACAATATTTATCAAATGGGTGACGACATATTCGAGCACTTTGTGTTTTAAAAACACATACTTCCAAAAGTCGAGATATGCAGTGAACTTATTGAACATGTTTATCTATTAGGTAATAATAATAATAATAGGCCCCCTAAAATCCTACCTTACGTCCAAGCTGAACACCTAGCTACGTGGGGGGCGGACACGCGTACTGTACAACAGTACAAAAAACTTACGCGGCTAACAAGGAAAGGTAACCCTTTATGGAGATGAGTAATAAGAGAGTATATAATTTACAGTCGCTGCCCGGGGAGCGCCGGGGCGCATCTGGAGCCGATGCTAGGTGCCACAGCATGCGAACCATCGGCGGTGAGGAGTTGAGCAAGCGGGCTCCCACCGAAAAAACTGCAACAGCTGGTCGTAGTGAGATGAACAGGCGGGCTCACTACGTAGAAGCTACAGCCGATTCCACGGGCGATGATACTATTTCATTATTTTCATCCATCCCTTCGACTCGACCCTCTTACGTGACAAGAAAATCAGTTAGCTTGTCCACCACCAGCACGCTTGATAGTGTTGTGCAGGAAGTCAACCTTGACTCTAAGCCTGCACCCACTACAAGCGCCTCAAGTACGCGCAGACGATGGACACCTGAAATGAATAAGTTCATACTGCGCACTTACCTTCAATTGACTGCACTAGATATAGACAGAAAAACTTATCTTGAACCACTCCACATAAAATTTATAGAAAAATACCCGAACATGCAGGTTAGTCGACAGAGAATAGGAGACCAACGTAGAGCCATAATAAACAATAAACTACTTCCACAGAAAACTATAGAAGAGATACGAAACGACGTAAAAGAAGAGTTAGATCGTCTACAGTTGAATCATTCGACCCAACAGTCACATAACTCTATCGACCATGTACAACAAATATTTACACTCACACAATCTATCAAAATGCAACCTAGAACCCCAGAAACACATAGTACTAAAAATAGAACGCAAACCCGAATGAGATGGACTAGTGAACTAAATGAAGCTATAATGCGTTCTTATTATCGAGTTACAGATTTAGGCAGAAACGAAACAGCATATAGAAGACGCATGTATGAAGATTTTATCAACAGATTTCCTGCACTTGCTCATCTTAACGAACAACGAATAGCTGATCAAAGGAGAGCAATTGTGAACAATAATTACGTCACTAGTGACAGATTAAATTCATTAAAACTAGAAGTATCTGAAGAATTACGGCTACATAATTTTAACTATACCAACTTTACAAGCGAAACGACGCTAGTAAACCCAAACCGCAACAGTAATTCTGAAACTCAATTTGTAAACAGCATTGACTTCAGCTCAACACAAGAACCTTCACTTACTTTAAATCATACTGAAATCAACATTGCAGAAGAAATACAACCTAACCCACAAGCAATCCTAGATAGGGATCCACTAATAGATGAGACGTTCCAACAAGCATTCCAATATTTTAAAGAAACTAGCCCTACAAAAAGATTTTTTATTCCTAAACAAAAACCTTCTAAAAAACTAGCGCGTATAGTTACCTACCTAAACAAAATAATATTACCAGAAAACGTTAACAAAGAAACTGACTTCTACACCTTACAAACTACTATATATTGTGCGGCATGGACTGCGGCAAAAGTTAACGGAGCAAAGATAACCCTTCAACCAAGAGAAGTCACCCAAAGGGCAAAAAAAGAATATAAACCTAACTGGGAGACGCGATTAGAACGAAAATTAAATGATTTACGTTCAAAGATAGCACAAATGACACAATTCATCAATGGCAATAGAAGTAGGAAAATAATTAAACACGTTAACAAGATACTAGAACAATATAGAATCCACACTGCTCATGAAGAACCAAATAAACAAGCAGCTCACACATTAGACACTCTTAAACAAAAACTGTCAGTCGTAGCAGGCCGACTACAACGATACAAAGCTTGTGCCCAAAGAAAACTACAAAACATTCAATTCACCCACAATGAAAAACTCTTCTACCGCAATATTAGACAGGCGACATCTAACGTTCAGGATAACAACCCTGATCATAACTACCCTGACTCAGAGACGTTACAAAACTTCTGGGCAGGAATTTGGGAACAACCAATCGAACATAACGCCCAAGCAGAGTGGATACAAACAGAACTGACAAACAGCAACACAAATATTCAAGCAATGACATTTGATCACATATCCCCAGTAATTTTCCATAAAGTACTTTCTCGTTTACATAATTGGAAAGCACCCGGTTCAGACAACATTCATAGTTATTGGTACAAAAAATTTACATCTACCCATAGTTTTCTCTATAATCACATAAATACTTTCATACAGGATCCTAAAACAATACCGTCCTACGTAACTTCAGGTACAACTTTTATGATACCTAAAGATCGTAATGATCTCTCAAATCCAGCAAAATACCGACCAATAACATGCTTGCAGACCTTGTACAAAATTATCACATCTTGTATATCTGAACTAATATATCAACACATCGACACTAATAATATCTTAGCCGAACAACAAAAAGGATGTCGCAAATTCAGCCAAGGCTGCAAGGAACAATTAATCATAGACTCAGTTATCCTTCAAAAAGTACAAAAAAGCAAAACCGATTTGTTTAGTATGTATATTGACTACAAAAAAGCATACGACTCTGTTCCCCATTCATGGCTTGTAAAAGTTTTAGAGATATACAAAATACATCCAACTATAGTAACATTCCTGAAGGTCATGATGACAACTTGGACCACTGTATTAAGACTAACTTCGCCCAGTAAAATAGTAGAAACCATCCCAATGAAAATTCAGAGAGGGATCTTTCAGGGAGATGCTTTAAGCCCACTGTGGTTCTGTCTTGCTCTAAATCCCCTATCTAATATATTAAACGCAACTACTTTAGGAATCCCGTTAAAAAATACAACTACCAAAGGACAAAATGAAATTCAAACAATAGAATTAAATCATCTGTTGTACATGGATGATATCAAATTATACGCCAAAAGTGAGACTCAACTCTGTGAACTAGCAAACTTGACAGAACAATTCTCAAACGATATTAAAATGGAATTCGGCATAGATAAATGTAAAATAAATTCAATTAGAGCAGGACAGAATTACCAACACCAATACACTTTAAGAACAGGAGAACAGATAGAACCATTAGAGGAACAAGATAGTTATAAATACCTTGGCTACACACAATCACAACAGATACACTATAAAGAAACTAAACAAAAACTAACACTACAATTTCAACATAGACTAAACACAATTCTGAAAACGCAACTATATTCTCGAAATACAATCAAAGCAATCAACACCTTCGCTATACCAGTTCTCACATATTCTTTTGGGATAATCAATTGGACCAAAACCGATCTGAAAAACCTTCAACGAAAAATTAATACCACAATGACCAAATTCCGCAAACACCACCCACGATCATGTCTGCAGAGATTAACACTGCCACGGAAAGAAGGAGGTAGAGGACTAATTGATATCCTAAACCTACATAACAGACAGATAAAAGCACTCAGACAATTCTTTTTCTCAAAAAGCGAAACCTCTATTCTTCATAAAATTATATCACAGAACGACCAAAACTTAACACCCCTAAATTTAAAAGATACAACTGAACAGAAAAATGAGAAAGTAATTGAGGACAAAACCAAGCTTTTAGAATGGACGTAGAAATCTCTACATGGAAGACATCGCCAAGACTTATGCCAGATAAATGTCGACAAAGAGGCGTCGAACGCGTGGTTAAATCGAGGCGAACTCTTCCCGGAGACTGAAGGGTTCATGCTTGCTATACAGGATCAGGTAGTTGAAACCAAAAACTACAGAAAGTTTATCATAAAGAATTTAAGTAATGACACATGTAGGAAATGCCATAGCTCTCCAGAAACGATTCAGCATATAACAGGCGCGTGCAAGTCAATAACCCAAACAGACTACAAACATAGACACGATCAAGTAGCCAACATTATACACCAAAAATTAGCACACCAGTACAAACTTATAGATTCCGTTACACCATACTACAAATACAATCCAGAAATTGTATTAGAGAACCCCTCAACAAAACTATATTTTGACCGCGTCATTCTTACCGATCGGACAATCCATTTCAATAGACCAGATATTACACTTATAAACAAGATAAACAAAACTGGATATTTAATAGATATTGCTATACCAAATACCCATAACTTGCAGACAACAATAGCAGAAAAACTGAGTAAATACACTGAATTAAAAGATGAAGTAGCCCGACTCTGGCATCTGCAAAAAGTTACAATAGTACCGATAGTATTGTCTACAACAGGAGTAATACCGAAACAACTCCAAGAGTCCCTTAATTCCCTCAACTTACCTACAAATATCTATCATCTACTGCAGAAGGCCGCGATACTAAACACATGTAGACTTGTTAGAAAGTTTCTGCAATGTGAACCAGAAAACCCAGATCAAAACACAAATACACCACCATTTTCTGTGCAATCTTCTACCGTATTTAATCCAACTGATAATCACTTGGCTTAGGCCCGTGTTATTAGCTCTTCCCGGCTTGCCGAGAATATAAAATCAAAAATAATAATAATAATAGTAAGTAATTATTATAAACCCATATAGTTAATTTTATAATAATTACTTACTAGAATAAATTATTATGATATCTACTTATCCTTACCATTATCTAATTACAATATTCCTTGCGAGATTAGCATAATGTATTCGGGTCCATTCTGAGCACCCGGAAACTTATTTTATTCTTTGGAACATGTACTCTGTGGCGGCAATCAAACAGTGTTAAATGTAGTGCGTGTGGCGCGGCGGTGACGATTGTATGCGATATCAATAGTAGCCACCAGCACGTGTATATGTTGACCTTGTACTTTCGAATAGCTGCACAATTTCTTTGACAGGTCAGTATCCGACCTTTGATGACGCCGACAACAAGACGCCGCGCACTATCAAAGTGCCGATGGTCAAACCTAGGGATGCACTCTTTTTACTTTCAATGGATATTTTCATTCGCTATGTATGTTTATGGTATTGTTCGTAATGCGCATAAGTCCAGTTTTACATTTTTTTTATTGTACTTTTTTGCGTCTCATAGAGTCCCTAAGCGTATACTCGAACTCCTATACTCCCTGAAACATTCAGTAGTCCTAACGGCAAGATGCAAGAGTCTCGCAAGCTTAGTCTTGTTCTTGCGCAAATCTTGCACGGTCAGTCTTGGTCTTGATCTTGCTAAAAATAGGCGGTCTTGTTCTTGGTCTTGGTCTTGCAAAAATGCAAGAACAAGACCAAGACAGCAAGATCGAGACCGATTTTGGGCAACACTAACGAGTCCATAGCGCTATCAATGCTTATTGGCGGAAAAATTTCAGACATGAAAGTAATAATAATGTAATAAATGTAATTACAGAGAAATCGGAAAGGTTATCCCTAAATCCAGTCGATTTACGAGACCTCCCAACGGAGGATATGAGCCAACATATCATCAGGCCTTTAGATCTGGAAGCTAGCATCCAAGGGTACAGAGAAGTCGTGTGTCACGGGAAATTCTGCTGCGAGTTTTATCTGAAGACAAAAGAAATTGGTAAGTGATTGTTGTATACATCTGCTTTTTTATTATTACTCGAGAGTAAAAGTAAATGAAGTTGTCTTTGGACCACAATACCCAATTATCGTTAGGTGAACTGTGTGCTCCTTAAAAAAGTTTGAAATCCGATAATTTAAAATTATAAAATTTATACAACCGACTTTTTTTATAGAAGAGGGGCAAACGAGCAGGCGGCTCACCTGATGGTAAGTGACTACCGCTGCCCATGAACAACCGCAACACCAGGGGAATTGCAGATGCGTTGCCGGCCTTTTAGAAAGGTTTAAGCTCTTTTCTTGAAGGTCTCTAAGTCGTATCGGTCCGGAAAAATCTCTGGTGGTAGTCGATTCCACAAGGAAGTTGTGCGAGGAAGAAAACTTCTTTTAAATCGCACAGTGGTGGACCGCCAGTCATCCAGATGGTATGGATGGTATCGCGAGTTTTGTCGCTATGTGCAATGGTGAAATTTAGCGGCTGGAATTAATCTGAGCGATTCCTCAGAGCACTCCCCATGGTAGATTCGATAGAAAATGCAAAGGGATGCAACATCCCTACGCAGCGCCAGTGTATCGAGCCGATCAGAAAGAAATGACTTCAATATAAATTATTAAGAATAACTCAAACACTATTGACCAGACCTTGATCAAATTTATATGGGACCACATGAGAAGCACCAGCTTTCAAATAAAAAAGAACTATCGAAATCGGGTCACGCAGAAAAAAGTTATGAGGTAACACACATAAAAAAGAACACACAATCGAATTGAGTACCACCCCCTTTTTGAAGTCGGTAGAAAAACTCAAATAAATTTTTATTTCTCTGTCCAGCCTAATCTTCTGAATGGTTAAACCGATTGTGATAGAACTTCACAAACGAAAAAAAAACAACGCCATGAGTAATCTAGGTTATACTTTATCCAAAAAGCTTGAATATTGCTTGTGAAATCGAAAAATTTATAAAATAAATGTTCGTCGATGATTATTTAGAAATAATCTTAATGGTTTAAATGACATTAATAGATACCACCACAGCGAAGCTGGGGCGAACCGCTAGTAGATTATATTGGCACCCCACTGAACCTTTGCGTCAAGAGTGATTTCAAAACTTCTCTATACTTTTATCACTGTATATTTTTAATTTAATTTATCCATATCCATTTTAGATGCAAAAGCGAGTGATGCACACTACGGCCTGTCTGTGTTCGATGGAACTCGACAAATGGGCTCGTATTACATTGGAGCTCAATCGTGTAAGGTTTTAGTGTGCGCGGCTCTCAATAAACGTACTTGTGTTCCTAGGTGAGTTACTTATAAATTTTTCAAAGAATACATATTTAAAACCAAAATTATATTCAGTTTGTGCACGGAATTTTTGCTGCTGCTCTTGTATTACTGCTTGAATAATAGTTTCAAAGTATTTTGATATGGAAGTGGTAAGTTTTTGTGTAGGTTATGTGCCTGCGCATGTTAACTGTTATTGGAAACAATGCAACAAGTGCTGAAATGGGAATAAAAATTTAAAGTTTTTTATTCGATAAGCTGTTGTCATAATTTTCTTAAAATTATTTTCACAATGTGACGTATGAGCATATTGTGAAGAATTTTGTGGGCGACATACACGTCAGAATAGGCTGTATGATCTAAGACCTTTGCCTCCGTGAATGTGGGGTCGCCTTGATGGCAGAGAAAGTTGTGAAAGCTCTCATTATCCACTGATACCCACCATTTTGTGCAAAATATATTTAAAAAATCCATCTGGTTATATGATATTTAGTCGGATGCTTTAAAAAAGCAATAAATTATGAATAAAGTCACATGGATGCACTAACTAATTCTTACTTCTTACAGCCTAGAAAATAACATCAACGTTACATTTGAAAAGCTGTCAGTTAGAGGAAACTTTACGAGACATTCAGTGCAGTTTCCTGTGATTTTGACAACTGACACGTCAATTCAATCGCACACTCTCGTGTTTTACACAAAGTCTGTCGAAGATATTCAAACAGTTGCAGTTGAGTTGTCAGACGCAAAAAATATGCTGAAATTTGGTATTTTTGGGCGTGATTTTTCTAAAGATTTTCATGAAGATTTTAGTATAAATTCGAACCATACAGAAATAAAATCACAAGTAGGCAGTGATTTTTACGAATACATATTTAATGAAGATTTTATAGAATTCTTTGATTACTTGTGGATTAGAATTAGGGTGGTTATTTTTATTCTGTCTATTTACATTTTAGAGATGATGTAAAGATATACTTGTAAACGCATTCATTTATTGAATCACGTTTTAATTTTTTCGCTAATTTTGAACATTATTATACAAGCTATGTGAATTTTTATTGACGTTCTACCAAGTTAACGATACAATTCCCTTTTTTTTGTAAAGAAATATTTTAAATTAATTTTGATTCCTTTGTCTTTATTAATTTGATTACAGGACATAGTTTACATTTAAACCGCTTGTATAATTTATATAACTAACGGTTATATATAATAATCGTTAACTTTGGTACACGATAAAAGTGTAATATCGTAAAAGGTACCTTTTGAATTTTATTTTTAAATGATTATTATTATTATAGTTCTGTTGGATTTTATAAAACTCTACACTACCGAATTTTTACCTGCAGACGTTATGGAGGATGTAAAGAGAAATATATATATATATATATATATATATATATATATATATATATATATATATATATATATATATTTTAATTATGAACTTACTTTTTAATTCTTCGGGAAAATATTAGATTATCATAATTTGAAAGTGCTATAATATTAAAATATAAGTTTTTTAATATTGTTTGCAACAGTAATCAATTACGTACGTATATAAAGTAATAAATTACAATAATTTGCCATAGATTTTTACCACTTTAATATTTTTTGAAGCTATAGAATAAATTTTTTCTAAAATGTATAATATAGTTATTCAATTCAAGAGGTGGCAAGTCATATTTATATTTTACGGGTAAATGTGACCTAGTGATTTTCGGTGTAATTAATTGAATTTTGGTATTATAATATTCAAATTATATGAAATATGCATGTCAGTTGTTTACTGTATTTAGAATAATTTTGTTCAGTAAAATGTACCCAATAATTTAGTTGGAAGTGTGTAGCTCGTAAATGGCAACACTATTGAATCACGTCACGACTGATTACTGTGATATTAGATATTAAAAACATATTTGTGGTAATAAATATAAATTTTTAGTAGGTTTCGCAGTTTTATTTTTGTTTGAAAAGTGTTAAATTGCTAAAACTTTCCGCTCGGTACCTTCAACTATTGTATATAACACTGGTTTGCAGTGTTTCCTAGAGAATTTTATTCTGGTTTAAGCCAGGATTCACTTTCTGACTCCTCTGAGCATCCTCTTCAAATAATCTATTGACTTCATTTTTTTTAATAAAATAATGAGACAAATGAGTACACAGTATACTTGATAGTGAATACACGGCCATAAACACCTACATCTATCATTGATGAAGAATCAAAATGTAGATGCGTTATCGCCCCCGAGGACTAAGATAGCATCGTTACCAGTAAAAAGGGACTCCTGTTCTTTACACTCGGCATACGAAACAGCAGCATAATGCTGCTATTTTTCGCTGGTATTCAGTGAGAGCGTGGTCCTTTCTTAGTTGAGTGAACCCATTCGTGCTGCATCATAAAGTTACAGCGTGGCTCACTCCAGGAATGTGCATAAAGCAAGGTTTTTGGGACAAAGATGTGATGCTTCACAGCCTGTACTTTAACAGGCTCTCATACTTTTAAACAAAACGCAGCAGTGTACTCAATTGATATGCTGGGTGGCAGAATTTTTTTAATTTGAATTGTACGTGGTAGAGCCATGCTGCAGCTGTAGTAGTAGTATAGTTGTAGCACGAATGGGTCGGCTCGACCGGGGAAGGACCACGCTCTCAAAGAATACTAGCGTCAAATAGCATCTTAACACTGTTGTGTTTCGTATGGTGAGAGTAGAGAACCGGAAACCCTTTTTGCTGGAAAAATGGCATTCCATCTTAGTCCTCACGGGTGACAACGCATCTGCATTTTGATTCGCAATAGTAAGATAGATGTAGATGCCTATGGGTCAGCAACCACTTACAATCAGGTGGACTGTGTGCTCGTTTGTCACCGTATCCTAAAAAAAAGCCGTATGGTGTCGGCGTAAAATAATCCATCAATCCATTTCGTTTCTTGGGTGCCACAATAGGCTACTATGGGACATTCGAGTAGATGGTGATATGACTTCTGATACCTGGCCCTATAAATGTAGTCTGTTCGCTTAGATACGGTAGCCTTTGTGTCGCGCCGCTGGCACGTGCCGCATTTTGTCAAAGGCGCCGCCGAGACATCAAAGGTAGCCACGTGCCGCGTACACCCGAAGGAAAATTTGGCATTTTTAAACGAAGCGCCGTAGTGAAAGGTGCTTTGCCACCTAACTTGTTTTTATTATTTATTTTCGTATTTTATTACAATAAGCATAAGAAAATATATATAAATATATTATATTTTATTCTTACAATACAAAAAACATTTATTTAACAAACACAATAAAAAATAATGAAACAAAAGCAATATAATAAGTGCGCCTCCGCCTCTATCGATACTAAGTTAGCGACGATCATAGAGCACTAGCTTCAAGGGTGCTCACGTCAGGTAATGGGCCAATCCACTTGCCAAATGATGATTAAAACAAATCTTACCTTTAGTAGGAGACGCCTACGTCCAGCAGTGAAGATTGCGAGATGTTTTTTTGTAATGAGAGCGTGACCTCTAAACTAGGATTTTCTCCTGTATCGTGGAATCAGTTTACACACATAAATTGCACAAGGACATCCAGAACTGGAATAATTACTTGTAGGCCATAAAAATACTTGATGCGTGCTGTGTTCGAAACCGCGGCCCACAGCTAATTTCTTATTAATTTATTAATTCATTGCTGAGCCACGGAGCTGTCAAGTTTTTTTTTTCGGGCTGGTAATGGAGAAGAATGAATAAATAAGCAAAGGAGTGGCGAATGTTCCCGTTTATCTTCAAAACTGTTTGACCGATTGAGATACGGTTTTCTGTAAAGGGTTTGTGACTCATTGGCGATGGTTCTTAGATAGTCCATATGGTTTTAGTTCACCAGGGGTAGCTGCAATAAGCATATTTGTGCAAACGAATTTTGCCATTTATCTCCAAAACGCTTTGACTGATTTAGATACAGTTTTGTTACTTGTTCAGACGTAATCCTAGACTTTTTTTATTGGAGAGGGGGCAAACGAGCATGCGGCTCACCTGGTATGTGATGTGGTGGTAAGTGACTACCGCGGCCCATGAACAACTGCAACACCAGGCGAATTGCAGGTGCATTGCCGGCCTTTTAAAGAGAACAATAAAGGTGGACATAACACGTCGGATTAGGTTTAGCTTCGACATGTAAAATACGTTTAGACGATAGATTTTAAGGAAAACCATCGAGAAGAAACTTATGGAACCCAATAAAATGAAACTATGGTGTATATTACGACGTAAGAAATTAAAATCTTGTTTTTTTTTAAATTATTAAATATGTAAAATTTTTTTATAGGATAGGGTGACAAACGAGTACACAGTCCACCTGATGGTAAGTGTTTTTTTTTTATAGGAGAGGGGGCAAACGAGCATACGGCTCACCTGATGGTAAGTGACTACCGCCGCCCATGAACAACCGCAACATCAGGGAAATTGCAGAAGCGTTGTCGGCCTTTTAAAAAGGAGTAGGCTCTTTTCTTGAAGGACCCTAAGTCGTATCGGTCCGGAAAAATCGCTGGTGGTAATCGATTCCACAAGGAAGTTGTGCGAGGAAGAAAACATCTTCTAAATCGCACAGTGGTGGACAGCCAATCATCCAGGTGGTGTGGATGGTATCGCAAGTATTGTCGCGATGTGCGATGGTGAAATTGAGCGGCTGGAATTAGTCCGAACAATTCCTCAGAGCACTCCCCGTGGTAAATGCGATAAAATACGCAAAGAGATGTGATATCTCTACGCAGTGCCAGTGTATCGAATCGTTCAGAAAGAACTCGGGCGTCGACGATTCGAACCGCTCTGCGCTGGATGCGGTTAAGTGGAAGGAGCTGGCACTGGGGTGCCCCAGCCCAGCGATGAGAACAGTATTCCAGGCCGGATAGGCCGGATTTGCGCTTTGTAAAGTTGTAAAGTTGTAAAAGTGTCGAATATTGTCTCGCTCTGCTGAGCACGCCAAGCTTTTTAGAGGCCAGTTTGGCCTTCCCTTCCAAATGACCACGAAACTGCACACTATTCGATATGTCGATGCCGAGGATTCCGATGCTAGCTGAGGCAGCAAGGGGAGTGCCTTGAAACTGAGGTGATACGACAAAGGGGATCTTTTTAGTGGTAAACACGCAAACTTGTGTTTTCTGGGAATTGAACTGGACTAGATTTAGTCGGCCCCAATCCGAGACTTTGTTAAGCAAAGACTCGACTTCAGACACAAGTTTGTCCCGGTACTCAGCGACGTTGTCCCGAGAAATATTGGCACGGCCGGTATATAAGGCATCACCAATGCTGTCGTCTGCATAGTAATGAATGCTATCAGT
This sequence comes from Parnassius mnemosyne, assembly GCA_963668995.1. NCBI lineage: Eukaryota > Metazoa > Arthropoda > Insecta > Lepidoptera > Papilionidae > Parnassius > Parnassius mnemosyne. The sequence continues at coordinate 36,229,999 of CAVLGL010000084.1, forward strand.
TAGAAACATATCATTGATATGCTGGAGAAACAGTGTTGGTGATAGCACGCAGCCTTGTGGAAGACCAGCGTTAATGGGCTTGAAATCAGAGCATGCACCGTCTACTACGACCTTGATGCTCCGATCTGCTAGGAAACTGCTGATCCATTTGCACAATTTCTCGGGAAGCCCATAGGAAGGAAGCTTCGAAAGAAGCGCTTTGTGCCAGACCCTATCGAAGGCCTTCGCTATATCCAAACTAACGGTCAATGCCTCCCCCTTGGACTCTACGGCCTCCGCCCATCTATGAGTCAGGTAGACCAGAAGATCACCAGCTGATCGACCACGACGAAAACCGTACTGGAGGTCACTAATCAGCTGGTGATCCTCAAGGTACCTCATGAGCTGGCAATTTATAATGGATTCCATTATTTTGGAGAACAAGGAGGTTATAACGATAGGCCTGTAGTTGGAAGGGTCTGAGCGGTCGACTTTTTTAGGGATCGGGTGGACCAAAGCTGTCTTCCATTGATTCGGGACTACGCCTTGGGCCCGCCTTGAGCACACGTCTTCAGCACAATGGGAGGGACTCCATCAGGCCCACTCGACTTGCTGACGTCCAGGGAGAAGAGTGCTTTACGAACCGAGCGCTGTGTAAATCGCACATTCGCCATGGAGCACTCACACTGCGGGATGGTCGGCGGTGTATTCCCCCCGTCATCTAGAGTCGAGTTGGACGTAAATAGAGAGCTTAAAAGATCGGCTTTATCTTTTGCGGCATGGGCCAGTGAGTCGTCCTCTCTGTGCAGAGATGGAAGAGTTGGATGACAGAAGTTCCCTTGGACAGCCTTGGTGAGAGACCAGAGTGCACGGGTTCCCGAAGAAAGGCGAACTAGCTTCTCGCCGATTCTGCCGATGTGCTCAGACCTTGCCTTGGCAATGACGCCTTTGAAGGACCTAGAGGCGGAATTATACTTCTTTTTAAGTGCGCTGGTATTTACATTCCGAGACGGTGATGCATCAGCCCAGGCCCAGTAGCACTATGGGTTGCTGTAACCCATAGACATCTACATTTATCCTCAATAACGAATCAAAATGCAGATGCGTTGCCACCCGTGCGGACTAAGATGGAATGCCTCTTTTTCAGTGAATTGGGTCTCCGGTTCTCGACACTCACCATACGAAACACAGCAATATCAAGCTGTCATTTTACGCTGGTATTCTGTGAGACCCATTCCGAGTGACCCAACCTGTCTGTGCCTGTGAGACCCGACCCATTCGTGCTACAAATATACTATTAATATAGCTGCAGCATGGCTCTACCACGTAATAAAAATGTGTCTGTGAGACCCGAACCATTCGTGCTGCAACTATACTATTAATATAGCTGCAGCATGGCTCTACCACGTAATAAAAATCACATCTGTAAGTAGTGTAGTTGTACCACTTCTAGACCACCTGAGTCAGACGTGGTTCAAAGACGTTCGTCGACGCCCGATCCTAAAAAGGTTTTGGCATGCTCTGATCACGAATCCGAATTTTTGTGTAGAATGCACGGTTCCGGAGATGTGTAGATCAATTAGCTAATATCTAATTGATATCCGGTAAGGGCCTCCACCGTCATTAGCGTCCCATTGTTGTTCCTATTTCTATTGTTCTATTGTTCCTTAATCACCTTCATTGCAGCGTGTGCGTCGACTATATCAGTGCTATTGTTTATTATAATTCTTTGTTTATACAACGCTAATCTGAATCATCAATAAAACACATTACATAATTTTGTTACAATTTTTATTTATAAAATACAAAATCTTATTAATTATTATCTATAAAATAGGAGCGAAACATCTCATCCACTAAAATATCGTTGTACAATGTGTTCCTTGTAAATATACTCGTAAAACTATGTATTGAACATCCTTGAAACTTATATAGTAAATACATTAAGCAATATTCGCCACAAACTGAAGTCCACTCATTCTGAATCCTATCAACATTCCAGTTCCATCTTTTACAATTCCTTTTTAAAAACTCTAGATGATATCGTACAGGTGATCGTCCATATGAATCAAAATATTGACCGACGTCATTCGTATCGATATATAAAGCTACCCAATGTGACCCTGGTTTATCATCTGTATCCAAATTACATATTATATACGTTGGTACGTGGGTATACATAGGCAGTCTATTAGCTGCATAAACATTATTTTCTAGACTGGGGTGAATCTTTTTCAGATGTTGTTGTACATCTAGTGTATCCATGATATTACTGCTATTAGTAGATTATTACAGTACCTAGCTACTCAATGAATAACATAGGAATGGTCAATTATAGTGATTTCTAAATATTAAATTGCATTTTTGTGATATACAAATCGTACTTGAGTCATTGATCACCAAACAAAACACAATTCGAAGAAATGTTGAGATAGGCAACGGAAATGTGAGATAAACTGATATGTTTCTAAATATTAAATTGCATTTTTGTGTTATACAAATCGTACTTGAGTCATTGATCACCAAACAAAACACAATACGAAGAAATGTTGAGATAGGCAACGGAAATGTGAGATAAACTGGTTGACGCATAAAGTAATTATCAACTCATTACGGAAATACTTTAGATTAGAATTTTTACGTACTGGTGGTATATAAGACCAACAAACGCAGTCATCGAGTTAGTGTACGGTCGTTTGGCTACAGTGGATCTATCAATAGTACATTTGTGTTACTTCAATACACCAAAGGCTATGGATGTAAGTGTTTATTCTATTGACTAAATTACTTTTTTTCTGTTATTTTCATGTGTGTGTATTATTTTATTTAAATATTGTGTATGTATATGATTAAGCCGTGGTAACTCAGATGGTTAGCGCTAGCTGTAAATTTCACAGTACGCGACCCGGGTTCGATCCCCGCCAGCACCAATTAAATTGTTAATAGCAATTTTAAGTGCTTATTACCACGTGCTTGGTGGTGAAGGAAAACATCGTGAGGAAACCTGCATGTCTGAGAAAATTTCGAAGGCATGTGAAGTTCGCCAACACACATTGAGGGAGCGCGGCGGACATTTCCTTGCTCTAAAACCCTCTCAGAAATGAGAGGAGGCCTATGTTCAGCAGTGGACTTTAATAGGCTGTAACTTTAACTTTTTTAACTTTTATGATTAAGTGTTAACAAATTGATATTAACATGATAACTGTGTTGTTGCAGAAATCATTGAGCTTCGATGAAGATACCTATAAACAGTATTACTACTCGCCACTCTCCCCTCAAGAAGAGAGTGATAACCTCGTCATTAATAATAACACATGCGATGGTGGAAAAAGAAAATCGCAATCGATTGATCATTTTTTTGAAGCTGAATCAAAAATAAAAAAGAGGAAGGGAAAACTTCAGTGAAGTGTGTACCAGTGCTTTTTTCTCCACAATCATGGAAGAGAATACGGAACTATTCAATAGCGAATTAAATCAGGAGTTGTCTAAAGTTTGTGAAGAAATGGAGAGGGGTCAACTGTTCGATTCGTCATACGATGATGAGTTGTATCATCACTGTGCGATGGTTGAAACACAGTTTAAGTATGTAAAATAAACATTCATTTCGATCATAATTTACATATTGTCTTATACAGTTTTTAATAAATTTAAACATTTTAGCAGTCAACCACTACAACTTGGAAGAGGAACGAAGCGAACGTGCAGCAAAGAATCCAAGATCATCAAAAAACCAACAATGGAAGCAGAAGCGCATACCTCTGCAGGGAACAGTATCAGTAACGATGATCAAGTGGAATGTCCAACGTGCCATATATTTATCAAGAAACGGTATTTAGCTAATCATTTTAAAAGTAATGTTCATAAAAATAATCTTTTAAATTCACATAATTCTTTATCAAACGTTAGTGTTATTGAATCTGCTTTTGGAAATAGGATTTTAACTTATAAAATCAAGAGTAGAGTAGATCGTTCGACATGGGTAAATTTTGAAACTCCTGAACTATTTTTAAATTCTATTAAAGATGATATTTTATTTTTATTACAAGAGTGTATTCACCAACACATAATTTTTAAGGTAAACTTCATATTGCATGCTGATTTTGTTCAACAAACTAAAGATATTCATGATACGTTCGATTTTCAAACGCTTAACTATATTATTTGTCAAGGAGATGACTTAAATATTTTTCTTTCATCTTTAAATGATACAATTACTACTAAAATTAGTGCTTTCGAAAAAAAAGATAGTGGATGGAGTCTAAAAAACATAAAATCTATAGACATGAATGTTAATAAATTTAACCCCCTACGCGGTACTTCATACATAGATCTTCCTCGTGACATAAAATTAAAAAAGGCTGTTATAAATGTAAAAAACAAGGATTATTTTTGTTTTAAATGGGCGTTACTCTCGGCGTTATATCCTGTAAACAAACACACCGATCGGGTATCATCGTACGTTAAACATGCAAATAAACTTAAATTTGATGGTATTTCCTTTCCGGTTAAAATTTCTGACATAGCAAAAGTAGAGAAATTAAATGATATTAGTATTAATGTTTTTGGGTTAGAATATAATAAAGAAAAACGATGTAATTCTATAGTAGGTCCATTATTTTTAACAAAGTGTCGTAAAGATAGACATATCAATTTATTATTTTTTTCCAAGGATACAAAAAACCATTATTGCTATATAAAAAATTTATCGCGGTTAGTTAGTATACAAATTTCAAAAGACGGTCACATCATGTACATTTGTGAAGCATGTCTACTTCGTTTTCCATCTCAGGAAAGGTTAAATAACCATGAACAATACGATTGTGCTCACATTTGTACAGTATTACCAAACAGTGAAACTTTAAAAAAAAAGAATTGGTTTGGTCAACCTATTTCAAATGATAAAATTAAATTTGATAGTTATGAAAAAAAGTTAAAGATACCATTCGTAGTTTATGCTGATTTTGAAGCATTTTTAAAACCAATAGAATCATGTTCTAACGATCCTTCCAAACCTTTCACTCATAATATTCAGAAACATGAAGTACATAGTTTTGGATATTATATAAAATGTTCATATGATGATAAATTATCAAAATATGTAACATATTGCGGACCCAACTGTGCACAAGTGTTTATGGAAAGTTTATCTAACAATCTAAAAGAAATAAATAGACTTCAAAAATATCCACCACTTCCGCTAACAAATGAAGACAAAAACCAAATTTCAAATGCAACCATTTGTCATATTTGTGAAACTGAGTTGGCAAAACATTTTTATGATTTTGATTGGTACACTGGTAGTTTTATAGGTGTTGCTCATGAATCATGTTGTTCGAAGATCAGAACACCTAGTTATATACCAATATTTTTACACAACCTTAGTCACTATGATGCTCATTTTATTGTTCACGCGTTAAACTTTTGTGATGGTGAAGTCGAAGTTATCCCTCAAAATAAAGAAAAATATATATCCTTTTCCAAAAAATTAAAAGTGAATAACCACGAAATTATATTGAGATTCTTAGATTCATTTAAGTTTTTATCGTGTAAATTAGAAGAATTGGCCAAAAATCTCAGTAATGATCAATTTCAAGAATTACGTAGAAATTACCCTAATGATGAAGATTTCTTTCGTTTAAAACGGAAAGGTGTTTATCCATATGAACTTATGACTAATTATGATAGTTTAAGTCTAACATCGCTCCCTGAACAAAAATGTTTTTATAGTTCACTCACAGATTCACATATTTCAAATGATGATTACAATCATGCTAAAGATGTTTGGGAACATTTTGGGTGTTGTAATATGCTAGATTATTCAAACCTATATTTAAAAACAGACGTTTTACTTTTATCCGATGTATTTGAAAACTTTAGAAAGTTATGTATTAATACATATGATTTAGACCCTGTCCATTATTACACAGCACCCGGTTTAAGTTGGGATGCAATGTTAAAATATACAAAAATAGAATTAGAACTTTTAACAGATTATGAGAAAATTGCATTTATTAGATCAGGTATCAGAGGTGGTGTATCTCAATGTAGTAATCGTTATGCTAGAGCTAATAACAAATACATGGAGGATTATGATACAGGGAAACCAAATTCATATATCACATATTTTGATGCCAACAATTTATATGGTTGGGCTATGTCTCAATATCTTCCTACTGGTGGATTCGAATGGGTAAATCCAAATACAGAATTTAATGTGTCTAAGACATCAAACTTCGGTTTTATTTTAGAAGTTGATTTGGAATATCCAGATGAACTTCATGATTTACATTCGGACTTTCCTTTATGTCCAGAAAACATTTGTGTAGGCAATATTAATGACAGTTGTAGAGTGGTAGAGCCAGGCGGCAGCTTTTGCTGTCGCACGGATGGGCCGGCTCGAACCGGGGTGGTACCACGACCTCACAGAATACCAGCGTGAAGTAGAGGTTTACCTCTGCGTTTCGCTTGGTGAGTGCAGGTGGCCGGAGGCCCTTTTTACTGGAAATGAGGCATTCCATCCTAGTCCTCACGGGTGACAACGCATCTATATTTTGATTCGCAAACGAGGATAAATGTAGATGTCTATGGGCCACAGCAACCACTTACCATCAGGTGGACTGTGTGCTCGTTTGTCACCCTATCCTATAAAAAAAAAAAAAAAAAAAAAAAAAATGAGAATAAACTAGTCCCAAATTTAAATAATAAAGATAAATATGTAATTCATTACAGAAATTTAAAGCAGTGCATAGAAATGGGGGTTAAATTAACTAAAATTCATAGAGTTTTAAAATTTAAACAGTCTCCCTGGTTGAAGATGTACATAGATCTAAACACAAAATTAAGAACTTTAGCAAAATCAGATTTCGAAAAAGATTTTTATAAATTAATGAATAATTCAGTCTTCGGTAAGACTATGGAGAATATTGAAAAAAGGGTTAACATAAAATTAGTTGCGCACTGGGAGAACCAGGGTAAAGCTTTAGGTGCTCAAGATCTAATCGCTAAACCACAATTTCATAGCCTTTCAATATTTTCGGAAAACCTAGTTGCGGTTCAGTTGCGAAAAACGAAGTTAATATATAACAAACCAATTTATTTAGGGTTTTGCATTTTAGATATTTCAAAAACATTAATGTATGATTTTCATTATAACTATATGATTAAAAAGTTTAGTAAAATCAAATTATTGTATACAGATACGGATAGTTTAATATATCATATATTTACAAATGATTTTTACACTGATATAAAACCTGACCTTTCATCATACTTTGATACCTCAGATTATGATACAAATAATATTTTTGAATATCCAAAATTAAATAAAAAGAAATTAGGTTTTTTTAAAGATGAAAATAATGGTAAAATCATGAAAGAATTTGTGGGTTTACGATCCAAAATGTACGCTTTTAACTTAGAGAATAAGACTATAGCCAAGGCAAAAGGGGTAAATAAATGTATCACTAAAAAGATGACAATGAATAGTTATAAGTCTTCTCTATTTAATAAAAAAGTGCAATATTATAGTATGCTTAGATTTAAATCAATTAAACACACAATTTTCACACAAAAATTAAATAAGATAGGTTTATCATATAATGACACAAAGAGACATATTTTAGATAATAATATTGAAACATTAGCTTGGGGTCATTATAAACTGCGTTAAGTGTTGATAGTTTTTACTTTTATGTCTGCGTTTAAGAAAAATTTATATTGATTGTAAAATTATGATAATACTATAATATGACGTAGTTTATTACATATTTAAACATTGTTTTATTGTAAATAATTTAAGTTAATTGTTGTTTCTATTTATTTGAGGTTGAGTTAATTGTAAAATTATGATGTACTAATTGTTGTTTCTATTTATTTGAGGTTGAGTTAATTGTAAAATTATGATGTACTAATTGTGTTAGAAATAGTATACAGATAATTCTGTTTTATATAATTTTTGGAATATATATTAATTGTTTACACCAACACTTTCATTTTTTATTTCACCCCTTTGAACTTTAGACGTGTGTTATGTTTCACTTTATCCATCCGTTCACTGCTATTGTGGCAGGACCAAGTGGGTGTGGGAAGTCAAATTTTGTAACAAATTTCATAAAATCAGTTACAGAAATATGTAATTGTGATTTTAATCAGATCACATGGTGCTTTGATGAAATGCAACCATTATATAATTTACCAAATGTTAACTATCATCAAGGAATTCCAAATCTTAATATGTTTGATGGTGAAAACCCACATCTTGTTATTATTGATGATCTAATGAGAGAGTCCGATGGAAGAATTGTGGATATATTTACAAAAGGTAGTCATCACAGGAATCTTAGTGTATTTTATCTAACACAAAATTTATTTCATCAGGGTAAAGGACAAAGAGACATATCTTTAAACTCAAGTTATATAATATATTTTAAAAACCCTCGAGATAAAACTCAAATAAGATATTTAGCAAGACAAGTATCACCAGATAACCCAAAATTCATTGAAAATGCCTACAGGGATGCAACTCTAGAGGCACATGGATATTTAATGGTAGATTTAAAACAGAATACCAATGATTTTTGTCGTATCAAGACAAATGTCTTTCCATTTAATGGTTTCTGTACAGTCTACGTCCCCACAAAAGAGTTTAAATACACCAAGAATCAAACAATTGAAATCATTGCTAAATGATGCATCGCCGACTCACAACGTATAAACATTTGCTAACCGCTTTGCATACGCTTAAACCAAAATATCAAAGAGCATTACTTAAAACGTGTGATGAAGAAGAAATTAACTGTATTTGTGAGTGTATTCATAACGTTTTACAAGGAAAAGTACCTCTTAAAGATCAGGATAAACAAAAATTGAATAAACATAAAAACATACTCCGTAAACTAGTACGTAAGTGTAAACATAAACTAAGAAAAAATATAATTATACAAAAAGGAGGGGCTTTCTTACCAACAATATTAGGTGCAATATTGAGTGGATTAGTGAGTGGACTAGCCAGTTAACATGGAAAATGCAAAGAAAATGATACTTATCGAACCTGGATTGATTGAAAAATTAAAACAAGAAAATAAGGTTAATAGTAATTTATCTCGATTAGATATTGAAATGCAAAATATTATGAATAGTAAGACGGAAGACCGAAAGAAATGGATATTATATTTACAAACGCTGCAAAGATACCTTCATTTTACCGAAGAGGATCGTCAACCACTCAAATTACCAATTTATTCTGATACATCTAATGAAGATTCAAATGAGTCAAAAATTGGTTTTAAAAATAAAGATAGAGATCTAAAAACTTCAGTTGATATTGAATCTTTGCTGGAGGAGAATCGATCCATTAAAAGTAAAGAAAATGATGAAAATCCACTTTACACACCAGCTCAAATACTCAGTTTAATACCAAAAACTTATCATAAAAAAGGGCAGTTATTATTAAACTTAGTTGAAACAAGTAAAAGTAAAATACATTGGGATAACGAAGGTACAGTCATAATTGATAGTGAAAAAATTCCTGGAAGTAATATTGTTGATTTAATAAATGATTCACTAAGACCCCTAAAAAGAAGTGATCCGGTAGGGTGGGTTAGATTTGCTGAAGCATTAAAAGATATTAAAGTACCACTTACTTATATTGGAAATCCAAGGAGATGTGAGTTTATTAACCAACTTCAAGCAAAAGATCTGAAGAAACCCTCTGAGATTGAAGTTCAAGAGTTTTCTACACCGTGCAGTAGAGATAAAAAGTCTACAACTAAAATACGTAAAGGACTTGAGTGGGAAAAATGGACTCCGTACTAGAAGAAATTAACAGGATTTATTATGATCCATCTAATCCCGCTGGTTTTGGTAGTATTGATAAATTATCAAAAGCCATGAAGGGTAAAATGAATAAAAAGCAAGTAAAGGAATGGTTAAAATCACAAGAAACATACACATTACATAAACCCATTCGAAAAAAATTCCCGCGTAATAGGTACATTCTATCAAATATTAATGAACTGTGGCAAGCTGATTTAAGTGATATGCGAACTTATTCTCAATATAATGATGGTTTCAAGTATATACTTTGTATTATTGATGTATTTAGTAAATATGCTTTTGCAAGACCAATGAAAAAGAAAAACTCAGAAACAACTAAAGAATGTTTTGAAAGTATATTTACTGAAAGTAATTTAACACCTACTCACATACAATCCGATAAAGGTACCGAATTTGTTTCAAAAGATGTACAAAAATACTTTAAATCCAAAAAGATTAATTACTATACGACTAACAATCCTGACATTAAGGCCAGTATTGTTGAACGATTTCAAAGAACACTAAAAATGAAAATGTGGCGTTATTTCACTCATAATAATACTTATAGATATATAGATGTTTTACAAGATTTAATATACTCTTATAATCACAGCTTTCACTCTAGTATTAAGATGTGCCCATGTGATGTAAATTCCAACAATATTATGACAGTTTGGACTAATCTTTATGATAGACGGTCAAAAAAACTTTCTTTAGAAAATCCTAAACCAAATTTCAATGTGGGTGATTATGTTCGAATAACTAAATATAAACATGTATTCCAAAAAGGATATGAATCAAATTGGAGTGATGAAATATTTATTATATCGTCAATAATTGATAGATCTCCATGGGTTGTTTATACAATAACAGATTTACAAAATGAACCAATAATTGGTACTTTTTATGAAAGAGAATTACAGAAAATCACTTACAACCCCACCGCACAACATAAAATAGATAAAATAATTGACACTCGTTATTCAGGTAACAGAAAAGAAGTATTAGTGAAGTGGAAAGGTTATCCAGATAAATTTAACAGTTGGATTTTAGCTTCTAGTTTAAAAGACATATGAATAAAGAAAGTTTCTATTTAACTTTGCTCAGCAATAGTTCAATGGAATACTTTCCTGATAACAAGACCACAAATTTTTCAACGAAATTACCAAAAGCTATAAAATTAGAAGGTGAATGGTCGGTTGGAGTTGTCGAGTTTCAATATCCATGTACCATGTTTACTGTTCAAGACCATGAAAATGTTATATACATTACAAAATCTATGTTAATGCCTAATGAAGATAAGCCATCCACAGTGTACTACAAAAAACATATTCCAGCTACCAACTATGATAACGTTGAGCATATTTTAAGAGTGTTAAATGGTATCGGAGAGAACTTGAAATTTCGCTATGATGAAATAACAAAATTTGTGTCTATTTCGGTATTGGATAAAAATATAACATCCGTAACATTATCACCCAAATTAAGTTTACAGCTAGGTTATGAACCAAATAAAAATCTCCTAGAGAGAAATTTTGGAAAGTGTCCTGCTAATTTACACTTAGGGTTACCATCTCAACTATTTCTATATTGCGATATTATCGATCCTCAGATTGTGGGTGATGTTATGACTCCTTTATTAAGAGTCATTTCATTAGATCCTACAAAATACATTTATGGTGCAAATAAAATGCACGTTTTCTCTCAACCTCACTACTTACCTGTTATGCGAAGAGAGTTCGATACGTTGGAAATAGTTATAAGATCGAGTACAGGACAAAAAATACCATTCCAGTTTGGAACCGTGTGTATTAAACTACATTTCCGAAAATTATAATAATGAATTCTCTTCGTGATCATCATAAATGTCCATATGAAAATTATTATACACATCAAGCTGGATCAGGAGTTGGAGTAATTTATAAGGGTTCACCATATCAACGCGGTCATGGTATTGGGAGCTTCTTAGGGGGGTTATTCAGATCAGTTTTACCTTTACTTTCAAGTGGTGCTCGAGTGATTGGTAAGGAGGCATTAAGCGCTGGAGTAGGACTTTTATCGGATATGGTTCAAGCCCGTCCTATGGAAGCCTCAATAAAAGATCGTCTAAAGCAAGTTAGTACGAATTTAAAACGAAAGGCTGATGAGAAAATTGATCAATTTAACATGACTGGATCTGGGTATAAAACTAAAAGAAAACGATTGACATCGTTCATTCCACCATTAACTGCTAAAGTGAAAGCTGCGAAAAAACTTAGTCTAAAACCAAAAAATATCAAAGATATATTTTCAAACTAAATATGTCTTTCCTTCATAATCATTCTTGCGAGTGCGTTAAGTCAGAATTGGATTTGTTTGCACTACCGTCTACACAAACTAGCATTGAAAATGGATTGTGGATTCATTATAAACCAATTTCATCTCTTGGTGATGATGGACCTATCGAGTTTCAAGTTCCTGGGACCGGCGATGACTACATAGATTTGTCTCATACATTACTCCACATAAAGGCAAAAGTATTAAATCAAGATTCAACTAACTTGGTATCTACTACAATAGTAGCACCTGTAAATAATTGGCTGCATTCACTTTTTAGTCAACTTGATGTTTATTTAAACCAAAAACTTGTATCACCACCTAATAATACCTATGCATATCGAGCATACATGGAAACCCTTTTAAACTATGCCCCTGCTGCTAAACAATCTCATCTTACTTGTAGTCTTTGGTATGAGGATACAGCAGGAAAAATGGATTCTACAGATGGTAAAAACATAGGATTTGTTAAAAGACAGGAATTGATTAGTGAAAGTAAGGAAATAGAAATGATTGGTCATCTTCACGGTGACATTTTTAACCAAGATAAATTTTTAATTAATGGTGTTGAAATGAGTGTTAAATTGGTTCGATCAAGAGAGAGTTTTAATTTAATTGTTGGGTCGAACGATGTAAAGTTTAAAGTTTGCATTACGGACGCAACTCTTATTGTGCGACGAGCACGAATTAATCCAAGTGTATTACTCGCACATCAAAAAGTTTTAGCTTCTACCACTGCTAAATATCCTATTACTCGAGCTGAAGTAAAAGTTTTAACAATTCCTTCAGGTGTTCAAGGAAAAACTCTTGATAATATATTTTTAGGACAGGTACCGAAAAGATGTATAATTGGATTTGTGAACAATTCTGCATTTAATGGTTCCCTTACTAAAAATCCATTTAACTTTGAAAACTATGGTATTAATTCTTTCAGCTTATATATTGATGGTCAACAAATACCTTCAAAAGCTTTGCAACCATCTTTTAATAATAGCATATTTACATCAGCATATCATACTCTATTCTCGGGAACTGGTATTCACTTTCTTAATGAAGGAAATGGAATCTCTTGTGAACAGTATGGCAAAGGTTACTGTCTATTAGCATTTGACTTAACTCCTGATTTATCAGCTAACTCATCAACTCATTGGAATCTCATAAAGCATGGTAGTGTAAGAATAGAAGTACGATTTGAATCCTCATTAATACAAACAATTAACTGTATAGTTTATGCTGAGTTTGATAATATTATTGAGATAGATAAAAACAGAAATGTTACTGTAGACTATAGTAGTTAAGGTTATAATATGTGTTGTGTGTTAGATTTTATGTGTTATTTGTAATGCATTTTGTGTGTATGTAACTATGTGAAACGTTATAAAATTAAATAAAACAAATTGTATGCAATATATTTTTTTTATTTCTTTATAAATCTTCTATTTAATCTAATACAAAACACTGTTCGAGTTGAAATTTTACATAAGCACACTGACTAAACCACTGAACATGCTGCTGCCAAGGATCATCATCATCTTCCCAATCTTTTAAACCACCACCACAATGGAAACACTTGGTCCCGTCTGCATGGCCAGTATAAAAGAAACCAGCTTCGGCAAGATCTTCAGGTTTCTGTCGCATAACTAGAGGCCAGTTTTCGAAACTAAGCAAACGGCTAGATTTTGAACTGAAGAATGGATATTCAGCTCTTGAGTACTGCATACTCTTCTCGTTTTCTTCTCCACTCAGTGTTGTAGTTTTGTTATTCAATGATGTGTTTTGTACACGTATGCCACACTCATCTCTTCCTTCCGCTCTTGTCTTCCTGTAATTGAAGTAAACAGAATCACATTCACTAATGATCAGCTAATGACTGTCATTGTTAAAAAAGTATTTTTTAACTTTTTCACTTTCTGCTATTGTCTTTGTTATATTGTATACGAGGGCGTTTGTATTGTCGTAGATGCTATCCTTATTAGTCTTTACGTAATATTTAATTCTCGTGGAAGCATGTTTCCAATGATCAGTAGTTGGAATCTTGGATAGCTTCTTCATATCGTACATTTCAATTTTGATGAGATGCGTCGCTTGGTCTCCATCGTCAGAATTAGTAGAAATGTATGATACACCATCTCTAGCGGCTCGTGCTACGGTTGATGATAACAGCTTCCTCTTTTTTATTTTTGATTCAGCTTCAAAAAAATGATCAATCGATTGCGATTTTCTTTTTCCACCATCGCATGTGTTATTATTAATGACGAGGTTATCACTCTCTTCTTGAGGGGAGAGTGGCGAGTAGTAATACTGTTTATAGGTATCTTCATCGAAGCTCAATGATTTCTGCAACAACACAGTTATCATGTTAATATCAATTTGTTAACACTTAATCATAAAAGTTAAAAAAGTTAAAGTTACAGCCTATTAAAGTCCACTGCTGAACATAGGCCTCCTCTCATTTCTGAGAGGGTTTTAGAGCAAGGAAATGTCCGCCGCGCTCCCTCAATGTGTGTTGGCGAACTTCACATGCCTTCGAAATTTTCTCAGACATGCAGGTTTCCTCACGATGTTTTCCTTCACCACCAAGCACGTGGTAATAAGCACTTAAAATTGCTATTAACAATTTAATTGGTGCTGGCGGGGATCGAACCCGGGTCGCGTACTGTGAAATTTACAGCTAGCGCTAACCATCTGAGTTACCACGGCTTAATCATATACATACACAATATTTAAATAAAATAATACACACACATGAAAATAACAGAAAAAAAGTAATTTAGTCAATAGAATAAACACTTACATCCATAGCCTTTGGTGTATTGAAGTAACACAAATGTACTATTAATAGATCCACTGTAGCCAAACGACCGTACACTAACTCGATGACTGCGTTTGTTGGTCTTATATACCACCAGTACGTAAAAATTCTAATCTAAAGTATTTCCGTAATGAGTTGATAATTACTTTATGCGTCAACCAGTTTATCTCACATTTCCGTTGCCTATCTCAACATTTCTTCGTATTGTGTTTTGTTTGGTGATCAATGACTCAAGTACGATTTGTATAACACAAAAATGCAATTTAATATTTAGAAACATATCAGTTTATCTCACATTTCCGTTGCCTATCTCAACATTTCTTCGAATTGTGTTTTGTTTGGTGATCAATGACTCAAGTACGATTTGTATATCACAAAAATGCAATTTAATATGTAGAAATCACTATAATTGACCATTCCTATGTTATTCATTGAGTAGCTAGGTACTGTAATAATCTACTAATAGCAGTAATATCATGGATACACTAGATGTACAACAACATCTGAAAAAGATTCACCCCAGTCTAGAAAATAATGTTTATGCAGCTAATAGACTGCCTATGTATACCCACGTACCAACGTATATAATATGTAATTTGGATACAGATGATAAACCAGGGTCACATTGGGTAGCTTTATATATCGATACGAATGACGTCGGTCAATATTTTGATTCATATGGACGATCACCTGTACGATATCATCTAGAGTTTTTAAAAAGGAATTGTAAAAGATGGAACTGGAATGTTGATAGGATTCAGAATGAGTGGACTTCAGTTTGTGGCGAATATTGCTTAATGTATTTACTATATAAGTTTCAAGGATGTTCAATACATAGTTTTACGAGTATATTTACAAGGAACACATTGTACAACGATATTTTAGTGGATGAGATGTTTCGCTCCTATTTTATAGATAACAATTAATAAGATTTTGTATTTT
The DNA here is from genome assembly GCA_963668995.1 of Parnassius mnemosyne. NCBI lineage: Eukaryota > Metazoa > Arthropoda > Insecta > Lepidoptera > Papilionidae > Parnassius > Parnassius mnemosyne. The sequence goes on from CAVLGL010000084.1 coordinate 36,245,861, forward strand.
ATAAATAAAAATTGTAACAAAATTATGTAATGTGTTTTATTGATGATTCAGATTAGCGTTGTATAAACAAAGAATTATAATAAACAATAGCACTGATATAGTCGACGCACACGCTGCAATGAAGGTGATTAAGGAACAATAGAACAATAGAAATAGGAACAACAATGGGACGCTAATGACGGTGGCGGCCCTTACCGGATATCAATTAGATATTAGCTAATTGATCTACACATCTCCGGAACCGTGCATTCTACACAAAAATGGACCGCGGATTCGTGATCAGAGCATGCCAAAACCTTTTTTTTTTTTTTTTTTTTTTTTTTTTTTTTTTTTTTTTTAGGATCGGGCGTCTACGAACGTCGTTGAACCACGTCTGACTCAGGTGGTCTAGAAGTGGTACAACTACACTACTTCTGTATGGTCAAAACTTTCGATCATCCAACTTGACATTGGAAGACGTTTTTTTATTACTTACTCTTTGAATTATGATCGTACTATAAAGTATAATGCACATCATGTACACCAATTATTTTTTTAATACTTTTTTCCAGCAAATTATTTTTCGAATCTAAAACGGTTATATACTTGTTGTTTTTTTGTTTTATAATTTTTTTGTAAAAATGTAATCATCATTGCTGTAACTATAATTCAAAGTGTACACTTGGCGCGATTTTTAAAGTGAAACTGTTTTTGTTCGGACTTAACATCTTTTTGTAAAGTAAAAATTTTCCTTTTTTTTTCAAATATAGCACGCCTCATACGGCAAAGCGGTTGAGGTTGTATAATTAACCAATTTTTTTTTAAGACTGCGCGCACATATGACACGAGAAATGAGCGCTAATAATAAATAAAAAAAAATAGAATATACTCTCTTAGAAATTACTTACTTATTTTTTTTTCTTTTAATATTAATTATAGAATTTATTTTTTCATTAAAAAGTAAATGAGCGTTATTAGAAAATAAAAGTTATTAGAAAATATAGGAAAGAGTCTACGTCTCCTTCCACTGCAACCCTCCCTAACGTAAGTCGTACTACATACTCGTATTATCTCAATGATGTTTACCAAACATCTGTAAGCATTGAGTTATATGTACTATGTACTAGAGAAGCCATTCCAAACAAAAATTGTGTCCTATAGAGTCTTCGCGCATGCGTGGGAGTAGTAGTCGCGCATGCGCGAAGACTTTAATTTAATATAAAATAAGATATTAATACAAAATAAATATAAGAATTTAATATAAAATATCTTAATTTAATCTAAACAAACATATATCTAAATAAAATGTAATAATAATTATTTTATGGAATTCACAAATCTTCAATTTACGCAATATTTAGTTTGTACGGATTGCACTACAGTTCAGTTGAACATAGTCAATGTTCGGAATGGCTTCTCTAGTACGTAGTACATATAACTCAATGTCTGTAAGGAAATGGGCTAAAGGATTTTTTAATGGCGAAAAAACTTCGAAAAAATTAATTTAATATTTTATTTACAACCATGATGGTATAGTACATCCAGAAACTCCTGTTTTTCTGAATTTCGGTATTCATCCAAGTTGACTTTTGCTTTTTTTGAGCTCCTTGAGGTGATCTTTGTCATCCTCGTCTAGCGTTTTCTCTATCCAATCCATGAAAGACTCCACCTTAAATAAATTGTAATTATAAAACCAATTGTCTATACATATAAATAAAATTGAAGTGACTGTCTGTAATATTGAAGGCTTCTATCACGCTCAGGGAGTTATTTGCATGTAACTAAGACATAAGCAACCATTTTTAAAAATGTTGTCTGTTTGTCTGTTTGGGCGGACTTCGGAATGGCTGAACCGATTGTATTGAAACTTTACGAACTGCTAGAGAACAATGTCAGGTGGGTCAGACTATATTTTATCCGAAAACATTTACATTAATAGATCCTACCCAAGCGAAGCCGATGTGGATCGCTTGGGTAGGATCTATTAATGTAAATGTTTTTTACTCTTGAATCTAGAATAAATAATAAATTCGCACATCGTCGTTCGAATTACGTATGGAAATTATCAATGAATGCATCGAGATACACTCAGCACGTGCAATGAGGGACGTGCCGCCCACAAAGTCAATCGGAAATTGTCCACATCCTTCCTCGACTCTCTCATGAATTTAAATATAGGCTTTCGTTTGTTTTCTTTGAAACAATGTAGTGTCTACTACACTGTATATTGTATTACTGGTACTATATCTACTAACCTATATTCTATCGTGGGTGTCGTAAAAATTGACGGAGGTAAACAAACCGAAAGATAGGCCTGGTGCCTAATAACGAGTAAGAAATTAAAAAAACTTCGGTTACCGGTTAGCTATGGCAAAATTTTTTTTTTTATAGAATAAGGGTGACAAAAGAGCACACAGTCTACCTGGTCCACCTGGATTGTGTGGCCCATAGACATAAATTTATCCTCGATTAAGAATCAAAATGCAGATGCGTCGTCACCCGTGAGGACTAAGATGGAATACCTCGGATCCATTAAAAAGGGTCTCCGGTTCTATACACTCACCATACGAAACACAGCAGCATGGAGCTGCAATTTTACGCTGGTATTCTGTGAGAGCGTGGCCCGTCCCCGATCGAGCTGCCTATTCGCGCCACAATAATAATTTTTTTAAGAGTTAGTATATGCTGTAATGATGATGATTATAATGATGTTCGTTTTTATCATTTTCTTGATCTCTCATTATATTTATATTGCATTTTCCCCTTAGTCAACGAATGGATACCCATGTGTCTCTACATCTGTTAATTTTCCCTAAATTGCCTTAATCGTCGCTCTTGGCAGACGGATTGCATTACACCTATCCGTCACCGCGGTCAGACTATTTTACATTTTACAAGTCGCGGCACGTAAGTCTAGCGCTGTACGAAACGTGGAGGGGACGCGCACGAATTGAATTGCACTAATGCGACTGAAGAGCCAATCAGCGCGTCTTATGCGCAATAAGTCAATCAGCGCGACTTATGCACAATAACGGTCACCGCTAGACTTTCGTGCCGCTACTTATACGTCTATTGTCGACGTATGCCAGAATACCAACTTAAAATAGCAGCCGGAGATCCTTTTCACCGGAAACGAGGCATTCCATCTCAGTCCTCAGGGGTTTTTCATTTTTTTTTCACTTTATTAACAATCGAGGATAGATGTAGATGTCTATTGACCACAGCATCCACTTACCATCAGGTGGACTGTGTGCTCGTTTGTCATCCTTATGCTATAAAAAAAACGAGATGAGATCTGTCGGAAGCCATACAATTTTTCAGCCATTTGCCAAAGTCCACAAAAGTGTTTGGTTTCTTACCTCGCCACTACACAACCTTATATTACCTTAGTGTACACATCTGGTTTTCCTTTCGCACACGGCAATCCCCAGGAAACGATGCCAACTTGCCGGCCTTCCCTCACCAAAGGCCCGCCAGAATCACCCTGGAATACAACGTCATGTGTTATCGTTTCCAAATAGCCACAGTAAATTACGAACAGGTTTGGAGCCCAATTTTTTATCAATGTCTAGCAGTCAACGGAAAGGAATAGTGTCTGAAGTGTCCGATATTCGAAAAAAATATTATTTTCCAGTTACTTTCTAATAGGAAATAGTAGCAGAGTTATTTAATAAGAAACATTAGGAGAGTTACTGAGATGTCAGCGCAGGGGGTGAAGAATTTCCTGACAGAAAAACCTTGTAACTGATTTTGGTTTTACTCAGGATTTGAACCCACAAATGAAAAAAAATGAACGAGAGGTGTTCATTTTTTTTCATTACAGACCTTCACAAGTCCACTGCTGAACATAGGCCTCATAGCCCAAGTAATGCCACAAAGCACGGTCCTTAGCCACCTGCCTCCATCGACTCCCTGCATATCTTACCAGATCGTCAATCCATCTAGTGGGGGATCGCCCTACACTTTGCCTACCGGTACGAGGCTGCCACTCGAGAATTTTTTTTCCCCATCCGTTGTCGGTTCTTCAAGCTATATTGCCGACCCCTTCCCACTTCTGCTTACTAATCTGTTGGGCTGTCGATCATTCTAGTTCTACTGTAAATATCCTCATTTCAGAGAAACCCCGAGCCCTCTCCATAGCTCGTTGAGCGGCCTTGAGCGTCCTCATACGGCCAGCAGTGAAGGACCACGTCTCAGATCCATAGGTCATTACTGGCATCACGCACTGGCTGTACAATCTGATTAGTATTATGATATAATTTTGACCGTTGTGACAAAATAACAGACAAACATAGGTACATACATAACTCGAGACAACTTTAGAGACAGAATTTCCAGTAATTTGATGTTTTTAATGAATTATGAACTGAATAATTGCTCACATGACAAGCTCCTTGCCCCTCTTTAGTTAGCGCGCATATTTGAGTCTCGAACACCGCATTTATATCCTTATGTGCCTCTTGGCAATCTTCAAAGGACACCGCGTTGAGCTCCAACTGCATTAAGTCATTTGGCGCCTTACCTGGATACTTAAATAGGAAAAATATAAAATTACTTTTTGTCTGTATCAAATATCAAATTTATACGTGGTAGAGCCATGCTGCAGCTATATTATGGTTGTAGCACGAATGGGTCGGCTCCACCGGGGAAGGACCACGCTCTCACAGACAGCAGTATCACAGACAGACACAGCTGCAGTAAAATAGCAGCTTAACGCTGCTGTGTTTCGTATGGTGAGTGTAGAGAACCGGAGACCGGATTTTACTGGAAACGAGGCATTCCGTCTTACTCCTCACGGGTGACAACGCATCTGCATTTTGATTCGTAATCGAAAATAGATGTAGATGTCTATGGGCCACAGCAACCACTTACCATTAGGTGGATTGTGTGCTCGTTTGTCACCCTTATCTTATAAAAAAATCAAAACAATTAAGTAAAAATTTGCATTGTAAAAATTAAGTTTTTAAAAGAACTTTGTTGACCAAAACGGTCGTATGTTCAATAAAAGAAACTTTGTGCAGTGGGTCAATATAAAGTTGTCCAATAATGCTGCTGCCCATTTCTTGTTTCTGTTTCAGATCACATACGACGCCCACGGAATGCTGTGGGTTAATGTATTTTCTTCTACGCTACTGCATATTTTAATTGATGACATACCTATTTTAGTAAGGTTTTATTATAAATATAATAACCATTTCAATTACCCAGTTATAAGGTAAGGACTTAACCCTTAGCATAAAGATTTTAGATATTTTTATAAAACTATTAAATTTAAATAATTTTCGCATTGGTAATTTAAGGACTAAAATAAAAGGTCTCGCTTGAAGTTGATAAAATTGATAATAAAACATCATTATTTAGTATAATGAAACGACTTATGAAATACAAATATGTTGCTAAATCCAATGTAGGTAATGAAGGGTTCAAATAATGTTTTATATTTAAATTTTAAAGCTTTAAACTGGGCAACAAAGATAAAATATACAGTCTAAATTATTAAGGTTTTAGCCTTTTTAGTATCTAGTTATTTACTTTGTACCTACTGTTTATGTTACGGTGGAAGCGTTATCTTCTGAAAGACATACCTAGTTTTATTAATAAATGTTACCTTAAAGCTAATCTTTATTTGTTAAGCGTGATAATCTTTATACTTTTATATATAACTAATATACTGGGGTTTGGGAATTCCCGACAATTTCAAAGTCCCGGAAATTCCAGGGACTGGATTCCACTTCGAGATTTTTAAGACAAAAATATTTTATTGTTGCTTTTGTAAGAGGGCCTTTGTTTCTTAATTTTAATTGAGTTATTTCAGGTGAAACGTATTAAAAAGGCAATTTTTTGTAAAAAAAAACAACATTTATTAACTTTAACGTTAATTTCAGTCTTAATAATTGCTTTGTTTATTTCTTTTAATCACACACAGATTCAGTTTTATGCAGTTTAATCCTATAGTTATAAAACGAACTTGGTTAAAAATCATACTAATTCTTAATAACTTTACTATTATCTAATGATTCTAGTATCTAATCATTGGTCATAATCACAACATTGTTAATTCTCATAGTCACAGATTTGTTTCATAATTAAGTGCGGCAAACGCATTTATAGTGTTGTGTACTCAGTAGTTACGTAGTAGACCAAGTAATTATTCATTACACTAACAGATGGCGCTAGGCTCCTTCAATTATTTAGAAATAAAAATGATTACACAACAATTTCAACAATCTTGTCACGTCTCGAGTCTCGATCCGAAAGTCCCGGGACTCGAGACAATTAAAATTACGAAAAGTCTCGGGAGTATTCTCTTGCCCATCAATCACATTCAATTTCGGATAATTTCAAATAACAGTAGAAGACTTATTTACTCGTATTTTCAAAAACTGCAAAGACGATATATCATTATTTATATATATATTTTTATAGGATAAGGGTGACAAACGAGCACACAGTCTACCTGATGGTAAGTGGTTGCTGCGGCCCGTAGACATCTACATCTATCTTCTATTACAAATCTAAATGCAGATGCGTTGTCACCCGTGAGGATTTTAAGTTTAAGGCTACTCTTTGAAAACTAACCCTGTATATAATAGTTATGTACCTATATATATATATATATATATATATATATATATATATATGATATTTAATCTAATAATTGAATGTATTACCTCAAGCCTCAGTTACTTTCCACGCTCGCCAAGCGTGGCAACTATGGCAAATACCCCCATATGAATGACAGTTACAAAAAAACGGCCCCCAGTCCCCGGCGGCCCCGCTATTCCTGGCTACGGTGGCGACCATGGTAACGGCGAGGCAGGGGGTGCTAAGAATCTCCGGTGGAGGTTCGGTTGCCACCTTAGACGACTCGACCTGGCAACGTACAACGCACGCACCCTGAGGACTGACGAGAAGATCGTGGAGCTGGAAGAAGAGATAGACAAGTTGCGCTGGCATATTATAGGATTATCCGAAGTCCGAAGAGAGGGGGAGGACACGGTAATCCTCGAATCCGGCAACTTGCTCTATCACCGGGAGGGCGACCATCTGTCCCAAGGAGGTGTCGGATTTATCGTCCACAAGTCTCTCGTTAACAACGTTGTAAAGATCGGGAGTGTGTCGACGAGGGTTGCGTACCTTATACTCAGAATCACCAAACGGTATTCGCTGAAGGTCATACAGGTTTACGCACCAACCTCGGCACACCCCGATGAGGAGGTGGAGGAAATGTATGAGGATATCTCTAGAGCCATGCATTCCTCCAAAACCCAATATACGGTGTTAATGGGAGACTTCAATGCAAAACTAGGCACAAGAGAGAACGGTGAGCTGAAAGTAGGGAAATTTGGAATAGGGCAACGGAACCCAAGGGGCCAGCAGCTGGCCGACTTCATGGAGAAAGAGGGACTCTTTATGATGAACTCTTTCTTCCAGAAGCGGCCCCACAGGAAGTGGACCTGGTCGAGCCCCGACGGTTCCACAAAAAATGAGATTGACTTCATTATGACGACCAGACGACAACTGTTCAGTGATGTCTCCGTGATCGCGAGGGTGAAAACTGGTAGCGATCACCGAATGGTTAGAGGCACACTGAACCTAAACGTTAAGTTGGAGAGGTCTCGTCTAATGAAGTCAACGCTCCGTTCCCCTCGTGCTCTGTTCCAAAGTCCCGAAACCTTTCAGCTCGAGTTACAAAACCGTTTTCAGTGCCTGGAAGACTGCAATGAAGTTGACGATATGAATGACAAGCTCGTGGAAACTGTCCATGCGGTCGGAGCTAAGTTCTGCAAGACCCGCCGCAGAAGAACACAAAAACTCTCCGATCACACTCTTAATCTCATGGCTGTTAGACGGGAGATGAAGCTACATTCTTCAACAGACTTGACAGCATACAGGCATCTGAACAGACAGATCTCCAAATGCATGCGGCGGGACTTACGCAACTTCAATACAGCTCGTATTGAAGAAGCGATCGAGCGGAACCAAGGCTCCAAAGTCTTTGCCAGAGATCTGCCTGCCAGAAAGAGCCAACTGTCAAAGCTGAAGACAGAGTGTGGCAGCATCGTTTCCGGGACACCTGAGATTTTGAGTGAGATTGAGAGGTTCTATGGGCAGCTGTACACATCATCGTTGGAGCCACACGCAAGTGTGAGTAACGATCCAAGAGCGAGTCTCATCCGACACTATTCCGAAGATATCCCAGATGTCAGTCTGAGCGAGATTAGGATGGCTCTCCAGCACCTTAAAAACGGTAAGGCCCCAGGCGAGGATGGAATTACAGCGGAGCTTCTGAAAGCGGGTGGAAGACCGGTACTTGAAGTCCTTCAGAAGCTCTTTAATTCCGTCCTCCATGGTGGCATTACACCGGAGGCGTGGAGCAGAAGTGCGGTGGTCTTGTTCTTCAAGAAAGGTGACAACGCTCTCTTGAAGAACTACAGACCGATTTCCCTTCTGAGCCGCGTCTACGTGCTGTTTTCGAGAGTCATTACGAATCGTCTCGCGCGCAGACTTGACGACTTCCAGCCTCCCGAACAAGCCGGTTTCCGAAAGGGCTTTAGCACCATAGACCACATACATACCCTTCGGCAAGTTGTACAGAAGTCCGAAGAGTACAATTTGCCACTATGTCTGGCGTATGTGGACTATGAGAAAGCCTTTGATTCCGTCGAAATTTGGGCGGTGCTGGAGTCCCTTCAGCGGTGCCAAGTTGACTGTCGGTATATCGAAGTGTTGAAGTGCTTGTACAGTAGGGCTACGATGGCTATCCGAGTACAGAACCAGAGTACGAAACCTATCCAATTGCAGAGAGGTGTAAGACAGGGTGACGTCATATCCCCGAAACTCTTCACCGCTGCATTGGAAGACGTTTTCAAGCTTCTGGACTGGAAAGGATACGGTATCAACATCAATGGCGAGTACATCACTCACCTTCGATTTGCCGACGATATAATCCTTATGGCAGAATCGCTGGAGGACCTAAGCACTATGCTCAATGACCTCAATAGTGTTTCCCAACGGATAGGTCTTAAGATGAACATGGACAAAACAAAGATCATGTTTAATGTCCATGTCACACCTATGCCGGTAGTTGTTGGGAGCACTAAGCTCGAAGTTGTTGACGAGTATGTTTACCTGGGACAAATAGTCCGACTGGGTAAGTCCAACTTCGACCGAGAGGTCAATCGACGGATTCAACTCGGCTGGGCAGCGTTCGGGAAGCTACGACACATCTTCTCGTCAGACATACCTCAAAACCTTAAAACGAAATTGTACAACCAGTGCGTGTTGTCAGTGATGACTTACGGAACTGAGACGTGGTCCTTCACTGCTGGCCGTATGAGGAAGCTCAAGGTCGCTCAGCGAGCTATGGAGAGGGCTATGCTCGGAGTTTCTCTGCGTGATAAACTTAGGAATGAGGATATCCGCAGTAGAACCAGAGTGACCGACATAGCCCAACGGATTAGTAAGCTGAAGTGGCAGTGGGCCGGCCATATAGCTCGAAGAACCGACAACCGATGGGGAAGAAAGGTTCTCGAGTGGCAGCCTCGTACCGGTAGGCGAAGTGTAGGGCGTCCCCCCACGAGATGGAGTGACGACCTGGTAAGACATGCAGGAAGTCGATGGATGCAGGTGGCTCAGGACCGTGTTTTGTGGCATTCTTTGGGGGAGGCCTATGTTCAGCAGTGGACTTGTGAAGGGCTGTAATGATGATGATGATGATGATATATGTATGTTAGGTCCGAATGATGTGAAAATCAGTTAAAATAAGGCATTACCATGTATTTTAAATTTAAAACAATAAGGACAATGTTTGAGATTTTTTTTAATTAAGTTTTCTTCACCACTTGCCTATATTATATACTTTTTTTTTTTTTATAGGAGAGGGGGCAAACGAGCATGCGGCTCACCTGATGGTAAGTGACTACCGCCGCCCATGAACAACCGCAACACCAGGGGAATTGCAGATGCGTTGCCGGCCTTTTGAAAAGGAGTAGGCTCTTTTCTTGAAGGTCCCTAAGTCGTATCGGTCCGGAAAAATCGCTGGTGGTAAACTATTCCACAAGGAAGTTGTGCGAGGAAGAAAACATCTTCTAAATCGCACAGTGGTGGACCGCCAATCATCCAGATGGTGTGGATGGTATCGGGAGTTCTGCCGCGATGTGCGTTCGTGAAATTTGGCGGCTGGGATTAATCCGAACAATTCCTCAGAGCACTCCCCATAGTAAATGCGAAAGAAAATGCTAAGAGATGCAACATCTCTTCGCAGTGCCAATGAGTCGAGCCGATCGGAAAGGACTTGGTCGTCGACGATTCGAGCCGCTCTGCGCTGGATGCGGTCAAGTGGAAGAAGCTGGCACTGGGGAGCCCCAGCCCAGAGATGGGAACAGTATTCCATGTGAGGCCGAACCTGCGCCTTGTAAAGTTGCAGGCGTTGAGCCGGCATGAAATACTGTCCCGCTCTGCTGAGCACGCCAAGCTTTTTAGAGGCCAATTTGGCCTTCGCTTCCAAGTGACCACGAAACTGCACGCTATTCGATATGTCGACGCCGAGGATTCCGATACTGGCTGAGGCAACAAGGGGAGTACCTTGAAACTGAGGAGATACGACAAAGGGGTTCTTTTTAGCGGTAAACACGCAAACTTGTGTCTTCTGAGGATTAAACTGGACTAGATTTAGTCGCCCCCAATCCGAGACTTTGTCCAGCAAAGACTCGACTTCAGACACAAGTTTGTTCCGGTACTCGGTGACGTTTTCCCGAGAAATATTGGCACGGCCGGTGTATAGAGCATCACCAGTGCTGCCATCTGCATAGCAATGAATGCTACCAGCTTGCAACATATCATTGATATGCAGAAGAAACAGCGCGTGATAGCACGCAGCCTTGTGGAACACCAGCGTTAATAGGCTTGTAGTCGGAGCATGCACCGTCTACAACGACCTTGATGCTCCGATCTGCAAGAAAGCTGGTGATCCAATTGCATAATTTCTCGGGAAGCCCATAGGAAGGGAGCTTCGAAAGAAGCGCTTTGTGCCAAACCCGATCGAAGGCCTTCGCAATGTCCAAACTAACGGCCAATGCCTCCCCCTTGGACTCTACTGCCAACGCCCATCTATGAGTTAAGTAGACCAGAAGATCACCAGCTGATCGACCCCGACGAAAACCGTACTGGCGGTCACTAATCAGCTGGTGATCCTCAAGGTACCGCATGAGGTGGCAGTTTACAACGGATTCCATTATTTTGGAGAACAAGGGGGTGATGGCGATAGGCCTGTAGTTGGACGGATCTTAGCGGTCGCCTTTTTTAGGGATCGGGTGGACAAAAGCTGTCTTCCATGATTTCGGGACTACGCCTAGGGAGTAGGAGTACCGGAAAAGACGCGTTAGAACCGGTGCCAACTCCGGAGCACACGTCCTCAGCACAATTGGGGGGATTCCGTCAGGCCCACTCGACTTGTGGATGTCAAGGGAGAGGAGTGCTCTGCGAACCGAGCGCTGTGAGAATCGCACATCCGGCATGGAGCACTCACACCGCGGGATGGTCGGCGGTGTGTTCCCCCCGTCATCAACAGTCGAGTTGGACGCAAAAAGGGAGCCTAAAAGGTCGGCCTTCTCTTTTGCGTCGTGGGCCAGTGAGTCGTCCTCCCTGTGCAGAGATGGTAGTGATGGCTTACAGAAATTCCCTTGGACAGCCTTGGCGAGAGACCAGAATGCACGGGTTCCCGAAGGAAGGCGAACTAGTTTCTCGCCAATTCTGCCTATGTACTCTGACTTTGCCTTGGCAATAACTCTTTTGAAGGACCTGGAGGCGAAGTTATACTTTTTTTTGAGTGTGCTGGTGTTTACATCCTGAGTCACCGAAGCCGCAGCCCGGGCTTGATAACACTCCTGCTTACTGCGTAATGCAGTCTTACAGGAGCGACCAAACCAAGGCTGAGATCTGCCTCCGATGGGTACCACAGATGATGGAATAAATAGTTCCATTCCCTGTAGCACTACATCAGTGACAGAGTCAGCAACAGCGCTGGGATCATCCGGCGAGAAGCAAACCCGCCCCCATGGGTAGGAAGCAAAGAAAGACCGCATTCCGTCCCAATCCGCCGACCTGTAATGCCAAACACGGCGGCAACCTGCAGAACGCAACCGCGAGGGGAGCGTGAGTGGCACCACACTCCGGATCAGACAATGGTACGAAGAGCCAAGAGGGGCATCGACGGAAACCTGATATCCGTCCGGATGAGAGGTCAGCAGAAGGTCCAACAGGGAAGGTGTATGATCCTCAACATCTGGAATCCGCGTAGGCGATGTAACCAGTTGTGTCAGACCATATGCCAAGGCAAAGTCATAAACAGATCTTCCCGCATGATCGGTTAAACGTGAACCGAGCCATTCGGCGTGGTGGGCGTTAAAATCGCCAAGAATCACGATCTCTGCGGATGGGACCTGTTGTAGCAAGGAATCTGTAGCCATTTGGACGTGGTCGATGAGTCGGTCTGTTTCGGCATTACCGCTATGGGACCTATAGAGGCACACGTAGACGCGCGGATGGTCGTCGCTGTCTACGCGTAGCCAAAGGATGGACAGGTCCGAACCTTCAAGACTGCCGAGGCGTCGAGAACAGATGTCCTCTCTGACATACACGCAAACTCCAGCCCGAGGCTGGGGTTAGGAGGGAGAGATACGAAGTATCAGCCGGAGAGGACACCTGCGTCTCGGTCAGAAAGAGCAAGGCCGGCTTCGCCGTCTCAAGATGGTAGTGGACGGCGTTTAGGTTCGAGTGAAGTCCCCTGATGTTGCAGAAATTCACGGATAGCGTGGCAGGGGTCGCCTTGGTCTTGTTGCTCAGTTTGCCCCAAGCAGTTATTGTGTTGAGCGGAATTTTGCCTCCCCCAGAATACGCGGGGCAGCCTGAGCACCCACGCTCAGGAGTGGAATAGCATGGTCGTGGATGCTCAGCGAGGGATTCTCCAGGGGTACTGGTACCCTCCTGGGGTAGTTTATGACGTAATTCCGCTACCATGTTGATGGGGGAGGGGGGGGGGGGAATTGGGCATACTTATTGTGAACCTTCTCTGCAAACTTGGCCGTTTATTGCATAACCCCATCGATCACTAATAAAAACATAACCCGTATAAAGGTGCAAAAGGGCTTGGGAAACTGTGTATAAAAAGTACCTATGTTTATCGTCAAAAATAACTTAATAACAAATAATAAATCAATTTCTTTAAGAATAAAATAATTTCACATTCTGTATTCTGATGTCAGTGCTAAGACATTGCAAAAGAATAAAGCCCCCACCTCAGAAGGTGAAATTCTTTCATTCTTTTCAGTTCTTCGAAGGCGGCTTATACTTTTAAATAAAAGGTAATGTTTTTAAATATTTTGAGGGATTAAGGAATATCACAATCTCAATGTTGTTTAAGGAGTTCCATTACAAACTTCATTCCCTCTTTTGGACCATATATCCACCACCCCTATCATCATCATCATCATTTCAGCCCTTCACAAGTCCACTGCTGAACATAGGCCATATAGTAAAACCTATTTAATATTTAATAAAAAAATAATAACACACACAGTAATTGAGATTTGAGACTTCCACCTTTTTGTAAAGTCGGCTAAAAACTGTATGACATACAACAACTTTACTTCCTACTACGTTGCCGATATTGTGTATGAATATGATGTTGATATATGCGTTTCAGTTGAAATTATTTGTGTATAGACATCATTATCATTATATATATCACCACATATATAACAACTTTTGATTTAAATTACGAATTAACCGTAATATTAATGATACCTACATTAAAGATTACATTGATACATAGAAATATTGTAAGCGCCTGTAAGAAAACTGTGAGCAATAATTACCAATCCCTCAAATTATAAGTAAAACATTCAGGTGTTTTCTTTTGACTTTAACTGTGTGGTAATATTTATACATATCATTATTTACTTTAAATATTAATATTATAACAGACAGTTTTGGTATGTTAAAAATCTTGTACTAAGAGAATAAAACTATATAAGCAGTTTTATGTGCAATTTATGCTTAAAAAACGTCTTCAAGACAGGAGATTTTTTTTACAGTAGGATTAACGTTCTTTTTATTAAAGAGAAAGAAACCTATTATAAATTATCTAAAAAAAAATAGGTGAGAAATGACTTACAGACGTGGTCCCCCAACCAGTGAGGAGCAGCTTCTCTCCGGCCATAACCGGTTCATTGTTCAATTCTATCGCGTCAACATTCGGCTCAAATCGCATTTCTGTCAGTGTAAATACTAATGCTATATCATTCTTGATGACCTGATTATCATAGTCCTCGTGACAGACAATTTTCCTTATAGGGTACAACGTACCACCCGAGTTCAGTTGGTTAGTGCCTACAACCGCCATGAGGTAGTTAGGTTTCATTCTGTAATGTGAACAAGAAATGAGATGATGGTGACGAATTACTACTGTTATAAGTCAGTGTTTCACTAATATCCCACCTGATGGTAAGTGGTGATGTAGTCGAAGATGGTTAATCGTAATGACTCGACAAAAGCCTATTCACTCTTGCCTTGAAGACACATTGTAATCAGACGGAAAGATAGATGCTGGCAAATTATTCCACGCCTTTGCTGTACCTACGCATTATAACTACGAAGCAAACCGAGGCCAGTCGAGAGTCTGGTGGTACGATGATGGAATCGATAGAGAGAAATTAAGTCATGCAATATCTTCCTATATATCATCCCGTGTCAGTTCATTGTTTAACTAGGCCCCTAGCTCAGCGATCGGATTTTCGCTCGATGTAGATTAATAATTTCCCCACACAACAAGTCCACTGCTGAACGTAGGCCTCCTCCATAGATTGTTACAAAGCACCGTTTTCGTCACATACATCACTTGACTGTGCAAGTGTGGACACTTTCCATTGACAAGATTTTATGATGTCTTACGTCACTATTACATGGCACACAGAAAACAAATTTTTAAATTATATTTATACAACCTAGGGTAATAAACGAACACATAGTTCACGTAATAGTAAGTGGATGCTCTGGCCCTACATTTATCCTCAATTAAGAATCTAAAACTCATGCGTATTGTAGCCGTCGAGGACTAAAATAGAATGCCCCGTTTCCAGTAAAAAGAGTCTGCAGTTGTCTACACTCACCATAGGAAACATAGCAGTCTTAAGCCGCTATTTTACGCTGGTATTCTGTGAGAGCGTGGTCTTTCCCCGGTCGAGCCGACCCATTTCCTATACCATAGAACTATAATATAGCTGCAGCATGGCTCTACCTCGTGTAGGTAGCTTTTCGCTGGTATTTAGAGCGTGGCTCTACCAAGTATTTATTAATATCTCATACCTGTCCACACAATGTGCAGCTGTCAGAATGACCTTCGTGGTAATAATGGAGGCTCCACAAAAATGTCTCGTTCCGAAATACCGCAACGATACTTGGTAGGGGGCAGAGCCGTTGGGCGCCTTCGTGCCTCCCACTATCCGGTCCCATTCCTCCTTACTGTCCGTTTCGGACAATGCTGATGACGCTGTAAGCAAGTAAAAGTAGTAAAGTAAAGTTGCATATACGTCCCACTGCTGGGCACAGGGCCCTTTCATTTCTGAAAGACTTTTGGAGAATTTAGTTCGTCAATTACTCTAGTGACTACATTTAAAAGCATACAAATAAAACAAATACTTAAATAGCACAGCATTCACTTTGTCACCCTACCCTATAAAAAAAGACCGCCCGCGTGGTTTGTTTTTTAAGCGGAACCCTAAAATAAAAGAAGCCTAAGTTACTCCTTATAACATCAGCTATCTGCCAGTGAAAGTCCCATCCAAATCTGTTCACAGGTTTTTGCGTGATGCGTGTTCAGACAGACGTCGTCTGTTATAATATGTGCGCTTAAGTAGTATAATATGTTATTAGTTTCTCAGATACAGCTCTAACGGTTTGGATGAAATCTACTATTAAGAAGGTTTACTTTCCAAATTTATGTAGATCCCTTATTTTTTTTTTCTAACGCCGAGCAAAGCTTGGTCGCCCAGGCCACTATCAAGTAATCTGTGCCCAGGCACTGATATCATAATCTACATTCTCTTATAATTTGTACGGGCCACAGTTTGCGACTCGTACAGCTTCTTTGATAGTAAAGTTCGTTTATAGTTATGTAGTTTTAAGAAAGTTTATTACGATAGTACTTAAGTATGAGTGGCGTATAAAGTAAGCACACGTGTTGTTACTTTAGCAGTTTGTTACACATACTGAGTTTCATTTGAAAATGGCGCATTATAAGTAGGTAATTTCTGTTTTATGAAAGTTCGAACCGCGTCAGCATAAAATAAATGTATGGTATTTGAACCGTACATAATTAGACATACTTATAAGTATTTTGACTTCGACGACAACTTCCTAATGATGCAATTTTAATGCAATGTTGTGAACTTGGGATATGGACAAATTAAACTTCATTGTGACAAATGAAATTACGCGCGCTTAATTAGACTGTTGTTTTTGTTTTAAAATATTTTCAATGCTGCCTTCTAAACTAGTCACCAAAAGAATCGTTTATAAATTATATATACTTACTATTCTTATTTCAAAGATAAGTAAGTTATAATAAACATTGAAAAATATTGATAGGTTCAAAAATATTTATACTTTGACCTCTATAGCATCTATTAGTGTTGCCTTTTTTAGATTTAAGATGTCCATTTTGTTTTTCAGTTTTTAGTTTTCACAAAAAATCATAGTTTTCCGGAAAAATATAGTTTAGATCCCCTCTGGTATTGCTTCCCGTCTGTTCGTTCAGTTTCATTATGTCTCGCTATTCCTTTTTTAAATAGATATTTATGTCCAACTAATTTGCAAATATCCCCCTCAGCTCAATAAAAGCCAGTTATTTCAATATTACAGACAAACACTTAAGTTTTATATATATGTACATACCTAGATATTAATACCAATACAGCCTATCCCAAGTTGCTGTACTGCTGAAATCTCATGGATAGCCACAAAGCACGGTCCAGAGTTATCTGTATTCATCGACTTCCTTCATAATTTATCAGGTCGTCAGTCTATTTTTAACACTATACTTGACTGTACGAGGTATGTTGACATATTATTTATATAAATATTTAAAAATGATATAATTTAATTAAAGTAGTTTCTAATATCTATAAAAATTTCGACATTGACTGGCAAGTCAGGATGGCCGAGCGGTCTAAGGCGCTGCGTTCAGGTCGCAGTCCACTTCTGTGGGCGTGGGTTCGAATCCCACTTCTGACAAGATCTTTTTGTCATAGATATTTTAAATTTATTCTTATTTTAAGTAAATTTTAATTATTTTTAATATTAAAAAGCATAAACAAAAATATATTCATTTGTTTTATTTCAAACCTTGCAAACTAAGTTTATTGCAAAGAGGCAATTTTAAATTGCAAAGAGGTATTTATTTTAAGCACGATATGCTTGTAAATATGTGATTTAACTTTAATTTTTGTTTTTTTTGTTGTATGTTTATGTTCTTTAAATATATTATGTATTATATAGTACAATATGTTTCACATTTATGATCATAATACAGATTACTGATTTTTAAAATTTTTATATCTGAAAGGTGATGTTAGCAGTTCACCTGATGGTAAGTGGCTTCTGCAGGCCAAGGACACCAACAACAACCTTTGAACAATGAAGGCCACAAATACGTTGACTGAGACAAAATTCCGCACAGTTCTGCTTTCAGTTACTTGGCTGTCATAGTGACGATGACCCATTACAGAGTGGCCGACACGACTTATATAATTTGACAGAGCATGAAAAATAAGAAAGTAAGTGACGGACAAGAAAAACTTAAAATTAGAAAATATGTGACATTATAATTGAATTAAGAATTAACTTTTTTTTTTATAGGAGAGGGGTCAAACGAGCATGCGGCTCACCTGATGGTAAGTGACTACCGCCGCCCATGAACAACTGCAACACCAGGGGATTCGCAGATGCGTTGCCGGCCTTTTAAAAAGGAGTACGCTCTTTTCTTGAAGGTCCCTAAGTCGTATCGGTCCGGACAAATCGCTGATGGTAATCGATTCCACAAGGAGGTCGTGCGAGGAAGAAAACATCTTCTAAATCGCACAGTGGTGGACCGCCAATCATCCAGATGGTGTGGATGGTATCGGGAGTTCTGCCGCGATGTGCGTTCGTGAAATTTGGCGGCTGGGATTAATTCGAACAATTCCTCAGAGCACTCCCCATGGTAGATGCGAAAGAAAATGCAAAGGGATGCAACATCTCTTCGCAGTGCCAATGAATCGAGCCGATCGGAAAGGGCTCGGTCGTCGACGATTCGAGCCGCTCTGCGTTGGATGCGGTCAAGTGGAAGGAGCTGGCACTGGGGAGCCATAAAATAAATAAAATAAAAAGAACTAAAATAACCATCAATTATAAATAAAAAAAACTAAATGAAAAAATAACTAAATCAATTATACATTAACTAAATTAATATTTCATTTCTTTTGAAAATGTAGCAGGACATATTCAAATATGAAATGAAATAAAATATATTTATTTCGTCGGTTCGACGGAAAAAAATAATATAGCTGTATTAGTAGTGTATCTTTTTAATCTGCCACCGTAATGAGGTTTCTGCCCGGAGGATACAAGACGTGTATCCAATTTTTTGTATTTTAATTTTTATTAATATTACAATAACATATTATATTATTATATACGTTAAGGAAAACAATAACAGACCCGAACTGAAGCATGTTATATGATACACTCAAAAATAAGGATGTTAAAAATTTGCGGCTCATCAGTGCATGAATGTATGAATCATTTGATTTATTTTATCTTTTTTTTTTACTTATTATAAGCTAGTGCTTGACCACAATCCCACCTGGTGGTAAGTGGTGATGTAGCTTTAGACGGAGAGACATGCTAATGGCTCATTTGTGACCTTGATTTGGTTGAAACCATTCTTATCAGCCTCGAGCACAGGCGCGGAGTAGCCAGTCTCTCGGTATTCTATAGGATGCATTTCGGTGAGTGTGCGCAGGAATTACACGCTTTAATTCCTCGCTCTCCTTTCCACCATCGGACGACTAGGTGGTCGGCGGGTCTTCACCCCTTTCTTGTCGATATTCCATGCATTAGAACCAAACGGTTTGCTTCGTCTTTTGTTTGCTGTAAAGGAGTGGAATAATTTGCCAGTTTTTCCGTCCAATTACAATGTGGACGTCTTCAAGGCAAGTGAATAGGCTTTTGTTACGATAAAATAGTGCGATTTATTTATGACAACATTTTTGCTAGGTATCTTTACATAAGACCGTCTTAGAAACGATAGGAGGCCTGTACCCAGCTGTGGGACGAATATTGGTGTAATTAACCAACATAATATATCGTTTTATCACATTTAATTAATGACCTAGTACATTATAATAACAAAAATAGTTTTATTAAAATATTTATGTAAGTACATTCTGTAAATAAGTACTATAAATGAGCAGTAGCTAGTCATACCAGTTACTCGACTCCAAATAATCAGTAATTCCTTCATGAGGTAATGTAATAGCTTTTACAAAAAAAAAAAAGTTTTATCTTTTTTTGTGCTTTTTTAAAAACATTACCTCTAAACTAGGATTTACTCCTGTACCGTTGGGGCAGTTTACATACATAAATTTACAAGGACAAACGTCCAGACCCGGCACAATTATTTGTAGGCCATACATATACTTGTTCCATGCGGGATTCGAACCCGCGGTCATTAGCGCAGCAACTCATTGCTAAGCCACTGCGCCACGGAGCCGTCGTCCCAGAAAATATGCAGGACATTTTTTTTTAATAAGGGTTATTATACAACTAAAGGGTACATGATTAATAATAACCGCTGCGAATGAGGTGATCACTATTGTGCTATTTCTAAATGTTTTCATTGGTAATTAATTGTCTAAAATATTATTATATTATAAACTAATGTTTAAAAAATGTCTCGCTGGGTTTCTTGCTCAAAAACTATTCTCGTAATCTATGTATATAAATAAATTGATAGAGGTTTGCAGTTGTGCGCGCATCACGGAAAAACTACTGGATAGATTTCAATTAGGTTTTCTGAGTTTTATTTCTTAGACACATGGCCCTATTCAAGAAAAAAATTATTACGATATCTTCATTTAATATAAAGTTATAAAAGTTTTAAGGAACAACGATTTTTATACGGGGTATTTCACAATCAACTGTACCTCGCTCGCTCTCGCGTTACTAATCCAAGTAATTTATATATTTTAGCTACAAACGGGGCAACGAATAACATTGTTTACAAAGAAATTTTGAAAGCAAAGTAGGTATATACAAAGCATACGAAAACTTTGTTAATATATCAAGCAACGCGGACGTAGTCCAGTATCAGCTAATATTGAATAAAAATGGTTTTATTTTGTACTTAAATGTTTTGTCACACACTTTTATTACAATGGTGTCATTAACTGGAATGAAAACTTATAATTTTAATATTACGAAACATATTTGTAGTTGTATAATACATACAAAAAACAAATAAATAGTAATAAGCATCAAATCTAATATTCAATCCGGTAAACACTACTATTAAAGCCAACATTAAAAAAAATGGAATGCAGCGAAATTAAAAAAGAAGAACTCTGGTAGCCTCAGCGGTCGCTCGACGGTTTCAGTCGAAAAAACACACAACAGAAATAGAAAACAGTTCACAGTAAGCGAAAATACAGAGATAAAAAAAATAAAAAATCGTCTATCGTATTAATTGTTCATTTATCACGTGTTTGTTGGTGAAGGAAAACGTCGTGAAGAAACTAGCATGCCTGTATTTTTTTATAGAATACTGGTAAAATTATTAATACTCCCCCAAAACTCGAAGTAAACTGAAGATGCTTGTGTTAGTAGTGGTTTACAACAATAATCGACTGGTGGATTCGAATCCACTACTTTTTAACCGACTTGAAAAGGGGGAAGGTTCTCAATTCGAGTGTATGTATGTTGCGCGATATCTTCGCAGATTGTAAACCAATTTTGATGATTCTTTTTTTAAATGAAACTAATTTTTACGGATTCTATCGCGTTTTTAATTTTAATTTATGATTTTTTTAAATAGGTTAATTAATAAATTTTGTTAAATAGGTTATTTAATAAAATTTGTAGAAAAAATATCACCCCTAAGGGTAGCAAACTATACTTCTTTTTTGTAATTTGAAGTCGGTTTTTACTTTTTGTTAAAAGTTCAAATTATCGGGTTTGTAGTCCGTACTCATAACCATGCTACTATCGCTTCGATACATTAAATTTCGGGATCATGTGAAACCGCATTGTGGCAGTGAAATGCAGGGAGACCTGTGCCCAGTAGTAAGCCGTATGTACACTGGTATTTTTGCACACATCGAACGCGAAGTGGAAATGTAGTGCTCTATTGTGGTGCAATCAAAAAATCGCGATCCACTCAAATCACTTCCACCAGCTTTATACATAGGCTGCACTAAAAGTATCGGGAATGGAATATTACCACTGTTCCTGTCATATTAAAATATTCTTAATTGAAAAGTCCTTGGTTTTAAAAATCGAATACAATTTATTTATTTAAAAAAAGATTCTCGGTCTTGTCACAAGGTTTTGTCAAACTTGTTTAGTCGTTGAGAAAATGGAATTGACTAGAGAAAATTCAAGAGCGATGATTTATTATGACTTTCGAAGTGGTTTAACACAAAAACAATGTGTTGACCGGATGATTTCTGCATTTGTTGATGAAGCCCCATCCAAAACCACAATTTATCGCTGGTTTGCTGAATTTCAATGTGGACGTGTCAAGCTCAGTGATGATCCCCGTCAAGGTCGTCCAAAAACTGCAGTCACCCAAGAAAAGGTTGACACTGTGCGTAAGCTGATTAAGGAAGATCGACATGTGACATACCGCGAAATTCAGGCAACTTTAGACATTGGCATGAGTCAAATACAAATAATCTTGCATGAACAATTAGGTGTAAAAAAGTTGTTTTCCCGATGGATACCGCATTCGCTCTGTGAAGAGCAAAAAGCGGCTCGCGTTACTTGGTGCGTCAGAACTCTCAAAAGATTCCACGCAGGATCCTCAAATGCTGTATACAACATCGTATCAGGTGACGAATCCTGGATATACGCGTACGAACCCGAAACAAAAAACCAGTCACGAGTTTGGGTGTTCGAAAATGAGTTAAAGCCAACAAAAATTGTTCGTTCACGGAGTGTTGCAAAAAAAAATGGTGGCAACGTTTGTCTCCAAAACCGGCCATGTTACGACTATTCCTCTTGAGAGACAAAGAACGGTTAATGCAGAATGGTATGCTAGCATTTGTTTGCCACAGGTCGTTTCTGAACTCCGTAAAGAGAACTGCAACCGCCGCATCATCCTCCATCACGACAATGCGAGTTCTCACACCGCTCACAGACAAAAGAGTTTTTAGAGCATGAAAACATAGAATTATTAGACCATCCGCCGTACAGCCCCGACCTAAGCCCTAATGATTTCTATACTTTCCCTAAAATAAAGAATAAATTGCGTGGACAAAGATTTTCATCACCTGAAGAAGCTGTGGACGCCTACAAAACAGCCATTTTGGAGACCCCAACTTCCGAATGGAATGGTTGCTTCAATGATTGGTTCGATCGTATGGAAAAATGTGTCAAATTTCGCGGAGAATACTTCGAAAAGCAATAAATACATTTTTAAATAGTAATGTTGTGTCACTTCCTTGATTCCCGAAATTTTCAGTGCCGCCCTCGTATATTGCAACTAGCTGACCCGGCAGACGTTATACTGCCCTTTCTGGTTGGAGTTTATTTTCACACACATGAACACACACACACTTTTCTGTAGATTTAATATGAAGGAAATTTAAAAAACGAAATCATCTTAAGGAATAATAGAACAGCCATAATGACAATAAACCAAAAAAAAAAAAAGGGAAAACATAACCCTTTTTTATACTACACGTTCATTTACTGTCTACATACAAAATTTCATGGAAATCTGTCCAGTAGTTTTTGCGTGAAACATGAAGACACATTTTTTCTACAGATTTATTATACCTATCTGTATATGTATATGTATGTATATATAATATATAATAAAAAAAGTTTTCGGAGATTCCAATTAATACTTCTGACGTAGTTATAAGATTATTTATTTCGATTATTATAAAAAAGAAGTATGGATATGGGTAAGATATCTTTCGAAAAACTGAACTTATCACTTTTAATTACTTTTATTTAATTATTTTGATTTTAACCCTTAGGAAGCCTTTTGAATTTCACTACTGTAAACCGTCCCGTTCATTTTTTTAATTTTTAGGCGGCAGTAGTGCATACAATCGCGCTTAGCGCTTGAGGCGTGCAAAATTCAATGTGATTAGGTTATTTTATTTTTTATTTCATTAATTATTATTTGTCAATTTTATTCGGTAACAAAATACGAATGACCGGTATCAAGCAGTCAAAACAATTTCGTATTAGTTAAACAAACAATTTTTTGTAGCTTTAAACAAAGTACGTTTACATGAGCGTTCGAGGTGTGCACTTTTAGATTTTCCACATGTTTATATTTTGTATTTAAATAAAACTAATTTTACGGATTTTATCGTGTATATTAACTTATTTTACATTCCCGACGTTTCAAGCACTTTACAGCACCCATGGTCACGGGGGGGACTGAGCTGTATGACGTCCCAATGTCATAGTTAACCACGGCTACCTCCAGATTAAAAATTATTAATTTTTGTTCCGATCTACGCAGTATGAACTTACAGTATCATGAAGTCTTGCAGTTGTATGCTTGGGTTGGGATTTAATTTTATTAATTATGGTAAATTAGGATATTTCTTGATTTCAATAGCCTCGCGAATCATCCTTGGTATATATAATTTAAGGTGCTTGAAACGTCGGGAATGTAAAATAAGTTAATATACGCGATAAAATCCGTAAAATTAGTTTTATATAAATGTGTAGTGTTCGCGTAAATATAATAAATCATTATATTTTGTATTACTTTAAAAAAAGTACGTTACCACAAAAAGGCAGAACAACTCCCAGCAGCACTAAGCAACATTTTCTAAACATTATTTTCACACAAGTGCTACGAGTCTGACGCAGGACGAAAGAATTTCCACAATAAATACTACAACAAACACATTCGAGGATAACATTTAAATATATGCAAATGTTTCAGAGCCATAAAGCAATGAACTAAATATTTTGTTGATACGGACCCCTATAGGTTATATATTATAGTGTTAAAGATCTGTCTGTCTGTTGCAATAGAAAAAACGCTTCACTTAAATATACAACCTTAGATTCTGGGCATTTTCAAGGGAAACGTGTTCAGAACTATGGCTTCATCGCCCCTTATCACCGGGTGGGAGTTTTGTTAAGCACTGTCTTATAATAGGTAAAAACTGATATATACGCATAATTTATATACATGCTGCAGCTATTATAGGTAAAATTATTTTGGTAGCTAGCGGCTCCTGGAGCCCATAGATACGTCATCATTATCAGACTACGGCAGTTGAAATTTACTGTAGCCATATATTAGGTTTGTTGTTTTACGTAAGATGGTTGAGGGTATCCATCGCTTCATTTTGTCCCGTGGGTGTCGTAAGACTCGACTTTGCGAAAAGTCCGAAAGACATGGTCTCCAGTATAGCCATCTCGTACGCCAAAGCAGACAATTTATTTTTGTATGGAGAATTGGCCCTCCAGCGTAACCAGACGTAACTTAATGAAACACGTGTCGTTTATTCCTTATAACCAATAGATTACAATAGTGTTGCGCGCCAATATTAATGTCTTGTACATGGAAACACTAGTTACACTAGCGCTCTCTAGTGTCGAGTAAAAGAAAGTGTTGCGCGCCACTATTAATGTCTTGTACATGGCAACACTAGTTACACTAGCGCCCTCTAGTGTCGAGTAGCAGAACTAGGAGAGTCGAGATCCTTCCAGAAATTTCGGGACCGATATGTACTCGTACATTCTAGATGTCGCTACAGTAGAAGGTTCTGGAAACTATCTGAGGCCCTATATAAGGCCGGTATAGACCACGACCGGGGCAGTATTGAATTGGCGATACAAGAGAATACTTCGAAGCGAAATAACGGCGAACTGTGTTTTATTATTAGTGTGATTTTAGATTGTAATTAGTTACACAACACTAATTACAATCTAAAATCACACTAATAATGTGTCAATTTTGGTAATTCAATCGGCAGTTTTTAATTGTCTCGAACCCCAAGCTCGTAACAATAGTAATATTAGTTTAACCGTATCTAACGGGAATACTGAGAAATTAACAATTAAAATATGAACATCACAATAACCTAAAAACAAACCAAAAGCGATTGTTTAGTAGCTTTCACCGGTATTATAAGTTAAAATAGAGCACTGGTCAATAATTAATAGTATAAAACAATGTTGTAGGTACATTCAGCATTTATAGGTACTTTAAGGTTGATGGAAATTTTTTTAGTAGTTCGTTATTCTTTAAACGCATTACACATTACATTAGCCAATTCACGATTATTAAAAAACCTTTTTTTTCAGATTTTATGATTCCTGTTACATTTTCATAAAATCTTTAGGCCGTTTACTATAATAAAACTGAGAACAAAGCTGAGGCTGACAGACGCGGTTTATTAAAATCTAGCCAGTACATTTAAGGGGCTACTCCATGCGAACGACCTTGAGCATTTTGCCGGCAGCGCGCCGCTCGCTTCAATATATTGCCCTATTGTAGGTAAGAACGTAGTATTATTTTTTCAACATCAATAAACTAATTTATGGAAATACACACAGCGTACAACGATAAATGTATTTTAATTTTTTTATTCGGTATATTAGTTGCATTATATTAGAATTATGTATTTTCATATATTATCTAATTATGAAATTTTATAATTAATTGTATATTAAAAATGAAGCATTGAAAATTGTGAGTTTAAAAAATAACTATTCACTATAGGTAAATAAATAGATAGCTCGCCTTTTGTACAAATATTTGGTGCAATAAAGAATAAATAAATAAATAGGATGTTTCGTAGATGTGTTTTTTTTATTATTGTTAATTTTTACGTGTCACGTATTGAAAAGTAACATACCTACCTACAAATTTTTGAACTGAGCACCTTGTAACTTAGCCTGCTTATTACTTATGCTGGCAGACATTATCCTCGCCCCAATGATTGATGAGGATGAAAATCAATTTTATTTCTACATACGTAATTATATTTATTTATACATAAGGGTAACTTTAATAAAGGTAATACAAAAATCAACAAGAAGTATAAAGGTTCAATCTTTCAATTTCAATTGTAAAAAAACGTTACCCCCACACTAGGATTTTCTCCTGTGTCGTGGAGGCAGTTCACAAACATAAATTGCACAAGGACAAACATCCAGACCCGGAACAATTATTTGTAGGCCATACAAATACTTGTTCCGTGCGAGATTCGAACCCGCGGCCCCCAGCGCAACAACTGATTGCTAAGCCACTGCGCCACGGAGCCGTCGCCGGATTATAGCTAATGTGACCATACGTCCCGTTTTGAACGGGACTGTCCCTTTTCTCGGTCACCTGTCCCTTTTCTCGGTCACCTGTCCCATTGTGCCCAAACAAAGCTCCGGGACACAAAATTGTCCCGTAACTCGTTGGATGGAAGTATTCAAAGTCAACAATCTTCAACATAATTTTTTTTAATCTAATATATTTTATGTCTACCTGGTACGAATGCTCCGGTAGAAAGAGTATTTTTTTATTTTGAATAAATTGTGGACGTCTGAAAGAAACACTTACGGTTCCAGAGTTCTAAAGGCGATGTTGTTAACAAAGATAACAAAAAAAAAACTTGAGCATAATTTTATTCTTATTTAAAATCATCATCATCACCAACTTTATTAAAGCAAATTTAATCCACTGACAAATGTAATTCATAATTAAAAAAATATGTTGCATTTAATAATTACCGTCTATACCGAATATAATTTTATAGTGAACACTAATTGTATAAAGTTATAGTTTTTAGAGTATAAATAAACCAATGTCCTGTTTTGAGTTAAAAAATAAATGGTCAGTTTCGTCTTTTTAGTTAAATTTAGTTTTAAAAATTTTTAGTTTATAGTAAAAAGTAGGTATATTAGTACCGACTTAGATACTTTTTACCGAATTATAAGTATAGAACACCTTATGTACTCAATTATTTTTTGAAAAAGAAGAAAAAAACAAGCAATAAATAATATACTATATTTTGGCAAAAAACTATAACTTAGTAATACTAATTATAACTTAGAACATAAATGAAAAACTCATAACTGACTTTTTGGCCCAACCCAGGATTCGAACCCGGAATATCATGATCAGCAGTCGCACTACTACAACCACTAGACCAACGAGGCAGTACTATACCTAATAAGATATTGTGGTTGGGTGATAATATTGAATTAGCCTTTTATAGTGTAAATTATAATATTTGTCGAAATTTTAATTATGGATTCGAACCTTACATGCCAATGGTGCTTCATTTTTTTATTTGCATTTACTTCAAAGAAAATACACGCAAAAAGCTTCATCACGCAGTAAAAAACACAACAAATATATGTATAACTAATACGAAAAATTATACCCAAAACAAACAAATAATACTACCTATAAATAACCTAATAAGTAATAATATTATCGACTGATATGACGTGGCGTATGCGCTGGTCGACGCTCTAACGACACGGGCTTCACGTCGAAGAGCTCAGGGCTCACTGACTTCAGCAAGCCCGTGAGCAGTGAATATGCCCAGATTTTAAAATAATTTCTTAATAAAATCTAATTTTGGTCTTTTGAAAAAAAAAAATTACTATAGAAATGTTCATTAATAAATTGCCTATCCATTGGTGTAAATCGCAAAATAAAATAATACTTACTTTACGAGGAGATGCATGTTATCAATAATAATTTCACATTTATGTGGTTTCGTTGTAAGGAGATTATATTAATATTTATTCCTTTAAAAAAAATTTGATATAGCTTTTATGGAATCAAGATTATGTAGAAATATAATGTGTTTTTTATTTGTTGATATATCTTTTAAATAAAAAGTAGATAGCTCCTAAAAACCGCACAAATAACGACTAGCGCGACATTTTGCTCAACCTGCGCCTTAATACTACACAGTGCAAACTATCGGTCGTAAGACGCGGACGTGACCTTGCGTCGCTCTTGAGCGTTCAGACGTCCGAACAGAATCTAGCCGGCTGGATGTTTGTGCGTCCGCGGACGGTGTGATCAGGGCACGGGACGCGTCCGCGGACGTTTCCAGTGTCACAAACGAACCAACCGCGCTCGCGACATGTTTAATGAAGAAAAATTAATTGAATGTGTTCGTGGCCACGAATGCCTATATAACCACAAACTGCAGCACTATAAAAATGCATCGCCACTAGACGCTCCTTTGCAGATATCGGTTTCCGAAACTGTGTCATTTGGTTTTAGATATTATTTTTAATCAGACTAAGCAGAAATTTAAATTGGCCTTCATTCTTAAGTGCATTTTGTAACATTTATCATCTTTTTGTAAGTCTGGATACAATGTATGAAATTCAACATAATCGAGTCGTTTTACATTAACATCATGGACCCAAACACTCCTTTTCACTTTGTTTTTGGAGGACAACATAAGGCAGCTGCTGTATAAATTCGTCCTCGCTGTCGCTGCTTGTCATGTTTCTCGATTGAAAAACCTTTATAGAATGACTGAAGTGAGGCGTCCGAAGACGCCGTTTCGACTACCGTGCACACCGCTAAGCCGCGTCTGTTAGCCGCCGCTGACGGACACGTCCTATAGTTTGTTCTCAGCTTAAATTGGTATTTTTTATATGTAGTAAAATTAAGTTACGTTAAAGTTTCTAGTGTAGTCCAAAAAACGATTGTCTCCACAAACTGACAACAGGGAACAGTATAAAAAGTGTTAAAAAGTTTTTTTATGGAATAAAAGTAACATAGCCTAGTAACTTAACAAAGGACTATAGACATCTATATCCTCTATCGTCGATTAAGAATCAAAATGCAGATGCGTTATTACCCGTAAGGACTAAGCTGGGATGCCTCGTTTCCAGTAAAAGAGGTTTCCGGTCCTCTACTACACGAAACAGCAGCTACTTTACGCTGGTATTCTTTCAGAAAGTGGTCCTACCCCGGTCGAGCTGACCCATTCGTGATACAAGTTAATGTACCCTGCAGCATGGCTCTATCACGTATAATTTGATACTGCGTTTGCCAATACCTGACCAAGCGTTACGATTATGGAAGATATTCCCTTCTATGGAAAAGGCAATTCAGTTTTGGACTTATCACGGGTCGATAAAGAATACGATACATATTTATGTATATTTGTTATATAAATAAAATGTAATACAAACAAGTAGAGCCGAAGCATAACCTATCTATGTTTACTATTAAGACCTCGAGTACAAAGAAAATGCAAGGTCTAAACAATAAATTGTATTAAATTGTTTGTTTGGCACTCATGGCGTAGTGGAAAGTAACTGAGGCTTGAGGTAATACATTCAATTACTAGATTAATACAATACTAAAAATCATATATATATATATATATATATACATATTCTGTATTATTAAAGACTAGAAATATAATCTAAATTCATTAATCACTTTTATGTGTTTTAAGAAAGAAGTCCAAAGACCATTCTACATTTTATTCAACTGAAGATTAAATTGTATTGTATTAAATTGCCTTGCGTATGTGGACTATGAGAAAGCCTTTGACTCCGTCGAAATTTGGGCGGTGCTGCAGTCCCTTCAGCGGTGCCAAGTTGACTGTCGGTATATCGAAGTGTTGAAGTATTTGTACAGTAGAGCTACGATGGCTATCCGAGTACAGAATCAGAGTACGAAACCTATCCAACTGCAGAGAGGTGTAAGATATTGTGACGTTATATCCCCGAAACTCTTCACCGCTGCATTGGAAGACGTTTTCAAGCTACTGGACTGGAAAGGATGCAGTATTAACATCAATGGCGAGTACATCACTCACCTTCGATTTGCCGACGATATAGTCCTTATGGCATAATCGCTGGAGGACCTAAGCACTATGCTCAATGACCTCAATAGTGTCTCCCAACGGATAGGTCTTAAGATGAACATGGACAAAACAAAAATCATGTTTAATGTCCATTTCACACCTATGCCGGTAGTTGTTGGGAGGACTAAGGTCGAAGTTGTTGACGAATATGTTTACCTGGGACAAATAGTCCGACTAGGTAAGTCCAACTTCGACTGAGAGGTCAATCGACGGATTCAACTCGGCTGGGCAGCATTCAGGAAACTACGACACATCTTCTCGTTAGACATACCTCAAAACCTTAAAACAAAATTGTACAACCAGTGCGTGTTGCCAGTGATGACCTACGGATCTGAGACGTGGTCCTTCACTGCTGGCCGTATGAGGAAGCTCAAGGTCGCTCAGCGAGCTATGGAGAGGGCTATGCTCGGGGTTTCTCTGCGTGATAAACTTAGAAATGAGGATATCCGCAGTAGAACCAGAGTAACCAACAACCGATGAGGTAGAAAGGTTCTCGAGTGGCAGCCTCGTACCGGTAGGCGAAGTATAGGGCGACCCCGCACTAGATGGATTGAAACCTGGTAAGACATGCAGGAAGTCGATGGATGTAGGTAGCTCAGGCTTTGTGCCATTCCTTGGGGGAGGCCTATGTTCAGCAGTGGACTTATGAAAGGCTTTAATGATGATGATGATGATGAAGATTAAAGACCAATTTTTTTTTATAGAATAAGGGTGACAAACGAGCGCACAATCCACCTGATGGTAAGTGGACGCTGAGGCCCATAGACATCTACATCTATCCTCGATTGAGAATCAGAATGCAGATGCATTGTCGTCCCTGACGACGAAGACGGAATACTTCGTATCCAGTAAAAAGGGTCCCCGGTTGTCTATACTCACCATACAAAACACAGCAGCATCAAGTTGCTATTTTACGCTGGTATTCTTTGAGAGTGTGGTCCTACACCGGTCGAGCCGACTCAATCGTGCTACAACTATAATATATATATATTTTTTCAGGATAAGAGTGAGAAACGAGCACACAGTCCACCTGATGGTAAGTAGTAGCTGTGGTCCATAGACATCTACATCTATCCTCGATTACGAATCAAAACGAAGATGCGTTGTCACCCGTGAGGACTAAGATGGAATGCCTCGTTTCCAGTAAAAAGGGTCTCCGGTTCTACGAAACAAAGCAACGTTACGCTGCTATTTACGCTGGTATTCTGTGAGAGCGTGGTCCTTCCCCGGTCGAGCCGACCCATTCGTACTACAACTATACCAGTAATATAGCAGCATCATGGCTCTACCACGCTCTGCAGCATGGCTCTATCGGTGAAAGAAGATGTTGCCCATCACCTGTTCCGTTTTATCTCCTTTAGTCACCCCATTCACGGCATATGGTGGTGTATTCCTAACATAAAACTTAAAAAACATAAACACTCACGCCAGTCATCCAGAGGGGTAGGCAGAGACTACGGATTTCCATTTGGCACGATCCTCACACACCTCTCTCGCCTCCTCCACATCCATATACCTACGCATGCTCGTCGGTTAAGGGATCTTAATCCAGTTTGGTTGATAAACTTTTGCTTAGGGCATCCCTTCCCGACCCTAGCGTTCACTTCTGCAACATAAATTTGATTTGTCACTCTTTCCTCATTCATTCTTTCTACATGAACAAACCACCGAAACATTCCTTTTTTAATCCTGGTCACAAAATCATCTTGCAAAGCACACTCTTCTCTTACCACACAATTGCTCACCTTGTCATTTTCAGTCCTAACATACTCCGATAATAACTATAATGACCGCATTTCTACAGCATTTATTCTACTCTCGTGCTTCTTCTGCCACACCCAATTTTCATAACCATATATTAAAGTAGAGACTAACACAACACTGTGAATTTTACGCACTCCAATATTACGTGGTAGCCATGCTGCGGCTATGTTATTGTTGTAGCACGAATGGGTCGGCTCAACCGGGGAAGGACACAGAATACTAGCGTAAAATAGCTGCTCAACGGCGCAGTGTTTCGTATGGTGAGTGTAGAGAACCGGAGACCCTTTTTACTGGAAGCGAGGCATTCTATCTTAGTTCTCACAGGTGACAACGCATCTGAATTTTGATTCGTAATCGAAGATACATGTAGATGTCTATGGGCCACTACCTACCTACTAACTACCTACCTACCACATACCTTCAGGTGGACTGTGTGCTCGTTTGTCACCCTTATCCAATATAAAAAGTGCCATTTTTGACACATTCTAACTTACCACAATGGAGTGTAGAGCCCCATTTACTCTATTTCCTGCGTTCTTATACCACCACTACACGGCTATGTATTCATACGTATAGTATAGACAAAGTATACATTTGAAATCGAACTGGGTCTAATATGAAGTATCGAAGCGAATAAAAGGCTATATTTAAATTCGCGGCAGACGTTAGGAAGGATGTGGACAATTTGCGAGTGATTTAGAAGGCGGCACGTCGTGCGTTGCACGTGTTGATCGAAGCTCGATGCATTCATTGATGATTTCCATATGGAATTTAAACAACGATGTGCGAATGTATCAATGTTGAAAAACAAGAAACCCTTTTTTTTATTAAAAATAATCTACACTAATATAACGTTTCTTGTTTTCTTTTGTTTGTTTAAACGCGCTTATCTCTGTAACTACCAGTCCAATTAAAAAAAATATTATAATATGATAGCCAGATTTATGAGGAAGAATAAAATAGTATAGACGCTACACTTCACAGCTAGCCTTAAATATTGATTTTTGTTAAGCAAGACTATTTGTGAAAATTAAAAAGTGATTTTTGTGCGTTGTTGTTAGCCATGACTTATTAATACTTACAAACGAATGTTACTTCATCATCAATCGATGATAAACTTAGCTCTTTACAGAATATTTGAACGCATAGTTTAAGAGAAAAACTAAAATTTTCAACACTCGGTACGGCGCGCGAATGACGTATAACCCAAAGAGGAAAATCAGCTGTGAACACCTATAAGCGAGTTGTCATGTCGCGCGGCTCAGACGCGTGATATACGTGCGTGAAACCGCGGGGCACAGCACATTTATACACACTTTTATATACGTGGTAGAGCCACGCTGCAGCGATATTATGATTGTAGCACGAATGGATCGGCTCGACCAGTGTAGAATCACAGAATACCAGCGTAAAATAGT